>CM060948.1:76627627-76890127 GCA_030765055.1 Mantis religiosa
CGGAGTCCACGGTAAAAACTGTAGGTCCTCTCACCTCACCGCCATCTTCACTATCACCCTATCATCGGAGGTAATGGACACCGCCCTCTGGGTGCCTCCACCTGAGAAATGGGTCCGGTCATCACTTGGTGGGGTGAGGTTACCCCGAAGGCCAAGGTTGCCATGTGGGGAGTGTTAGTAACTATATATATAGATGGACTCCAGCTATAATATCTATAATATTATGAAAATTAACATACCAAATGCAATAACGTGCACAGTTTTAAATATTTTTGATATATCAAATGAGGCCTATGGTGCTTCATTTGATAGATGTTATGATAGATTTGACAGCCATTTTATGAAAATTATGGGAAATGATGAAGAGATATGCTGTGCCTCAGCAGTAGTAAAGTATGTCTTTACTATGAGCAGAACAAAGTTTACATATCAACAATAATATAAAAATTAGGTAATGTGCAATAACTGGTTTAAAAATAAGGTATATTTCACAACCTGTGTTCTTTAATATTTGTATAAATGGCGTGGCTAAAGCTTGGCAAGAAGAGCTGATTTATATAATTTTAGATTCAACAAAATTGTTTTAAATGCGCTCCTTTTTGCAGACTATCAGATTGTGTTTGCAGAAACGGAGGACTACTTACAAAGGGCTGTCTGGATGTTGCATGAAGTGGCAAAATCCTACAATTTAAAGATCTTTGTAAAGAAAACGAATGTTATGGCATTTTGTGGATAAGAACATGTTTGAGCTAAAGTCGTAATTGGGAAGGAAATTTCAGATAATTTCTCTCTTTTTAATTTTCTTGGTTGTGACATTTCTTGCCTGTACTCTAAGATCCCAGAGGATAAAAAGTAAGTTCCAAAAAATGGTGGGTACAATAAAAAGAACGCAATTTAAGAAGTAAGTTAAGACACAATCCTTAAGTTTTATGAAGTGTTTCCGTACCTATGTTACTCTACGGTGCAGAAACCTAGATATTAACAACTAGTTTGGCAGAAAGAATTAATGCAGCAGAAATAAGACTGTTAAGACCATTGCCAGGTTTACGACTGCAAGATCACATAAGAAATCAAGAAATCCGAGAACAATTAGGTACTGAAAGAGTTCGCAGAAAATAGATCAGCATGGGAATAAATGTCATGAGCATGGGGCACGGATGAAGAAAGCCCGTATCCCTAAGGAATTTTGTGAATACAAACCCCAAGGGAGAATGATGATGACGATGATGATGATGTTGATGATGATGATGATGATGATGATGATTTTGTTTAAGGACGCTCAACTTCAAGCTCATCAGCGCCCATTAAAAACAAATGTAGCGGAAGACATGTATTAACCTAGACACCAAGTAAGAATATATCTATTAAAATAAAAGTTTAAAAGAAAAAAAAAAACCAATAAAAACACTTAAGAAGTACTTAGGACAACAATTGAGAAAACATAAATATTACTATTCTATATTAAATGTATATATAAAAACAAATATATATATATATATATATATATATATATATATATATATATATATATATAACAAACATTGGCAGAAGCCGGCAATAAACTATGAAATAAAGACATAAAATAACAGACTATATAAAGAAACAAAAATGACTAAATCCTAACATCAAGTCTAATGATGTAACGTAGAACCTTTTCCACCGCAGAGTTACTGTCTGCCAGGATGTCAGTCAAGGTGACCGGCAGCTGCAGAGACTCCCGCAGGTCTGCTAGGTGCATAAGACTCTACCAGCACATGACGGACCGAGTGTGTGTAGTGTTTAACGCCCGCTTTTACTACATACGGCACCGCAGGTGGTAGTGACGGACCGAGAGAGCCCAACTACACAAAACGGAAATAGGAGCAAGGACTTTCTTTAACAGGTGACTATGTGAGAAGTAGCAGTGCCCAATACGCAACAAAGCCAAACGTACTTCCTCCCGACGGGATAACCGACAGGAGGTCGCCCAGTTATCCGGGAGCTCTTTCACCCTTCTGAGCTTGTTATTACGCGGAGCAGACCACTCATCACGCCAGCACGACAGTGCCGCTCTACGCACAACAAGCCCAAAGTCTTCCGTGTTAACGAAAGGGACACTCGGTTCTATGCTTGCCACCTTTGCTGCTGAATCCGCCATTTCATTCCCATGAAAGCCTACGTGACCAGGAATCCATGAGCACACCACGCTAACGCCAGAGGCGTGTAAAACGTGGAGTGCATCCTGTATACGCTGCACAATAGGGTGTTGGTTGTACAACTCACGAAGGCTCTGAAGTGGGCTTAGAGAATCACTTAGGATAAGACAATCACCTAACTTTCTTCAGCGAACGTGTATAATGGCTCGATATATTGCATAGAGCTCTGCATTATAAATTGAAGTACTGCCATGGAAACCGAATGTATAGGGTTCGGCTCTGTGGACATAAGCACATCCAACACCGGTAGCGCCTTTATATCCATCTGTATAAATTAAAGTATGGTCTTTATAACATAATACAAACTCTAAGAAGGAACTGCGGACACTACACGTGGGCGTCGTGGACTTCCTGTGCACCGTCATCCCAAGATCTACGTAGGATCTTGCACGCAACCATGGAGCATACACTATTTCGCCCTTAGGAAACATCCTAGGAATTTCAAGTGCATGCCTCCTTAGAAGCTCACGGAACCGAAAACCTGGCTGCTTCGGATTTACACGTGTGTTCCTATAACGTCCGTCAATTAAGGTGACAGAAAACGGTGCAAACTTTCGATGGGAAGGCATACTATTCAGACCACAGCCATAAATGCCCAGCAAAACCGCTCGGCGATATTGTAGAGGAGTTTCTGCTGCTTCGAGGTAGAGGCTCACTATTGGGCTAGTTGGAAATGCTCCAATAGCTAAACGAAGCCCAGAGTTATGGACCATGTCTAATTTATTCAGCACAGATGGACGAGCTGATAAAAGATGCACCCATAGTCCAGTTTCGAATGGATCAGTGTGCGATACAACCGAAGCAGCACTGAGCGAACCGTTGCCCACGATTTCCCACTAAGTACCCGCAGTATGTTAATAGAACGCTCACATCGTGCTTTCAGCTGTGCTATATGAGGTTTCCAGCTAAGCTTCCTATAAAAAACAGTCCAAGGAACCTCGTCTCATCTGAAAATGGTAAGACGTGCGGACCGGGTCAGAGTGAGGGTGGTAATAGGCTCCTATTGCACCAGAAGTTCACGCAGTCTGTTTTTTTTCTATGGAGAATCGGAATCCGGTTTAGTACTCCAGTCGTGGAAATTGTCTAAATATTGCTGCAGACAGCGCTCCACGAATGGAGTGTATCTTGAAGTGCAGTATATGGCGAAGTCGTATACGAACAAGCACGAAGAAATGACTCGAGAGATACATTTGGAGATAGAGTTAATGGCAATAGCAAATAGTGTAACGCTTAGTACCGATCCTTGAGGAACACCGTTCTCTTGGACAAAAAGTTTCGTAAAGACGGACCCCACCCTTACTCGGAAAACGTGGTCGCTCATGAACTCCCGAAAGAAAACAGGTAGGCGCCCACGTACATTCCCGCTGTACAAGGTGCGTAATAGACCTGCACGCCAACACGTATTCATAAGCCTTCTCCAGATCGAAAAATATGCCGACGGTCGGACAGTTCTTCATGAAGCCGTTCACGATCTGTGTCGACATCGACACCAGATGGTCTACTGTGGAACGGCGAGGTCGGAATCCACACTGGATGTTTGTCAGAAGGTTGTGAGTTTCCAGCCACCACACCAACCAGCCAGTTCCATCACCTTGCACACGCAAGTGGTGAGAGAAATAGGACGATAGCTGAAAGGCAGATGGCGGTCCTTCCCAGCTTTCAAAATGGATATGATGGTGGACTCCCGCCACTTCTGAGGAAAAGTACCGTCAACCCAGACACGATTATACAACTCAAGTAGGAACGACTTCCCTTCGGGAGAAAGTTGTTGTAACATGGATGCCATCTGGTCCTGGTGCAGATAGTCGCGAAGTTGAAAGAGCGTGTTTTAACTCTGCCATGGTGAAGAGGCGATTGTAGCCTTCAAGGTTTCTAGAGCAGAAGGAGAAACCTTGAGATTCCTCCTGAGTCTTAATTTGGAGAAACCCAGGCGAGTAATTATCTGAGCTAGACACTTTAGGGAACGCACTGCCGAAAGTATTAGGCACATCGTGCTGATCAACAGCGACACCTGTAGCGCTTTTGAGACCGGCGATTAGCATGTATGTGTATTTTCTGGCCACATGTCTTAACTTATCCCATACGACTGAGGAAGGTGTATGTTGATTGAGATAGGACACGAAGTTGGTCCATGAAGTCTTTTTGCTATTCGTAATCACTTGTCTGCGTTTCGCACGCATTTTCTTGTACTCGATCAGATTATCGAGAGTAGGGCTGCGCTGGAAGCTCCTAAGAGCACGCCTTCGAGCCCGAATAGCATTCCGGCAATCATCTGTCCATTATGGGACAGAAAAACGACGGACGTGCGTTCTCGATCGCGGAATAGATTGTTCTGCAGCCGAAAGAATCGTCCCAGTGAAGTGCTGAACTAGGTCGTTCACAGAGTCATAGTCATTATAGCCGAAGTCCGCCAAATGCTTGTAAACATTCCAGTTGACACGATCAAAGCGCCAGCTGGGCAGACGTGCGGAACACAGATTCCGTGCTAAGAGGATGATAAGACACGGAAAGTGGTCACTAGAATTGTTGGTGTTGTAATTTACGTCCTCCAACGTTAAATCATATCAGACGGTGAATGAACTAGGTGAAATGATGTTCAAATGAGTCGGGGGTCCATGGAGCTTACAGTTACCCGACATTCGTTAAGTAAAAGGAAACGCTCTGGAGAAAGCCTCATCCAGGTAACTCACCCTGACCGAGATTTGAACTCGGGACCTCTTGAATGTGAGGCAGACATGCTACCATCTATGCTACCGAGGCGGTTAATCACTAGAATGTAGGTCAGAGATGACACTCCATTGTAGGGAAACTGCTAACTCTTGTGAAACGACTGCCAGATAAATGTGTGAAGGGGTGTTGAATGCATCGGATATTTTTCCTGCCTCTTTTTTACTGCCGCTCTGGCAGTGTGGACAGGATCCTCCTGTTTCATCTCCTCCTCTGAGGAGGCACGTTTCCCGATGGAAAACTTGAATATTGGACGATCTAGATAGAGGTGGAATGATCAGCTGTGAATTGCTTAGTTTCGGAACAGACAAATGCTGTCTAATCCGAATTGAATGTGGTGGTGGTGGTGGTGGTGGTGGTGGTGGTGGTGGTGGTGGTGGTGGTGGTGGTGGTGGTGGTGGTGGTGGTGGTGGTGGTGGTGGTGGTGGTGGTGGTGGTGGTGGTGGTGGTGGTGGTGGTGGTGGTGGTGGTGGTGGTGGTGGTGGTGGTGGTGGTGGTGGTGGTGGTGGTGGTGGTGGTGGTGGTGGTGGTGGTGGTGGTGGTGGTGGTGGTGGTGGTGGTGGTGGTGGTGGTGGTGGTGGTGGTGGTGGTGGTGGTGGTGGTGGTGGTGGTGGTGGTGGTGGTGGTGGTGGTGGTGGTGGTGGTGGTGGTGGTGGTGGTGGTGGTGGTGGTGGTGGTGGTGGTGGTGGTGGTGGTGGTGGTGGTGGTGGTGGTGGTGGTGGTGGTGGTGGTGGTGGTGGTGGTGGTGGTGGTGGTGGTGGTGGTGGTGGTGGTGGTGGTGGTGGTGGTGGTGGTGGTGGTGGTGGTGGTGGTGGTGGTGGTGGTGGTGGTGGTGGTGGTGGTGGTGGTGGTGGTGGTGGTGGTGGTGGTGGTGGTGGTGGTGGTGGTGGTGGTGGTGGTGGTGGTGGTGGTGGTGGTGGTGGTGGTGGTGGTGGTGGTGGTGGTGGTGGTGGTGGTGGTGGTGGTGGTGGTGGTGGTGGTGGTGGTGGTGGTGGTGGTGGTGGTGGTGGTGGTGGTGGTGGTGGTGGTGGTGGTGGTGGTGGTGGTGGTGGTGGTGGTGGTGGTGGTGGTGGTGGTGGTGGTGGTGGTGGTGGTGGTGGTGGTGGTGGTGGTGGTGGTGGTGGTGGTGGTGGTGGTGGTGGTGGTGGTGGTGGTGGTGGTGGTGGTGGTGGTGGTGGTGGTGGTGGTGGTGGTGGTGGTGGTGGTGGTGGTGGTGGTGGTGGTGGTGGTGGTGGTGGTGGTGGTGGTGGTGGTGGTGGTGGTGGTGGTGGTGGTGGTGGTGGTGGTGGTGGTGGTGGTGGTGGTGGTGGTGGTGGTGGTGGTGGTGGTGGTGGTGGTGGTGGTGGTGGTGGTGGTGGTGGTGGTGGTGGTGGTGGTGGTGGTGGTGGTGGTGGTGGTGGTGGTGGTGGTGGTGGTGGTGGTGGTGGTGGTGGTGGTGGTGGTGGTGGTGGTGGTGGTGGTGGTGGTGGTGGTGGTGGTGGTGGTGGTGGTGGTGGTGGTGGTGGTGGTGGTGGTGGTGGTGGTGGTGGTGGTGGTGGTGGTGGTGGTGGTGGTGGTGGTGGTGGTGGTGGTGGTGGTGGTGGTGGTGGTGGTGGTGGTGGTGGTGGTGGTGGTGGTGGTGGTGGTGGTGGTGGTGGTGGTGGTGGTGGTGGTGGTGGTGGTGGTGGTGGTGGTGGTGGTACTTCATCGGTCTTTCTGTTGCAAACATTTGACTAGAGACAAAGAACGTTTCATTCATTGTTCTTCTTTTGATGACTGATTCTTCAGGGTGACTGCTTATGTGTAGTGTATACTGTGTGTAGTGTCGTTCAGATACATACAGCTCACTTTGTTACATTGCCAAAAGTTATATGCGCATTGAAGACTCAGATTCGTTCTAGAAATTCCTGATATACCAGTAAAACACCCAAATTAAATGCGAAGACAAATTATGTATATTAATAGGGTTGATGATAATATCGATCAGAAACGTTCACTTTTAATACAATAGATCATCCCATTTCTCAACTAAAGCAGATAAATAACAGATACTGTCAATTTGATGCTTCATGCCCAGTTTTCTTTCAAAAGTGACTGTCTCACCTCTGACTCCTACCGAAGTCGTCTTTACCAGGTTTGCTGTTTAAATCAAATCTCACAGTTATGAAACCCTTAGTGGTTCTAAAACTGTGGGATGTTGTTATAGAGTGGTATATATAGTTTATAAGATTACATACATTTATTTTAACTGTCAAAACTAGCATAAGCCATAAGTTCACCCACCATATGTTAACTAAGCAGATTTAACTATATATCTCTCCTTCTTTTCATATTCCTCTACATTTTTATTACTTATAATTGGTGGCCGATTTTTCATGCCTGGTTACTATATCATACTTACTTACTGCATGAATTAAATTGCAAGTAAACATTAATAAATAAAAAGACTTTTAAAATAAAACAATAAAATACTGTATTCAATGCCTGCAATAATAAATATAAAAGGAGAATTTAATACAATTTGTGATGCGCATACATGGAGTGAAATATGCAGCGATGAGCGAATACACGAAAGTCAACTTAAACTATCATTACCTATATTAATAAAATATTATGTAATTAAGTTATTTGCAATTCACTGTTGATAACTTTATCAGCTCTCCTTTATATTATTATTATTATTATTATTATTATTATTATTATTATTATTATTATTATTATTATTATTATTATTATTATTATTATTATTATTATTATTATTATTATTATTATTATTATTATTATTATTATTATTATTATTATTATTATTATTATTATTATTATTATTATTATTATTATTATTATTATTATTATTATTATTATTATTATTATTATTATTATTATTATTATTATTATTATTATTATTATTATTATTATTATTATTATTATTATTATTATTATTATTATTATTATTATTATTATTATTATTATTATTATTATTATTATTATTATTATTATTATTGTTATTATTATTATTATTATTGTTATTATTATTATTGTTATTATTATTATTATTATTATTGTTATTATTATTATTATTATTATTATTATTATTATTATTATTATTATTATTATTATTATTATTATTATTATTATTATTATTATTATTATTATTATTATTATTATTATTATTATTATTATTATTATTATTATTATTATTATTATTATCAACATAAAATATTGATCACCTTTTCCACCATTAAAATAGTTTATTTACTTACAAACTTTCACTCTTTGTTTACGTAAATTAGCAACTTTGCCGATTGAAGAGGCTATATTTAGTTTCATTTTGTTGAAAAAGAAAGATTCTAGGTTCTTGTTATATTCAGGACCGAAAAAAAAATTCGTGCACTAACTCGCAGGATTGCAAAATGTACAACTTCAAATACGAAACTAGACGCAGACGAAACTGAAAGGAGTACACCAAACAAGGCTGCACTCTTTTTCACTCTTCCTATGAGATACTCCTTTGGTTTGCTAATAGTAATCCCTGGTGGCAGAAGAAGGAATTTAGGTTCATGTTATTAGTTATAGATAACTAAATTTTTATAAGTTGTTCTTTCTTGACGAAATTTTCTTCTTTCACTGAATTAACAACAAACGTAAACTTTGAGTAATCATAAACTATATGTTTGTATCTATGGATAAAGCAATATGCTTCATGTCAGTACATGCAAAATGGAATCAGTTGCAAGAACGAGAGGGCGCTGATGACCAAGCAGTTGAGCGCTCTTATATACAAATCATCATCATCATCATCATCATCATCATCATCATCATCATCATCATCATCATCATCATCATCATCATCATCATCATCATCATCATCATCATCATCATCATCATCATTATTGCAAGAAGGAGCTTCAAAGTCTAAAAGGATATGGAAGGAAGTTTTAAGAAGATTGCTAGATGTTAAATAATGCAGGTGTTTTAAGTTTAAAATACCTTCAAAACGAAGCAGACATGAATCAATGAATTGAGGTAGCTGCTCACATGTCAGTACAGCTATATCATTGCTTTTTTCTCCTCCGTGTTCGAAGGGTAACATGTTAGCCTCTGGCTCTCGTGGTGGCTGGTTCAAACCCTGCAAAGGGCCATGATTTTATCCGGTGTTAAAATCTTTATCATGGCTTCCCGTGTTGTAAAAGAACCCCAAGCCTGATAAAGAGGCCTCTGAGCAAAATTAAGTGTCTGTTGCGTTCAATATAAGTGGGATGCTAAGAACCGAAGCAGTTAAAGCAGTTAAAGATTGTCTACAAATAAAAGTTCAATTTAAATGTTTGTCACTGCTTCTTTCGATTTGAAGAAGCTGTGATGGGCATTCTGTCTTTATCATTGTGGTACTTTTAATGCCGTCTTCAATACTTCTGTATTTGAACACTTTCCGGTTGCTGCACTGGTGAACCATAAAGTCTTTTTTTTTTTCAAGGTATGTGTAGGTCGCTGTGAGAAGAGACAACACCAGTTACGTTAGTTGATAAGTTTAATGAAATGAAATTCCTTGGCAAATTGCCGATTGTTTGCAGTTATAAAATTGAAGGTTCTCTCAATGTTAGCATTGGAAATTGTAACTATTAAAGTTTTATGTCTATTAACTTCTGACGTACCAATAACTTGAGGTTCAAAATAGCTTTCCGTAATAACAATGAGAGGGGTAAGTTGCCGTGAGTTGTCAAAATGCCAAGCAGAGAACCCTCTCGCGGCGATTGCCAAGTATTTATAACCCGAAACCGGACAGCGACAATCACATAAAATACTTTGTGAGGCACGAGAAAAAGACAATTACAAAAATCCACACTCTTTAATCCTCATAATTCCCCACCAAAGTCTTTGCATCAAGCGCTGCCAAATCTTCATTTCTTATTGGCAACTGAAACGGCGCTTTTACTCCGTGACTTGCTACGCTATAAGAACCTTTTCCCCATTTTAATTTTTTTAACGGACGGTCGTGTGTTTTAATGCCATTTTGTAACTTATGAAAACGTACTGAGTGCCCATTACCTCAATCTTGAGGAAATGGATTTGTTGATTATTGAGTTTTATGGCTTACTCAACACTGATTGCTTTTCCTCAGCTTTGAACTTTTTTTATTAAAGACTTCTTACTCTCTGAAAAATAAGTAAATATGTCCGGTATCACAGTATTTCCGCGTGTCAAAATCATCGTTAACAATTTGAGAACACTTAGATGTCAGTAACAGTATAGTTATCTAAAACGATACGTCAGTATTCTGGAGAGTAAAAGAATTTGGAGTCTATTATAAAATACACGATATCAAAGAGTTTACATATAGTTTAACTTTCAGTTAAAATACTTGATCAAGGCATGAAAGGTATTGTCTTAGCTAAATAAGAGATAATAAGAATGTTTAATGCAACATTGGAAGTTTATTAAGTAAATAAGAACTAAGCCATATGGTAAAAAAGTCAGTTCAATTAGGTACAAAAAAATTTAAAACTGAAGTTCTTCTGTAGTGTAATCCTGAAATGATACAAATCATGATGTCGATTCGCTTAGAAAATAGCTGAAGGTTATAGTTAATTGATGGAAATTAATAATTTCTTCACACTAGCCGTATATAGGCTAGCCCGTCTCGGTAGCGTGGTGGTAGCATATCTGCCTCACGTTCAAGAGGTCCTGAGTTCGAATCTCGGTCAGGGTGGGTTACCTGGATAAGGTTTTCCCAGGATTTTCCCTTATCCTGAAAGGGAGTCAAATGGAGAATTTAATGTCAGGACGGCATGCAGGCCATGGTAGCACAATGGGTTAGAGCGACTGGATGGAAACCAGGAGATCCGTGGTTCAACTCCCGGCCATAGCATTGAATATTTAATGTTAACTCTATCAAAAAGCTGAAGATATTTAAATGTCTCTTTTGAATTTCTAAGAAATAAATCACAAGTTTTAAGTTATAAACCACACCATAATCATAATTCGTGGCTCTAATACAGTAGTATTAGGTCATCTTAAATATGCTATTTTGAGAAAAAAATATCAAAAACTTCTATGCTTCTACTGAGAAAATTTGATATAAAATTAAAGAAAGTGTCATTTCCTAATATCTAAATGATCGCACATAAATAAGTGTGTAAATAATACGTACGTATTTGATCAAAGTATAACTTTCAAGATATTCCTAATATTGAACTTAGGCAGACATATACATATCTCTTGTAAGACGTTTTGTCAAGAAATAAAACACCTGTGGTAAGAGAAATGCATTTTAGTAGTTTATTGCTACTATGTGTTGAACATGAAAATAATACCATCACCGACCTGAATGCTTAAATTGTAGGCCATATTTCACATTCAAACATACTTTTTTCACATAACTTTATGTGTATCAGTTCCTTGGCAAACCTGTCTCATGTACTGAATATTTCATAAACATTTCTTCCTGAAAAAAACAACCATTGTTTTTATCGCAACCTCCCCAAACAAAAGCCCACAGAAGTAAGATGGGAAGCTTCTTGTGGCCGGTCAATCGACCTTCAAAGTTCTATAAAAATGTTTAGAAATTCTTCATTTATGAAGAGTTGCACAATTAATACACTGTGAGTAGAAACTTTTTTGTTGAAAATAGAAATAAGCATCATCATTCTTTTGATTTCGCACTTTGAGTACCGGTAATCTCAAAATATCGTTTAAGGCATACACTTTAATTGTTGCCCAAAATGATCGGTACAGCT
The DNA here is from genome assembly GCA_030765055.1 of Mantis religiosa. NCBI lineage: Eukaryota > Metazoa > Arthropoda > Insecta > Mantodea > Mantidae > Mantis > Mantis religiosa. The sequence continues at coordinate 76,639,260 of CM060948.1, forward strand.
ACTCCTTTAAGCAATAGACCGTAATGTTGGTTTGGTTCATCGGTTTCGCAATTGTTGGGAAGAGACAACATAGTTATGACTATTTAGAGCACACGGCATTGTAAAGTATACCAAGTCAGACCACATCATTTTTTAGACTTTTCCATAATCTTCATGTTCTTCGATTTACATGAATTCTTATAAATGTAAACGACGTTCTTGACAGTCTTCTAGTAAACTATGTACCATAATGGTTGAAATAGTTCCAATTTCAGATATAACATCATACGGCTGCGTGAGATGTTCAGTTCCATGGCTGCTCTTCTCTTTGATTTTTGTAGACTTCCGAAAAACATTTGAGCAACTAGCATTACCTTCAAAGGCCTTTATCGGTCAGTGGTCGACCGTTTTGGCACATTACTAACACATTCTGTCTGTTGAAATTTCCTATGTCATCTTCAAATTGTGATCCTGCTTGTAGATGCTTCAAATTCTTCTCCCTATGCCTCTCACTTTAGTTCCCAATTTTCTGTCTTCCAGTAATGTTTAAATTACATATGCGTTGATCTTCAGTTCAATTACCAACCATCGTGACACAAGAGGCTGAAAGGAATGAATAAAAATGGACAAAAGGATAGACAAAGTAAGCTCAGCAAGGCTGAGAAGCTAAATAATGAAAAGGTTGCCATAAATGTAAAAGCTCTCAATGTATTAAATGCGCTAATCATACAACTGTGTAACAACTTATGCCGCACTATAAGTAAAAAACATTGTACTTTCCTGTAAAATGCTAGACTTTGGATGGCCAGTGACATATTTTAAACAAATGGTGACATTGGTTCTCGTGAGTATGAATAAATACGAGGGTCAGCTGATAAGTCCCGGGCGTCACATAGAGATGGCACCACTGGGTCACTTTGCCGGATAGCATCGTATACTTTAACTCTAGACCAGCTTGTATCCATAGTTACATGTAAATTGAGTAGCTTTTAAATGGCAGCATTTTAAACAAGACAAGTGTAGAGGTTTCACGAAAATGAACGATTTGGAAAAACGAGCAGAGATTAAATACTTCCATTGAAAGGCTTAACACCTAAAAAAAATCAAGGAAAAAATGGACAGTAAATTGAAAGGCTCCTCCCCTTCATATGCAATGATTAGAAGGTGGGTTTCAGAGTTTAAAATGGGACGTACGAGCGCTAGTGGTGAGCCTCTCTCTGGACGCCCTGGGGAAGTCACAACTCCAGAGATCATTGAAAAAATTCAGTTTAGTCCTGGAAGACCACAGATTAACATTGTTTCAGATAGCAGAGCCAGTAAACATATCAAAAAGCGTGCAGGTATTACTTTAAGTAATGGTTTGGGCTTTCACAAGGACTGTGCAAGATGGGTACCGCGTTTGAAACCTGATCAAAATTTACAAAGAAAAACTAGTTAAAAGTTCTCTGTTAAGAATTTGAAGCTCTGCCGTAAAAGTCCCAGTGAATTTTTGAGGTGACTTATTAAGTTGGATGAAACTTGGATACATCACTACATTCCATAAAGTAAATCACAGTCAAAACAGGGGATTGCGCCAGATGAACCAACTTAAAACAAAGGAAAGTCAATTTTGTCAGCTAACAAGGATATAGCGAGTGCTTTCTGGGATATATAGGGAATTATTTTTATTGATTTCTTGAAAAATGGTAAAAGTTTCGTGGTGACTACTACGCAAGCTTACTGCAACGTTTGAGTGATGAGGTGAAAAGAAAAATAGCTCATTTACCAAAGAAAAAACGTCTTGTTTCTTCACAACAATGCTACAGCCTATCGATCAGTCATTACTATAGGAAAAATGTGCGAATTAAAGTTCAAGGTGCTTGAACATCCACTCTATTCGCCAGATATGGAACCCTGTGACTACCACCTGTTCCCAAACCTCAAAAAATGTCTTGGAAGACGAAGATTTCACAGCCACGAGGAGGTCATTGATGCGATAAACAGCTATATTGAGGATCCTGATAAATCGCACTACAGAGCTGATTTAATTAAATTAGAACTGGAGATTATGTTGAGAAATAAAGAAAAAAATCAAATGTTTTTCAATATGAGAGCCGGGACTTACCAGCCGATCCTCGTAGAACAATTCATACCGAAATTAAAGGATTGAAATAAGTAAAGAATCATGATGAATTTCAAAGGAATGTTGGTTCTTTGTTACAACACGTGCAGGTGCAGTTGAGTCGAATAGCAACGGGGTTGAATAGTTGTTTTAACAAAAGAAACGTAGGAAACTGTGTCCTTAGCAGAGATCTGAAGGGTAGCACTTGACTTTGTTTGAATAGGGCATTCTTCGGACCCTAATAATGGCATGAGCCTAATCATAATGGACAAAATTGTCACAAAGGGAATATTTGTGTGAAAAGAGGGCTTCCAGAAGTGAAGGCTACACACCAACGCGCAGCTGTGGAGGACATTAGGTCCGTGGCTAGCAGCCGATTAAGATAGTCATCGCCTCTGTCTTGGTCGAAGGCAGACCAGAGAGAAGATGAAGAGAAGATATCTGTCGGTTCATATGTACGTGAACAATGAATTAAGTTTTATCGAGTAATAAGCATTTCACGTATAGTAACTCTAAACAGTGATATTGGTAACCCTTGGTCGGCAACTTCAAGTTTGGTGTTATGATAAAAAGAAGCAGTCATTAAACCAGTTTGAAACGAGCATTCCAGTGTCATTAAAACCATCCTTCTCATACATACTCACGCATATCATGAGAGAAACCTCATTGCTCAACCCTGAGCTACCCATATTATTGTTACAAACTCTCCCGCCAAAGTGGAACTCGCTGCGACACCCAGCATTAAATTGCAACATAATATAGCGATTTGATCAGTCATTATCTAGCTGCTTTCTCACTACACTTCAGTTACATATAGTTCAGTTATGTTACATAAGACAAGACCTGCTTTGGAGAAGTATATTTGCCGTATAAGCCCTGACATTATTAAACATATGCTTCGCCCGGCTGCACAAATAAAGCAGAGAAGTTGGCAGTAACTTAGGTATTTTAGACAAAGTTAAGCTACAAAATATTCGATTACTTTAGGCAACATAAATAACCTAGCTGCATATCCATATCTGAAACACGTGGCTTAGCATTTAAATAAAGCCTATAACTCTTTATTTAAATATTTCCTTGACTACATTTCGCTAACATTTTCACCTTCTGTGCTTAATCTACAGATTTCATTGAGCATTTCTCAGAAAAAATAACCTTGTTCTCGATACACAGTAAAATGCCAAATGTTTGAAGCAATATTCAGATTTGCTACAGTTATTGAACGTGTGTTCTGTAAAAATATCTCCTCAGGAAAATATTTCCAATGTTAATTTTAAATGTTTCACTGCGTATACAAAGAAAATTGACATTGTTTCATTTCCCTTATTCTACAGCGTGCAGAAAGATTATTTCCCTGCACGGTGCCTATAGGAATTTGCTGCTGTTAATAAGTTAACAACAAATGACACCAGCTATTCAGTCTTAGAGTATACGGTCATTTATTTCTCCTATAAGAAGTTTGATGATGCATAATATGTCCACAACTGTCCTTCAAATCCCTCATTATGCAGGACACGTGGAATAAAACATGAAATAAAATATCTTATTTGCATGAAAATACATAATACTAATTAGTATATAGCTATACAGCTAAAGGCCCTGCGCTGTGGCGTATTAGGCTGGAGCATGTGCTTAGATGCACTGCGCCCGGAATGCGCCTAACACCTGGGAGTACGGATTTTAAGTCCCGGGTATAGGACCGGAGCCTACTCAGCATCGTGAGGAGACTGAAAAGATTCGCTAGGTAGCGAACCCTGGTCTGGAAAGTCAACTTTCCTGCTTGGGGTGCCGAGATGCTGACCGCATCTCCTCCCTGTATCGGTTGGATGATCGTCCACCTCTACCTTGCGTATGTGGGCGTGAGGACGGTAGTTGGTTTGGTAGGCTCAGACCCACTTTAAGCTATTACTTCATGGGTTACGTTTTACAGATAAAGGGGACACCTAGTGCACTGCGATCACCACAGAACTATTCTGGCTGCCACCCTCCCCAGAAGGAAGGGATGATTCGAAGGAACCACAGCAGGCTACATGTTGCAGGCAGAGAAGCCATAGAGAAGCGTGTAAGTCCCTAATAATTCCAAGCTTAAGGCCAGTCCCACTGATGGAGTTGTCTAGAGAGGGTGAAGACAAATCATTCAAAAAACAATGTTTATATGGAGAAGTCTTTCCTTTGAGCAAGCACCGCGCCCTCTGCCCGACTATAAGCACACCTGAAAAGAGAGAAAAAGACGGAATGAAAGGTAGTTATGGAAAAGAAATCGTGGTAGATGAGAAAGTACCCCAGCCGTCTAAGAGAAATACTAAACACGCAAGGTCAAAATGAATGGTCGACGGGAGTCAAACCAGAGACTTCCCAAATCAGTGTCTCACACTGGCACTTGGTATATTGATTTTTATTGGTTAGTCCTCAATACAATTGTTTGTTTCTTATTTTCCTTTTGATTTTAACTTTAACAGTACGAATATCCAGTTTCTGCGTAGCTGGTACAGAATAAGCATGTTTCATACTTATGAGTATTTTATAAAAATAAGGAATGGTAAAATAACTTCCTGGTGACGTTTATTAAGGTGGACGTTTAAGTTTATCAGTTTTTATAATTGTTGCAGGATATAACAGAGGTTATTTCTCTAATTGCAACATTAAATACTTTTGTTTATTCAAAATGTTGTCAATTATCAGAAACATATGATTGCCGCCGGTGTGTTAGGATGTTAGTCCTTTTAGGTCATTAAATCCGCTGGCGTTAGGATGTCTCTTTTAAGCACGCTTAGAAACCATCAGTCTGCTCTGGGTTTGAGCCTGGTATGGTTTGATCAGGGGTCAGCTAACTGAGCCAACCACGGCAAGCACAGTAGTAACCATAGTGGTAATAGTAGTACTATGTAATAGTAGTAGTATGTTTTACAAAGTCTCTATTTTCTTTGTGACAGTTTCTATACACTAAGACACTATATAACAAATACCTTCGGATTGTGATTTATAAACCTTTACATCTCCGTTATTGAGAGGTAAGGTATATTTAATCGCCATTTCCGTTTCGTGTAGTAAATTTGACTAAGTAAGGAATTAAACAATTTTTTGACGAAATGGTTGATTGTAGATTTTTGAACTTTAGATTTTAAAGATTATATTATATTGTTTATTAATTTTCTCTGAGTTAGAGAATTTACTGAGTTCTTAAAGAAAGGAAAAAAACTGTTGAGCTTTCAATGAAATTAAAGCGTGCTATGCACCTTTTAAATAATCAACAGAGTATATTTCGGAAAACCTTCATCTGCACATTCAATTTATTGCTTCAAACCCAAATGTTTCGGCATTTGGCTCGTGTATCTTCCCAAGGACGTAAGTTCAAGGTTTTCAGGAAATTTTTAGAACTTTTGAAAGATTCGGTTTATTTGACTTTTCCAAGATTGCTCCAAACAGTTAAAGTACAATTTTCACAAATTTGCGTAACAAATAAAATATGATTAATGCATGTTATTTAAAATTACTTTTGGAGTATTATATGCTTTCCTTTTCTGTAATTTATAAGTCGTGTATTTATATTTTCTCAGATCTTTTATAAAGTTTTTAAATTATATTTTTCTTATTTTAAGAGCATAGCAGCTTAGTTTATGAATCGTTGATGGCTGCCTCACTATCCACCGCACACAAAGTACATGTAATTTAGCAAATATTTAACAGTGTTACCAGAATCAAAACAGAAAAAGTAAGTTTGGTGAACATCTAATAGAAGTTTCCCGCAAACCAGCAGGTTAATACAAGGCGACTTGAAGTAAAGAAAGATAACTTCTTCGTAAATAACTTATATTCTATTAATTATGTAACAATTTGGAAGGAAACCCAATATATACTGGGTGTTATTGAACCACTCCGAAATAATTTCAGCGATGGTAGATGTGAATAATACAAAGAAGTTGAGAGAGGCAATGCATGGTCTGCAGTTAAACATTATGCAGCTAATTGTATTAAACCTAATTGGGATCAGATGCTGATAACTTGGTATTAAACAAGGTGGGTGCCCGCCTCGATAGCGTAGATGGTAGCTTGTCTGCCTCACATTCAAGAGGTCCAGAGTTCGAGTCTCGGTCAGGGTTAGTTACCTGATAAGGTTTTGGCAGTGTTTTCCCTTATCCTGAAAGACGAATGTCGGGTAACTCTAAGATCTATGGACCCTGGGCTCATTTACCATAATTCCACCCATTCCGTTCATCGTCCGATATGACTTAAAGTTCGAAGACGTAAATAAAAATAAAACAAGGCGGGTGAAATTATTGGTTTAGAATATCTTTAAAACTGCTTCCCGAGTATAGAAATATCGATTCTTAGTAGCCCGTTACTGGCGTTCTCAAGATTTAATGCCTCAAATATATCTTAAATCTCGAACTAATCACCTGCCAGTACGATATTGAACAGCGATTAATGCTCGCTCACATAATGTAGTCTACTTTAGTGGGATTTTGGTTAGTTCTCTGATGCCCCCATCGGTAACGTCAAAAATATGCTGTTCTTAAGGACATTGGTTCGGTTGCCCTCGTGTAGTTAATTTTTTCCTTCGTGTTTTTTAATATGTGAATCCTAATAGGAAGAAACATGAAGCTGATTGACCATTGCAATAACACTGCTGTGATTTAAATCATGTTTATGCTGTCCGATGGAAGCGGGGAGTCCTACTGTAGCTTGGCCAGCACGCTCTCCCGACCTCAAACCAATTGACTTCTTTATCTGGGGAGACTTCAAGTCTCTGGTGTATGAAACACCTATTACCTCAGAAGACGACCTAAGTGTCCAAATAATAGCAGCATATGAAGTTAGTCGACACACACAAATAATTTTGGACAGAGTACGATGGCCGTTCCTTCACCACTTGCATTCCAAACGCAGATTGCCACTTCGAGCAGTTCCTATAAACCTGACGGAAAGAGTTCCATTTACATTTTATGTAAATTCATTCACCCTTTAAACTACTTCCCATTTAGACGTACAGTATGGGAAAGTATTAATCAGGATTCAATCTTTTTTAGAAAGAGATGTAAATAATTGCACTGACAAGGTGAAATTACTCCGTAAAATGCATATATTTGTACAAGAATTAAAATCATAGATAAAATATTTAAAAAATATATAGAAAGACAAAGAAACCGAAGGAGACTCAAACTCGTTCAATTTTCATTTGAAAGTAACGTCATAGCCATTGCGCCATTGTGTTGTGCATTCAAATGGTATCAACATTAGCAGTGGCCTACTGGCACTTCAGAAACTTATGGTCATACCTTGCACATTTGAACCAAGTAATCTCAAATTAATTATTTAAGATATCTCCACTGCTCTGAAAATATTTCGGTGTAGTTCATTAACATGTGCAATCAGCGAAAATGGTGACACATACTTACTAGTAGTAGTTACAGTATTTAAAAGTAGTGCGTAAGAATTATTAATGATATTCCTTAAATTCTGGACTTTGTGATTATAAATATCGTCGCTGTACACACAGGTATATATTTATATAGCTTTTAACATTAGGTGACGCAAAGCACCGACCACCGACATTGCATAATCAATGTTATAACATTGCGGATGTCTTATATAACATTTTAATATAATATTTTAAAAATGTCATAACTTATTTCTTAAAAAAGCAAAACACTCTAAGCTCTCTCTAAGATTCATCATATACTGCACTCCATCCCACGTTCTGATATAAACATCCTTCAGAGTGATTTAGTTACTGAATAGCCAGGAATGCCCAACTTAAATCTACTATATTCGCAAACTTTATTATTAGTACTTTGAAGCTCTACATATCTTCTAAGATATATGTTTTAAAATCATGTTATGGAAGGCTATACATAATGCATTTGAACAATGCCTAATTTTGAGGAAGCCGATTTAGAATTTGATGCTTTTATTTAAAATGTGAATGTGTGAACATTTTAGCCTGAGGGTACCTTTTCTAAAATATACCAAATACTCAAAATGAAGATCTAATAATTATAACGTAAATCTTTAGTAGACCTTATACGTGGTTCTAGCGACTACTTAAGCTCGTTGTTTCTTTATGGAATTCAGTATTTCAAATTCATTGAATTTAAAGTTGTCATTGCTCTACCGAATTCCCATAGGACCTTTCATATGTAGATTATGACTAAAGTATTTTTGAGATGTTAATTTTCAAAAGCAATCCCATGCTGTAAACTAAGAATAATTTCGAGTTTAAATGTAATATCTATTACTTAGAGGTTTACAGAATGAAACATTTTGGAGTATATGTGTTACTCCACTTTTAAACAAGAAGCTCAAGTATAGTTCTGAAAGATAAAGCAACTACCACAAATGCACAGTTGGTTCAAAATAATATCTTATACATTTCTTTGTCAACTGTTCAAGAAAATAGGCTGAAAACTTGAAATATATCGGATGATAGTTATACCATACGTACACACGATATTTTCAATAATGAAAAATTATAAATATTACTGGCCAAAAGGAGAATTAAATTGTAAGTTATCTGTCAGCTTACCAGGATACTATTTAGAGCTTCCCAGTTCTCAATTGTTGGCAAAATGTATTAAAGGTTTTAAGTTTTTAAACGTCTTTATGTGCAGGTATATTGGAAATTAATAGTCAGTAGATTTAGGAGTTTTTCTTGTTATTTTTGACTTTGCAGTGCTCCTCGTAATGCACATTTTCTTCCCTTTGTAGCAGCAATATAAGTTCCAGTAGCTAGAAGCATGTGTGAATAGTCTTTTGTTGTATCAAATATGGTTTAGAATGGAGGGGTTTGATGATTTAGTTTATGATGTATAATATCTATTTCTATAGCTTATATATGCCCATAGACGTTTATGTTGAGCAGAAAATATTAGTATTTCTTGTACTATTTTTATACTAATTTTACAAACTCTAAGAAATATTACAGGAAGTGTTGATACTCAGCATTGCCATAGGCGTCTGAACAATAACTGATCTTTATAAAATTGAAAGTCGTTTTCCTTGGTTAGGGAAAATTTTGAAATTTCACACTAAATCAGTATTTTAGTTATACATGGAGTACGGTGTTTCACATTGAATTCAATTTTGATTATTTTGATTTCTTTTTGTCGGAATTAGGTACCCATCATACATAGAGACGTGAGAGTTATACTTATAATCATCGAACAAAATATAAATTATAATTGCAGATAAATCAGTTGAAAGTTGTGTGAATTAGCAGTTTCAATACCAAACACTCTTATATCACACTGGAGAGGGGTGAAGGAGGCTAAAAAGAAATAAATTATGAATCCAAAGATATGGATGCTATTATTTAAGAAAAATAATTTCAATGTGGTATTCCTGCAAAACTAATTTGATATAAGTTAATTGACGGAAATTAATCGTTATTTCACGATAGCCGTGCATAGGCTAAGGCTTTGGATAGATAGAGTAAATCTGAAAAATGCAATGCCATGGCCGGGATTTGAAACACGTATCTCCTGGTTTCCAGCCAGTCGCTCTTACCCATTGAGCTACCATGGCCAACGTGCCGTCATGACATTAAACTCACCAATTGGCTAATTATTTAATATAGTTACAAAGTTTCATGTTATTATTATTATTATTATTATTATTATTATTATTATTATTATTATTATTATTATTATTATTATTATTTGTATTTTACGTCCTCCAACCTTAAGTTATATCGGACGATGAATGGAATGGATGAAATGATGCTCAAATGAACCCAGGGTCCATAGAGCTTAGAGTTACCCGACATTCGTCTTTCAGGATAAGGGAAAAACTTGGAAAAAATCTTATCCGGGTAACTCACCCTGACCGATATTCGAACTCGGGACCTCTTGAACGTGAGACAGGCTCGCTGTCATCTACGCTACCGAGGCGGGCGCATGTTAGAATGTAGGCTGTACTAAAACGTTGGAAAATGTTTAATATCTTCCATTTTAAGCGAATAATATATTCAATAGTTCATTATTTTTAGCTGAATTATATCTTCAACAACCTTGAATACGCGTAACATACAGACTGACTACGTCGTTAGTAGTTTTGCTCTTTCTAAAGAGTACCTAGTAGATAGAGAAGATAGAACTTTGACAACAAAGCTTCATCAGAAATTCATGTTTTCTGATACACTTCTGGTGAACTTGAAAAAAATAATAAAAGATATACACTCCCTCGTTTGTCGAAGGTGTCTTCCAAAAAGAGGCATGAAACCTTTAAAGAAATGCCACTAAACTACCTTTTACATGGATTTTAAGGCATTTTTTATTTCCCCTGAAGTGACTGAAACAATTATATTAAAATGCCCCAGTTAAAAATGTTTACTTAAAAATAGACGTATATGCTGAATTTTCTTAGAATAGCCCATAACGCCCAGCGAGCATGCTATAGAATTTTGCATAATCGGTAAACCATAAGACATATATAAACTTACCAAAAGAAACTGTAAATCGTTTTAAAATATACAATTTATTTAAAACAATAATTGTGAACATCGGCCACTTCCGAGAAATTCTTCGCTGTTGGATAGACTTTTCTGTCCAAATCTCGGTCATTTTTTTGAAGCGCTGTCGCCTTCCATCTATTTTTCGGGGTATTACTCAATGAGCGACCAGCATTTAAAATTTTGACTATCACTTTGGTATCCCAACCACTTTGCACCTACAATGAAATTAATACAGGGAGCGTTTTGTTTTCGATAACACAAAATCGATTGAAGAATTAGGTTTTGCAATGATCGTTTGTAACGGCTGTTCAAAACTAATCGATGATGGATAAAGAGAGGCATGAAAATGTAACACTGTGGTTTTTTAACAAGTCGGAGGCCGAACCCATGGACCTGTGAACATCGAAAAGGCAGTATTATTACCCGTATCTATGCAGATATTTGTTGCTTTATTTGCTTGTGGCGATATACACGCGCGAGAAGTAAAATTGCTGATGATGCTGAACCTCGAGTCGACCCCGTGCCTCGTGGTCAGCCAGGCCTATATAACCCGACGGAACACAGGCCGTAACCACAGCAGTGTCACCATGTTGTGGAGAACGCTAGTCTGCTGCCTTGTCCTCGGTAAGTCCAACATCAAAATATTATTGAAGAAACAGTATGTTTATTACTAAAATATTACAAAAGTTATATCTTAAAACAGCGTATCAAACTGGCACTTTCTGAAATTAAAAATAATATTTTAATGAATTCAATACATTAAAAGTTTCCTACTTTGCTGAAAAATCTACACATTTATTTTAGTGTAGTTCTACGTAGTCTAGGACTAACATGCTAACTTCTAGATGCTGAGGTTGCGGGTTTAAACCCTGTTGACGGTGAATGGATTATTTTGGGGCTTATGACACTTGGCAAAGCTTTCTACGGAAGAAAAGTATTTCCTGTGCTACCATGCCAATCGCAAAATTAAGCGATTTTACACGCCCAATATAGAATGGGACTTTAAGAACCACATCAATTAAATAACATTCATAAATAAGTGTCATTTCATTTCATCACTTATTGTGGAAATTAGTTGCATGTTTTCATAATTTCGTGCACTTATTCACAAAGCAATAAGTTTTGTACTTAAAAGTTTGAAATGATTGATTAAGATAGTTATTAAAAATTTCTTAGCACAATATTTTGACCATACCGGTTAAAGGGATCATATTTCAATACAAGAGAATAAAAATGTATTACGGGTGGTATTTGTTGGGTCCCACAAAATAAGTGTCTTTAAGAAAGAGAAAGATTCTTTATAGGGGTTTCAAACAGAGCTTCAAAATAAGGGTAGACAAATTTTGCAAAAGTTTTAGGCTAGCACCTCATTTTCATCAGATTTTAATGCCCAAGCACAGCAATCATACCAAAGGCAATTCTTGAATATGAAGTTAAGCGAAATCAAAGAAGAATATGGTGATTGGACCACGATGTATAACTCCCTTCTTCAGTAACCCCATTTTAAAAGATTGTAAACCTCCCCATATATCCCTTTGGAATGAAATACTTACATCATAATGAGTCATATTTGCAATAAAAGGCTGAAAATATCCAATATACTTATATTAAAACTGCGTTAGATAGTAAGCGAAGTTAATGTATGCAATATACACTTACAGAAACATGTTTCAGACTCATTAAAGGTTATCAAAACATTATTTTCCACAGAAATCCTGCACCTTTCATAATATTTTGGTCTTTTAGATTAAGATATCTATGCAAGTTCTTTCCTAATTGTTGTAGAAAACACCCAGTGTGCATGTGTCCACTGAAATAAAAGTGTTTATAATACTCCATTTTAGAGATTTCTAAGTTCCCTTAGGGGCGTAAAAGTGTTTTATATATACATTTATACAACTAAATTTATAAAAAATACTTATATATATGTGTGTGTGTGTTATAAGTTTTATTGCACTTTTCAGCCCGCCATGCTCACTTTGATTCTACCCAGACATGTCATTAATTTTAGAGGAAATAAAGGGAAAAGAAATAAAATATTACTGGGTTATAATTAGTGCCATTCTGAATTTAAAACATTAAAAATGAATAGCCATCATCTGTTGCACATTTTTACAAACTGAATACGTCAAAATTTAATTTAAAACTTTTAGAAATTCAAATGCCAAAGTAGATATAGTGTTAGTTTTTCCACCTTATGTAGATTTACCCTTTGAACGAGGAAACATCTATCTCGTTTCTCCTCTTCCCTTTCTTACCAACGAATTTTGTTACTTAACCTTTCAAAATGCTTTGTGAATATATATTCAGCTCCAATTCAAAAAGTTCTAGGAGCCAAGTTAAAGAAGAAGAAATTCTTAATTTTAATATACCGAAATATTGTAGGATATTGTGCTTTACGTTTTTTGACATTTGTTAACAGTTTTTTTATATTTATTATTGCATCGGGCTTTTCGGCCTATTCATGCCTGTTGTTTACAAAATTATGTTGCATACATTTACTAGAAGAAACATTTTATGAAAATCTGTTGATACGAAAGAGATATGCTTTAAGGTGAGAGATAATTCTGGGAAGTCGTAAAAAGTCAGCTGATATCCAGAAGCTCCATAGAGACGCTGATATTCCTCCTTTTGGATAGTTTCCCATGTCAGATTCCCACCAACTTCAACACATTTCTTAATATACTATTCCGAAAAGTTTGCTGTGCTGAATCGTTGTTAAACAATTTTGTAAACACTACATGGAAAAATATTGAAAAAATTCCGTAGCATTTTAACAAGTTATAAAATGAATAACGTGAATAAAATGAAATAATCCAGTGCACTTTAATCGTAATACCGTTTTGTTATAGCAACATTAAAATTGACTATATAAATTTTTAATTTTGAAGTTTTATGGTGCACATGAATACTTCCTGGATTTACTGTATTTTTTCGTTACGATTGGATCGTTCGTGTATTCTATTTTAACGTACGTCGTCTAGCTTTCCATCCAAAATTATATAATTTTGTAACACCCCTGTGGACTTCCTTCATTTTTGTATCCCCTTGTTATATCTCATAACATGCAGTATTTGTATTTTAGTGTATTATTTCCAATTAATGTCTCATTGTGAATATTCTTCTACATTTATTCCATGTACCCACATAATAGGTACATAGTGCAAGGAATTGTGATGGTATTACTCATTAACCTTGAATGAGTTATCCATTAAGGTTACTTCTTTCATTGCAAGTTAACAGAAGAGAAAATATAACCCCAAAAGTTAAACTAATTTTACAAATATAGCAGATATTTATAAAATTATATCTCCATTATGTAAGTGCAACTTCCTAATAAGCTATTTTGATTATAATTTCAAAAGATAAGACCAATGTTACCCATTTAAAAATATTAATGTTTACATTGCGAAAAATAATATTCTGGTCAGAAAACTTTTCAATTTAATGCTTAGTAGCATACGTATTTTAGTTCCAGTAGCTTCATTATATTTTGTTACATAGAACCAAAGACCCAAATATTATTAAACTTTTGTTTTAAATCATATTCGCTAAAACTTCCGTTGTGTACTGCAATTCTTTCTCCTTTGCTAAATACTTGTGCTTTAATATTTTAATATTGATTAACTAAATCTTATATTAGTCTCTGCTCAATAACTAATATATATATATATATATATATAATATATATATTATTTGTCAGGAACACTGTTTGGCATCTTAAGAGAGCACAACATATTTTGCGCTACACTTCAATGCTTAGCTAATTATTTGTCATTCACAATATCCGCATTCACAATATCATTACTGTGTTCCTTAACTTTGTTTGTGTAAAATAGTGTCCGATATACTTATATTTCATTATATAATTATGCTTTCTTTTCTCTTTTTCAGCTGGGGTGGTTTCCGCTACAGGTAAGTACTCAACTTACGTGTTATTTTCACAGTTCATTAACAAATATAAAGACATACTTATACGCCAATAAAATATTAACAGCTCTTAGACTCTGTAATGCTTGACTTCGTCATGACATGCAGCAAGGCTTAATATTACTAGTCACATATAAGGCCCTTAATTGACATGTGAGATTCTCTGCACAAATATAATTGAACAATTGAATTAAATAATAAAATTATAATTATAGCTTATTTAAAGGATTTTAAATGAATACATCATATCAGAGTTATGACACGTCCATTGTCACTGTAGGAACCGTCTTGTATCTAGTTTCCATAATGCTACTCCACATATTTATATGTATGAAATGCGTGTGTTGTGTTGTTAACAGAGCATTACAAAGGGGTAGGAGCCGGGTCTCTTTTTTCCATACCCTTGGAAAGAAGAATAGCGATTAATTGCTTCCCCTCCCGATAACAGCCGACGGAGCATATTTTGGATATACGGTTATGCATTAGAAATTGAAATCACACCGGTTAGTGAAAGAACTCTAGAAACATCCCCCTATTAGTCCCGTCGCATAACAAGTTTTTTAACGCACTTATGGCATTCCCATACGGATTTGAAATGATTGGACCATTGGAAAAGTGTGAAAGTTGAAACTAAAGATTCCAGTGCATTGTGCTTTGTTATATAGACATTCATTGAAATATAGAATGCTCACAAGCACTATATATATTATATATAATAACCAGTTTCCTCTGTCCGGGATAACAGCGTTAGGATTTTCTGTACTCTGCAAAGCTTAATCAAAAGCTATAACGTTGCCCTTTATCTGTATTTGTTGTAGCATGGGAACCATCGACTCAGCTCCAGTATCTTGTGGAGACGCGAACATTCACTGCTCTCCCTGATGTTGCTCAAGTATTCACCGGATCACTAATGAAGTTAAAACTCGTCTTTACAGGCATCTCCTCGACTGAATTTACGGCCAAGGTGAGTACAATAAACATAACTCCCTCCAACATTGATTTACACACAACAGTTTACAATCTGGGTATGGCTAGCATGTTTAAGATAGTTTATAATGTCCCCAATTCTTATAAAGTAAGCTTACAACACAAATGTTTGTCTCGTTGACCAGTCGTAGCAATTTTATACATAACGATTTGATGGTAAAGTATATGTAAAGTTACAGTTGAATTGTCTTCTGAGACTTTACTTACCTTACTAATTCAGTAGACTACTGCAGTTCAGGCAAATTTGATAGTTAAAATATATTACCCAAAATTAAATTGTCGTACTCTCTCCAAACGGTTAATTTCTACTTACTTTTATATTATATAAATATTAGTGCACCCTGTTAATTTCCTCTCTAAATATTGTATTTAAAATAGTCTTCTGGTTTGGTCAAGCCACTTTTGATTAACAAGTTTTTCGTTCCAGCTCTTACAATAAATCATTTCCTTTACAATCAAACGTTTTTGTCTTAATATTTCCTCCCTCAACACAATGGACACTCACCTGTAATCAACCACTTCTCCGCTCTTTAAACCCCCACACTCCAGGTGTGTATGCGATACATTCTATCTACATGTTCAGTTCAATCAAAGGTACAGAAGTGAGTTTTTATATGTATATTGTTACACTTTTTAGATTTAATTTGAATATTATGAAAAGCAAATCTTTCCATTTTGGTAATGGAACAATCCTACAAAAAACGGGCAATGCATTTAATACCTAACATTTTAAGAGACATGTAACTGTAAACTATTGCACAGTTATCTATCTGTACATGAAGCATAATAAGGAGCTTTATTAATTTGTGTTAAAATACTAAATAGCTATTTTCTAAATGTGTGTTTCAGATTACCAGCGCAAAGGATGCCTCCGTTAATCCAACGCATTTACCGCGGGGCTGGGCTTCCGAAATACCACAGCAGGATCTCAGTTGGGGACAACTACCTCTTCCTTCTCAAACATTTGTAGTGCAATTACATGAAAATGGCACTATGAAATACATAGGCTTTGACAAAGAATTTGATAAATTTGGAATTGAATTAATCACTGCTACCATCAATCAATTTTTATTTACCACCCCTTCTAACCCCAGTAAGAAACAGCCCTTCGTGAATCCTCCAATTGACACAGTCTCAAAGTCCTCATCTTACGAAGCAACTGAGGTAAGTTATCTAATTATAAAAGCAAAGTTGCTGCTTCAACTATGCCATTGCTTTAATATATTAAGAAACAGGTAGTCGCCAAGAACTTGAACCCTCTCCTCTGCTTGGTTGCAAACTGGAGACAGAAGGTCATTTCCTGAGCGCTTTTCTAAAAATAGTGTTTAATGTCCGTTTCCATTTAAGCCCACGTCCATTCTTGCTATATCAACTCCACAGATGGTGATACCAGCGATACATGAAATGATGATTTGTAAAGGTAATTTGGGAATGAAGCTTTCAGACCTGAGTAAAGTGTACCTCCTCGGAATTTAAGAAAAGCCTAAAACGCCTCATTCATGGAGAACTGCTCTAATGGGATTTGATTAACATACTTCCCTTTCATAACTTTGTGTCTCGCCTGCCATTATTGGTTTTCTGAGAGGGTTAACAACTATGAAGCTTATGAACCGCAACTCTTTTTCGGCTCCGGGTCTTAATATCTGCTCCATCTAAAGTTCTAACGGATTACAGTACTTCCTAAAACTAACAAGCCATCTCCAGATAACTATGAACATAAATCTCAGTCGAAAGTTACATGAATGGAAGGTCTGTGGTTCATAACTCACGAGTTTAATTCTTCCTGAGTTAGATTTCTCCGAGCATCCCTTAATCTGTTTAACTGAAAAATGAAAGGAAAGTATCCTAAACTTAGGTCTGGAAAGTTTTCTTGTAAAATTTCCTTTTCCATATCATTATATTTCCTATATCATCAGTATCACCATAATTCATAATAAGAACGAGCGTCAAAGATTGCTCAAAGAAAAGGAGGAGGGAAACAAGTGAAAGATGACTCGTATGCTTGCTACTATTTTGCATACTTATTGTGCTAACTACGTGTTAATAATGGTGAAGCACAATTATTATGCTATTTGAAAAACAAAAACTGATTCTAATGCACCACAATTTGCTGTTAATGCCGTTCTAAATTTGAGGAGTGCCTGAAACAAGACCATTCATTTGGGATCATACGAATATATGCAGACTACTGAAGGTTGTGTTTGATCTTCAAGATGCATTTAAAGAGTTTCATAAGGGTTAAATTAGCAAGAGAATAGCATGTTTAGTGTTTTCTCAAATATTATAAACTAAAATTTTCCCTTCAATATAATATTCAAGCATTATAGGTGCACTAGTGGGTATTTACGATAAATTAAATATAATTTTAGATATGGCGCTGCATTTTTAATTTTATACTGGTAATTCTACATCTTTTTACGGAATAAAATAACTCTCTCGCACACTGGAATAGAGTACTGAATATCGGACTCTCCTTTTGGCGGGATATTTTCTCCACGATTGGTATAACTATTACGTGCAGCAGCTTCTGTGTGTTCTATATATGCGATTTCTTTCTTGTAGTACACGCGAGTGGGTTTTCTGAAAATTTTCCTACAGAACTTCTTCTGTATGATATATTTTCTATAACAGGTTACCGATTTTCTCTGAAATTATTGAAAATAGCTGATATATTATAATGATAAGAAGCTTTTAGTGCTGTTGTAGATCTTCTTTGATGTTAACAACATGATTGAATTCTATTTTAAAACATAATTGCTGATACAATTCAGTGATAACGAAAGTATTTGCTAAACGTATACCAGCGTAGATAAAGGGACACTTCTATGTGGCATCCTAAATAGTTTTCGAGATAATAGGTCTTGCATTTAGCACATTTAACATAGGTTGTATATGACACTTAATTTACATTAAACTAAAATTCATAAAATGTAAGAATAAGCTAGAATAAGCTATAAGAGCAGTCAATCGGCATGTTCTAATGAAAATAAAAGAATACACATTTATGTATATATTATCAGGCTGTTTGTACATTTATTGGAATTTAAAAACTGAATTTAGGTCTTTCACACATATTTCTGATACTCCGTTAAAAAGTAGGCCTCTTTTCTGTGCTATGAGCTTCTTGCTAACATCTAATCGTTCAGGAAATTATGTAGCAGGCATTTAGAAATCATATATTTCCGAAGAAAATTATTAGGATTTTTATTAAGAAGCATGTTAGGCCCAGATACTCAACACAAAAGATAGCTTCCGAAAATTATTGGGAATGTGTTATATCGTTATCCTGAAAACTGTGAAACTACAAGATAAAGATCATGTTTAATTCCGTTACTTTTTCGCATTTTACGGGTTTTGAGTCGCAGTTATAAGTTGTAGAAGATTAGTACTCCAAATCAAACAAATTTTGTGGGTTATCAAAGGAACTGGATGTTACACGATTGAAATAATATTGTAAATATACTGAAATACACATGTATTATAAATGCGACTTGTAAATGTATTGGATTCATATATTTGGACTTAAAAGCGGTAAGTCCTATGATCCTGTTTTGCTACAGGCAAATTTATTTTCAAATTAATATTGGAATTTCTCTGTACCTATATGTTTTTGAACCCATGCAAAGCGGTATTAAATATATATATTCTTAAATGTGAAAATTTATCTTGCATTAGAAAAATTATTTCATTTCCTGTTTATATTTGCGTTTATAATTGTGGTTACTATGTATTAAGATTTGTGTTGTTCTTACAGGTATCTTCCGTCGGAGAATGCAAAGTCCTCTATGTTGCTAATACATTAAGTCCAGTTGAAGCTCTCCGCCAACATAACTTAAAAGCTGGAGAGATGGAAAATCATCTAACGATCGAAAGGATGTGGAATCTCACCAGCTGCAAAAGAATTAAAAAGACTGAAATGGGACTCTCAGATCCAGAAAATTTTGGTGCTGGTGGCAACGCACAGTTACCTATTAGCGTAAGTTTTCGTCTTCAATCTGTAACTCATGGGGAATCTTAAGCCAAACATGCATCATTAGCTTGATATATGGAATCTGCTTACTATATTGTGGTAATTTTGCATTGAATTAAATCGTATATGCAACAGAGACATCCTCAAAGATTACCTATTAGCCCAAGAAGCTGGATGTCATGTGTAAGTAGACGTTGGGGCTTTCAGTAGCAGCAACAGGACCGCAAGTAGACCACAGTGGATCCTTTGTGTTTCCCTGGGAGAAAGGGAGGAAGGGGAAACCAAAGGGCGATCAGATGCGGATGTAAATATACATCAGCAATGACGGGCTCCATAACGTTTCAAACATGGTACCAATTCAGACGCCGCTAGCGCTACTTATGTCACCCGCAACTTCTGCGTTCGCAGGCAGTCGAGATCGCTACCAGGAAGAAGACTGGCCGCCAAACGTCAGTGATAAATCTTTCCAGAGCAGAAATTCAACGCTCTGCCGCAAAAAAAAATTTAGATCTGGTCCTGTGCCCCTGAAACAGAGGATGTGCAACAGATTAAAGGAAAAATACGAGGTTAGGAAATTCGTGATAGAGGGGGAGCTACCCCAACATTCACCAATCAAACTTAGGCAATCAGGAAAAATCCTATAGTTAAGGAGGCCGATCCTAAAATGAAGTTCTTGTGAATTAAATATAGTTAAAAATATAAAAGCTGCGTACTAGAGCAATGAAGTATATATGCTTATAACAGTGTACTTGTAGCTATAATAAACTTATATTTATACACTTGTGCACGATGTTTAGAAGGAAATTAGGAAAGTCTTTTATGCCCGTAAATGTTGCCTCCGCGAATGAGAGTTGCATATAACTGAGAAAAAATCTAACGCATGTTTATTTGTGATACATGACGTCAAACAAATAACATATTATACCATTAATGTTGCTGTGTATGCCTATATAACATATTTACTTTAAGTTTAAGTATTAGGAATATATTTCGTGAAATGCGATATTAATATTTCTAAGTGGAAAATTAAGAACTTGAATTTAACGTGAAATTGACCAGTTATCTAAACTTCTGCAGTAAGGATTCGCTTTAAAATGATGGAGTCAGTTATTCTGTTTTACATGCGTATAGTTTAAAGCTGTCAACGAAATTCATATGAATGTCTAACAAATTGGTTCTTGTGTTGCCGAGAAAATGCGCTCAAAAAATGTTTCGCATACTGCTTTATTCAAGCTGTATAAATTTCCGATCTCCAGAGGTCTGATCTTTAACCTTTTAAAGACCTTTAACTTTCTGATCAAGAATTAAAGTTTTCCGTTAAAGTCTAGAACACACTCTCAGCCAGAAATAATTTATTTTAGTTTAACTCTACTATTGGACGTCACTCTGTTGTCCTTTAATTGCGTTACCATTTGGAAACCTATGCTATTTATAATTAAAGATAGAGACATCTAACTTCATCTTTTAACATAGTGAAATATATCATTATAGAATTAAACAAAAGACTATTCTGTAGGCCAGGTGATCGAAGGCCTATTGGCCAGATGGTAATCTATTTAATTTTGAACCCTATTTGTTCTGGAGAAAACAAACGTCAAATCTGCAAACTGCTCCATCGAAAGTCCTCATTGGTTTCCAAGAAAATTACAAATTATAGGGATATGAATACATATTAGGTTATAAAGATATAGAAACATAACTTGGGTGTCTATTCTAGTTTACTCCACGGAGATGTTTGTCCTGAATGTAAAATTTAACCATTTTTATTGCAGCGTTCGATGCAAAGCAGAATTGTGATCAATGGAGACTTGAAGAACTTCACCATCACTCAGATAGAAACCAACAGTACCTTCTTTGTCCCTCCGCAACTGTACAACAAACAAAAGGCCATGGTGGTGACCAATTTTAAGGCAACTCTGATATCAAAAACCCGAACTTCAAGACTTCTACCGAGACCACAGAAGCCCGAGGGCAGTGAAAATTACGTACGAGAACAGCGCAGAACTGTTTATCCCTACATGGGATATGAGTAAGTCGATTCCCTTTGTTATCTTAATACCATTTGAAATATTATCTTGTAAGTCTTATTATATAGTGCTCTTTATTGAAATGGTTTATATTCAAATCCCAATGGAGTTTATTTTATACTCATATTCATTTAATAAATGTACCTTGGGACAAAACATATACGTTGTGTGTTATGAAATTATCGTTTTGAAATTTTGACCTCGGAACGGAGGAGGATTAAAGGCATGTATTATAGAAGTAAAGCACGAAGGCTTTCAGCACTGATTTAGGTGTAAAAGTGCCTTTATCTGCGAAGTCTGCATTTGAATGAAGCTTTAATTTCCAGATGTTTCCACGCAGACTATATTGGTACTATATGTTCCTTCGATGTAGTCACATTTCCTTGAAGCTCGGAAGATTATTACTCATTAAAGAAGCTACTCAAGAAACATAGCTTCTGCAAAACAAAATTTGTATATCAGGCGTTCAGTTATAAGAAAGATGAACCTTAATTTCTATACATATTTGCTGTTTCAAATGATGTGATGAAAACTGAGTCTTCAGATTTAAAAATGTTATTCCTTGAAATCCGTAAGATGGGCTAAGTATAGTTGGAATAGATAAATCAACTTTGTTCAACTTGTATCTCACATACATTAGCATGAAGGGAACACAACAGTATTCCTGCAGAGCAAACGTTGCATCTCACATATTACATCAACTTCTTTTGAGCTAGTGATAGATTAACTCCTATATTCCACTTTGTTTTGATATATAATGACTATTGCATTGAAGATTGGCGACTTATAACATGGCATGCTAATCTGATATACCAGCAGAATGAGAATCTTATAAATTCTCACTTATGTATATGGCGATAAATATATTTAAGTATACCTCGAAAGTAACTGCGGAGAAAGCTATTGTAATTAATAAAAGTATTTTAGAAATGGCCAGAACGTGCTTATTTCTCTTATGAATAACGATATATTACATTTTGTAAACGCAATCATTGATAAGTCATTTAAATTGATTTTATTTTATACTACTTATACTACCACTATAACTACAGTTAATTTCTTTCCATTTAGGTCTCCTCCTGTCGAACCATTCCACTATTTGAGAGAACAAGGTTACGGATGGAATGCAGATGTGGATTTGCCATACCATATGGGATACAATGGCCGAAGGATAGCAGATGCTCCAGGAAGAAATATATCTGAGTTGATGGTATCATTGGCAGAAGAAATATCTGAAATTTTCCACGATGATAAAGAGGTTCTGGCACCTTTGAAGCTGTCCCAAGTGATTGTCGCCGTAAAATATATGCGCACCATGAATTTGGAGGAAATTCTTGCTGCTCACAACATCATCGTGCAAAAGCAGCAACAAGGAGAAATCAAATGGACTGGGTAAACATAATTTAGTCTTTTTATCTCACAAGAAACTTATTTATGCTGAATGGTTCAGTTTCATAGTTGCCTAAACCTACAACTTCAAAATTACGATTTGCTGCACGGCAGATGTATGAACGTGATTTCCACACGTGCTAGCTTAGTTCACCACACTTAAATCTTCGCAGTAGGGATAATT
Organism: Mantis religiosa; assembly: GCA_030765055.1. NCBI lineage: Eukaryota > Metazoa > Arthropoda > Insecta > Mantodea > Mantidae > Mantis > Mantis religiosa. Next base: position 76,662,276 of record CM060948.1, read on the forward strand.
TCTATATCTCTCTGATTTATTATTATGACATGAGTGGTGTGTGGATTGGGCTTCATTATCTCATGTGCACAAGTTATTACTTACTTTTTGAACAGAAAGTTATTTAATTGCAGATAACTAAGTAATAATATGCACTATTTAACATATTCAAATGTTTAAATGTTCAACAAAAATCGTTTCCTTGGAAAGTTATGCACACAAAACCACAAAAATAAATTTATTCTCATCATTATATTGCAGTAATTGATAACAAATATTTCAAACAAATTCGTTGAAATTTGTAGAAATTTGGAATTCAATATCAGGTACCCTTAAGGAAGAAAACAAATACACACTTAAGTATTGGATGTTCACTGATATAATACACAAATGTAAACAATGGAGATAACAGTAATCTCAAGCCTAAAACAACCATATCAACTAAATACCTACATTAGTTGGATATCGCACGCTATTTCAATCATTTCAGCAAATTTGTTATTTGTAATTAACTTCACAATAAATTATCACTGAGCTGGTCTTATACACAAAAACAGAGAATGCGGAGATGCCTCACACATTTGTTAGCGTCATAATGTCGGTGTTGTTTATTTTAAATTGTTAGATATTGAGTCTAACAACTGCAAATAGCCATATATGCACAAATATAATGGAGTTAGCATTGGAGATATTGCTGAATGGACATTTTCATAATTTTTTCTAATAGAAATTATTTTTATTTATAATTATAATTTAATTTATAATTTAATTTATAATTATAATTAAATAATATTTATAATTAAATAATATCACTCAATACCAAATTAATCACCTTCCTGAATTAATGAAACCCTATAAGCGGTAGATACGCTTCACATAGGGTATTTTCATATGCCAATGTCATACGGTAATTAACGAAGAAATTTAACAGGCAAAACTTACATAGGGGTGAGGTCTAAACCCTAAAACGTAGTACGTCTACCACATGTAAACCAAATGTTTAAACTCTATTCAAAAGTTTTAGCATAAAATGCTTCAGCTTACCCTATTTCAAAACCCTATAATGCGGACCAATTTTCAAAATCTACCGAAAGGAAAATGGCAGATCTATACATCTACATAACATAGCGTACAGAAAAGTAAGGGACATGTTTGTAGTTAAAATGGTTGATGTACATAAAACATGCGGAATGTATTGAATTTAAATTTAAGTTCTGGAGTGATTTACACCTTATGCACTGACTTCTGAAGTTCAAAATAATAATGGGGACTTAAAATATGCCAAAAGTCAATATCGTACAAGTTAATTTCTTAAGTAGTGACAAAATGAAATCAGCATAAAGCTAGGAGAGAGAAATTTTAAAGTTGATTGTGCTTCAAGGATCTAAATAAGTGTATTTGGAAACTCACACAAAGCCGGGCGATGGGAATTGAGTGATCTGCTAGAGCACAGCAAGCGAAAGAGAAAAAGAAAGTGTACCATCTCTATCTCTATTTTTCGCTGTCTAGGTAGTATGCTCTACGGCCCACTTTCATGTGTGCTCCCCACTGTGGCCATCTTCTTTCGCGTCCTACCACAGAAACTTATTTGACCGGTTCATTTCCAGTTTCAACCAAATGAAGATATCTATTGTTTAAAGCAAATATTTCTCCTTAGAAAATTTCTCTTAAAAAACGTTTCGTAGCAAGAAATGCCAGTTTTAAGCTGTAAAATGTTGCATGTAAATGCATATGGCGGCTTTACACTGAAGCAAAGTAAATGATTAAGTAAGAAGAGGCAAGTAAACACTACGGTATTCCTTGATTTTTAATTACCACTGAAAGCGAAGTTAAACATGTGATGCACAGTGCATTATACTGCATTATGCTTGATATTATCCTACAAGCTAGTGGATTAAGGTACATATATGCTCCGCCCTGTGTGATCATCTACAAATGACCGAAAGGTTTTACTTACAGTCGCTTTGGTATTAGCAACTATTTGGTTCATTCTACTAAATTAAATTGTAAAACTATAACCCTCTGAATAATGCATCCCTAAAGATGTTCGCCAAAGAAAAGAGCCTCATTAGAGCTTGGCAATCGCTGTGACGTAGGTGGTAGTTCCTTTTCATTTTCAAACCGTTTAAAGACCCATTCTTTGTTCCGTCTAATCTGCACAAATATCCCTACAAGGAGCAACGTGTCAAAACATTCATAGACATTTGCTTAGAATCAAAACAGATTCTTACCAAATTCCGGCAATGGATCAGCACTGTAGAAGGAATGAAATGTCATGAAGGATAAGAAATTGAATATACCGTTCCGAATCCTTATTGGAATACTGGAATAAACAAAACCTCCTCAAATATGTTGGTATATATTACGTATTGAGTTGTGGAACTCCCGATTGTTAGGTCAGACATCACTACCTGAGCTATTTTAGCAGTGTTTAATACCCGTTCTTACTACCTTATAGCACCATAGGCGTGGACAATGGTGAATGCACGAAATGAAATTATACGAGTACTTGGAAAAGAATCACTCCAGGCCTAATTTTAGAGTACTCCTGACATTTTCAATCACGAGGGCTTAAGAAAACTTGGCATAATCTTAGTTAATGAGAACAGTCCAGGGCTCATTTGGACCGTGGTCATCCGCGGCTGGAATTCCAGCCTTAAATTGCCGGGGAGCCATCTCGCTCGAACCACGTGAGCGAGGTACCACTATATACATATGTAATTAAATAAATAAACAAATAAGTAAATAAATAAGTAAATAAATAACTAAATAAATAAATTCTAGTAGAATTTTAAATAGTCACTTAGCCAAAGGTTTTATCACTTATTAGTTATAAATATACAGACATCTAAAACATATCAGCTATTTATCATGACAAATTGTATAGTAACTATGTATATTTTTCACTGCAAGTGTCCAATGATACTCAAGCTGTAATTCAACTTCTTTTTTAACAGAAAAGTGCTTCGTAACATTGCTGCTCTATCTGGTACACCATACAGTATACAATCTCTTTTCGTGTGGCTGGAAAAAGAAATCATTTCCATAAAAGAATTTGCTCAGCACTTCTCCGTACAAAGAGAAGTTGCTTTCATTCCGAATAAACACTATCTGGAAATACTAGCGGTAAGTACTCATTAAAGTATAAATATCTTATTATATGTACAATAATATAATATTTCATTGCGTCTAGTTTTTATAATCTTTATCCAGTTTCTTTTATTTGAAAAGGAGTCAGTTAAATCCGCCTCAAGTTTTAGTTTTCTCGACATAAACAAAAAACTCTAGAGAGGTCAGAGTTGAAATCTATTCAGAGCGTACCCAAATGGTTCCAATTGGTGAGGTTCGCAACATGCAGCTTCAGTCTTTATAAACACATTGGATGGAAGATGTTGTATAAAAGTGCGTTGTTTGAATTAATTAACTAATTCAATAATTAATTGAATTTGTGATTATGAAATGGATAGTTAATTAAGCGCTTTTGATTCTGTCATCACACACAATGTCATAGGGCATTGAACTTGTGCACTGAATGACGGTAGCGAGTGGTTGTTCTTGTTATTCTATTATTCAAAAATGGATGTTTGGTAGTGATATACACTACTAAATAATGGTTTTCCATCATGTAATACTTTCAGAGTGAGAAATCCGCTTCAAGCTGAGGTTTCAAGCCAATCGGTTTGGTACGCAATGGAAGTCTCAAAAGTAATAACTTTCTTTTAAGGGTGAGCGACAATATGTACGTGTACTTTATTGGAAAAAATATTTAAGTTTATTATATTTTACCATAATGGCTCTAAGGTTTTAAAAATTTACCGGTATGAACGTGAGTAATGCCAAATCTGAAATATTTAAGTAATTCTTCGTGATATTTACTCTATATTGAATTATTAAAGATGTCGGTTTTGGAGTTATGAAACCCATTGAGTTTTTTTTACCTTCTAAGGGTGTTACAAACATCGTACACCTAACTTAGAGACCTTGATGAGTACTCATTTTAAACAAAGCTTAACAGATCTGTTCCACAAAGACATAAATGGGAACATTCTTGTTAGAATGTAACCAGCATTTAACTTGTGCATTATCAGTTTACCATTTCCGAGAAGTAAAAGCATTGATAATTTGGGACATACATTTCACGAACTACCTGATATATTTAAAAAAACTTGCATCACTTTCTCCGCAAAAAATGTAGGCCCATTTTGTTCGTACAGTTTAATACTATACATTTCAATCAAGCAGTATATTTTCGTCTATAACTTTTATTTATTTATTTTGCTGGTGTTTAATAACCATTCATTCTACCTACAGTACCACGGGTGGCAACATTGTGAGACATGAAGTGAAATAATCATTCTGTTTTCAAGGAAACTCTTCAGAGCTAATTTTAGGGTACCTTCTCGGCATTTGCCATTTGGAGATGCCAGGGAAACCTCGAAAAGGGCCTCATCCAGGAAGGATGACAGAGTAAATTTATAATTCATAATTTTGGAATTTGTGCTGATAGGCAATTTGGGAGGTGCTGGAGTATAGATAGGTCTGGTTTCTAATATCTGGTGTTATTTTTGCAGCAAATAGCCATGGCCGTGGACAAAATGGAACATCAAGATAAACAGGCACTCTACAACCTGCGTGCAACTGTAGCTCTGACGTTCACAGACATTCTCCGAATGGCGGGACGCAAACACACACAGTTAACGAACCGCGTAGTAAATTATTACATTACACGCATGGAAGAGGCCATAAAGGCAAAGAACAACGAGGAGTTGCAGTTGATAATTCGCGTACTTGGAAACATTGCAAATAAGGGCATTTTGAAAGCAATGTACGAGATCATTAATGGAGAAAGAGGCTTGTCAGAGCACCTGCGTTTACACGCATTAGTCTCCTTGGACCTGCTCACTACAATTCATCCCACAGGCATGAGCAAGTTCTGGTGGTCTGTTTATGCCAACGCCAGTTTGCCCCACCAGTTGCGCTGTCAAGCTGTACCCAACATAATGAGAAGCAATCCACCAGCATGGATACTCCAACAAATGGCAGAAGCAACCCATAACGAAAGTAACCCTCATGTCATAGCCCAGGTGGCAAGCGCTATTAGGACCGCTGCTGAACTTCGAGGTCGCTTCAATGAAGAGCTGTAAGTTTCTATACACATTTTACTTATAGTAATGGGACTGCATGACACATATATGTAGGTCATTAAACTTCTCTCAAGGCAATGAGGGAACAAGCTGTCTGAAAACAATAAACATCAGACTAAAATTATTTTCGTTGTTATCCCACAAGATCACTTCGGAAATGCAGATTTCGTTAAAAAGATTAATAATAATATAAGGCAAACATCGTTGTGCATACTACTATGAACATAGTAAAATAAATTAACTATTGCATTTCTCGAAAAAAGTACTCTTTCCTTTCTTCACTGTAAAATTACACAAACACAAAAGAACATAAGACATTTTTGTCATATCATAGTGCATTAGTATGCCAGAGAGATCTTTTGTTACCTAAATTAAAGGGGAGATAAGAACTCCATCCTGTCATCTTAAATTTTCTAAATTCATTATCGCTATCTCAGACACTGTTTAAACTATCAGGCTGAATTTTTTACAGGATGTGGATGCATGTGTTCTACGTAAGCTGATTTCCTTGTATCCAGCAAATTTGCTTTTATGGTATTTGATCGTACTAGTATCTTAATTAAACCATATTTTGATAAACTATTTAAGCAGTTATTTAAGTCTTACAAGCCATTTTTCCAAAGTAGGTCTTTAACATGACTTACAAATTGTTTTTCACCGTATCAAAATTTTAATTGGCCTTCTTCATAAGTTTATGAAGTATCGAGTCATTTATACCATATTTTCACAGAATTCTCACCTAGGTAAATGAGTTGAAGTTTACACCTTAATGTTTACACAGAATACCATACAGTAAAACATTTTGCATATAAAGTTATTATTTTGTCTGTAAGTATTTAAATTAATTAATTTTCAGTATACCAGACATTAAACGATTTCAGAATATTGCAGTTTCCAGATAATTTTAACTTAAACAGCATACTGCATTTAAATGCATATTAGCAGAGTATCTGATTCCCTCCCTGATTTGCCAGTTTGCGTATAGTTATGAGAACAAAGAGAACAGCGGAATTTACCTACATTTTCTTCAAAAGCATGTTAAATTTTAATTTTATAAAGGGGACGAACAAAACAAGTCTTTAAAGATATTAGGGACCTTAAATACCTCCATAAAATTTATAAGCACATACGTCGAGCACAAATTCAATCTATGTTACACTCTGAATTGGAATGTCCACAAGGATCTATTTCGATGAAAACCATAGAATGTCCAAAATTTGACATTTTACTTCTTGAGTCCCTTATGCATCAATATTGAGCACATCTAATGTAAGAGTACACAAGGAAACTAAGTATCAATTTGTAATTTGTGTTTATTTGGTGGAACCAAAGCAAATGAGAACCAACGCAGAGACGAATTCGGTATTGCTGTCTATGAGCATTTGTCTGTGAATGACTTCTTGAAAATTACATCTTAACATACCTATTAGAACAATATTATATTTTATGCTATAATTGCTACCGACATATACTATATAATAGTTACATAATATATATTTATTCAATAAATTTTTAACCTATTAAGTTTCCATCCAAATTTCGAAACTGGATAATTTTCCTATACTTTCATTCCTCAATTGTTGCCTTACACGTAATATAATTTATTATTCATATTCGGTCATATAAATTACTCTTGAACTGTCGACTAAGCTTGTAACCTGGCGTAAAGTTGACGATTTCGTAAACCAACGCATTTTTCTATTCTAAATGCTCTTTGTGTCCCATTTCGATTCAGATTGCTTTGCAACTTCACATATATGTTTAAGTCTATATTATTCACATAGATTATCATGAACATATGTACTGTTTGAGCAGAAGAAACGTTTCAAGGTATAAAACATTGAGACATATAGGGTTTTTAAAAGTTAAATAGAGAAATCTTTTATTATACTAAAAACAAGGTGATGCCCATTGTGCGTTTTCTTTATATCCCATAGCTATGTATTAAAAAGTTTCAGATAAATTAGACTAAAATTGAGACGCCTGGAACTTTTTTATAAACGAATTAATTTATTTCCCTTAATTAATAAACACTGAAAACTTTACTCATAGAATGAATTCAGATTTTTTACACATTTTAATTTGGACTATTCTGAAAATATGGTGAAAATTGAATAAAAGCAAAGAATTTTCCAAGCTCATAAGGTGCAACTTGAAGATGAACATACACTTGCCTTTGCATATGACGCTCAAATAATGTGTGCTTTAACTTTAGACACCTTATAGATATAAATTTCAAAATAGAATGTGAAGTGAAACTTCGACAAGCTCCACGAACATTTCAGAGGCTCTTACTGGTAGTCGAGAGTGAAGTTTGGCAACTTTCCGAACGTGATCGGCTCTGGTCGGAAGTACCGATATAAAGCGAATATGATATAAATATATTCAATATATTATATATAATAAAATTTGCTTCACCTGCCACTTGCGGAAGATGACAGAAGTATTGTGCTGCGACTTATATCGCTCTTGATAACTGGGGACAACGTTTTCATTACTCCGTGTTTCTCTGGTATTCTAAACAATAGCTTCGTAATATAAAATTTCCCGTCTGGTATATGCATATAAATATCAATAAACATTTTATCGTGCTTTTTTCTGATTTTAGTGCACGAAATGCAAGAGCTGCCGTACATCTGCTGAAACCTCAGGTATTCGATGCCAGCTTCTCTGGTGCACTATTTGACAGTTATAAGATAGATGGGATGGACTTGTCTTATACCCAGTCACTGAACTACATTGGAAGCCAAGATAGTCTACTGCCATCTGCGTTCCAGTATTTTGTGAACAAGAATTACAATGGTTACAGACCCTTAGATTTTCAGGTAAATAAACTTGAGTTAATATTGTGCTTTTTAAGGACGTTCCTCACATGTTGAATAGGCTATTTCTAAACTGTAACATTTAACGACACTAATGAGGATTGGAAGTTGAGACTTTGTGTGTCAAAGAGACCGAATTTAATATCAATTAGGCATTTAATACTAGCAGAAGGCTGCAATCACCGAGTAGTTACAGCGAGTACATGTTGTGTTAGATTTAAGTTATACATGTAGCCCCAAATGACTACAGGACACACGAGGTTCCAAGTTCCGAGCCTTAATCATGATATTGTTCGCAAATGTCTACGATTACAATGCTTTACCTTTTCTAAGAAGGACTAAGTTGTCCACTTGCCATTTTCCAGTTAAGTGAGAAGTGATATAAAGAAATAAATATGGATATTGTAACAGTTTCTCTAATAATATATTTATAGTGCTGCGTACAACTAAAACCTTTATCGTTGAAAACAGGAATACAACCAAGATTATTAAGGCATTTACGTATATCCTAATAATTAATAATACTTCAACATATGATTATGTTTAATATCAAATCTTTCTCCCTAGATATAACTTTTTTCCATTTATTTTAGCAATAAAATAATTACAAAAGTAATATAAATGCGTTTAAAACCACAGATGTATTTTAATACAAAAAATAAAAATACCAGTATCTATTATCAAAGTAGCAGACTAAGTATGTACCAAAAATGAATATTTCCCTAAATCCAGACTAAGGGAGAACTGAAATAGGTTTTATATATTATTAGGAATGTTTTGCCTACATAAACTTCAGTTCCAATCTAAAGATCATTTTGTTATGCGTTAATTGTTAATCTTACATTAGTGATATAAGTGTTCTTAATGAAACGTACAATCAGGACCTACAGGACCCCAAAACAGGCTCAGTTTTCCTTTTTGTTTCCAAAATTTAATACTTTTGCAATTGTCAGTTTCTCTCAATGTCCTGGTTGGGTCAACCCAAACAGGAAATTCTTACAAAAGTTGTCATTTACTTTGTTTTTTGATATAAAAATCATAATATTTATTTTGTTTTGTTTAATTGTATTTGTGTAATGCATTTAGAAGACACATCGTTGATAGAGTAATGGTTAGTGAACTTGGTGAGAACTTGCCTTCACTGGGTGTGTATGACTGTATTTCAGGCCTCAGGAATTGTAACCAGTATTAACGACACACTTGAGGCGATCCTTAGCGGGCTCTTCAGGACTGAGCAACCAAATTCACCGATAAATGGATTTGGTTCTTCTAAAGCCTTCCCAGGAATACATGTTCAAAGGCGCTCGAAGCTAGAGGGTAACCTTAATATTCCTGGATATGGATTCTGGTCCTTCGATGAAGAGAGTGTACAGAAGAAAGTTGCCGGTAAGTTGTCTACTACTTGATTTTTAAGTGAAGTAATTCCTAGCTTTACCTCTACACCACTAGAAAGCCTCTGATATAATTTATAGTGATTAGTGGCTCGCTATACAATTCCCACATATGTTCACTTCTATTGGTTACCAAACATAGGCTTTATGTACATTTATTCTTAAAACAAAGATGAAAATAGCGATGTTCTGTTCGGAAAGGTTTTAATAATGGCTGTAGCTTTACCATAAATTATAAAAATTCAGATATTCCCTAAGCTTCACGTTTTACAATAACTTAAGTGAATATTATGTTTACCAACCAGAGCTTTAGTCTATTTCAGTAAGAAAATGAAATGAAATGTGTAGCGTTTAACGCCTGCTTTTACTACATACGGCACCACAGGCGGTCAGTAAGGTAAGGAAGGAAAATTCCGTTTGGATTAATCCTGGATTTAGTAGATGTGGGTAAACATTAGGAGTGAATTTTAAAGAACGATGAAGTTCACCCATTAAGAGGGTAGCTATTGGAAGGCCGAAGTGATCAGAAAAGAATGGGATTTCGGATTATGATAATGAGCAAAACTGATTACAGCCGTGTCTATTTTCTATTCCACTGAAAGTTATATTTCGAGATGGCTACATTCAATTTGGGTTAACAGTTGAGGTTATCTGATAGGTTGGGTTTTCTGATGGTCAGGGCTGGGGTGTGGAGTATCCGCAAAACCTCGAACGTAAGAAAGGGAGCCGAAAGAAATATGGAGTTGAGAGAGTCAAAAGGTGGGAAACCACGCCGAAAATCCTCTCCATATACAGTTGCTAGTCAACAGCTTCCAGGAAGCATGCTGTCAGTCATTGTTCCTCGGATTCAAGTAAGTTCTCCTTACCGACATATAAGTCCGAGTGATGGAACGTGCTACGTAATGCTCTCAATACAGTTTTCTTTAGATTACATTAAATTAGATTTAACTGCATTCTCTGAGTTCACTTATAGCCACAAAAGGCCTGTGAGCATTGATTATGTCAAAGAAATGCACAGTTTAATAGCAAATATACTTGAATATTGAACATAAAAGACACGTTTTATACAGGTAATATTAACTTTCTAATATTTTAATCCTCAGTATTCCATATCACAGTATTGCACTTTTGTATTTATTTAAAAATATACTTTGTTTAGTGTGGGTTAAATTGGGATGTGAATGTTGGAAATCAGCTAGTAAAATTACATAGCCATAGTAATTACATAGTGTTCCTCATGTAGCTGCTTGTAATTTAGTTAATGACAGTTTTTTTTGTATACAATCAAGCAAACGCTTAAAATGAATGCCTTAGGTAAATTTCAATTAGTACCATGAAGGAACATTGTGATCTTATATGAATGGCCAAGTTTCAGAAATACATTGAAGATGCAGTTCCGGAATTTTGTGTTTTGGCAAAATTATATTTCATAAGCAGTACTGAATAACAATAAGGTATAGTTTTAAGCTTCCTTATACCATTAAACTCATCGTGGGTGTGTAATTCAATTGACATACTCGTATATTTTGAAAATAGCTCCAACCTCCATAACCAAGAACTCCAACATAGTGATTTGCAAATTGCTCACTATTTTATTCTCATTTACTAAATTATTTAGCTAGGGAGGTATTTTCTTCATATGAGACATAATATTTTGAGTGTAAGCCACAATGCCCCTGAGGAGCATCTGAAGTTTAAATACTTACTGTTTAGAATTTCTAAATGTATCTAAGTGGAAACGTCATACTAATGGTATTTATTTGCAGAGATCATCGTAAATGCTGATAGCGGTATCATACCCCTGGAGACGATGAAGATGTCAAATGCCAGAGAAGTAATATTTGCTGTCCCTAGTGGTCTTGGTCAAACATTCGTCTACACCTACACCACAGTTCAACTTGCTAGCATTAAGGGCAATGTAAGGCTGCAGAGACAGTTCGACCTAGTTAAGTCATATGGTCCCAAACCTCCAGCATCAAAATCCAAAACTCTGTCGGTGAACTTAAATGGGGAGTGTGATATCGAAGTCAAGTAAGTAAAAAAATAATTCTTCCTAAATTTATTTTATACTATGGATAACACAATTTTTACTCACTATTCACATTTTCTTTTGCTGAAACACGTCATTTCCTGAAGTTCCTAGGCACATCAGTAAAGCCAACTATGCTGTAAACACGCGAAAGTACACATTCCGCCATGATTCTTCATAAAATGACGGAGCTTGTTAGGCATATAGTGTAATACTAACTTAGCTACTCTAAGTTTAACTTAATTTAACATTTCGCTACCTTCCGCCTTTTAGAGGCACCATCAAAATCGAAATACCACGGTTTTTAAAATCCTTTGTTAACTTGCGCGTTTAATATTAATCAGTAGTTTTAACCACGAATTGGGTTTGAGCACCAGGATGAGAATAATATTTTAAATATTTAACAAGTTATATATCGTGCCGACACCCGTACTAAAATTCCCATGAAAGGAAAAACGTTAGATAAGAAGGACACATGCAGAGCAGTAGTCATTTTTACTGCAAACTTAAAAAACATCCGTCCCTAAAATTACCATGTGAAGTACATGGACATTACTTTCATTAACCAGCTGGACGGTACAACCCTAACTGCTAATTGATTGTAGTGCAATGTGTGAGGATAGTAGCTAGTGTTAACATTTTTCATTACTTAAGCGAACGGTTATAGACCAGTATTCAAGTTCCACGCGTTTTGTGACTGCTCTCTATAATGACATTATATCACTAATTAATTAAATAATATTCAACTTCATCCTGCTTAAGTATTACTATATTTTAGTAAATTGTCTAGTCTTCTTCTCTATGAAAAGAGTTCCAATATGAACTAAATTTAACATTAAACAGCTGGCAGATGTAAGAGATATTTAAAGTTATATGCAGTGCATTTACTAATTAATCTAAAAATTTTCATCATCTTGACCAATGTAAAATTGAGATGATAAATTATGAAAATCACTATTTTTTAAATTTTTACAGATTGGCAATGCGTGAGGAGAGCAAGGTGGGCTTTGTCACACCATGGAATTCGCTTGACTACATGAGCGGTGTGAACATCAACACTCAAGTTCATACTCCTATTAATGCGTCCGTTGGAGTGGAATTTAACAGCGAATGGAATGACATTAAAGTAAACGCAGAAGTGAGCCTACCAAAGACAAAATCCGTAAACTTAATTCATCGCAGCTCTGAACCGTATGTGGCCAATATTTGGTTACTTGGTAACACCGAGACTACTGGAAATCCAAACACCACTTTGCTTCACACTAAACCTCCAGTCACGGTAAGTAAAGGAATTCCATCGACTCAAATAAAAGTTTAGTCCATACTGAATAATGTTGCCAATAGTGTTACGACAAAATAAAGTATAGCATTAGAATTGCAACAAACTACTGGCTGATATTCTTTATATTACAAGCATTTCAAAATTTAATTTATGTAAGGTGAGACGAAATTGAAAAAGCAATGAAAAATAAATACATCTTTGATCTTGCTGCGATCTTATTAATTGGAAATTTTCCCCTTAGTTGACATAATTTAGAATAGATTTCGGGATCCTATTGTTTGGCATACTGTCTAAGTGTAAGTTTTAATTCGTATATATGTCTTAATTATGTTATTTAACGTTTCGTATAATATTTAAAATTTTGTTCTATTCATATTGTTTAATTTACATACATTTTAAAACTAAAGCAGGTATTTTCCTTTGCAAATATGAGCAATTCGTTCTTTCCATTTCTGTTTTCTACAGCCTTTTCTGTGAACTATATTTTCTGGTATAAATGTTCAGTTTTCTCAGAAGCCAAGGATGCCTTAATTATTAGAATGATAAAAACTATATCTGAGCACTCTTTTAGATCTACTTTGCGGATTAGTATTTTAATTATTTTGAAAAATAAATTCAGATAAATTACAATCAAAATATGGTATAAATAAAAACGTTCCGATCTTCCTCAATAATCATAGTTTATTCTGCAAAGTAAGTAAATAAACTCAGAATATATGTGCCTACATGTTGTAAAAGATTCAATCTGATATCTTAAATAGTTTCTGGGGTAATTCCTTACGAATTTAGCACATTAAATATTGTTGGAATAGGGCTATCTCCGGTTAAGGCCTCAGCACTTTTTAATATTCTGTAACCTTTTCCTCCTCGAACTTCACTATTTTTTCTTTTCTATTTTTAGCAATCTGTAACACAGTAAATACTTATTTAAGCATCCCATTTGTCTTCAAGGTATGAGATTTCTAGCAGCGTGCACTTATTACTTTATATTGTTTATTGTGGTCAATAATATTATAATTTGCAATGCTATGACTAAATACTTGTGTTATAAAATTAAGGTCTAAAATTTAAAGAATGCTTAGTTTCCTCTTTACTTTTATTTAAATTGCTAGAATTTAGACCTCATAATCATGTATGCCGTGATTCTAGGTTCCGTAAAACAAATAGGTTGTTGTTGATTATATTCTCACAACCAGTGTTGGGAAAAGATCAAGTACCCAGAATGAGCAAAACAAAAGGTGTTCCAATGACTTATGAGGAATTTGGGTTCGGTTTTATTTATTTACAGCTTATACAGTTTGCTTATCCATCAACAAGTGGGCTGGCTTTTTAGCCCAGATTGTTTATGCATTTTCCTTCACTCTACCTTACAATGTCGAAGACCTACTTTCTTTTCTCTTAGAACCATCCATAACAGATTTCTTACAAGGCCCCAAAATGGAAATTCAGGAACTATTTCGAATAACATTGTTAAATTTCTTTGATATAGGAAATATATGACCAGCGCGAAGCTCAATGATTTTGTCTTTCTACTTGCAGACCAGCAGCTCGTGGGGTAAAGGTTCCACTGGAATGGTAATGCGCCTTGATTACTACTCCGAAATTGATGCTTCATATGAAAACCTTATTGGAGAAGAGCCACAGTTCCTAAATGAGAAATCCTGGTGGTCTGCGGCTTACAGATGGCTGTATCAACAATGGAAGGGCTACAATATATTCTCTTTAATTCACTTCCCATTCGCTTCCAGAGATCTCCATATCAGTAACGTCAATGTCACATATGACTCTTTGGAAAGCACCGCAAACAGTGCACGATTTACTTGGAGACTTGGAGGTAAATTTACTAAACCTTATGTAAGTGTGGTTTTTCATTTCCATTTGACTAATTGAAAATAAGTTAAATTCGTTTCTCAAGTAATTATTTCGATCCGCATGTATGTTCATGGTTCAAAGAATGCTTAGAGCTAGTTGTAGAGAGCTAGTTCGGAGTAGATGGTCTGGGTTATCACGATTGTTATCCAAGTGAGCTCTAGTGTAAGTTCCAAGTAATTCTGCCTCTAAATATTCTGGCATCTGGTGCACCGCGTAATTCGTCTCTTAGAACAAGAGTTCGCTAAATTTTGAATTTTGATTTCTCTCCTGAAAATAGTTAATAATGTTACAGTCACTTCAGAAATGTTTATCATCTTATACAAAATTAACCTTGACCAACGCTTTGGATGCCGATCTAGAGTCCGTTTTATTTTTTGTAGGAAGCTTAATATATCTGGTCATTTGCAGATAGAAACCAAATTACAGTATCCAAAATAAGTAAAAGCGGAAGAGTAACTTGTTAAACAGTTCCACATATACTTATTTTACCCAATGACGACTTTTCAGAACAGCTCTATAAGATAAAGTAAGTTGAAAGTGGGAGGGGTGTATTTGTTTTACCATTTCTCGTAAGAATTTGTCTTCTAAGAGTAGGATACTTTTAATTGAGTGATCTTAATGCATAAAACTGCACTATTTTATGAGCTTGTAACAATATAAACCATGAATTTTAGTTGTAAGTGAAATCACTCTGTTGCTGTTTCAGGATTTCCAACACCTGCTGGAATTATCGGAGCCCTAAAGGCCCAAAAACATAGATACCACCCTAGAAGTCTTGGCGTACCACTCGCTGTAGAAGGTCCACTAGAGCAACAAATTTCTGGTAATTGGATATCAATTTTTTCTTTCAATTATACAATAATTTCAGAATCTTTCATTTTGTATTTTCAGAATCAAATAAAGACCAAGCTAATGGTTCAGAGAAAAGACAGTACATTCCAAAGTAGCCAGTATTTTTTAAATAACAGGAGTCGCTTAAGAAAGAAGAAAACACTAGGACAGATGTATGTGCTTTTGCAGTGTTCTCGTGATCGCTTTCGTTTATACATTACAAAACTTCATCCAAAATTCAACCAAAATTTAAAGAATTTGAAGTACAGTAGATTACAATGTACAGATATACTAAAATGTATTCTAATGCAAATATCTAAAGCATGATAGTAAAATTGTGTCATTAAGCTGGGGAGGCCTTGATACCTAGTAATTCTCTTTCAGCTGGTAAGGACATAACTTAAGGATTTGACATTTTAAAGTAACTTTTTAGCTATTTTATATAAAATGTAATACTTTTACATGAATATAGCTAGTGTAAATAAACTTCACAGGGGAAAGTTTATTTTTCTTTTCTTTTCGTACATTGTTTCAAAATCGTGCGCATATATTTGAATTTACGAACTCGTTTAAAATATGGCAAGCATCTTAAAACAAATATAAAATAGGTGGCTTAAACTGCTGTATCTGCATCGTAAGTGTATGTAAAGCTTTGCTGTATCATTAAAAATTACCAGAGAAAACTCATTTATAAGTTGAACTTAGCACTCACACATAGTGAGAGGTATTTTAACCGTATGTTATCATTTTTACCGATAGTTGGTGTTGATTCATAAATTCTGGTATATTTACCTTTGGTATAACATTATTTATTATGCAAGTTAACTGACGCTTACCAAAATTTAACAAGAGAAAGTTATACCATAGATGGCAATAAAACAAAATATTAACACATAGGTAATATCTCGTAAGGAAAGGTGTCTCAAATTGGAAGGTACTTTGGTAAATTAATAGGAATATACTTAAAATCTCTCTGGTTGATTGCGCAACAATGTTTTTACTAACTATTGGGTCGATTTAAATACAAAAATATTAAGGTGCAATTTTGTTGTTGAGAACAATTCAGATTAGAACCAAAATTTGTGTGAAGTAACATAGTGTTGCGTTTTCAGATGCAGGCTCCATCCAACGCCAACTTCTGCTGAATGCATCATTTGAGGGACAAACAGTCGCAGTGTTTGGATTACATGGTGCTCTTCGTACTAACGTGATGAACCAGAGTTTGAGCTCCACTGTACAATTATGGTCCAAGCCTGCTGCCAGACAGGAATTTAATGTGAGTTCTGCACATCCATCAGTTTGACAAGTTGATATGTCATTTAAAACCGCTTATGGAATATGTATATCCCATTGTATAATAAGACTGACATCGAAACTGAAGTTTTCACAAGAAGTAAAGCTAAACAGCGTCTATAACATGACTTACTCCACTTGGGGAAGAGAATTTTATGTCTCTGATTGGTATAAGTTAGATATGAATCGATTTCTTCTGGGTGTAATTGGGGTAGCAATGGTCTCTACTGCGGCCAATGAAGGAGCTGTTCCTTTTAAAATTGATGTTATAAGTATTTCATATGACACACTACATATCTATCAGTTAGAAAAATGAGTATGAGCTGTAGCCGCACTGTATAGTAAGGACTCCTAAGCTCAATTGCTCTTTATTTCCAATAATACTCATATAAATACTATTACGGTTTAATCACACCATAGTGTTTGATTTTAAAACTGCTTTAAATTTTAGCTATTTTAAGGTTTTAAGGGATCTGTATAGTTGCTGTTCATAAAGATTGTTTCAGAAATAAAAATGGCTTAATGGGTTAACAGTCTTATATTTTCCAACTTCAGAGCAGTAGAAATATAATGAAATGCGCCACGACTCCTTAATGATTTGTTGTTTGAAAAGACAATATTTTATTTTAGTGCCACTAATTTATATTTTCAATGTGTTTAGGCTGCACTTGAACTGTCATTGCAAGTACCAGAAGTGAGCTTAATGAACTTCAAGGAAGCCCTGCAGGCAAGCCCGAACTCCTCCGTCGAAGCAGCACTCACAGTTGCGCGACCCACTTGGGGTAAATCTGCTGTCGTCATGCTGACAGTAAGTAGCTTTTATCTTCTAGAAATAATACTTAGTAAATTTTAAACTTATCCTAACTAATTAATTTGACATGATAAACTTATAAATCAAAGCATGGCATATAATTTTATTTGTAGTCTTCAGATTGAATGGGAGGCATGATACTGTATATTCAGTTCCAGGAGTTTTCTACTCGATGCAATCGTTTGTTTTTTCTAATTGTCACTAAAGGCAGAGTACAAACCTAATGCAGAAGTTGGCTTACTTTACTTGATTGTAGGTTTGTTCACATAGTGTCATATGCCGGGGAGATATGATTTAAATGCAACTTAGTAAGTGTTAAAAAATCTCTATCACATTCATAATCTCATGAAGCATAAATGAATATTATAAATACTGAGACTACTTTATTTCAACCTCTCAGTGCTTACATCCGTGAACACCAGGCGTTTTGTCAAATTAAAATAATATAACATGTTAGCACAAAACATTGAAGCAAGGTCTATGAAAATGAATAATTCGGAGGCCAAACGCTCTTCTAGCAACAGAAAATAAATAAATAAAAATAGGATTGACGTCAATAATAGCAAAGGATTAAGTACCATAAACAACCGATAAACGTAATTAAGCTCACAAAGATATTTTTGTAATGACTCCCACCTTTTAAGGAGTAAAACTAAGTTCTGAAACTATAAACTTTAATGCTGTTTAACAAAGAAAGGAAAAATAAATATTCGTACATGGCTATTTGAACCAGAAGGCACTTACTTTAGGTATCGTACATCTGTATTTGAACCAGGAGTCACTAAATGTAGGTATACAAAGATACGTGCTATTTTCATTAATGTACTAATTTGAGTCGTAATATATGGGAGCACAGCAACCTTAATGTATGTAGGGTAATGAATTCCCATTTCTTTTTTCTTAAAGCAAATTGCTCACTTATTTGTTCATATTACCATTTAAGTTGACTTAAAATGCCACAACACCAGTAAAAGTCAGATGGTATCATTATAGTTACAAATATTTGACTTTAATATAGAAAAATTACCGTTTATTGAACTTCATACATATTACACTGTCTAAACGATCTACAATTTAGTGCCTTCCCCATTGAATTCGCTGTAGTACACTCCATGGATGTATATATGTGCCAAATAAAACAATCTTTTTGTACTCTGCCTAAATGAGCCTTTAACCTGAATAGCATTTGCACATATCAACGCATATAATTTGATTATTTCATTCAAATTGTAGTCCGCTTTGAATCTCGCAGAAATGATTTTAAAATTATGTCTCTTAAGTAGGAGTGCAATAAGTGATTAATTTAATTTTCGTTTTCTTGCAGGGTAAATTGGGCAGAACTCCTCAGCGACAGGAGTATATAAGCGAATCGCCAGTGGCAAAGGCCTGTCTGAATGAAATGGAGTCAGGACTAAACATTCTGCCTGCCTGCCAGTATGCAACCAATTGGGCTAACTCACTGGATGCCTATGAACTCAACATTCGCTACAAACACGTTCCAGTTGAACTCAAACGCGCAGCGTTCTCCGCATATTCTACTGTTCGTCAAGCCGCCTTCAGCGAACTTCAGGAGGAGATTTTCTCTGTAAACCCAGCCGCAAACACGATCTCTGTGGGCTTGTACATAAACAATCAGGACACCGCCTTCAACTTTAGCCTGCAGAGTAACTTAGTGAACGCCAATGTCACCAACTATCCACTTCCTTCATGGGCTAAACCAATTGCACCCAATGCAGGTAGAAGTTTAGCAGATCGTATCGGTCAACATATCTACCCGCTAAGTTATGCACGTAAGTACTGCTAAGAACTGCTATTAAGTATTATTGACAGTTAATATCTGCAAAGGCATATAACTGATGGATCGAAGCACTACTTATTCCTTAACCAAGAACAAATTTACCTAGCAATGATTTTGTACACTTAATGATAACTGAAGCTTTTTAGTAGGTTACCACAACAATCTTTGAAATTTAGACACTTACGATGCTTAATTAAAATAAATGAATCATTAACTTCCTGTTACATTTCCAATGAAATATCCGCGAAGGGCTTTTATTTTAGTGATATTTTTTACTATTGCTAACCGTCGTGGAAACGTTATAATCATAGGCTTAATAATAAAGTCACTTTTAGGCTGGAATTTATATTTGCAACATAATTTGAAAGAGTCATTTTCCAAAGTTAGTAAAATACATTACTGCTATTATTATTATTATTATTATTATTATTATTATTATTATTATTATTATTATTATTATTATTATTATTATTATTATTATTATTATTATTATTATTATTATTATTATTATTATTATTATTATTATTATTATTATTATTATTATTATTATTATTATTATTATTATTATTATTATTATTATTATTATTATTATTATTATTATTATTATTATTATTATTATTATTATTATTATTATTATTATTATTATTATTATTATTATTATTATTATTATTATTATTATTATTATTATTATTATTATTATTATTATTATTATTATTATTATTATTATTATTATTATTATTATTATTATTATTATTATTATTATTATTATTATTATTATTATTATTATTATTATTATTATTATTATTATTATTATTATTATTATTATTATTATTATTATTATTATTATTATTATTATTATTATTATTATTATTATTATTATTATTATTATTATTATTATTATTATTATTATTATTATTATTATTATTATTATTATTATTATTATTATTATTATTATTATTATTATTATTATTATTATTATTATTATTATTATTATTATTATTTATAATTATCATCATCATCATCATCATTACTATTAACCTTAAAACTATCTGTGCCAGAAAATAATTCCGTTACTACTAGAAAAAAGGTGTTTATTTGTTTTCTGAGAGCACTTTTATCAAATATTAGCGTTGACTATGTGTATTCATATGGCTATATGAAGGATTTTGCCGTAGTTTTCAACAGCACCACTTACTTATCGTCCGTGCTCACCTTTAAGTATTGAATATCATATCGCCTGATACACGCCGTACTCGAGAAAGCAACTCGAATTATCTCTGATTTTTCTCCGTTCGCTTTATGGTGTTCTCTCCTCTACTAAAAGTCTTATTCGTACTCAGTATGGCTAAATGTTCGTGCCTTAACTACCCTTATATAATTTCTTACCACAATATTAATGTAATGTTTTAACTGGCTCCTGAAATGTTCGGTAATGGTAAAGTTGGTTAGTTTCTCTAAGACTACTTGATATTTAAAGATATAATGGCCACTAAATTCACAACTTCATAAGCTTTTAGTTCTAATATGACTATGGAAAGAAATATTCCCTGCCTATTCCGAATATAAATGTTCTCAGTATTTCTTGGCTTTCCTGTAAGTTTTACAAGTCCTTGGCTCACTACTGATACTTCATTATACAAATATGAAACAGTTTTATGAGCATTTTGTCTTACGTCTAATATAATAAATGAAATAAATAGTTAAAAGATCTGAATCATACCAAACAAGTAATATAATATTCGCTTACCAATTAAACATATCTTGCAATGTCGAAGAGAGAGCATAGATTAAATGTGGCAGCATTGCTTTTTCCGATTTTTTGAGCTTTCTAAGAGTGTTTCTTATTCACAGCATCATTTGTATGGGACCACGGTCATGTTATTACCTTTGACGGCAAGAGTTATCCTCTGAAGGCAACAAGCTGCTGGTACATCGCCCTAGCCTACACTCCAAAATGGCAAGCAAATGCTCCTGTTGACCAGCCACAAGTCTACCAATACAACGATCTGAGGCATGTTGTACTACTTCGTGAAACTGAGGATGGCCTCGTAAGTAACATTTATTCGAACAGAAATTATGATTTTTTTTTTGGGTTGATGTTCACCACTTTTATGAATTATCTGCCTCCCTCGCCGCTCCCAATTTTAGGATAATAACGTAACAGATTCATAAAGATACAATTTTGATATATTTTATTCGTCAAAGTTAATGAAAGCAAAAATTTGTAACTATTAGCATTGCTAACAGAAAGGTACCCTTATTTGCTTAACGTTTAAAACATTTAATTAATTTTAATGAATTTTAATAAATATTACTGTGTGATCTTTAAGGCTCTCCACAGTGATGGAAGAAGCTATATATGGCTATAAAGTGGTAACCCTGACTTCATGCTTTCAGGATGATTATTTAGTCGTGGAAATGTTGTAGATTTAGGACCGCAGTAGAAAGGCGAAACAAATAAAATCATAATTAAATTACATATTAACAGAAAATGTTGAAAATGTGCCCCATCCTCTTGAAGGAACACGGTTTTATTTCAGAGTAAACCATTTAATTATGGTAGTTCAGTCAAAGTGCTTTTGGGTTTATATCTATGTCCTGTTGACTTTTGTGGCACTCCAAATGAAATAATTTCAATCTTCAACTTCTTTTAGCGTAATGAACAGAATCAGTCTCAAGAAGGAGATTTTTAGAACCGTATCCCAAACGGTAATCTGGAATTTACAAACAGTTCTTGAAACATTTGTTTTGTCTTTTTCACCTATGTCCAATTTCTCCCAAAATATTCCCCACATAAATCACACGCTGTTGAATCAAAGTAATGCATTTACTTAAATGAAGACATTCCTGTATACTAACATAAATAATCTCACCCCGAACATCATTCACAATTCCTGTATCAATAGATAAGAGTTAATGAGACACGGAATGCCACTGCCACGTTCTTCACAGGTACCAAAAATAGCTTTTGGCGATTTAATGAGAAATATTTAACTGCTGTGCTGTGGGTAAACTAAACGATCACACTAAATAAACTATACATAACATTAAGAAAAGGAAGGAAGACAGAAATAAAGAAAGAAAGAAAAAGAAAGAAAGGGAAATACAAAATCACCTACGATTAATTACATTGATATGCTAGTTCTCCACAAAAAAAAAAAAAAAAACATCTCATCCAGTATGTATAGGTCCTCTAAGGCATGATACGACATTTAGTGAAAAAAGTTTTGCACACGTATCTGCCAGTAACTTATGCGTTTTACTTCTGTATATTACGCTGTTACTATAACATTATCAATACGCTATACGTTTGCTATCTCCAACGCTCCTGGCATGTCTTAAAACTACCTTTACCTACTTTGGAGAACGAAAAATATGATCATAAAATATACATTCTTATGACTTTCAATCTTTTGAAGGAACTATACTACCTAAGTGATAATTGGAATGAACTGTTGCTAGTTGAATGGCTACACAACATTTAGTATATGAATTCACATCAATGAAAAAATTAAGCATATTTTTATACTATAAATGTCTTATTGCACTGTTACAGTTGGAAACACGAATTATAGAGGACGATTTGACCATCGAGCTAAGAGGAAAACTACACTCTCAAACACCTGAAATCCTTGTCAATGGTGAAGTGCTGAACCTTCCACCCGGAAAGTCGATGTCCATTGGTGGAGTTGCAGATATATATATTCTGCTTAACGGAGAAGTGGCTTTGCATTTCTACGATTCTCACATCTCTGATATCTTCCAAGACTCTTATCGTTTGCGTCTAACTCCTAGCCATTGCATGAGAGAATCCGCTTCAGGCTTGGGAGGTGATTACAATACAGACCCAGAGGATGACTTCCGCTCTCCCAGAGGCTGCGTTAGAAGCGACTACGAAGCGTTCCAAAATGAATGGGCAGATTGTAAATTACCTTCCAAACAATCTAAGTGTGTTTTTGTCCAAAATAATTCGATTAGTTATCTCCAACCATTCTCAGCACCCCAAAGAAGCATTCGGGTTTATGCTGATGTAGTCTCTAATATCTTTGATGACTTCGATTCCTCTAGCGAAAGCTCTGAATCCCAAGAGTCCCAGGAGTCCCCAGTACGAGGAAATGTGGGATCATTTCTTAATGTAGGAGGACGTGTACCCCAATTTGCATTAAATGGACAGCCATCTTCAACAGGTGCTGGAGGTCAGATATCCGTTTCAGGAATTCATGGTCAAATTAGCTCCCCTCAGGTAGCACTGCATCCCACGGTGATGCTCAAGACCGACATTCTACGTTTGGAAGGAAATATTTGCTTCTCAATAAATCCCATACGGAAGTGCAAGGGCGAACTAATGCCAAACGTCCAGGTGATCGAGGAAGTTCCCTACCACTGCATGCCTCAAGGACCAACAGCCCAAATGTATGTAGAACACGTAGAACGATCCAATGTTGCAGAAGATTTCAAGTTGAAGGCAGTGCATAGAAGTATGTTTACAGTTGAACCTAAAGAATGTAGCAATAACTAATTCTGTAATTTCTGCAGACTAATGTTTTCCGTAATGGGATAAACACTATTACTGTGGCAAATATTAGCTTAGTGTGTGGTATTTCAGATGTAAAACAAAAAAGGTATAATTATTTAAAATTGCAATAAATGAAGTAATATACAGCAGATACAAATACTTTTAATTCATCTTTTCCTTTCATCTATATTCCTACTAAGAAGTAAGTGTATTCCTTTACCATCCTGATATGTTCAAACTAAAAATAAATATTTATGCGGTTGAATAGCACGCTGGCAGCTCATGTGCTAATACTTTAATTGCACCCTGTGTCCCTGCACTAGAAAATTGTGTCGACACTAACAGTCCCTTTTAATGAAGCTAGGATTCTTCTAATCCAGGGGTGGGAAGGAAGGCTCTATATGAGTTAATTTACCCTCCCTATAGTCCCCTCTACTTCCAACAGTCAAGTAGATAAAGCCAACTAAACTGGTTGATTTTCGTTATAATCGCGCGACAGTCTTATCAGTACAGTAGTGGCTTGCATGTGTAACAGGAGTGAACGACGAATTTGAGATCAATGTGTTTTTTCTGTATTCTTCACGGTGGAAAGACACAGATTTGTTGTGTAATACTAACACTGTGTGCATTACAGGCCTCACTCTAACCAGGCATTTCAATTTGGCTCATGCTGCACATTTTGCAAGAAATTATTAGCCATGTTTGTTACTATGTATCAATGTGAACAACTGTTCAGCATATTGATAGTGAAAAAACTCTGCTATCCTCAGCGTTTCGACTGAACGTCTTCAACATGTTTTACGTTCAAGTTCATCAAGTTTGCCGCCGGACACTTAAACGCTAATACTTATAAGTAAATCAGTAGGGATTCCAATGATGTAAATTGAGGGAGTATCATTATGGCTACGCCTTTATCCAAAAATGTACATTGTAAAAAATTTCAGATAAAATGTGACCTTTCTTTTTGGAGAATACAGTAGGCAGCGCAATAGCACTGCATAAAAAGTTGTACAAAAAGAAACAAAAAACAGAAGTTATAAACATGTTAGTTCCATAGCACCACTTTTGTCAGCTTAAGCTTTGGCTATGATCAGTAGTATGGTGACAGTGTAGTTCTTCCCACAATGCTAATATGAGCTATCTAAGCGTTGTCGCTACGTCCTTCATTCATATTGTCTAGTGTCATTAACGCTCTTCCTGATTTACTAGCCAAACCTTAAGTTCAAATGTATGCATTTGCTTACATCGCAAAGGAAGTTTCATTCAAACCCGAATGACCACTATTGTGGCACCTGTCTATCTGCAAAATTTGAGGATACAGGTAGGGGTGATTCTAGGGGTAAAGTATTTCACAATCCAAATGCTCCTCTTGCCAGCCCTGTTCTAACATATTATAAATTTTAGCTATTAGGATCCTAAAATAAATTTCGGAGAAGCAACAGTCAAAACACTAATGTAAATCCTTTTGTGTCGGTGCTCTCTGTGTGCATTGAATCTATAGAACGGAAAGCAGATACGAAACCCTTCTCCACTTAGATGATCCATAAACCTCTTCATGCTGTACTTTTTATCATCTTCTGTGTTGGAGAGCCATTCTTAATATAAAACTCTTCACTTCCTTAATTGCTGGTAACATTTACAGAAGCGATTTTAGCACGATCTCGTGTAAATGGAGTACCTGAAAAATTTTGAAGATGGAACTTTGCCTATAGATCAGAAGTAGTTTCACGTAGAGATCTTTGTATGTGCCTAAGCGAACCTTATTTTCCTTGTCTTCATTTCTGCTTCAAGCTGCGGTTGCCCAATTCCTCATGGAACCTCACACTCAAATTTTAGCCTTTGCCTAGCAACATTAATTCTCAGAATGTTTATGGATAGACTACCTCTTGATATACAGAAACTAGTTCCCTTAAACAGATTCAGTGAATATTTTTGCCCTTTTCTTCTTCTGCAGTACCAATACCCTACATTTTACAGGTGCTAGGACGTTCTGTTAAGAGGATCTATTGCTTTATTCTGGGGCAAAGTATAAACTCAAACTTATAACTGTATTCTGCCTATTTCCAGTCATCTAATTTGAGCGCTAAAACCTAACACTGTCGCTATTCCATTTCAGTAACCAGATGTTATGTAGTTATGATGGCAAATGTTTACTTCGATTAAAATAAAGTAGATGGAAATATTAACTAACGTAAAAATAATTTGTATACCAAGAAATCAACGATAAAAGATAAAGACGTATGAGTGTTACACATGATACTAAAATTAATTGGTTTTTAGTGGTAAGAGATCTTATTTGACGTCGTCAGTATAGCCCTACATTAAATAAATAATGTAAAGTTTTAGAGGAGGATTAATAGTTACATTTGTATATTATAATAAATAGGAGAATAAGAGAGATAGGTAATAATGAGAATATAATAGTAAATAACAGTCAAAATAACAAAGAAGAGGTAAAAAGATAACGAATAAATAAGTACTGATTTGAAAGCAGTGGTTGCTTAACGGACAGATTTTGAACTAAAGCACCGAACCGTTGACCGCGTCTCTCCAACTCTGTTTGCGTCTGGCTGGAAACGTAGCGTTTCGTCTCTTAAACTTCTTCAGAAATCTACGCTTTGTGAATATATTTGTTTCATAACAAGTGAAGTAGTGTTACATATGTGATCATATTGAACATTTATTAATAAGTTTTAAAGCAATAAAACACTTGATTAAACAAATTTGAACTCTATGTAGTTTCTTACAATACCTAAGCAAACACTGATGGTCATCCCTCATAGCTCTGCCGAGCAAGCTTGGGATTGATGCGGATGCAGTGAGATATTTGGGATATTTAATATCGACGGAGGGTATTTCAATTCCCGCATCACACTTCACATTTTTATTGCAATTGATTTCAGAGAGTTGATTAGCTGGTAGTCAATGCTCATGATTTAAAGAGGAAGCTACAGTTTCATCCGCATTCAAAAGTAAAATATACCTTGTTGCATTAAGCATTTAAGTGTACATTTCTCACTGAAATATATATTGTCAAACACTACTCAACTTGTGCGTAAAGTTGAGACTTACTGGCTAATTTGTTCAAATGCCTTTAAGGATATTTAAAGCACATGCATTTCATACAAAAATTGGGATAAAATATAACAAATAACGTTAATAAATACATTTTAAGTTATAAAAGGCATGCGTATTTCATACATAAATTAGGGTAAAAATACAATAATAACAAAAAACTTTAATAATTGCATTAATAATTATATACCATTTGGTAGCATATAATTATCAACAATGTTGGGGTATTCATACTGAAGTCATGCCGTAAAACCATACTGTGTCGATATAACTATTGAGATGCCTAGGAAGGGTGAACAAAACACTCGTCGACCAAGCAGCTCTCTAGTCCTTTGAATAACATCCGTCTGGCACTGCCATGAACCGCGAAACCTAGAAACACACCGAAAAGATAAGGACACAGAATAAACGCGAATTATGGGTACGAAATCGTGGCAGATGAGAAATTATACAGACATTCGCCTACTGCCTAGGAAAAATCCAAGGCCTCAGTGGGCGAGCGATGGGAATGTAACTTGGGAATGGGAATGTAGCTGACGAATGCCAGCCTCATATATTAATATAGAGACATATTGCTTGCTGTGTAACAACATAATGTTTCCCTGGAAAAATAGTACAAATATAGTAATTTAATAATTCTAAGTGAATTCTATACTAAGTTCATAAAATCAACTTCTGGAATTGTAGATCAAGAAATGGCTCCTTTTAACTTTTCATTACCCCTCAAAGAACAAATATTGAAACTCTGAAAGCAATTGAACAAAAATTGCGAAATGAGAACATATTAAAACCAAAGATATAAGACTTAAAGCATACACACTATTTGCATACTTGGACCATCTTCATTTAAATGCCGCATTTGGGAATTTAAATAGTGAAAAAAGTAGAACAAAATCTGGGACGGTTCTGATTCTAAAATATTTTAGGTATTCCAAAACAGTTTTAAATATATACTTTTTTTAAAACTTTGTTATAAGTTTAATAATTTTTTTTTATTTTACAAAATTGACTGGTAATCGTTTTAAATAGACATGCGTACACAAATTTCAGGTGTTTTAAAAGTTTGCATACTACATTTAAGTCTTAAAACTAATATTTATGTGCACTGATTATGTGCGCCATTACAATACTGATGGCGGTCAGCTTTACATTTGACCGCGTTGAAAGCGGTTTGTCAGTATATCAACAATGATCAAAGTTAAAAGACATACAGATGGCTGTGATCAACTGTTACCAAGGATGGGTCAATTTTGTCAAGACTGCGGTCAAGTTGCACAAAATTGCTTCTCGTTTCGATATTCTTGAAGGTACAGAGGATATAATATATCTATATTATTTCAATCCAAAACAAAGACAAAATGGGATCCCTGAGGAAACAGGACGCTCTTGAAGGGTATGTAGACAGAAACTTTGAAGAACGACTCCAGCTATCAAGAGATATAAGGTGGCAGGTAGTAAATCAACTGGTTGCTGTGATTGCTCATAAATAGAATTTTAACCTTGAGATCATACTCCACAGAATTTGCCAACAAATTTGCCAACAATGCTTTTATTGTGGCCTTTAACATTTAGAATATATATTATGGCTCGATACTGGATCTAGGTATACTTGAATAGAAATAAAGTGAATGCTGAAGTTGCTCAAGTTCTTCTTGCGAGGCAAGCCAGGTGAAAAAACGATTAAGTGAAATGAAATGTGTAGTGTTTAACGCCCGCTTTTACTACATACGGCACCGCAGGCGGTGACACTGATGATACAGGAGATGAAGATGGAGCACCGGTGAATGAGATGGTGGGGGAAACCGGAGGTCCCGGAGAAAACCCACCCCAGTGCCCTGTTGTCCAGCACAAATCTCACTTTGCGGTCGCCTGGGATCGAACCAGGGCCGCCTTGGTGAGAGCCAAGCGATCTAACTACTGAACCACGGCGCGGCCACTGTAAAAACGATTAGAAATCGACATTTTGGGAACGCACATCTCTCCCATCATCAGCACATTTATTAAATGTTATAACCACAAATGAATCACTGGATGTAACATAAATATAAACAAAGACAAAACACTCTCAATGCTGTCACGCGATGGAGTAATTAATTGATTAAATTAAGTAATTAAATTGCATCCTCCTTGTTGTTTGACGGCAAGGGAAGGAAACAAAACGAAATCGCAACTGTCAAGGACTGCCACTAGCTGAAATCATAAAGCCGGATGCAAGACGTATTATAAAAGCGCATGAAATCTTCACGAGCATTCGAATGACAAAATTCGAAAGCACTGAAGTTCCAGAAACACTTCCCGCACCCGGCAGTGTATAAAAGGGGTTGCCAAACCTAACAAAGCTAATATTGTGGCATAATGAAGCTGATATTCTCATGGACCAACGGAAGAGAGCGTATATGCCTAACCTCGTTCCAAGCTAAATCGAAATTAGCTCACATGTTCACTCCTCATTGCTCAGAGTTCTTCTACGATTGGTCATTATATTACGAGCTCTCATTGGGGGAACATCACTGATGATTGGTAGGTTGTTCACTTCCTGGAGGTGACATTCGGGCAATTTCCAACACCCAGCTATTCACATCCAGCGGACTTTCGGTGCAGTGTAGCACACATCAGCAGTTGAATAAGTTTATAACCAGTCTTTTCCGCAAAATAATAGCACGCACGATTGACACTTTATAAACATACTGCTGACGTCCTGCTGCATGCAAATGTGGCCACAAGAGAATGTGTTGTAATATGCTGTGGCATACTGTATGATTGGATAACTGCTATAGTTTAGCCATGCCTTCAAGGATCAAAGTCTCTTCACCCAGCATAACCCGAAACGGACTTGCCAGTCCCTCTACTACGGCCAATGCTAGCACCTCTGCTGCTGCTGGAAATCATACATCGTGTTGACAGTGCCAAGTTGGATATGACAAGCCAGTTTATTTGAACAGATCCACACAAAAAAACCAATCACGGAATATCATGAAAAAATATCTACCGTGTAGGCCGAAATCGGAAGCGATGCGTAATTAGGCTCCTTCGGTCTTTTTACGGCCGGAGAGGAAGACAGAGAGTTTTGTGTAGGTAACCACACGGACAATAAGAAAGGCAGAACGGCTGGCCGCACTGGGCATGCCTTCTGGCCAGTCTAACTCAACCGGAGCCGCCAGTTCTGGCCACCATCAGAAGGGCGGGTAGAGGAAGCATGCTCCTTCGATAATCATGGACGACATCGCGAGGATCATCAGTTGCCTTAAGATAGTCATGCCGATCCTGTATGGAGAGTGCACGAATCGGAGGAACCAGAACCGTTTCATCTTCCAGTATAAAACAGACGAGGTCTACACAGTGCTGCTTCAGAAGCTTAAGAAGACGTGAATTGCCCCTTTGGTGAAACATTTAAGCAATGGTGAAGCATTTCACTTGGCCCGTTTGCGATCGTGATAGGGTAAAGATCCCCACCATTTTCCTTGTAGTGGTGGAAAGAGCCAATTAATGGTCTCACCATCGTCTGTAATCACCGGATTCATATGAAAATACCCAAAGGTTTTGTAGGCCGCCCATATTGCTACAGATGTCTGAAGTTTAAACATTCAGCCACTTCTGCCACAGTAATCAGCGCTGCTTAAGGTACTGTGGCACCCATCTAAAATAGGACTGCCTACATGCTGTCACCGAGGTGCTAATCTGTGCCATATATAGGGACGTATTACGGAGGATGTCCAAACAGAAAATAAAAGCAAAACATAAAAACAGCCAGCTCCACAAAAAAGTCTCCGGCAGCAAAATAGACCCCTCACCCAACAACCTGGAAGATCAGGTGTGGCCATTGAAAATCTTGGAAGACCAGATATATTAACACGACAGAAGCCGCCTGCTCGGCACGCCGAAATGGTAAGGAGGTTGGCGGATGCACCTGCGATATCATGTGCCCCTGTATATCCCCGTGACTACAAAACCAAAGGTCCAGCCATTCTCTTTTTAGGGCGGAGAGACGACATACGCCTCGGAATTCATGGTGGATGCATTGCAGTTCGTCAAAGACGACAAGGCCAAGTGTGCCTGTACCTCACCAGTCCTCCCCGACACTACCAGCACTTCTCCTGCGTTGCAGCTCTTAGGCTTAGTTTGATGGTTACCGCTAATACAAAACCATGTTTAGTGTATCAGTGAATTGGTAGTTAAGTTCCTCTCGTCCACCAACAAAGCCACCCAGATGGTTATTGCCTCGAATAGGCTCAGTAGAGGACTATCATCCGAACGGTTCAGAATGGCGAGTAGAACTAGGTGCTGTAGTTCGTTCAGTTATGCATTCTAGAACGTATGTTCAAGAGTTAGAACACACTTGGTTGATCAGGGGAACGAGCTTCTGCAGTTTGCGGTATCCCAGGCCCTGGGTCTTATCATGATATCAGAAAGACAACTCCGAACCGATCTACCCTTCTGCTTTTCAGGATATCATTGGATCAGCAACTACCCTGTAGGGTGACGAGGAAGGACACAGTGATCTTCATCAGATGTAATTTGGTCTACCGACCGATCCACACTTGAAGCCGCAGCCACTTGTTGACCTTGGTTGACCAGATGCCCTATTGGTGTCTGCATACTACCCATCCCGGGGGCAGTTTGTTGTGAAGGATCATCTCTCCATCCTACTTCTACAACCGAATGTCATGCTAACCGGGGACAAAAATACTAAACATCCACGTTGCCACGGAGGTCCATGGGCGTACATAAGAGTCAATAAAATCATTGGCAAGGAAAATGCGGACTCTCGGTTAAGAGTAGAAGGACCCCGACAAACCACACACCATCCACGAGGTCGAGGAACGACTTCCTCTATCGACCTCGTGATTTCCAAGCATTTCCTTGCCGTCTATCACTCTTATTATTAAATGCACTGCATTCAGGTCATAATCACGTGTTAGCCGACGTTAACATCCAGGTGGTGGCACCGGGACAAAGAATGGGACTGCGTTAAGTTCGGCCAATAACACCGTATCCTTCCAAACTGAAAGATTACGGCCAAGTCCTTCACCTTCATCCTTCTCATCCTTTGCCTCCATCGTATTGAGTACTGTCCGTAAACCATCCGTTCAAAGCCCAGCCCACCCATCCAGACGTTCTAACTCTAGAACTCCCACTACGTATCGCAGCCCTTGTGCAACTCGTAGGCTCTACCTGAGCCACCGTACGTTGCATAGTCCAACTCCTCAGGTTTCGCCTCCGACTAGCCAATCTTAGAGTGTGTGCATAGGAGGAGAGAAATGAACATTGAAGAAGGCAAAACGCGGAGGTTCGGGACACTTCTTCGGGAACACGGAGGTCCATCAACACTCCCAGACAGGACAACTACGTCCTGGCCTATGAAGCATAGCCATCTGTGTTAGCAGAATAACTCGAGAGGATTAAGTCTCGAGATGACCCTTATGACCCATATTTCATTGACAGTGTTAGGCGGCAAGTACGCCGATATCTTCGAAGAACCCCCGTCTAGGCGGATTATTACACCCAGCGAAATCAAAGGCATACTGTGACGCCTCAACTTCAAACAGGCGGCGGGTACTGACAGATTAACCGCTGCCATGTCTCGGCATCTTCCTTTCAAGGCCGTGCCCTTTTTCATACGAGTCTTCAAGAAACGGCCAGATTTGATCCCAGGTCACCGCATAATGAGATTTGTGGTGGACAACATGGCCCTAGGACGGGTTTTCTCCGGGATCCCCGGTTTCCCCTGCCATCCAATTCTATCAGTGCTTCATCCTCATCTCATCAGTGTTACCACCTGCGTTGCCGTATCTAGTAAAAGCGAGCGTTAAACACTACACACTTTTGCCCTGTTCTAGTTACCACTTCAGTGGAAGGAGACCCCGGTGATTTGCACATTAAACCCAGGATTATTATGTGTTTCAAATGAGATGGTGTTTGTCTTTGAGCGCTACTAGGTGAGCAACCAATCGGAATCCTGCGGTGTTGCCGTATTGCATTCCCGCTAAGTGGTATGTGAGGAGCGCCAACCTAATCAATCTGTATGAATTACTATTCGCGCTAAGACAAAAATTCATATTTTGCCAAAACTGATCCATGTGGAAGGTGGAGAGTAATGTATATAATGTAACCATGAAACCCCATATTTTTAGCTAAAATAATTTTTCTAATACAAATAAATATAGCACTATTACCTATATTATAACAATAAATTGCGACGTGAGCACTGTATGAATATCATTATTGGTTGGCATGTTTGCGTGTACGTATATTTGTAATTACTCAGAACTGAAACGTAAATGTTTGACATGACGTGACAAAAGAATTACTTTGAATAAACCAATTCGAGCGAGAGGAAACAGAAAATTTCCTGCTGCCCTGGCAGAACGTGTCTGGTCACATTATACCTGTATCTGTGAATGATTCGTAATCTCTATTTACTCTAGAGAGTTCAAAGTGCTTGGTGTGAATGTACATATATTTTTAATTACTCAGAACTGAAATTTAAACTAGAATTACTGTGAATAAGTCAAGGTGTTAAATTCGAGAAAGAGCAAACACATCATTTCCTGTTAGCCTGTGGAATGGTGTATGCTAATGTTTATGAATGAATACAGGATAAGAAGTGTTTATTTACTCTGGAGAGTTCAGATCAATATCATTCAGTAGTGCTTTACACAACAGTAGAGTAAGAGTTAAATAGTGCAATGGTTTCTTGAGGTGAATTTAGTGGCGAGTCGAAAAGGCAGGTATTACGAAGTCAGGCTCGAAGTACTATTTTTAAGGTGTACACGTTCTTAAAAAAATTGGGCAATGCGGAATATAGAAATCAGCTCTATTTCAAAAATGCTCAACGGCTTACTGCTGCAGCGTGTAGTGTAGGTAAAACAAGTGTGTCCCAAATTTGTGGAGAGGCAAGAAAATTTGATCCCAGTGGTGCCCAGGTGTTTATGTCACCCAGGAAGCATGTTGGTCCTCCGAAGAGGGTTACAAATTTAAGTGACTTTGACAGGGACGTTGTACGTAGAACTTTGTTCAAGTTTTATGACCCAGGTGAATTTCCAACTATACAGAAAATAACTTGCGGTCTTAGAACCAAAATTTCACACACTGGATCAAAATCATCGACTTTCAGAATTTTGAGGGGATTAGGGTTCAGGTACAGAAAGACAAATTATGGGCATCAAATTTTAATGGAGAGGAGTGACATTGTTGCGGCAAGATAAAAATTCTTACGTAAAATGCATGAAATTAGACATTCTCGTGATGTGAGACCTATCTTTTGCTTAGATGAGACATGGGTAAATAAAAACCACACTCAAAAGTCAATCTGGCAACACTCCTCAAAAAAGGATGGCCTAAAGGTACCTGTTGGAAAAGGCAGTCGGCTCATCATTTTTCATACCTGATCTGCTAAGATAAGGTTCCTGCCAGAAAACAAATGGATTTTGCTCTTCAAAAGTACTTCAGACTATCACGAAGAGATAAAAGCTGATGCATTTAAAGAATGGTTGCTTAACAGATTCTTAAATTATTTAGAAGAGGGAGGCATTATTATAATGAATAATGCACCGTATAATTCAGTTATTGCAACTAAAATACCAATTTTGGCCAGCAGAAAAACTAAATTGTTGAATTTTTGCAAAAAAAAGGGGGGGGGGTTTGAATTTTCGGGAACAGAGACTAAAAATGAGTTATTGCAAAGAGTACTTCCAGTTAAAAACACGGAAAAAGTATATCAGCTGGATCAACTTGCAATTGAAATAGGACACGTGGTAACACGCCTCCCACCTTACGACTGCCAATATAATCCAATTGAGTTGGTGTTGGCGCAAATAAAAAGCGGGGTTGCAAACAGAAATAATACTTTTAAACTTACGGACGGTGAACGACTTGTTCACGAAGAAGTTGACAACCGGACTGAGAAAACTGCGTAAGGCAAGCAGAAACCCTCCAAGAAGACGATTTCAAGAAAGAAATAGCACGTGACGAGATTTTGGAACCTACAATCATAAATTTGCAAGACTCAGACGATGAAGACAATGACAATGACGAATTGTTTCTTGACGGAAGTGATATTAACACCGATATGGATGAGCCACTGGCAGTTCCATTGGAATAGAAAAAACAGGTAATTCATAAACTATAATGATAGTTATAGTATTTAAAAACATATATAATTTGTGAAAATGCTTTTTCCAATTTTGATTTTGGCAACTGCATGATTGTAAAAGTTTGTAAAATATAATTTGCTTACCCTTACGTCTGCGCCATATAGACCTGCATGTTGTATGAATGTACGAGAGAGAAAGGGAAATATAAAAGGAATGGGGTAAGCTGGCAACGCTGAGTGTGATACGGCATCTGATTAGCTGGACTCCAGAACCCTTCCCATTTGAAACACATAATAGACTTCTAGCCAATCACTGCTCTATCAATTCCCATTCAGTACTCACAAAATTTTTTGTAACCTGCTACAAGGCCGCTTGTCTTCCATCCGGGAGATATTCAAGCCATCCTTCCACACCAGTTTGGTTTTCGTCTTTAGTCCTCGACTTCCCAGCAACCACTATGCTCAAGAGATCCCGAGTTCGAATCTCGGTCAGGGTGAGTTACCTGGATAAGGTTTCTCCGGGGTTTTCCCTTATCCTGAAAGACGAATATTGGGTAACTTTAAGCTTTATGGATCCTGGGCTCATTTGAGCATCATTCCAACCATTCCACTCATCGTCCGATATGACTTGACGTTGGAGAACGTAAATTACAATCAAACACTACGCGTGATGAACGCTGCTGCCCTGGGCTTCCAGGACACTGCAGCGGTATCGCTGAATGTCGAGAAGGCCTTCTCTAGGACCTGGCATTGGGCCTCCTGCATAAAGTAATCCACCTAGAAGTATTCGCCGGGGATCACGGTTCTCATCACCGTCTATTGCAGACTCTGACTTACAAGGGAACTATCACCATGCTCATATCAGTATTCGCTTGACAGTTTGATGGTATCATCTCTGCTCTATGTGGGGCCTGTGCACCAAACATCAGCTGCGGAGTAGAACCGCAACGCCCAAAACTTAAGAATGAAAAGTGCAGCATGCAACCACTTGTAAATAGCTGCACATCCCTCGTGAGCTCTTTGTAGGTGCTCCTTACGTATGCCATGTGTAGGCTGCTGCCCGCAGCGGTACACTATCCCTCCCGTAGAATGCTGTGTTATTATGCCTATATGATCTTATGTATTCGAGGCTCATTTTTGGGTAATCCTAGGTATATTCTGCACCCGATATTTGTCACAAAGGCCAGAGATGATGCCATCAAACCCTCAAGCGAATACAGTTATGAGCCTAGTGATAGTTCCCTTGTTAGGTTTGTCGTGGTTTACCCCTGGTACTCAGGTAGGAGAACGCCAAGATTTCCTTTTCACAATTTCCATATGTTCCATTTCTATAGGCTCGTGTATGTGGCGGTGCCGGGCAGATGGTGCAGATGCTTGTGTAGTGTAAAGACTATTCTCGGCGCTAGGCGGCGCTTCTGGGATTGGGATGAAAAGCTGGATGAAAAAGTTAAATTGCAATTATATAACTTCCAAGTAAGAAATTAAACGGCTGCATTTATGAATTAATCAATAATAAGGGCCTGAGAGATGTGCGCTCACATGCGATACAATTAAGATGGAAACAGAGCATGAATGAAATAGATGTACAGTACAACCATCAAATGTGCAAAAGTCGAAAATAAGGTAAAGTCGGGATCTGCGATCAGGTAAGACATTGCCTTCCAAGTGTATGCAGACGCAAGGTCAAGTTGTAGCACAACGCGACTGTTTTGTTTCCTCTGGCAGTGTGGCGGTTGTCATGGACAGGCTACAGTTGTTTAAATGTGTGACCGATAACAATACAGTCCATGTGCAGTATACACATGGAAAAACGCACATGTATCGGCCTTTAATCACGAATAAAAGGTGTCTAATAACTACTCTTCCGCGATTTCCTTGCAGATCTACACCCACCGGAAGGAAGGGATGAAGTGAGGAAGGTACAGAAGGCTGCAAGGGTCGCAGGTAGACAGGACAGAGAATCGAGGAAATGCCTAACAAGTGTTGAGAGTTGTTCATCCTGGCCCCAGGTTCCGCTGCGAATCACCTCACTCGATTCTCGATTAATTAAAATTATAATCCATTTACCTGCCCTAAATATTTGCAAGAGCACATTATATTGCTATTACATCGCCTGTAATTTCACAGTGCATATATAATGCATCAGTATTGGATTTTGTGAATAAACTGTGTTACAGTTTTATACAGCCTTAGACAGTAAAAAAGAGAGGAGCAGATACCAGAAACAAAGTTCGATTAGAAAAATATTGGAAGCTGTCGATGACTCAGTGTTCACAATATACGCTTTGAAAAAGTAGATTCAGACTGAAAAGTTCATTGATTTGAATCCCGGCTATGGCATTTTAGTTTTCAGTTTGACTCTACCTTTCCATACTTCGGTCTACACACGGCTAGTGTAAAAGAACAATTAATTTTTCCAATATACGCTTTCATACCACTCTGGATTCATTTCAAAGCTACGCAATAGACAGGAAGATGCGCGTATGCATGACAGCCGAGTGGTAAAACGCATGTGTATCGTAAGGGAACTAACATGGGTTCGAATCCTTGATGTGCGGGTTTACTTTTATTATCGTTACTTTAATAGCAACGCCTTTTATATTGTTCTTGTAGAAGACAAATAATAATATTTGAAATACATTCATTTAAAGAAACGCAAATTACATATTCTTGTCATTTTCAAAATAAATGCAATGTTATTATAAAGTTGCTTTAATTTTGGTTGTGTAAACACTCGGACTCATTCATCTGTTCAGGACGGTGCTGCCATATAATGCGAAGTACCCTCTCGTGAAAATTTCTCATCCGCGCCCCGCTGATTGAGGGCAGTAATAGAAGAAGAGCTTTTACATACCCAATACTAAGTTAATTTGCATTTTATTTAACTTTACATATAGGAATAAAACAACGAGTAGAGTGTTTCAGTTTTTTATGTGTGAGTGTAAGTGCCATAAAATCAAGTAAACCTTAGCAATTCGGGCCCAAATGACCTTGCTGTCGACGGGCCCTAAAACCCCACTCACTCACTCACTCACCCCCTTAGCAATTGGAAGTAAACATTAGTGTTTCTGCAATAAAAAAAAATCATAATGATGTCTCGTATTCAAACCTTTGTAGGCCAAGCTCATACATACTTGTGTATAACTGCTCGGCTAATAGTGCACGTTTAATAACTGAGAATCAAATGTGAGCCAATTCTGAGGCTCAATTTTTCGCACACATTACAGTGTGCGAAAAAAGGAAGGATTCCCAATACGAATATGAAGAAAACGTATAAAAAATACACAGTGTGTGAGTATTCTCATTATTATTGTAATTCTGCAGGATTCAGTCGGACGAGGCTAAAGAGACGCGTTCCGTGACACCATTGTAAACCGGCCGTGTAAAAACGATGTGGACTTAGAAAAATATACGCCTCCAGAATCTGCTTAGCTTTTTCTCAAAGTTTGTCCCTCTGAAAAAGCTACTTCACTATGGGGTTAAAGAAATTAGAGTCTCCAGCTCACCTTTTTATTATTTTGCTTGTGATGGATACAACGATTCCTCAATTACAGCCCATAAAATATTCCTCCATTTTTCTTAAGCGTATGCACTTAGCAAATGCAACAGCTTTAATTAAACTGGAGAAAAATCCCTTTGTCTGTGGAAAATTGTGACTAATAGTATATTCTGTTTTGAAAGATATAAGCGAAACCTTGAGTTAAGTCCACCGTAAGGGCATTTTTACTTGAATTATACATTAAATCTTATGAACGGTTTAAACTAACTAGGTCAATACCACTTTTGTGTTTCTTCTCTACTACATGTACTAGGTAGGGGAAGTGTTGCATTCCACGCAAAACTCGATATCAAGACTTCATTGGAAATGCACTTTCTGGAACCTCCTGAATTAAAAAGAACGTTTCTTAGAAAGGGGTGTTTCTTGTTTGCAATTTACGTCTTCCAACGTTAAGTCAAATCGGATAATGAATGACATAGATGAAACGATGCGCAAATGAGTCTGGGGTGTATGGAGCTTAAACTTCCCCAACATTCGTCTATCAGCATAGGGGAAAACCCAAGAAGAAACCTTACGCAGAAAACTCACCCTGACCGAGATTCGAACTCGGGACCCCTTGAACGTGAGGCAGACACGCTACCAGCTACGCTACTGAGATGGGCTAAAAAAAGGTGTGTGTGTGTGTGTGTGTGTGTGTGTGTGTGTGTGTGTGTGTGTGTGTGTGTGTGTGTGTGTGTGTGTGTGTGTGTGTGTGTGTCTAGTTGTAAATACACGAAAACGAAGTATCGGTTAAATACCAAACTTGGTATTTAAGATCAGTATTTTTCAAGGGTGCGACACCAAGGTTTTCAGGGAAACTCCCCCACTGCTGGCTAGTCTTTAGATCTACACTTTTCCAGAATTTTTATCAGTCTCAAAAATGACTGACAGTTTTGAATAAGATACTACATATTTAAGACATTTTATGCCAATATAAAGTGCATATCTTGAGTTCTCTGGGAACGTCCTCAAAAGTCCTCTTCATTCTGGATGACTTTTTTGTAACTCAGAAACTGAAGAGATAAGCGTACAAGATAAAGAATGTAGATATTGTTAAAACGCAATGTACGAAGCTACTTTTTCTTTTCTGGAGTGAAGTATTTCGGAGAAATTGCTTGTTTTTGTCTGAATTTTCAAATACTTACTTTTCTCTGACGGCAAGTCCTTAATCCATTTTTAATACTTTCATGCACAGGGCACGAAATGTAAAACGCATCACACAGCGACGAGCCTTAAAACATTTGAATATCGCTTAAAGCTTCCAGTATTCCCATGTTACTTTGGACCCACAAGAAAATTAACAATGAGGTAAGCTTTATCTCCATTAACATGGAGTGGAGCAATAAGCTTTTATTAGAGTAGTTTGTATAAAGTAGAGAAAGTGCAGTGAGTGCACCACATCAGATTTTGTAAACTCTCTCTTGAACTCTCTCTTAAACCACTTTAAAGTATTTCCAACTATCCTAGGAGATAATGCTTCTTAAACAAATATTTCAAATAATATTGACAATTATTGATAGAACAGTAGCTTAATGTTTGAAGAACTGGAAAATAAATATCGAGAAGTATTTAGTATTCAGCACTTTATTGGAGAAGGGACCTTACTTCAAAAGTACTCTGGTATGTTTCCATACTCGAGTGTAACCAACATCGACATCCAATCCAAAAAGTTCTGTTGTTTCTTCTTTATCGTTTCACTCGCTGTCGCCCAAGCTATTATCACTGACACCACTTTGCTTGTGCTAAGCCCAAGGGTTCAAGAGAATCTTGTTGATGAGACACAATGCTCCCCTACAGGTAAGAGGGGAGAGAGAAGGAGGGACTGGGTCAGTGTAGTTTGGCACAGTGCCAGGCCGGGTTCGCCTTCTCTCCGCCTTGATCCGAGGAACACTAAGCGCATGATAGCTCTTCATGTCGGAAGTGCATGCGTGTGAGTTGGGGGTGAATGTATGTATGTGTGAGTGAGTCATATAGTAGTGCATTTTAACTCCTCCTTTTTGTGCGTGTTTTATATTTTCTTCCCCTACTTCTGGAAGTGGTTGCTTTTATCTCGGCTTAGGACTCACGACTACCAGGATTATGGACTTTTTAAAGACTAGGTAAGTAAAATATAACAGCAAATTCTCTTTGACATAATGTTTCCGTGCCGCTCATGGGAACACACACGTCTCGAAATGGAAACGTACCAATGTAACATTTTCCAAGTTATCAAAGTGTGGAATAAGTTTTGTTAAGCAGAATTCTTATTTACTCATCTTTTATAGTTAAATGGGGTGTCTTTTATAAGTAAAAACTCTGCACTTGAATGTATGTTTTAGTTTATTTCGGTCTTAAAGGTTAGATGTAATTGAAGCAAGCATTTTAAATGAACTCGACATTTCCAGGAGGATAAAGTTAGGTTAATCGACAGTGACGAGCAGAATAAACTCGTGTGTTAGATAACCAATGACAGTTGACCGTGATAAAAGGGTAGCCAATCCTTGGCAATTTAATAATAAAATGAATAGGAAAGTATTCGCTGTTAACATTTCTGAAGATAACGCGCTACAGGAATGTCAGTGGAAATGAACATTGCGAGAAGGTGTTTCAATAATTAAGGGCACAAATGGGGCATTGCTGTTGCCCTTGTTGAGGATATCTCGACATATTTCATGTTGGGATGAGACATTATATGTCATCTCTAGCATCAGACTCGGATACCTTAGGACTCGATTTCTATTGTTGAAGTGTTGTTGACTAAAACATTTGTTACTTATATAAATACTACCCTTATTTACCATCTTTAAGCGTATTGCCCCTTTGCAGTTTGTTACAAATTTTCACCAATCTCCACTTTAAGAATATGTAAATAATATCGTAGTCCTTTTCTGTTCTAGATAATGGGCAGCTGATTTTTGGGAAATGTGTATTTGTTATTCTGTTGCATTTCTGAATGTCCTAATAAAGTTTGCGCGATATATTACTAGAAAATTATTTTGATGGATGGGAACATTTTTAAACTAATCCACATGTGAATTTTCTTTCCTGTATTCTGCAGCTAGTTTCTTATACACACTAAGTATTTTAGATGCATTTGAAATGATTTAGAAAAACTAAACATGTAATACTGACATTTTATTTGTTAGTAAAAAAGACATTTATAAAAATGTAAAGAAAATTTATTTAGATTAATTTTATAATACTCGCACGATCGAAAATTAGTTTTTCATGTTAGAATACTGTTTTAATTGCTAAGTGATTAAAACAATTGCATTCTGTGTATATGATCATTAAAAAAACTCTGAAGCACTAAATTTGTATGACTTTCTCTACCCATTTAACACATTACCGCATCCATACGAAAGGTGCGTTTCTTCTTTCAGTTACAATACACAATGTCTTGAATTAAGTTAAATTTAAGAAACTTAGACTGGTTGTGTGCATGATAGGAAAAAATACAGCCCGTTCGCATATAATGTGTAGGTAAGAACTTCCACGTGCATATATATGTATGTGTGTATGTATGTACGTACATATATAATCTAAGATGACTTGTAGTTACCGCGTAACAATTCACCTGGAACAATTTCAAACACATAGCAAGTTTATTTCGAAAACGGCTTAAGTAATAGAAAAAGTTATTTTGTGAAAATGGTATATTTCAAATGGCTCTACCGTTTGCAATAAGATTTAGTATGCCTTATGCTAGGCCAGATATACAAAATTACAGCAAGTCCATTCATAGACTGCTTAAAGAATTATTTAGCGAAAATTAAAGATATGTATGTACGTATATATTATAGATATATCTATTTAAAAAGACTAGTTAAAAGCCGTTTTACGAAAATGTTAAGGAATTTATTTTAACGAAAAGTTGATTTGGATAGGGGGTTTACTAACAATTATTGTTAGATATGATTTCCAGTTTTCCTCTTATATAAAAATGAATCATTCTGGAGATTACTCTAAAAGGAAACGTGTAGACTTTTGCCATATATGCTGGTATCCCATATAACCGTAGCTAGATTTGATCAAGAAGCACAAAGCATTCCAATCACGATACTGTTAAATGGTTAATGAATCCTCTCAACATTTGACAGGTTTTTCCATTGACGTAGTTAATACACGAATCACTCATTGCATACACGTGTATACAATATAAAACAATAGAACAATAGATAATGATGGTAATTGCAACTTGGGTGCAAGTTTTAATTGCTCATCAAATGTGCAAACTTTCATCTACTCTTGAATTAGTAATAGGTATACATGAAATTTATATCTATATTCCATTTAAGCTCCTGCTGCGTTTAACCTAGATCTGAACAGACTTCAGAAAATATTCGTCTCCACTTTAAAACATTCTAGCAGCCATAGAAGAGGACAAGATTCTCAATTTTAACATAGATATTGAAGAAATGATATATTTAAAACTGCTGTCGTTTTAATGAATTTTTGTCACTTTATAAATTTCGAATCAACTTTCTCGTGTTTGTTTTTAATTTTAATTTATATGCATTTACTATGTATAAAAATGTATGTAGGAAATAAGTAACGTTACCGACAAAACTTTATACTGTCAGATGAACAAATTTAGAGTGCCGGAGAAAAAACTGGGCATTTAATGAAAATTCAAAAAAAAAATCGTTAATGAATTGCTGACGAAATTTTCTGTCAGATAATCCATTTTCACTGCAGTTTCAGGTATTACAACGAACATTTTCCCCCTTTATTAAATGCACTAACATACTTTGTGAACAGTAAATATGAACAAGGTTGAAGAGTCGAAGAAAAGGCGCAATTAATATAGCTTCGGTTAAGAATATCATGGAAAACCTCACCTGTCCGCTTCATTCTTCGGAGAGTTTAAACAGATGGCAGTGCCCTTGCTTAGGTTTAGAGTGTTTGTAGGAAAAACGTTCAGGACTCGAATAACTTGGTTGCGGTGTTGGGACCTTTTTTTTCTTTTTTACAAACTGAAAGTATATACCATTATGTTTACATGTATTTCGAAGGAAGTTCTAACATCGTGTTTTAATAAAATACTAATATTAAATCCTACAACATAGTAAAAGCTATGGTCTAATTGTGGTTGAGGCATATCTAATACAAAGCAGTGGATGAGATGGGCATTCATTTACTAAAGATATTCAGAAGTGATCGAGCGGGTTTCGTCTGTTGCCTGCACTCGGCAGGCCCGGGTTATATTCCCGTGGTCGCCCTACCAGACCCATGTGGTTTTTCTGGGTCACAAGGTAAATGCTGGGTATGTTAATTATATTCCCGGAATTTTTCTGTCCCTCTCTTTCATCTCCATTACCATTTCACGCCATCTCTCATCTAGGGGTCTCTTCCAGGGTAGCAGTGTCGGTGGGTGTCTCGGTGGTGCATAGCAGGATGATATGCTATGAGTGAACCAATTCCTCCTTCGGTAGGTCGGTTGCTGGTCACCGAACCGGCTGCTGGGACCGCTTCCGTATCACAGTAGGGGCTGGAATGTCCGTTGTCGTTTCCTACCGGGGGAGATTTCCATCCAAGTAAAATACAGGTACCGTGCCCTCTGCACTGTCGTGCCTCCTTGTGACGGCCACCCTCTTGTCTCCTCATGCCTCATCCTTCCTCCCGGAGATGCCCCACTTGGGGTGCATAGGTACAATAGATCAAGACTGGTCGTAGTGCAGATCCCCACCTTAGTAATCCTAATTCTCTTGAGTTAACAAGCCTATACATCCAAGATGACCATTTGAAATTGTTAACAATATTTATTATTATTATTATTATTATTATTATTATTATTATTATTATTATTATTATTATTATTATTATTATTATTATTATTATTATTATTATTATTATTATTATTATTATTATTATTATTATTATTATTATTATTATTATTATTATTATTATTATTATTATTATTATTATTATTATTATTATTATTATTATTATTATTATTATTATTATTATTATTATTATTATTATTATTATTATTATTATTATTATTATTATTATTATTATTATTATTATTATTATTAGTATTAGTATTAGTATTAGTATTAGTATTAGTATTAGTATTAGTATTAGTATTATTATTATTAGTATTATTATTATTAGTATTATTATTATTAGTATTATTATTATTATTAGTATTATTATTATTAGTATTATTATTATTAGTATTAGTATTAGTATTATTATTAGTATTAGTATTAGTATTAGTA
The DNA here is from genome assembly GCA_030765055.1 of Mantis religiosa. NCBI lineage: Eukaryota > Metazoa > Arthropoda > Insecta > Mantodea > Mantidae > Mantis > Mantis religiosa. The sequence goes on from CM060948.1 coordinate 76,706,952, forward strand.
TTAGTATTAGTATTAGTATTAGTATTAGTATTATTATTATTATTACTACTACTACTAATATTATTATTATTTAACACAAGCCTCAGTTGATCTTATAAAAACCTTAAATATATTTTAACTTAAAATAACGGAGGGCTCTTTAAGTCTTAGTGCCTGCGAAATAAATATTCTACAGTAACAGACTGTCGGTAAACAAACAAGCAGTCTTTAAGCGATATTGTCTATCACTTACGCGTTTTAAGTAAAGTAGGTACACGCTCCCCATAAATATCTAGAATAACCTATTCAGTTAATGTTTACTGAAGGAAAGCTAGTATTTAACATTGTTCTTCGTAAATCGTGTTGCTAACGTATCTACTAGATATAGGAGCACTGTTCACGCAGTGTAATCGGCGCGCGCAAGCAACCCAGGACCTATATACCTTAGGTGGCTAAGCCTAACTAGATGTCCCGATTCCCATTCCCACTCGCGAAGATTGTTGCTGCTGCCCGAGTTTACGAGGTGACGGAAGCGTTTTATGATTTCAATTTGTCCTCCTAATTTTGGACATTGTCTTCCACTACTGAAACACAATTAATATCATTTTATAAAGTATATATTCAATCCTAACAATTATCTTAAAACTGTCCACACAGAGACACAATCCTTTTAAATGTGCTTCTTTCTCATTCTTCAAGATAAACATTGGATAAAAATAATCCATGCATAAATTAAAACATCCTATTAGAAAAATTAATAACGATAAAAGTCTTATTTTTAGTACTTAAACTAAGTGAAAAATGTAATAAGCAGACCGTTGGAGTGGCATTCAGGGAAGATCCTACGCGATAACTTTGCTACCGTATTCTGTCTTGAAACAGCGTGTTGAGACAGTTTGCGCTCTGATGTTAAACAAAAAAAACTTCTTACTCAATGGAGAAGCTTTCAATTTGCAAGAGATCTGTTTTCAAATCCCCGAGTTTTCGAGCCTTGCTTCTCCTAAATGTTTCAAAGATTCTTTCACATCATTCCAAAACTGTGCAGTTACTACCGCTCAGATTTTGTGCATTTATATAAATTTTAGTTTGTTAAAAGAAATAAAATTTATAGTTTATCTGCTGCGAATAAAATGCATAATCCCAAGCAAAGCAAAAGAACGCCCACCTCTATAGCGTAATAGTAGCGTGTCTGCCTACCATTCAAGTTTTAATGTCGTTCAGGGTGAACTATTTGTATACATATTTCCCAGGATTTTGCCTTATCCTGAGGGGTGAATATCGGGAAACTCTAAACTCTGTTGACCTTAGACATATTTGAGCATTATTTCACCCATTCCATTCATCGCCCATTATAACGTAAATTAAATAGAAATTCAAATAATATAGCAAGAAAGCAGGACTTTATACTTTATGCAGTTTGATATCCATTGCATCTTAGCTGATTCCAGGATATTTTTTTTTAATTTGACAGAGTAATAAGATTGCTTTCCTTTCACAAATTTTATCACAATTATGTTCTTCGACTTGTACAGTAGATTTTATTTATAGAATTAACTTTTTAATTCTGCTAAGCTGAGAAAACGCCAAAAGAGTTGTTCACCTGGCATCCCTAGATACACGCCTTGAGATGTTAAACGGTTAATGAAAAAAATATTTAATAATGACCTGAGAAGTAGAGTGAAAGGGTACTTGAAATTAGCATTCAAGATGCAGATGATTATGAATAATGGGCGGATTTCTGTGACCTAAAATGGAAAACATGCATGCATTCCTGACATAAAGGATAGTATAAATGTGGCCTAAAAAGACAAAAATACGATCTTTATAATTTAACTTAGTAATAATTTTATATTAATTGACAAACATTGATTAACAATTAATAATTGGCATGCGTAAACATTTCTAATCTTTTCTGCAGAAAAAAACTTCTCTACTTCTTAATTCAGCACTTTATGGAAACTAAGTTTAAAAAGTCCTCAATTAGAGAAGAATAATTACTGTAACTTAAGAAAAGAATAATTAAAAGAATAAAAATAATACTTGGGGGTTGGTTTCCATCAGCAGAAAAATTACATTAATTGAAAATGTGCATTTTGCCGTTGTAATTTACGTCCTCCAACGTTAAGTCATATAGGACGATGAATAAAATTGGTGAAATGGTGCTCAAATGATTCCGGGATACATGGAACTCAGAGCTACCCGACATTCGTCTTTAAGGATAAGGGAAAACGCCAGAAAAAACCTTATCCAGGTAACTCACCCTGACCAAGATTCGAACTCGGGACCTGTTGAACGTGAGGCAGACACACTACCATCTACGCTACCGAGGCGGGCTGTGCATATTTAGGTTGTCAAATTGGAAGCCTGTTCTATTGTAAGACAGAATATCCTAAATCTGGAGAAACTATGTTCCACATCACCTGAGATTATAAGTGCATATTTGAAGTAAGTTAATTTATCTTGGGAAAGTTCTGGTTCAGAATCTTTAAACTCTGCTTCAAGCCCACAAAGAATGTCACTTATCTTGGAAAGGGCTGTATAAGCTGAAGTAGACACCAACACTTTTTGCAGCTTTACAGTAATTTATTAAGCCACTTTGTCTGCCCAGGACAAGAAGGCAAGATAGAGGAATACGTAACGTAATCACTTTTGCTGACCGTACGGTGTTTATGCTTGCCTTCCGAATATGACAATGCTAGATTTTTTTTAAAAAAATACGCAAGTATTGTCACATAACTCGGCCACACATAATACCTATCACTTCATTTATTGCAACGAGCATTAAATCATGGGTGACTTGTGCACTTTTTGGTGTAATTTACGTCCTCCAACGTTGTAATATCGGACGAAGAATGGAATGAATGAAATTATGCTCAAATGAGTCCCGGGTCTATGGAGCTTAGAGATACCCGACATTCGTCTTACAGGATAAGGGAAATCCCCGGAAAAAACCTTATCCAGGTAACTCACCCTGACTGAGATTCGAACTCGGGACCTCTTGAACGTGAGGCAGACATGCTACCACCACGCTACCAAAACGGGCATATGTGCACTCTCGTACTCATTTCCTAGTAAACAGTTTCACTATAACAGAGCGGATTAAAAGTTCAAACCACTCCCTCCTTCATTCGTCTCTTACCTTCTTGTGCTGGGCAGACAGTGCCTTTTGTTCGCTTTAAATATCTTTCAACTTCTTTCACAATTTTTTCTGCATCACTAAGTGAAATTTCTACAGTTTCTAGTCAGGTAATCACACTTGATATTTGACCGAAGTTCGACTTAATATATGCTAAATTTACAGCCAAGATCAGTGAAGAAAATTATTCTTGCACAATCTTAATGGATGCCGAATCGGAAGAATCAAAATCCTAAGCTATTTTTTCTAAAGAATCATAATTGATTTATTTTTAATTGGCTGCTGATTACACTATAATAATCCTCAAAATATGACTTTATCATGGAAATAGGCATAAATATGACCAAAGATCTGAAAAAGTGAATATGATCTTTAAGACCCAATAAATGACCTGTCATAGGAATCCGCCCCTTAATTAGGAATATGTTCAGCACATTTAGGATGGGTAAGGATTATACTTCCTCGCGAAACTTTGGTCACATTAAACGCTACATCATGAGAACCATTAGTCTAAAATCTTCTACTATATTATATAAACAAATTGTAGTTGCCAAATATTGTGTTACGGTTTATTCCGCTTCTCATGGTAATAAAGATCCTATTAATTCCTCCTGCCGATGTGCAGCCAATTTCCTTTAGAATAGGTTACGATGTCGCTCGTAATATAAATTACAGTAGTCACATCATTTTTGGGCTACTCTGGACATCTGAGAATGCGCAGTTGTAATTTCAATCCGTTTTTCCTGCCTCCTTAAAGTGGACAATTAACTTAATAAGGGTATGGAGTTATGGAGATTTTCAAATTTCTTGATTATATTATTGAGAAACCATATTGCACAGTATTAAACAGCAGAATTATTATAAATCAGGCAAACTTTCAAACTTTAAAATGGATTTCAGAGAACCACAGACGTAGCGTTTATTTAAATACCGAGGTTAAAAGCAAGAAATGTTAAACGAGGAGAGTTTAATTGCACTTTTCTGAAGGCGATTGAATCTGTCAATCGGATTCTTGTACTGTATCATAAACTACTACAAAGGGAATATGAGATAAAATAATTATGAACATTGGAAGCAAAATATTAAAGGTGGAATTCTGCATAAAGCTCCAGAGAAACATAGTACTGGAGAGCTTCGTAGGTCACGGGGGCGTGAAGTAGGACTCTATTTTAACACATTACAATTTAATCTCCTTGTAGATGATATTCCTAACATAATAGTAGTGTTAAATATAGAGGCACCTGTATTGGAATATTTGCATATTCCAGCACCGTTATGCACAGGCGATTTAATCTTATATTCTGCCACGATTAACAGACTACAGCGGAGACTGAACGGCTTAGGAATTATCGCAATGAGTGCCTAATACTGTTATTGCGAGTAAGACTAAAACAATGATCATTGAGAATAATTCGGTTATGCAGACCTCGTACAACGTTAAATACCGTGTAAACTTAGTATCACTTTAACTTCGCTAAACGAACTCAGGATAAACGCTACAGAAAATTGGTGCTTTGCTGGTTACTTTAATTGAAGATTCTATACGTATTTGAGTATGTGCATGCTGTTTACTTCCTTTCTTGTTTCTTCATTTTTTATTATTTACTTACATATACTATTTCTGGTCCTGTTTTATTCTTCAATATTATGGGAATAAACAGGGTCTGATGGAACCTTGTCAATATACTTGCGCGTTTTTACTTTAATGAATGCTTAATTCATTTACAGTTTGGTTGTTGTGAGAAGGGAAGGAATTATAGAGAAGCACTAAACAACCTTCCCTTTCTAAACTTTCCCCAATTTTATACCTGTACTCCCTTGCTGTGTGAGAAGCGTCTTATCTTACTCTCTTCAACCTTCTGTCTTCTTCGTCACCTGATTAAAAATGTGATCAGAATGTCATGAGCATTTATAGGACTGGAAGTAAAGATCCTTTCCTTTCAATTGTCCTAAGATGAGGTCGCACGTAATATAATCGTTTTGGATAACTGTAGGCTAGAAAATGTAGAAAACAAAGACTGTGCAATAGCATTTTATTCACAAACTTTCTGGCACTGTGTGCTTCATACCATCAGAATTTTTAATAAAAAATATTTAGCTCTGTTTCAGAGAATAACATTTTTGTATGACAGAATAGTCGAAATACATAAGTCACTTTCAAGTGAGTATTAAGAACCAATAAATATAAAATTTGGAGGAAATTTAAATACACTTTATAACAATGGCTGAGTAACGACTTTGATGTATAAATTCAGGCGTTGCACTGTGACAAAAATGACAAAACGAAGTTGCGCCAAACTTGCTTTATTTTTTGCTAGAATCAACTAAGATTAACTTCAAATCACTTTCACTTTAAGTACACAGAGTAACACAAGGAGAGAACGGAGGAAGGCAAGGGCCTGCTCTCGGACCATGTGCTATGTCAGAGTGTTGTCTGCTATGGCCTTACGTAAGGTCTTAAGGAGGGGCTGGTGCGGGAGAGCACCATGGGGTGGGACCGGGTGATAGGTGCTATTGGGGCATGTGCTGGGTGGATTCGGAATGGAGCGGCCACGGGGGTAGGGGGTTCAAGGGCACCGACGAGGGACTCGGGAAGGACGGGTGAGCCGCTGGGGTCGTTGTGGCCCCGAAGCGGAATACCTCATTCTAGGGTGCAGTTCTAGAGGCGGAAGCGGGGTTCCGGAATTGGAACTGTTGCGGGTGCGGCTGGGGTTAACCGGATTGCGGCATTACCCCGAAGGATGGCCAGTTGGCGCCGGTATTCCGGGCAGGCTCTCCAGCGAGCGCCGTGACCTCGCATCTTGCAGACCTGGCAATAGCGGTCCGGCGGTGGGATCTGGCAGGCGGATGATGAGTGCGGGCCCGCGCATTTGGAGCAAGCCTCATGGGGGGGCCCGACACTGAGTAGATTTGTGTCCTAGCCGCTGACACCGGTTGCACTGCACGGGGTGCGCTGGGGGCTTTAAGTACTCGACCTTGACCCTGCAGTGGAGCAACTAATCCAGAGCCAGTAGCCGGGAACGTTCGTCCTCGAAGCGGACTTCTACTTTATAAATAGGTAGTGGAGTTCGCTGTCGATCAAAGCGCCGCAGCTGTTGAACGGTTTCGGCGTGGATGCCCTTGGCCCGGAGCTGAGTCCGGATGCAGTCCTCGGCCCCGTTCATTATGACGTGCTTGATTACCAGCCGGTGGGTGCGGCTGGCGCCAGTGGCCGTCATATTAATGGCTACCTCATGGTACCGGGCCAGGTGCGCATACTCGCGCGGGTTCCTGGTGCGGACGAGGAAGTCGCCGCTTACTGACGCATGTCCAACATTGTACCCTGCGTTTGGGAATTCAGAGTCAAATATCGTCAGTAGGGTGTGGAGGTTTGATGCATGGGAACGGGATATGTAAATTGTGGGCTGCAAGGTGGCGGCTGCTGCCGTGGCGTAACAACCCCGCTTACCGACGGCTGGTCCTCCCCAGAAGAAGGGGGGGTGGGCCACAGCCTTCACTGCAAACCGAGGGTCGCCGCCGCGAGCAGAAGCAGCGGGTTTGGAAGGCTGCTGCCTGCCCACTCTTAAAAGGGTTTAACCGCATATAGGAATTTTGTATGGGAATTGTATGGTGACCTTTTATGGTTTAGATGGGAATTGAAATAAGGGGTGCAATTTTGCCCCTTTAAGCTGATTTTGGAGAACGCATTACCCGTTACACCTTGGTGTAAATGTGTTTTGCGTTCTGATGGGATAATGTTAAAGGCCAACCCTCTGATTGCAGATTAATGGAGCTCAGCGTTAGCTGCTGTTAGGAGTTGCTCCTTGGTTATCTCGAGTGCCTGCATGCCATACTAGGTACCCGATGAAGCTTGAAGCAACGCCTGGCGTGGTCATAATCCCCCATAGACCTGACGAGGGTGCTTTGATGTAGTGATAACCTTGCGCAGAAATTTTGAGCCCGGCGCCTAATTTCATCCTCCACATATGGGAAAGATGAGGCTTCATGAAGTAGTCTTACCGGAAAGTAACGGCCAACAGAGGAGATGGACCGGAGTCCTCTGTTCTGTGTTGTTTGAAGATACCGCATCCAACTGTCTGCGGCCATACTCCAGATCTCGCAGGCATACATCGTTAGAAGAATTAAGAGATCGGCTTTTGTGCTCAAACTTTATATACAGCAGGCCACCGAGAAGATGTTTCCGGAAACCGAAATTTCTCGAATCGAAGGAATGGAACATTGACTTAGTCAATATTTAGCTCGTCTGGAGGGAAAAAAAAAACAGAGCGAACCAGAGCTTCATGACATTAGTTAGAGGCTGTCCTTCAAAGTTTCACCTTTGCTTCTGTTGTCGGCAAACAGCAAAGGTAATGGAATAGGTTGATCCTCACTTAATCTCTTCTAGGTAGGCACCCACTCCAGTCGTGACCATATTCATTGTTTTTTTGTAATTAAACCTAATAAGTTAATTTTATCCACATGTTTGCACTTATTCGGTACTTTTAACATACTCGCGGATCCTTTTTATTTCTTTAGAGCCCTTCAACTTCCGAGCCGTAGTCATTACAGTACTACTGTACATTTTTATTTTTTGCTCGTATAAGATCCGAGAAATTGGGGGACATAGGCATACATAATCACACACTTTTCTCCAAACAGGCAGCGGGTTTTCACCAAAACAAAAGGAATATCCTGGAAAACCGATAATCAAAACCAGTAATCTAAAGCACTCAGCAAGTTAAAATAAGTATGCTTTTCATCATAGAGTAGACCGGTGCTTCAGATGAAATGAAACACAATCGAGGCAAACCTTTAAAAAGTGGAAAGGGGTGCATTATTTCGCGGTGCTTAAAGAAAGAAACCCGGAATAGTCTATAAAACATTGAGAACGAAACTGATGATCTCTTTGGTACTTTAGCAAGTGTTGTATAGTGTTAGAATGGAACAGCAAGCATCGGGAACTCTAAGAACACCGGGAAAATCACGTAAATGCAAACAGCGCGTGGAGAAATACGACGATTTTACGAAAAGTGCTATACGCAGTAATGTTCATGATTATTTTTTCAAAAATTAACTCATGCTATAGAGAAACAAAACGAGGGGTACAGACCAATTCTTTCTAAGTACTGAGAATATTGATTTCAAATAATTGTTACAATGCCGTTGTGTATGTCACGACGTATGAACAGTTGCGGAGGGAGAGTAATTCGCATTTGAGCTGCAGTAGATACTTTGTGCTTGTGGTTCTGACGGGGTACCCCCGGAGGAAGCAGTTACGGGATATGAAGGAGGTTCTTTTCAGGAGTCATAACAGCATATGTAGTGTCCCTGCGTTTTTCAGGTTAAGATACACTGATGGCAGCTGTTCTGTATGACAATAATATGCTTTTCACTAGAACGTTTAAAAGCCATCTACCCTTTCTTTTCATATCAGTTATCGTTTGGTTTGTCGTTTGTCCCCTAGATAATGCTTATGGTGTAGACCATGAACGAGTTAACCTTTACCTTTCGTAATACAGTGTGTCCGAAGTAATGTCTGAGTCTATACAAACCTTCACTCAACTAAAATTATGGAACAGTCATATCTTTTGCAGCAAAAAGCAATTGGAAAAGTAGTTTATACTTATAATTCGAGGAGCGTTGCACAACTTCATCTCTAAGCATTCTCCATAGTTAAAAATCACATGGACTTGGACACACCTGCAGAGTGATTTGTCAAGCGAGTTATTTCGGAAGCAAAACTAGTCGTAATACAAACCAGCGTTTTTTTAAAATAAAATTCCTTCCACGACATTTGTTTGCATTTTTTAGCACGGTATGAACAATGGATCTGTAAGGAACTTGGGACACCAGGAAGTTTGTGTAAATTTATAGCTGGAATCTCGCACTTGATTGCGGTTAGAGCAAAACGTATTCCACTGAACACACGCTTTCGCCTTAATGCAGCCCACCTATGGGCGAGCTGAGTGTCACTTCAGGAGCAGAGGGTTGCTGTGACAAAAGCTACTCTTCTCTGAGCAATGGTGAAATAAGATTTTTAATTTTCAAAACCTAGGTATGTTAATCATTAAAATGCAATACATCAAATCCCAAAACAAAACCAAGTACTTCATTATTTCTCATACAATTAACATTAGAAGCTTAAAAATACGTTGTGCTTCTTACTAAATTAAATAAGTAAATGCTACTCAGTAAAATGAGCAATCAACGTTGGAGTTTACAATATTTATGCTGAATAAATATAACATTGCTCCAGTTGACATTACTGCTCACTAATTGGAGCTAGGGTTACTATCCCATGCTTTTTCTATCAATATAAATCTTGTATAAATATAAAAATTTATGGACAGATATGTCATATATTTAATGTCATATCGGCACGTTGGCCATAGTAACTCAATGGTTAGAACGGCTGGAGGGCAACCAGAAGATCCGTGGTTCAAATCTCGGCTATGGCATTGAATTTTTCAGTCTGGCTCTATCTTTCCACACTTTAGCCTACAAACGGCCAGTGTGAAAGAACAATTAATTTCCATAAAAGTTCATGTCTAAAGAATTGGCCCTCATGTGTTATAAAAGTCACTAAGTTACATTCAAAAATATGTACCTAGAGTGCGCAGTCTAATTGGTTATATTGATGTATTGGATTTAGATGCCAACTATTTGCATATGTATATTTCACGATTATAATTGTTTTCAGGTACTCTTTTAACTAGCTCTTAACTATAAGTTGCAGACTGATAATAGATACTTGCATTGTGTACTAATTCAGTTATGTATTTATATTCTTATGTTAGTTTGTATGCTTTGTTTATGGCAGCCTCAAATTGGGAAAACTAAGTTTTGTGTACATTATAGCATTCTTTAAAATGTGTGAGAACCCATTCTTCTCTAAATAGGACCGGCATCTCATACTTGTGTACAGCAATAATCCACCACTGGGCTAGAAGCTGCTTGTGTGTTAACAGTGAACGAGGAGTGGTGGAGATCGCTTGATATGTGCGGTTGGTAATGTTCATTTTCTGTTACACACTATAGGAGGTAGAAAGTAAATTCATGAAAGTGTGTGTGGAATATTGGTGGACTAGAAGTTAATTTCCGTAACCCTTGCTCAACAATCTTCTGATTTCAGGAAGGATTCTGTAGTCCGTAAACATCTTTCTCAGTGAACGTTTGCAATAGTGGAGTAATTTTTTTTTTTAGAGAATGACAGTTGGTGAAATGATTAGGTTGCTTGGAAATGATATTTCTCTAATTTGAGCCGATTTGGCTTAATGTTCATCATAGATTTGTTCAGAGCTTTTTCTTCTATTTTCTTTGCTTTTCTCCCTCTCTCCCTCTCTCCCTCTTTTTTTTTAAAACTGGAATGCACCGGAACGCGTTCCGGTAAACTGTTACAAACTACAGTGAAATTTAAAATTCAAATTACCGTTCATGTTGAGTGCAACAGTTTGCATTCTGTCATCTTTGATGCAGAAGTAATTCTTTAATACACTGCGTTTAGTGCTGCCGTCTTCCGTTCGTTAACCTAAAACTGCCTTACAGGCGCCTATTGCACCATTTCCGTTCCTTAAAATTAGGTTTACAGAGTACAGCCTATACATGAGCAAATGGCAGTGTAAGGGTAAAACAAGCAGACTGTGGTAAGATGCAGTTCTCTTTAGTACGTCTGCTGTATTATAGCCCAATACTATTATCTTCAGAGTTGAGTCTGATAGGTTTAAATGTTTAGATTTGCTGTATTATATGATAGAGTGAGAGTTCCAGTAAACACTTTTACAGAAAAGAAGCTCTGGATTTGTTCAATATAATTATGGAATAATTTTAAATTTCGCTCTGCCATATAAATAACTTGCAAATGAAAAATTGTTAAAAATTAAAATTGAGTCTTATAAGAAATGTCCAATGGGGTGAAAAGTAATAAAGGTTTAACGTTTACAATTTGCGTGATACCTTATATGGAAGCAATTCTATATTAGGTTAATGGATTCTAATCTTGATATCACACGTGTTCATTAAAGCTGTTTAGCAAGCTTCAAAGGACATAGGTCTAAAATTGACATAAACTGAGAAATTTTTATCATGGAGGGTTTCTTGAAATTCCAAAAACGTAATAAAACTAAGTAATGCCATAATGGTTTGAGAATTTCATTCTCTGGAAATTTTTTCTCGAAATTCTATACGGAATTCAGCATTGAGTACCATTAGATCTTTGCACCATCTATTATGTATCAATTATTTAATTACATGAACGTTACACTTGCATCACTCAGCACAGAGACCTTTAATATTAATATAATGCAAAATAGAGCTTGAATATTCCCCAATTCCAGATCAACGGTTAGATTTTCAAAATGGATGTAGCCAGTAACGCTACTGAAACATAATCCACTGAGTAATTGTTCATTATAAAAGATTGGTTCAGTAATCATTTACTGTTGTATGGTGAACACAACTTTGATTCTGTATATAATTATTTAGCTTGGTAATGAGTCCGTTTTCAATATACAGCAAAATGCAGCAGTAATATTAAATAATTTTGGAATTAATATCGCATACACATGTTCCACATATAAGCACATTCCATTGCTTTTTGGTTTGCTTGGCCTTATTTGTTGTCTATAATGAAATCGATACCACATATATGAGAAATATCTAAGACTTAATGTCTTCATAGGCATTTTCCTTCGAGTGATAGCTTTTTCTATTCCATTACATTCTTAACAAAATTCAAGCGATCTTTCTGAAGTATAATCTTTTATGACAAAAATGTGTTCAGATGAACAGACTTTGTAATGTCTTCGTTTAAGTAATTCAGAAATTCAAATTGCGAGCTGTCATAGCATGCCTCAATTATACATAAAGTCGCATGATTCACACGTGTGGCCAATTCACATGTGGCTGTTAAACTTTGACCCGTTAACTTGTGTATTTAAGGATAAAATTTGTTCCTTTCTTCGTATAATTTTTAGAATTATTATTCAAACAGTTACAGCATCTTGATAAATTCTAAATCAGAAATTCCTTGTGGGGAAATTGCTTTCCACATGCCTACTGTAACTCTCAATCAAGAGGCGAAGAGATTATTTTCAAGCTAACAGGGACCATAGTCGCATTAAAATTGGCGGAAATAATTGCAAAACTTGAAAATATAATGAAGTAAAGTTAATTTATTCATTTTCTTCACTCGTAGCAAAATCAAATGAGGTGAACGATGCACTTTGCTGTTTTCCTTATTAAGTAAGTGTAATGTCAAAATCGACTCTAATCAACTTAATATGAAATTGTAATGACTAGTTAAATAAATGTTATATACCTAGTTATCTAATGTATCAAATGAATTTAAATTTAATGAATTTTTTATAATTATGATGCCATCTTGATGTAATTTCTTCTAGTGAATAAATATAGTCATATTTACTAATATAAAACATAATATACAAAGGAAAACGTAATGCATTATGTTTTACGAGAATGTAATAATTTACTAACGTGTACCTTTATAAAACAGTTGCTAATGGTGCTTTTATGTGGTACACATATAAAAAGCTATGTCTTATGGGGCTTCCACGAGTCTAATAGTGATTGCTTTTCGGTTTCAGCAACACTTTCAAAACTGCGACCAGAGCCTGTAAGACTACAAAATATTTCTGTAGATTACAGCAAAATAAAATAGGTTGCCAAACGATATAATATCTCACAGATAATAAAAAGATATAATTAGAATAAATAAAATAAGGCAGATGTTAATTTCTTAAATGTGTCTAATGATTATCAAATTCATAGCGTAACAAACGAAAATAACGAGGGTCATATTGTAAGTCGTAAGTAACCCATTTTTAAAAGTCAAATTCCAAAATAATGTAAGAAAAACGACTGCAGAACCGTAATATATAGATTGTATTCAAAGTTTGCCATATTATGACGTCATTAGCTTCTGTTACATGCCCATATACGGTATTTTCATAATGGTGAACATCAATACTTGTTTTGACAGAGTGCTCTCATTGAATTCTTACTTAAAAGGGAAAATATACTGCTGAAATTCACCTCGGACTTCAATGTTCGTAGGCAAATGTCTGCATGTATATCAGCACTGTTGCAGAGGTGAAACATCTTAAAGATAATACGAGCTTCCAAGATGAGTCTCGTAGTGTTCGCCCTCGAAATGTCCACGGAAGGCAACAAAGAAACAGTTGAAGTCTTATTAGAAAAGACAGACGTGTTGCTGCAATAAAATCACTGCACTGTTTGCATCCGTTAGGTTCAACGTTTATGATCAAAGATCTCAAGCTTCATAGAAGAACTATAACCTAAAATAGTAAGAGGCGATGAAGCCTATTTCTATCATTAAGAGCCCGAAACAAAACAAGAGTATGGAATGGTACCATTTCGAATCGCCATTGAAGAAGAAAGAAGACAGTGCCATATACGTTGAGAGTTATGGGCAGGGTCTTCTGGGATGCATTCTGGTTGCTTTTCTTGAACTTGGACAAAGTGTAAAATCTGCCCGGAGGGCTTTTAATGGTGCGTAGTGCATTGCGCGTTAAACGCCCTGGTAAGATGGTCCTGTAAAAGGATAACACGCTCCCCCACACTGCTCGTGTCGCAGTAGAGAACATTTGAGCATTTGTGCGTGAATCTCTACTACACACGTAGCATCATTGTTCTGAAACTCATTAGGTTTTAAAATACCTTACAATAAAACTCCATTCCAGCTGCCCGTACTGCTTTCGGAATATTCTTCACCAGTACTACATGTTATGATGGAAGCCAAAATAATATTGAGGTATGGATAGATAGATTGAAAAGTGCAATGCCATGGCCAGGATTTGAACCTTGCATCTCCCGATCTCCGGCCGGTTGCTCTAACCATTGAGCTACTGTAGCCAACATGCCACTAAGACATTAATTTCTCCAAATGGCTCTTATTTTCCCGGGAAACCACTAGGGGCTCTCATGTACAATGAAATACATCGTTTTGTGGCGACTTACTATGCTGTAAGTACTAAAGTCCCAGGCTTCATAATTAATAGTATTAGGTCCATTGGTGGAAATTAATCGTTCTACACTAGCTCTGTGTAGGCGATGATTTGTATGGATAGATTGAAAAATTCGACTACGAAATCTGGGACTTAATTACTTACAGCGTAGTAAGTCACCACAAAAGGCATATATCTCACTGTACATGAGAGATCCTAGTGGTTTACCGGGAAAATACGAGTCAGTTGGAGAATTTAATGTCATACAGGCATGTTGGCCATAGCAGCTCAATGGTTAGAGCAACCGGACGGAGACCGGGAGATGCGTGGTTGAAATGCCAGCTATGGCGTTGAATTTTTTAACCTCACTATCTATCCAAAATCATCGCCTACACTGCCAGTGCGGAAGAACGATTAATTTCTACTATTATGGTGTGCCAATTTGTAGTTCGATATTTGAAGGTTCGATTACACAATTTTAGCCGATTTCATCATGGCCGTTTTGGACTACATATATTCCAAGGTATATAGTGGCTTTCTTTTGTTTGCTTATTTGACCAGTAAGCTTTATGCTTGTTTTACAATTTAAACTAACATTTAAGATGGTATCATTTGATTTATTCGGTGCTATTTTTAATCTTGAGTTTGTACACCAATTACTTAACAGATTTACGTTCCAAGTTGTTACTATTTTATTTTTCACTGAAAAATATACATCATTTAGTTTTACCATATCCTACTTTTTAAAGAAACAAAAGAATGGTACTTTAGCACTTTTAGAGATCTGGAATTATGGGAAATTCAAATCAGTAGCACCAAATATCTCAAACGGTTAATGCCACAAAAATGTCATTAAACACATTAAGTAACTTAATGATATCTACGTTTCCAAGCCCTTATTTAGAATGAAGAGGTTTTCTAAAGTCTTAATATTCTATTTCAAGGTAATTGAAGATGAATTCAATTTAGTTAAAATCAATGAGGAAACAGGAACCATACACAGTGAAAGATTTTTCTATATAAATTATAGTTTGGGGAAGGAGATTTTCTTTAGAATCTTCATCTCGCAACTTTGAAAGTTACTGATGTATTGTTTTTGGCCGTTGTGTTAGTGGTCCTCGAAATATTTATTTTTGGTGAAATATCGATAACGAATTTCTGGCTCTAATAAAATAGTTCCTCCACTTGGCGTGGAAAATGAAAGGTAAGCTAAGAATTGTTTTATTTTATGACATAATATGGAAGGCTACAAATAACGAAGAATGTAGTGTGAAATCAGCGGACAAAATAAGCCTTCAGAAATGCTTCAGATATAATGGTCGAAAGAAAAATAATACTGGAAGTAATGAAAAGAATTCGGCCACTGAGGGAGTTAACGAGAAGAAATTGTTTGCATAAAGTGATGCAATAGAAAGTATGTTCTGGGAAAACAGCTTGGAAAATGCGGCACGGGGGCGACTGTTGAAGTCACAATGAAAACTAAGTTTAATATAACCTACGTCTGAAAAGTTCGGCAAATGGTTTCATATTTTACAAACCGCGCTGGTTGGGATGAGATGCCCGCTCATACACATTAAGGGACATGTCAACAAACGCTCTTAAATGCAAATCACTGCAGAGAAGTAGTGATTCACGCTGCGATCCAGCTAAGGGGGGCAGTGTGAGAACTCGTGTCAGTTCAACATGGAGCGCAAAATGGTGCAACGCTTTAATATAAAGTTTTGTTTCAAATTAGGCAAAACAGCGACAGAGACCCGTGGGACGTTAGGGCAAGTGTACGGTGTTGAAGCAGTGACTGAAAATGTGTTTTGAGTGATTTAAACGCTTTAGAGACGGAAAGGAAGGTGTCGAGAGTAATCCGCGTTCGGGTCGACATTCCACAAGCACAATTTCAGATAACAACTAACGAGGGCGACGGATGCTTGTGGATGGTCGGCGGCTGACTTTGAGAATGATAGCAGACGAGTTGAAGATCAACATAGACAATGTAAGCACTGTTGTCAACGAACATTTGAGAACGCAGAAGATTTATACCCGGCGTGCACTGCACATGCTGACAGACGAGCAGAAGTAAACTCAGATGGAAACGTTTGGAGATTTCGTCCACATGTCTGACTGGAATCCAGTTTTTTGAAACCATCATTACAGTAGATGTGAGTTGGTGCTACCAAGCGACAGTTAATGGCATGGTGTTCGTCTCACCGCCTCCCAAAAGCAGCCGGCTGACAAAATTCAAGATTAAGACAATGTAGATAGCCTATTTCGACAGCAAGGGCTTGATCCATCATGAATTTGTCTCCGAGGGTCATACTGTCAACGCGTAAGTTTACGTGGGAGTTTTGAAACGGTTGCTGCAAAACATCCGGCGGCTTCGGCCAGAACTGTACCAAGTGGACAATGCCCATCGACACACTGCGATCCACGTGCTCAAATTTCTCGCTCAACGCAAAGTCGCTTTGCTTCTACACCCTCCTTATTCTCCAGATATGACATCGGCAGCCTTCTTTCCATTCCTCCGCCTTACATTAACCCCGAAAGGCTTCCGCTTGGTAAAGGTTGTGGTTACCAAACAACGCGTGACCACAGTGCTTCCAGCGAGTCCACAAGAAGCGTTTGCTGACCGTTTCCAACAGCTTTGCATCCAATATCAGAAGTGTATTGCAGCCAATATGATCACGGAACTTTTCAGACGCATCTTGTGGAACCAGCTTGTTACCACATTAACATTACATATATCGACAATGATACAAAACATCACATAGTATAGATAATTATAGCGCTCAAGACCGAAGATTAAAAGGTAACACGGAGGAATGGATTTAAAACAAAATAAATAATAAAGTCCATAATACCACAGACACTTAGGTATTACAATACAGACAGTAAATGAATATTTTCTGTTTTTATACTTTTGCAAGACTTTTGAGGAAATTTAGACGAATTTAGCATCTTTTCTTCAAAATTATTAACAAAATTGGCATACTATGTACCAACATCTATGCTATTTTATACGTCAAAGCTCGTAAGTTCTTTCCATTCAGTCATGTGGCAGGCTAAAAGCTATTTAATTTATGATATAACTAAATATTGCTATTCCAAATTAAATATAGCTCCAAATTCACCAAAAGCTGTTTACGATAAACTTCCTTGAGCAGAGTAATAAGGGATCTAAACCCTCGAGCTCAAACGAATGCCCCTAAGATTGTTTGTTACCATGCCATTGCACCCATTTCTTACCAGTCATGTGCTTGCATTATGCTGGCGAAGTCATTCAGCATTTGTATCGTACGAGAGACCTAAGTACTGTAATGTAACAAGTACCAAAAAGAGATGGCTCGGATGTTAGCGTGTCTGAGGCTCCCGTGGTCACCGTTTTATGCATGGAATATTATGAATAACGTTTCCTTCTCTTTGCCTTTGTATTTTTTGAATTAATGTTTCCCTACCCCCCCCCCCCTTCGCTACAGTGTATGTATAACTGAGTTGGAAAGATAGACCGAAAAATAGTATATTAAGAGGCATACATGTACTACAGTTGGAGAATTTAAGTACATATCGGCATTTTGCCATGGAAGCTTAGTTGGATAGAACACTCAGACGGGAATTGAAAGATCCCTGCAAATCCTGGCTAACCATTGAGAAATTTTCGTGGTTCTATCTGGCGCTGCGATGGAGAATTAGTAATTTTACTGTCCCTCATGCTCCATTTTATCTGCCTTCCTTCATCCTGCAGGGTTTCTAGGTTAGACATAGAGGGCAGTTGTTTGTAGAGAAGATATTTTAGAGAGAACTGTTTCTAGCATTCTGCATTAAGCGATCGTGAGGAAAGAAGTATCAAAGGGGCATTCTACCAGCATGCACCTCCCGTAGACTTTAGGGTTCCGGCTGCCCCGGCCTGCTGCTACCATATATGCTGCCACTTTTATTTCACCACTTTATTTCAGCGATAAAAGTAGACACAATAAATGACCAATTACTAGCCGCAGTAAAGATATCCTTACGTCAAGAATATTGCTAGAAACCGGATATTCAGACACTAAGAAGCGTATAAAAGCTAGCAAAAGGCATTTAAAATATGAGATGAAGGCAGAAAAAATTTATATTTTTAAAAAGTAACTTCATTTAGAAAAACTCACAGCTGAGAAATTGTTACGTTTTTGGCTTTTTCCCCTAATGTCACAAAAGGAATTGTGTGCATTCCTCTTCATCTGTAAAGTCCAGGTTGCGGTGTTTGTTGGTTATATGCTTACCAACTACAGATGACCATAAAAGGCGAACAGGAGGAATGTTACATACAACTGTTACACAGCAGTTACATACAACTACATATTACCTAGATATTGCAGCATGTGTAATTCACTTTGTCATCGCACATTTTGTGGCAAATCAATCGACTACGTGAAAAAAAATGTTTGCTTCAACCTCCGTTTCATACCTCAGCTCCGGTCAGCAACTTCTGGTGGTCTGACATTGTGCATTCGTCGTTTCAACGATCGAGAACCTTATTCTCCTTACTTTCTTTTTTAATTTTATTTTAGAAATGCTTTACACAAATCCATTAAAACGTGATTGTTCATTCAAGTTGACGACAGAGTACGCACTTTCTTTAAGTATAGCTGTAATACTAAGCAATAGATTTTTCTTATATTCCTATGTTTGGATGTTTCAGGTATTGTCTGTTTTGTCAGGTAGATAAACAAACTATTAAGTTCCTTTATATGAGCATCATTTTCATGTATTTTGTTTTGTGTCAGTGGGTTAGTTTGTTTTATTTGCTGGAGTAGAGTATTTCACGGCCACTGTTAGCTTGCCTCTTTGCATTACTCTACCAAAAGTAGTCAAGAATGTGCTACTCGTGTGCTACCATCAGTATCTTGAGCTTTCTATCTGTTCACACCTAAGCTGATCGTTGCACGAGTTACAATTGTCCCGTTGCGTGGCCTTCATCTGGCGAGTGGCAGCACAATTGTGGGTTTGCATGACGAAAACAAGATATCCACATTACTTTCAGATGGGAATTTCAACTCTTCATGTTCAGGCTGGCATGGTTGTCTACATTTAATTTTAATGAAGATAAACGTTATGTTCCGGGCTTATGGGTCGTGGTCTAGTAGTTCCTGAAGAATGAACCGACGTTTCGCCAATCATCGTCAGAGTGGTGATCCGTCCGCATTGAATGTCACAAATCGAACTACTAGACCAAGGTCCATAAGCCAGGACCATAACGATTTCTTCAAGACGCCGGCAGTGAAAGCCTTAACTCATATATTTAATTGTAATGTTTTTGTGCACTTCTTTGTTTTTCTCGGTGTCTCTCTTAAATAATAGCAGTTATATGGAAACATAACTGCATTGTTGTTGATGACATGTGTATTTGGACACAATGTAAGTACACTTCCTTGGCTCCTTTCCGCTATTTTCACTGTCTTCCACCGCCACATGAGATATAGGTGCTCTCCTTGACCCGCCAATTTTTGTGTAACTCACATTCACAATTCAGTTCGTCAGTTTCTTGAACGTTCATGATCTTCCAATTAGCTTTGTCTTGTACACTGTATAGTCTGTTTATCGCACTCTGTGTTAAAAATAAAGAAAAATCCAGAAGTTACATGAATATATCGGTTCGTTTCTTATGAAGTATGCAGCGAGCTAAAGACTAAGAAAGCAAAAATACGTGTTGTAATATTGTACGCTAATTTAGCGTGGAACTGTGTAAATGCAAGCAAGCAAACAAGCAAGAATGTCGTTGGAGAAAATTAAAATAAATGAGACTACGCGAGAGCGTACGTTGAGTTAGTGAGCGAGCTAATAATAAGAGTATATTCGCAGTTCTACTTAGTAGTAGCTGCAATGAGGAATGTACTCCTAAATGGGTTTAGACAGCCAAGGCGCAGAATACCAATCGGTTTATCATGCTTAAGATTATATTCTTCACGTGATCTAGTTCTTTGTTAGTTAACTGATCTTAAAGAGATAACTAGATATGTTAAATTAATGCTGTAAATATTAAGTAGTAAAGTGGGAAAGAACTTCCTGCGTGATGTTTGGTATCCTTAGGAGTGGTCTCAATATTTTATAACAATCGTAGCGCATGCTGTGCGGTAGAGGTTGCTCCTGCAGACTTTACTCATGGGCGTAGGGCTTCCAAAAATTCCGTACAGCCTCAACATAGCGTAGTGTAGTTTTCTGGAACAAAGAAAGAAGAGACCAGATGACTTCACTTATGACCGCAATCAAGCTGCTTAGAAGATGAACCAGGAGCGTACCTGTAAACATCTTTTTATACTTCGTTGCCTATGAATAGGTATCAGATTTTACTAATGGAAAATAATTTTTCCAACCTTTACAAAAGTTAGGACGAGCTTAAGCGTAGGAGTTTCTGAAGTCTGTGACCGGCCAAAGGCTTACAAATAAATTAGTTATAGCAGGTATTGTTCTTTAGCATTTCTTGGCCAAAATTCCATATGCCAATATGATTTACCATGAGAAGATATCTTGGATTCTAGTGTAAGTTTCCATGTTACACTCACATTCTTGAAGAATATTGGAAGATGAAGATGTTGCCTCAGTTTGAAGCTACAGAAGAAATTCACCGTCAAAACTCTGAGCTGAACAGACTGGCTCTTGGTATGACATCGACATATTTATATGCAAATCAAACTATGTAAGGAGTAGAACAAGCGCTAGGACAAGATTATTCCCTCTTCACATTTCTAGAGCATTCGCTCATCTCTGATACACAGAAAAGCGATTTCATAGCTAAGGAACAGATCTGAGATTTGTGTCATCGTTGCATGTATATTACAAACAGGTAATTGCAATTCCATAACTGTATTTTGATGTATCAGCAGTATATACGTAAATTATGTGCTTCCATTTTTTTCTTTTTGTTTGCAATATAACAAAGCATAGGAATTTCCAAAAATTGAAGTCAGAATGAACGGAAATAAACTGTCACTGAAGTTTTGATAGGGACATAGCAGGTCACAAATCTGCCCCGTCTCTCCTGCATCTGATTGCGCTTGCAGACAGCACTCGCCATACCTTGTTTATCTACCATCAGTGACTCTTGGCCGTTGTTATTTACGTTCTTTGTATTGATACCTATGGGTATAGTTAAACTTGAAGTCAACTCTTAAGAATATATCTCTGTTAGTTCTCAATCCTCAGTTTTCAATTCTTAATTAGTATTGTACAACTAACTGAAATGCTCATAATCTTAAACTAGCAGTATATTTTAGTAGAAGTTATCTAAGCATGCGCTCAATATACCTACTGTTGAACCTTGTAAGGTAATTTTTATACAACATTGTTATTCCGATAGTTCCATTAGTTTTGACGTAATAACATATACATAATGTGTTACAGGTAATAAATGTAATGAAGACACTAAAAGACCAACTGTGTGCAAATGTAACTATTTTGGTATTCTAGTCACACTGAGATTCGTTTTCTGTTGAGAAAAAGCTCAACAATTTTAAATGTTTTTCCTTTCGCGGTGGATAGGTATATCTATGCTGCATCGCCCAAGACCAATGGTAGCATCACTCGACTAAATTCTTCACCGCAATATTACTTGGATGAGTCAGCCCAGGTAAACCTGCTCTCACCACCCTAATACTCAATACTTATATCAAAAGGTAGCTTCTGTAACTTAAAGTATGTAATAAATATAGTTGGGGCAGAAAGTAACTCCTCTTCCAGTGTTATTTTATTATTCTGTTTGCATATACCTACTTAATCCTTTCATTGGCCAAATGAGATGGCTCCACAGTAAGGCATGATCCTCGCATTCAGGACGTCACGGGTTCGACCGTCCACTGTCACCATGTGTTTTAGTGGTTTTCACCGTTGTTAGGCAAATGCTGTGGAAGTTTCCCATCTATGATCTTACTTTGTCATTTACTTCTCACGTTCCACGTGTGCTTCAAGGTTTTGGAGCGTATGGTGGTGCCAGGCATGGATGCTTACTCAAAGGATAGTGCTTCCAGTAGATATTACTGGACGGATTGGTTGACCGTTCTTTCATTAGCCCCTTCAAGCAACGCCAGCAATGGGAATGATGTTGCAGCCGGAAACTGTTGGGAACTTCCACACGTCTTTGAAGCCTGTATACCTACGGCAGGTAGCCTTCTGTAGTTCTTTCACTTCATCTCATTCTCCTGGCGGTAGTAGCCCAAAGAAGTGCTTGTGGATCAGAGTGTATGTGCTGTCGGTCTTCGTTGTATAATCCATATCAATTATCTTTCATTGCAGAGTTGGATATAAGCCGTCTTTTGTGACTTTCATCTGCAATTCGGCCTGTTTCCCTCCTTTCTCATGAATAATCAGTGAGCACTGAAATGTGTCCCTTCCGTAAGTAATCTGCATTTACTTACCAGTTTTGTCTATATTTTGCAGAAATTTTCTCTAGTTCTACGAATAGAGAAGAGAAATTCCTACAGTAGATACTCATGAATGCTGTTAAAGAAAACATCCCCTTGAAAGATAAAGAGAACACCTTCTGAAGGATGAGATTAAGATTTCCCAAGATCAAAAATGAGACATTTTCATGGCCAGACTGCACTGCACTAAATTTTTACCTTTTCTGAAATCTCTAAGCAGTACCATGCTCTACACCAACGACCTCTCGTAATAACTGCACGTCTACATTACACCGTAGCACATCTTTTGGAGCAAAAGAGAGCTAAGCGTGAGTGGAAATCGTTTGTTACTACATTTCGTATATTATCACTTATTCGATACATTCAAGTTATGAACGGGTGAATAAATACTGGAATTAACTTCCAAAATATTTAAATATGAGCTGCATTGAAAGATAAGACTGTTTCGATAAGAGTAAACAGCAGACGACAGGGAACGACAACAGGTGTCGATATTATCATAAACAGTGCGTCCCGTTTTTAAACCCAGAGGGATTTTAATTTTGCAATGGAGTGTGATAAATTCCAAGTTCATAGATTTTATGTAGTCTTGTGATTATACGTCGTGACCCATCGGCTAAAAGACTGAACACAAGCTACCATTGACTTAGTTTCTCCAGGACAAAGTCCTATCATTATTCCCACCGCAATTTGTGGTACATGTTTCTAGCTCTTCTCACAGGACCGTTGTTTTCTTCCTCTATACCTTTCTGTGGTAAAAGTATATACTTAGGAATTGTCCTCAGAAGTACGAAACTTAAACTAGTTTTTCGTGAAGGATCGGCTTGGTCTTGGTTGGTCTCTTGCTTAATATGCTCCGGTCCTACATTATTGTTCGCAAATGAAGTATACTCAAGAATTAATATTCACACTTAATAGTGCCAAGAGAATATAAACGTGTGTAGATAATCGCGGGATTATTATTAATTTTACCATATGCTCTATATTATGGGATTTTGGAAAAAAGCCATTTTGTAACCATTTGATGCGGTCATTTATAACGTAATCGTTTTGCCAGTCAACAACTTGCCAATTCTTTATTCCTGACTTTCGGCATTTAGCCAGTTGTTGGGTACGGAACCACGCGTGACATTTATAACGGCGTTTTATGAGTGACACGTCATTAGGCACTTCCATAGTTTAACAAATTTGTCATTACTTACCGTTCAATTTACATTCATGCGTGTATTTACTCCTACGTGAATCACTTTACATGACATTTTACGTCGGGTGCTCTAATCGAAGTTAGTTTTTCTTTTAAATATTCTAAATGTTGTTTCATCCCATTCTTACATGAATATTTTATTACTTAAGAGTCAAATGGAGAATTTAATGTCTGGACGGCACGTTGACCATGGTAGCTCAATGGGTAAGGGTACTTTTGTAAAGAATTACAGTTGCTATTGAAACACACAGGCTTTGTATAGGGATGAATATTAATTATTGCAGGAGTTTAAATTTGCATATATTTTCTGAAATATATGTACCACATAACTTTGCGCTAAAATTTAAACCGCAGAGAAAGTTACCATAAAAAGTAGCACGTATACAGTATGGAATCCATTTGTGACACAGAGTACAGACAATTTGGCAGTCCATTTCTAACCGCACTGACGTTAGCATTTCTGGTGTAACTAGTCTTGCTTGCTGCAGTATTCTTCTGTCTCAACAGAGATCTGCACATAGTGGTGACACATTTTTTATCACCTTCCACAATCTCATTGTTGGAACGGTTATTTCTAGACTCGCCCACTGGCAAACCTGTTAGGACTACACGCTACAGCCACTGACTCCTTTCATATTCTCATCCATTTACTGTTTTCCGGTGCTCCTGCCTTTCCATAAATATTCCTTGTTTGTATATAATTGAAGAGAAACGACAGGAAGAGGTTCTTAACGTTCCATGAAGTCACTAGTTCATTTTATTGCCTTACGCTATCACCTTGGAGGTGTTCTCATTATTATGAGCAAATCTTTTCTTTCTAATGTATAATTTGACCGCTTTAGTACAGCATATAATTAAAAAAGATTAAAATATTAAGTTTAACACCAACCAGACCTTCCTTATACTCTCTAATTGGCACACATCCCTTCATTATAGGTTTTATAAATGTTCATATTCGGGGTATTTCAAATTAAAGTAATACGGATTTAGTTGCATTCCACATACGGAAACAAACTATTTACATCGTCAATCGTAGTAATGAGATCAAAGAAAGAAAATATCAGTATTATTCAAACATAAGCTTTATATACTTAGTCATGTAAATATAAAACATAGAATATTCTGAAAACGCTACCAAATTAGTTGACACAGCAAACCCTGTAATAAAGTGGAACACCAATTGCTGTTAAGCATACTTTATCACTTACACCCTTAGAGTAGAGCGAGCGTTACACTTGTGATATGTTGCACGCACTCGGAACAAAACAATTCATCCGTCGAATCAAATCACAACTGATCCGCTGAGTGACAAATGAACTTCAATTGAACTCGCATTCTCCACTGGTAAACTGTACAGCTTTAGTTTCACTGTGAACTATAATTTGTTTCGGGTCGGCTCAACTCGACTTCACTTCTGGATTACAGTGGTAGCTCTCATACAGGCCTCGATAGAAAGGGGACACTCTAAAAAGGGAGTCTCCTGGAACTCGCCAAACAGAATTTTCGGGAGCCGGAAAATGGCGAACAATGCCTATTGTTCTGCAGTGGAAAGGCAATTAGCAGTGCTTAAGACCAGGTGATTGGGGTGGTAAACACAAAAGACTGCGGTCCGCGCTTCGCTGTGACTCGCATTTATTTCCTATACTATATACATTTTATGTGCACACACTTACATGTTTATGGCATCATATATATTTTTACAGCAGTTTTAACATATATGTGGAATTTAACTGTAGAGGTCCGTCTTTATCACCTACTTCTGATGCAAAATTCTACTTTTCCGCTTCATTATATTTTACTTATTTAATTATGTTTTAGCATAAAATGCTCTAATTACTGTATATGCATTACACATTCTAATTCAAATATAAGCTAATGGCATAATTAAATAAATAAGAGAGAACTTACACTAAATATATGAATTAAACTATTCATGAAGGCCAGACAATGATGGAGTTATTGAAGATGGAGGACAGTTTTTAAGTTTATTATAAAGCCCTTTGGCCTCAGTTTGTAGTAAAATTGAGAATGAGCGGGAATGTTGGCGGGTATAAACATAATTATCAGTTACGCCTGCCAGTTTGAAAAGAATATAACTCATAGAAATATGTTCCTTTCCATAAAGAAATTATGAATTACGATACTACCTCTAAAATCCAAATAAATTGCACAGCTGAACTACTCCTTTGATCGGAATTCCCTGCGCGGAGGTATTTCCCACTAACCTTAAGCTGAATTAAATTTTTGATGTGACTTTTTTCTTTCTACATTAGCTGTTTCCCCTAGTTTAATTAATGTAGAATTCTCAACGTTAATTAAATTGTGGTCTAGTCTTCTCTGCATTCAGTTTGCTTGTTACTCCCGTTCTATACCACTTTTTAGCCGTTTACTGCAGTAGCATGTTTCTCGAAGAAGCATCATTATGTGATCTACCTCAAATTGGATTCGATGACACATTGCCTTTTTTCTGCAAACGCTTACACAGATCTTTATTGTTCAAATGGTGACCTAATTACTGTATGTATATTTTCTTTGCCACTTAGTTTGAGGAACATGGCGTTAGTTTGAACAAGGAAGCAGTAATCTTCCCACCCTAGACGCTTTATTAAATCGAGAAGCCTTACTTTTTGATCCATCAAAAAGCGATGTCGCATGATTTAAAACCTTGTAAACACCACGCATATTACGCTACAATAATGCAACTAAAGCATGGTATTCGATGAAGACGACGTGATATTTTAATTTTGCAGTAGAATTATTGAATGATAGTGCAGGACCTCATGCATTTCACAAAATTATATATTTTCAGTAGAGCTGGAAAGAGTGGTCTGCTTATTATCTGCCAATGAACTTGTATAAAGTGCTGTTCATATTTCATCTGTTTGAAAATTTTAATAAATATCAACGGGCACAATATTTTTCCAGCACGAACTTTTATCTACAAAAGCGCTTAATGAACTCTTAAAAGCTAAACAGAACGGAGTGGTGCACCAATAATGGCTTTTAGCTTGAATGATGTATAAATGAGTTATCAATAAAACGTTGAGCACCTTCCTAGTTACAGTAGTAAAGCCCACTGCGTACTTTGGAAGAAAGGAAGAATAAACGACATTGGACCAAAATATGCACAGCATTTGCGGCCATTCGCTAGATTTGTTTGTTTAAACTCGCTCTCGCCCTGCAGTCGATCCAAATGCGTAACTCACTCCAGAACAAATAATCGAGAAAATGAACGTCTACAGAACTGTGCAGAATTCCTTTCCCTATCCAATTCTTGCTAAGCAAGCTTCCGTATTTATTGCTATTTCACTTTTTATTTTTAGATTTGCACCGACCAATTGCTTTTATGGAACATCCATAGTTAAAAATACTGTAACAAAAACACTGCATTATAGCAATCATACTATAACTATATATCAAGAATTTCGGCAATATTATTTTCCATAACTGTGAAACAAAACTTTGAGTTTTGAGGGCATTAAAGTATATTTATTGGTAGAATGAGTTTTTGAGTAGAGATGGATAATAAATATTTGATTTTAATTGAACCAATAATACCTTTTATTTGCAGAACTGTACTGCAAGGAGTTCAAAGAACTAAACTGAATTTATTTAAAAAAGCGTCAGCTAAAGATGCCTCGTCTAATAGTTCATATTATATCCAGCAGTGAACAAATCCTGAACAGTATAGTACGCAGACATAAAATGAATTGAGATGATAGTGTGCTGACTACATCTTGTTAAAGTGCTTCAGGAACAAATGCAGTGGCCTCCCATATGACACAGTAATACCTCTCTTCATAGATTACTGAAAAACATAATCACTTCAGCTGCGTCTTCTGACCGTAACTGGTGGTTGCCAGTACCACAGAAGTCGAATAACACGAAACCTCCTCAAAGTGGGTGCTCGTAGAGTCCAATGCATTCAGGTAACACTCAATAAGATAGTTGCTCCTCGAAAGCTGCAGTGAGTGCGTCGAAGAAGGTGAGTACTTTCGTTTTACAGGCAGTTTTCTTATAGGGTATTTTCACTCCCCACCTCACCGATTGCGTAAATATTTAACTTGAATGTAGTTTTAATTTTTAGGAGAATTATGGCTGTTAAGAGGGATATGATTAAAGAAAATGAACCAGGACTGGAGGAATGGGTCCATGAACATCTTCAGGACGAAGACAGTGAGTTCAGCGATTTCAGCAGTGAAGATAGATGAGCTGTAGCATCTGGCGTTGAAAGTGACAACACTACATCAAACAGAACCTACCTGAAGATGAAATAGGATATTTCTCAACAGATACCTGACTGCAGTATGTCACTTTCAGCCAGAAATTGTCATGTCTTATATTGACACTAAGGGAGGAGATGGTGCATTTCACGAAAAGTGTGCAGTGTACTCTACGAGTCGTCGGGCCAATCGGTGGCTACTTATCGTTTTGGCCAAGATTAACATCAGCCTGATCAATACACTCGTCCTCATCTCAGCTTTCCCAACCAATCCAGTGCAGAGCAGAACTGAATTTGTGAAACCACTTGCCAAGAAACCAGCACCAGCACGAGACTTCGGAGTACCCATATCCCTCGTGAAATATGGCTGATAATAAACAGGATCTTAAAAGAACCTACAACTTTTGGACACCGCCACAGTGATTCAGGAAAGCTTGTGTGATGTGGAATATGTTGAAGATGAAGTGATTGCAAGATAGACGTCCTATGTGCTCTCTGTAAGGTGCCGATCTGCGCTCAGTGTACGGTTTGTATATGTGAAAGCTGCTACGACTGAGCCTTTGTGGAAACCCATCAAACATTGAAGTTGTGGAACTATACCCATTTATGTGATGGATTAGTGCCTTCTTACTAAGATAATTATGGCTAGTCATTACTAAAGTGCATTACTAAAATAAACCTCATTAAGTGATCAATAATGAAAGTGATTTTTCCATTAGATTAATGTTGACAGCTACTTATTTTCCATTTTTATAAGAAAAGCGTTCCATGTCCATTGTTTTTGTATTAATCCAAAGAGAAGTGAATAAAACTACCTTAATGTACCACTACAACACAATTGTTTATTTATTTCAGCACTCTTAGACCACCTTTTAATTTGGGGTATACGTAGTCTCCACATCACCAGTTACAGGTTAAGCATGTAGTATATGATACTACTTCCAATTAGTTGTAGAACCGACTATAAAATCCGTTGCTTACCACTGGGGTTTTCAGGGAACAGTCCGCAGCGTATTGGAGGCTGGTATTGGAAAAAGGGTTCTAAAGCAGGAGGGCTAATGTTCCTACAACCTATGGCATGGGTTTGCCAACGTTTTATAATGTGGCCACATTAATCGATCACATTAGTTTTCAAACACGGTACGTTGCTGTGCTAGAATATACACTTAGACATTATAAAGCACGATTAAATTAAATATTGATTTGTATATATTACCACCCGCTACATGAAACACTTATACATGAGTAGAAGTTCATATTCAAGGAGGGCAAAAATGATTTTTTGTTATCCAAATTGAGGCACTTGTACTTTTAATTTTGTGCTTTCCAAATGCTTATTAGTTACAGAATAACTAAAATTTGTTTAGCTGTATCTCTATTTGATTTGGCTGAGATGTCGTTTCACATTTACTTGTTGATGCCAACATTGATATTGCTTTTCACGCAGTCTTTCAAACAATGAAATTTATCATTCTGTAGACAGCTGGAAGAATTCATCAAATTAACGTTCTATTTCTCGTTCAATATATCATGACAATATAGATTAATTAAAAATCTGAGTGTTTTATTTTATTCAAGCATTCTAAATTCGTGAACGAAGCTAATGTAGGTTTTCATTTTATTTATTTACTTTTTTAAGTTTGTAAGTGCGTTAGCAGTTAGCAGGTCTCCGAGGCATTGTTTGGCAAACTCTGACCTAGAGAATAGTTGTTTTAATAAATTCAATAAAATAAAACTTAATGGAAAAATAAGGATCTATATATAAATTAACGGAATGGAATTACACCGCCTGTCCTTCATACATTTTCAAGTTTGGAGACTACTTTTAATGACGCGGCTGTTTACCTCAGGGTTCAACGCGTGTCGGCTCGAATGACCTCGTCTGAGTTAGCCTAGCTCACGCTTACGAAACGCTCGGACATTTGCTGTTCAGTTTTTTTCTCTTATAGTATAGTGTATGTGAATGTTTTGTGAAGGTGTCTGTTTTTACTATTTTTAGTTAGTATACTGCAGAAATGCCTGTGTTACAGTAAGTTTTGCTGGAAACGGACACGCAGAAGGAATTCATTAAACGACTCGCTGTGTGTGTTAGAAAAGTTTAACCACATAAAATTAATACATTTGGAAAGACTTAAATATTTGGAAAATGTTGTAAGGGCACCACATTAAAACTGGCTTCTAAAATCTGTGAACAAACAAATGTATTATGCTAACCATTTTTTAGAAGTTTGGCTAAGTCTGAGGTCAAGTTGGCGATCTAGATTTCCCTTGTCAGTAACATTGTTATTGCCTAGCCATCACAAATTTGAGGTCTCAATCTCATACAACCAGCCTGAGCAAAGTTTAAACGAATGTTTAATGAAATGACTACAGGAAGTGACTTATATATTTGAGAATGCATTGCTTGGCAGAATTTCTGCTAATATGTAGACAAGGTAGAAAAATGGAGGATGATGGTGAGTAATGTCATTGGCTGTAATGTGGTTTCGCTGAGAGATGACAAACATTTTATCATTCATTCTCTAGTGTAAATGAGTGGCTTTCAAACAGATGAACACACCACATATCTTAAATAAGTGCATAGCTTATATAAGCTAACCACATTGCATAAAACTAAATAACCATTAAGATTTAAAGTTCGCTATATTTAGCGTCTTCTTCGCTCTAATCAAGAGAGCAAACGTATTCCAGAACTGGCACTTCTCCCTAAGATAATTGGAAGAACCAGTTTGCTACATATCACAGCGTAGCTTCAATTTATTGAATTGCTGATTGGTTGCATTGCTGCCAAAGGATATTAGCTAGTTGACAATTTGATGATATCTGCTTCCTGAATCAGTTTTACGTCACCTTGGTACATATTATAGCAAATATTTTGGTTACTGACACCCTTTTAGACTTCCATACTTTTACGTTAAGATGCTCTTCTTTCCATTCATTTTCTGTAGACAACTGCCTCGTTTACCATTGTAGATAAGCGCGCAAAATCTTCTAACTGTGGACTGCTTTCTTTTGTGTCTTATAATCGCGGAAATGCAAGAAGAGTCATTGGATCATTCAATAGACCATGAATTGGACTGGATTTTATCGGAAGAGAATCGTCACGGTAACCAGACTTGGCTTATTGTACCAATCCCCCAAGTAGAGCTTTCCCGGGAGGAGGAATGAGGCAAGAGGAGACAGAGGATGGGCGTCCCAAGGAGCCACGGCATTGTAGAGGGCAGGGTCCCTACACTTTAGCAGTTGGAAACTCGCCGGCAGTGCAACACACCTGGCAGTTCACCCGACTGCTGTCCGGAAACGGCCCCACCAGACTGGGCTAGGAGACGGAGACCGTTCTACCCGAGAAGGTAGTTTCTCGAAGCATGTCATCCGGCTATGCACCGCCGAGACACCGCCGACACTGCTTCCCTGAAAGAGAACACCATAGGAGAGATGATGTGAAATCGTAATAGACATGAAATGGAGGGATGGGAATTTCGGCGGATGTAATTAATCTAACCAGCCTAGCTGTCTTACATTTGCAGATTTGAAGGCAACTATTCCTATAACCTTATCTCGAATCAGTTGCATAAAAGATTTAGTGCATAGCGAACATGGTAGGTGTGGTCCAGTAAGCAGTACATGGTCGATAAGTGCACGGAGTATACCTATACTAATGATAAGTTCATATCGCGCAGGCTAACTTCATTGAGACTGTTACGCTAAATGGTGAAATGTAAGCTTGATATAAGGCAGGTTGCATTATATATTTGCAGGTTTCGAGCAGATATTTTGGTTTAGGTAAAGCTTGCGAAGGAGTCGCGCTTCTATGGAGCCCCATGTCTCGCCTGTGGAAAAGATGATCAAGTTATTTTCGCTGGTAGAGATTTCATAAATTAATACATATCAAGATAACTTAAAATTCATATAGAATATTACAATCTGGAAGTTTTTCTCCGTAGTTCTCCGTGAAGCTTAGGAATTTTCGAAAGGAATGTCCAATGAATCTGGAAGAACTAAATTACTCTTCTGAACCCGACTGTGAAAGGCTGTTAAAACTATTAAATTATCAAAGACCTTTAGGAATGCAGATACTTGATTGCACAATCATTATGCTTGTGTTCTTGCTCACCAATAAATTGGAAAGTAATGTGTTTACTTCAACCCTCGATGAAGCTCACGTGTCAGTGGCTCAGCAGGCAGGGTGAAATCCAATTCCTTGCTTTGAGACACACTCATGTCAGCGACATCAATCAACTTGTGTTATCGGTCCACAGGATGACATTTCTACCAATTGGAAATTAAGATCGGCTCAAAACATGTGCTGATACCAATTTGGGTGCTTTACCAGTATTAATACTGTTTCCCTATTCTGTATTTACTTTTGCTTTACTCAAAATATGCCTCGGACTTAGTGCTTCATTTTGATGCCTGTTTCAATTAGAAATATTGACACCTATTCAAATTTATGCAATACTTTTTGTAGGAGACGCTTGTACTACTGTTTAACACTAAACAAAGTTCTACAGAGGATAAGTGTTCTTTTCAACGATATACTAACTCTAGATTGGTATTACATGTAAGAAACTAATTAATGAGTTAAACTTGATTAAGAAACGGAAGTAATTTCACTTCATATAAGTTAAAAGCACAAAATAGTTCTAAATGGTATATTTTTCGAAATTTTCAGTCGAAATGAAATTATCAAAACAAGACAACATTTGGATGGGTATCTTATTACCAAATACAGTACACGAATGGTCCCAAGCACTGTTCCTTCCTCCCTTCCTCTCTCCCTCCCTTCCTCCTTCCCTCCCTTCCTCCCTCCCTCCCTTCCTCCCTTCCTCCCTCCCTTCCTTCCTTCCTTCCTCCCTCCCTTCCTTCCTTCCTCCCTCCCTTCCTCCCTTCCTTCCTTCCTTCCTTTCTTCCTTTCTTCCTTTCTTCCTTTCTTCCTTTCTTCCTTTCTTCCTTTCTTCCTTTCTTCCTTTCTTCCTTTCTTCCTTTCTTCCTTTCTTCCTTTCTTCCTTCCTTTACAATCTGCTTTTCTTTAACCCTGGCATCTGGATTCTAAACCAGGGCAAGATATACAATCATTTACAGTTGTTGTTTAGAGTTTTACATTTTAAAATTTCCAAACTACAATTTTGAAATTTAGAAATTATTATGAATTTGAGAGATAATTTAAGAAATAATTATTTATAAACTATATGAATGAGCAGATATATCTAAGCTATAATTCTTAACTAACTAATAACCTAAGTCACTGTGCCCAAGTGACTTACATATCCAATAATAGTAATAATCCTACCAGTGGCCCTACTATTATAGCAAATTATCAGTTATTGCAACAAAATAGTTCATGATGAATTATTTAAATGAGAACCGAATTTTACCGATGTCACGGTCTAAATTGAAAACAATAAATGGTATTCAAACCTATCCCTAACTAAAAATATATTGTTTCTGGTAGGAGAGAAGACGTACTCTTACTAATTATCTCTTATAATTAGGTGTTCGTTTCCTAATTAACCCATTGTCAATATTTTTATAAATTCACTAAATTACCAACATCTATTGGTGTTCCTGTTGTTCCTGCAACATTATCTTGTTCAATACCTTGTATATCTAAATTTGGATCTTCCTCTAATAGCCTGTTTCTGTCAATAATTCTTTGAAATTTTCGGACTATAACTTCCTGTTGAGCCTGTCTTAACGTTCTTGCTCCTCTGTCTTGACGACATTCTTTTATTGACTCTTCCGAGATAACACTCATTTTTTTTTTAAGTATTTCAAAATCTTCCTTTATTCTGACTATGTTCCATATAGATTTTCCGGAAAGCTGTCTACGTTTTTCTATTTACTTTTTTTCAAAAGCGATGTGCTCTGGAGTACCTTCTACTTTACAGAAGCAACATATAACTGTTTCTTGCCTCATTATCCTTTTAAAATATGTATCAAAGGGACCATCGCCTGTTAAATATTGTATTCCTACTCTAGTGGGCTCAATATTCTTTAAGCTGAGTCTTTCTCTAATGTTCGGATACATCTCGTAAGTCCTTCTTCCTTCTAGAGCATTATTCCATTCTGTCTACCATTCTGAAACTAAAACTTCTCTAACTTCACATCTGGAGAGGCACACTTCCCATATTATGTTTCTAACCTTTTCATAGTTCTTCTTTAGCCAAAAGTTTGCACCGCGTTGCCTGATCCTAAAGCCAGGGCGACAAGTATTGCCATAGTAGAAGTGGTACTACCTATTCCCATGCATCTTAAAAATGCCTGAAGTTGAATTATTCTTAATAGCATTTTGTACTTGCCAACTCGGGCCCTATGAGCCCACACCCCAGATGCATATCCTGTAATTCCCATGGCTATGGCAACATATTTTGTTTTAGTGACTTCCGCTGGTAATTTAAACTTATAGTTTGTCATTGTCTCAAGCTTAGCATGGTTTTCGTTGTCTGGTCTTTGGTTTTTTGTATATGTGTATCAATACTTAAGCGTTCATCCAGCCATTCCTCTAAGTATTTAACAGCCTTTTCTCTTTTTATGCCTATACCGTTAACCTTTATAGTTGGATTCCTATCTAGTCGTCCTTTTAAAAGTAAATATGCAGATTTGTGTAGAACTATTTCTAATTTAACCTGACTACACCATCTCTCAATTTCGTTAATAGCTATTGACAGTTTTAGCTTCTATTTCTCTTCTATTATCTGCTTCACTAAGTATCATCAGATCGTCTCCGTATGCTATCACTTCACTTATTCCTTATAGATGTGATAATTTATCCAGTAGGGGTTCGGTCAATAAGTCCGAGAATAATGTACCAAATACACATCCCTGTGGACACCCCTTGGTTATTCCTTTTTCTAGTCTAATATTTTCTCCATTTAGGTAGATCCGTCTTTCTTTACAGTAATACTTTAAAAACTTATAGATACACTTTGGATGCCCTTTTTCTCTTAATATTCTGAATAATTCAGACCACCACATGTTGTCAAAGGCTCCTGCGATATCGAAAAATATGCCTAATAATATTTATTTTTACTATTTTCTACTACCTGTAAGGCCATATTTATCGCATCTTCTGTAGAGCTGACCTTCCTGAAACCATATAGCTTGTTTGTTATTCCAATCATTAATCTGTAGTCTAATATTATTTTGTACATTAACTTCTCCTGTAAGTTCACCATGGTATTAAGGAGGCAAATAGGTCTATAAGATTTCGGATCCTTGGAAATTTTATCCTTAGCTTTTTTAAGAATAACGATATTGGCCTCCTTCCGGCAATATGAAATTTCCCCAGTTATCAGACATTGATGAAATAGATTACATAAATAAGAAGCCAAATAAGGAGCCAAATATATGCAGCGAAAGAAACTGCAGTACATAAACTCGTTTTAAAAAGTGGCTACCCACATACCAAAGTTTTGGGAACTGAATAGAATTTCGGCCATTGTTTTTGTAAAGAATGCCAAAGATAGGGACTAATGTAAAAAGAAGGCATTTAAACAAAGTGAGCCACGCTGGCAAAAATCCAGCCCGAAGCTATTCCAGATCTCTCGAGGTTGCCTGCCAACACAGCAACTATGGAGCACTTAATTTCATTGCAATAGAAATCAAACATAGGACATTGGTACACTCCACGTCATCTTCTGTCTGAAGCGTCCAACTGTGTCGCGGGTACCTTGAAAATTGCTTCTGTCTCTGATGTCTTATTCCGAATTGCAATTCTCAAGCCATGTTTAATATTCTAGGAAAAATGCGAACAATTCTAAAACAAAATCTACACCTGCTATTGTTACCTTTAAGTATTCTAAAAACGAACGTCAACTTCACGTTAATCAAGATAAACCTCTGCAGATATAGCCCATTTCACATTTTGTTATGAGTACAGAGGGAATAAGTTGGAGCGAATCGTTTAGAAAACCTGCACTTCTTCCATAATATCACTAGAAATGACTGAATGGCGAAAACAGTGTCCTACTATTGTAAAAGGCAAAAACGTATGTTTCGAAAATGTTAGTGATTTGAAATAAATAGTGTGACTTAAACAGATCTACTTCTTCTGAAAGAAAATGTTTTCTGTCAGTCTCTTATAGTTTGCCAGATATGCAGAATCCTTTCCTAATGAAAGAATAGAATATTTAAAGAAAATTAAAAATTTAAGGTTTATTTTTCATACAAATGCCTACCTTAAATATGTACTACATTAGTCAAAATCATTTGAGCCATTCTGGGAATATTGAACACTTCTGAAATACTTCCATGTAAGGGAAAGTTTGATTTTCACGAACGTCTTCGTTTCGCAACTTTGAAGGATATGGAACCTAAGTAATACGTTATTTATCGGATGTTCCGTTTTTGGATTATAGGTGCTTCGACACACGCACACGCTCACGCACACACAAACACAGACTGCCTAATTCTCACATTACACTAGAAATTCATTACCCGGATCAACTAGGACCAGGGTCGATCCGAGTTAACGAAAATGCCGGTTATCCAGAGAATGAATGGAAAAACGATAGAAAAGGGTACAACACCGAAATATTTTTAATATAGTTCAGAAATTATTGGCATACTCCCATCGAAAAACGCATGCACTGTAATGACCTATGTATATGCACTGTACACAATATAGCGTACGTAGTAAAAAAGGCAGTGAGCTTCTGCTGTCTCAGTTTAGTGTATCGCTTACGAGCAGCACGATCTCACATTTCCTTTAACATTAGAAGTTAATTTGGCTATCTTTCGAATTGACTCTCGAGATAAGGCATCAATTTCTCAATGTTTGCTGTTGCTTGTGCATGGGTCATAACCATAGAGAGTTCATCAGCACTGAATCTGAATACTCTCAATTTTTATTAACACTTATTGATGCAATAGTGCCTTCCTCTGAAATCGGTTTATAACCATCATTGTCGAGTTGTAACTAATTTTCAATGCCTTCTTCATAAAAATCGGAACCGCCATCGATAGTTTTAAAAATATCTATAAAATCTTCTGCCACACTTTTACTTCTTCAGTCTTATTTTCTGCCAAGTCACACACACCAGACCATAACTTTTTCTATGAAAAAGGTATCTCTTCCAAATTGGTCCCATGCAGGTTGGATGAGTGCAACGAATTTGCCCGCTAACAGGAGAATTCGATTAATAGACCTACGGAGAATAGCAATTTATCGTCTATAAAATAAGTCTTCATCTACTACACTAAACTAATTTTTAAATAGTCATGCCTAAAGAGCGTGTACCACATATGGGCAATTTTATAGAATGTCCTCTTTTCATTTAGGATATCACAAAACATGCGTATGTTATGAAATTTACATGCGGAATTTTTTGATACAATAGAACACCTACTTTCGTTTTACTTAGCACGCGTATTAAAAGTGTGTACTAGTTGCTCTTTAATGAATCTCGAATCTAATCATGGCCTCGGGAACACCCCAAATTTTCCTTGCCCGTTTGCCGTACTTCATTGTATAAGGCTATATGGAGTACGGTTTTAGAAGGCATATGAGCTGAACCAATGCGTGCGCGCGGTGGCTGCCCTGCTGCTAACTGAGACGCCAGAGAGCGGACGAGGAAGGTGTAGTAGCCGCGTTCATTCCATCCCTAGCTACGTCAAAGCGAAAGCAAAGCTCACATGGAAGCAATTATAAACGTCTTCCACCCTCAAACATATGGTGCGGTCCTTCTCACTAAATTTCCCAAGTTAAAGCGCTGTTGCGATGTTTTCCTTATGTCCTCAGAACTTCAGTACCTTATATTAGCCTAGACTGTGCAAACGTGTTACTTATGTGTGTTAATTAAGTTTATATTTATAGAAGTTACATAGTGTTTAGTGTAGTTTTATAAATTTATTAGTGTTTAATAGTTATTAGCGTTTAGCACTTGCGTAGTTTAATGAAGATGTGGAGACCGTGGGAATCGACCGTAACATGGACATGCTAATATGGGTTTCCATTCATACTTGTAATATATATCTAACAGTATTTCTAACCTTTCTCGAGTTCCAAAGCGTTTATGGCATTTAATCATTATGCGGAATGTACGTGACTTTTTGTAAATTACGTCCTTTAACGTTGTCATATGGGGCGATGAATGGAATGGGTGAAATGATGCTCAAATCGGCCCAGGGTCCAAGGAGCCCATAGTTACGTGACATTGGTCTTTTAGAATAAGGGAAAACCCCGGAAAAAACCATATCCAGGTAGCTCACTCTGACCGAGATTCGAACTCGTGACCTCTTGAACGCGAGGCAGACATGCTACCATTTACACTACCGAGCCGGCACGTGATTATTTATGTAAATTGTGTTTAACAGAAGGTCCCCCGCAAACAAACAAACAAACAAACAAACAAACAAAACTGCTTAACTTTATTCAAACTTGTGAAATTAGCAGACATCCTTGTAAAAAGCTTCCAGCATTGAAAGAGTAATAGATTTTCCTTAATTTTTAATTGCTTAGTTCGCTTTTTTACTTTTTAAGTATTTATTTCTTTGTTGAATCAACTGAAATTTGATTCATCACCTGTAGCTGCCATAGAATATAGGAAAATGTTTTTGGATAAATCGGCTCACAATTGCAATAAACAAAGCTCTAAGGTGCAATCTTGGCTTGTAAATTATTATTAACTACCAGAATATCCAAAGTGCTTCATTAATTTGTAAGTAAATATACGTCGCAAATTCATACACACTGATGCAATTTAACTCTCTTAAAATTGAAATTATGGTCCTAGAACAAGGTATCGGAATGTTTTACTAAGCTTTAATTGGATATTGCGCTAATATCCAATAAAATCTAAACGTTAATTTAAACAACGGTAACCCTGAGTATTCTCGGCTCTAAACACACGCCTAACATTCTTCACCTCTCCAACCCGGTAAGTATATCCTAAGATGTTTGACATTGTGGTTAGGGATGAGAACAGTTTTTCCGTACAAAGCTACCCACCTGGGGATCCTTTAGCGCGGTCACTATTAACAATTGTGGTCTGACAGATTGTCAAAACGTAAACTTACGCAGCAAAGGATAATTATTTTTACATAATAACCTATCATTAAATTTAACATACTTACCGAAAATAACGAACCTGGATTTTTAAAATGGCTTATTGTAGAGGAGTTGCTAGCTTAAATGAAATAAAGGTTTACCAATTTCTGTGCTAAAAGTTTTGCCTTGTTTCACAATAGGCGACCCAGTAAGCACATTAATATTGCACGCTCTGGTCGTGAGTTCTTCACTATGTGAAAAATTAATCCGGTCACGCACTTTCTCAGATGAAAATTCCTTAAAGAAACTATACACTTTAATATTTCTGGTGTGGGAGCGGAGTACCTTAGCCTTAGTTCCTGCGTCACTAGTATTATCGAACTGCTCAAAAGGCTACCTTTGTTAATAGAAACATCTCAGATAACACTGATTATTTTCGGAAGAGGGCGAGGGGTTACTTTCGTGCTTCTCGGACGTGCGCTAAGCACCAATGAACCCATCACTTAAATGAAATGCGCAGGAATCACAAATGACAGATGTTATGTCCATGTGGAATAATCAGTACCTTATCTGCGAGGTTTCTATTAACAACGATAAAGTCAGGATAATCATTTGAGCAGCTCGATAATACCAAGCCTTGAAAGTGACATTGTTAACAGTTCACAAAACCAACATAAATATGTGAATTTTCTACTTATTGTTATAGTTACACAAAGCACCTTACAGTAATTTGCGTTACGCACTGGCCTCGAACCAAACTTCAAAGAATACGCTTGCGCGCTCCTGGACTACTGTGCTCCGTGGTCAGTTAATTTATGAATACATATATGCAGTTCATAACGACACTTAGAAATGTCTTACTCGGTATTTTCTAATAAGGAATAACATAGGGGATGACTGGAATTTAAAGCACACCATAAGCACGGGAGTCAGGTGCTTATTCTCGGAGCAATAACTTGAGAGCCATAGGTCGTAAAATATGGCATTTGTACAGGCTGCCTCAACAATTCTTGCAGCATATACCAAGGAACATAATGTAAAATTTCCGGTAGTAATTTTGGACGTATGAAAAACAAATTTCTTTTGCTCACGCTTATGCTGTGCGTTCCGAACAAGGCAACACGGCACTCCTAAGATAGGAGAGTTGCTCTAGGCTAGTCCTCCCCATCTCCCCCTCCTGCCTACTAATACCGTACGCCTTATAGTCCATATTTTACTTTTAGCGTTTATTATAAAAGTAAATACAGGGAACGAACGCAGATTATATTTGAAATAAATCAATATTTGCATTTTATTAATTACGAATTTGTATTTCAGTGCTTTTGAGTGACGTTATGATCGTTCTATAGTACTTGGTGATCCGGCAAACGAAGTAAATCTTACAGCCATGCTCAAGTGAATGCTGTGTAGTACATTTAAAGGTTTTAGTTGTGAATTATTGGACATTAAATTGTGTATGATCTTTAGTCTACTTTGGTTGATTGGTTGTGTGATTGAACATTGTAAAGGGTTCGCTTTGCAGAATTGTTTTCGTCGGTGTTTTACAACGTGAAGAGAATTTATAGAAAGTTTGCACACTTACAAAATACTAAAAAAATAAAAAAAAAAAATAAAAACGCCAACACTTCCGGAACTTCCGGAAAACAACACAGTTATAGATCGAAACAAGCAAAAGCAGATTCCAAATAGTGAAGCAGTCGCAAACTCCCCAAAAGAAGTTTACATAATTAAGTTTAACTTATGATAAATAAATACTAAAATTTTGTGCGTTGCCTGATAATTATTTAATTCATAACTTTATAAAAAAGTCTACTCGAAACTTTCTATTGTAAGAGATGTGTGCTTTTGATTAACAGAGTAAGAAGAATTAAACGGGTTTCATGTTTTCTGATCAATTGCATTAGTGTTTAATGTTTTCCTTTTATTTAGTATCCAGCAGTTATTTTTCATACTGGCGCTGATATCTCAAAACGTTTAATCAGATTTTTAAAAAATAAATATAGTAGTCAGAATTTGAGCCAGGAATCTTCTTTCCGACACTATTCATTAGCTACCTCGTCGTCAAATGCACATAGGTCTTATTTAATTTTGTTCATACATTGTGACCCATCCTTTTGGCGTCGTAACCTAAATGCAACTTAGAAATACATTTAATTTCCGATTTTAGAGTTAGCTGTATGTTAGGACTAAGTTTAGTAGCCGTTTCCTTCCATGCTGCTCCAAGTTGTTGCTGTAATATTTTCTTCGCACATTAGCTAAAACTTATCTCAGGTTGTGCGTGGATGTGTATTAACTCAAAGACATAGACAATTTTAATGAATAGTCTATACCTTAGCTATACCTTAGCTGTTTTTCATTAATTTCCCTACCAAGCTGTAGCACTCGGTTCTGCCATAAAAGCAAGAACGAAATCTAGTTATGTCCCACCAGCGATCAGACCAGAAGTGTGTAAGATTATTCCTAGAATGAGCTATTAAGCTTCAAATTTATCCGAGTAACATCCCCTTTTTAGTAATGACCCTTGGGTTCTCACTCCTAGCTTCTAATTGGATGTTGCCACTTCATTTCTACTATTTTGAAATATCCTTTACCACCCCAGGTCGGTCTGTAAATTTCTAAGCAATATCAAGCTGGTCTGTCATACCTAATCTGGCAAACTTGGATACTTTCACTTGCGTAACCAAACGAGCTACTACGAATTTGCCTGAAAACTAGCCTTCGCTAATGACCGTACTTATTGTCATCTTACCCGGAGCCAAAATGTACTCATCTACTGTCAAACCTACAACCTCTTAACGTTTAACATAAATTCACAAAATATTCGAATTTAATTTTATTAAAACTTCCAATTTATTCAATGGATCCGGATTGCTGTATCAATTTCCATCTTGTAAAGTTTCCCTCATAATAGCCATGCATGATTTCAAATGAAAAATACAGTTGAATGCCATTTGGAAGACTTCATAAGTTTTAAGGACTTTCACCTTTCTTAAACGACTACCAATTGCGGATGGGTTGCGAAATCCTCAGCTGCTATGGTGCGAGCTCTCCGGACTCCTAGCATCCATGGTACTTATGTTATCAGGAGTATGCTGGTCCGAGCATCGGAGTGCCCTCCTAAAAGTGGCTCGGATTGGGTTGGACTCGACGGACAGTGATTCCGACAGACTGCTACCACTGGGCCGTGTCACAGCCCAATGTCCTTACTACACGCCTGTGACGCTAGGGAACGGTGTGCCGGTTCTCTGTGTGCCCTACCAAAGTTTTCAGTATTCTTCCCCTTTGAGGTAGACGTTCATAAGTGGAGTATTCATTTTCGTCCTCATAAGCGGTGGGGTTGACGTTTTAGCTCCAGATATTGCTCTAAGGAAATATATATGGAGAAACCGCTACTTCTCTCCCTAGTAGTAATGTGGATCTCGGCTCCGCGTAGGTGTCTCTTTCTCTTTCTCTCTCGACGACGCGGCCCAATACTACTGGATTGCTGTGCCCGGTGCCTGCGATTGAAATTATATAGCTATTAAACACTAATTCTGTAATAATGTCAAAATTCTGTTCTCTTGCTACCGTTCACATATTTCTGTAAAACTATGTTTCTTCTTAGCTGCATGTATCACACCTGCTTTCAAGGCATTACACATCTCTAGATTTGGATAGTCTGCAAGTAGTTAACCGAAGGATGGCGTAGCCCTTATATGCTAATAAATATATCTTCATTTGTATTATTCTCCTTAAGTTTGTAAATAGAAAACAAAATCATAGAAGTGAGCCTTGAATTGATAGACTTCGAATTCGTCCAAAGAAAGGAAACAAAAAAGCAGGTGTCGAAAGACCCAAAGTTGTCGACTATAAGGTGGTAGTCTGTTACTGGACGGATTCTTTACCCTCGTGTTTTACGAGATAAGAAGGTTTCAATTTAAAATGCGTTCAAAACACTAATTCACATTGAGTTCAGTTTCACCATTTCATTACAAAATTTACATTTTTCTTATTACAGGTATTAGATATTCTTTATAACTACAAAACCATTTCCTGTGGTTATATGTAAATGCTTGAATGAAATGTCTAAATGACACTAGGTATTACCATTTTCAACCACAGGAGCAGGCAACGGCCAACATGAACAAATTAAGCAAAAGCACATTCTTGTTATTTCGCCAACTCTCTCTCTCTCTCTCTCTCTCTCTCTCTCTCTCTCTCTCTCTCTCTCTCTCTCTCTCTCTCTCTCTCTCTCTCTCTCTCTCTCTCTCTCTCAAAACACACACAGATATAATCCATTCTATCAGTTGCTGTATAATTTAAATTGGGTAATAGTTAAAAAGTAACGGTTACTTTGTAACTGTTACTTTATTATTAAATTCACAAAACTAAAGGAACCAAAATAGCTGCAGTGTAGCAGTTTTATAGAATTCCTCGAACTAGGCATGGCGTCAGTATTCGAGAGTCGCTCCCAATCTACTTGTAGCTTACCGTTAGCTGTGTAGTTATCCAATGAGGTGTCTTAAACAGGAAGTGGGCGAGAAAAAGTGGCACGTCACTGAAGTCCACGGACCAGTTCACTAGTGTAGGAAAAGATAATAGGATTTAGTTTATATCCTGATAATTAAAACACTAGAACCCTTATTCTAGTTCAGTAAGGGCTACGTTAAATAGCACAGATTCAAGATAGTGATGTGATTCATCTCTCTGTAAAAAATAATTTAAACATC
Organism: Mantis religiosa; assembly: GCA_030765055.1. Classification (NCBI taxonomy): domain Eukaryota; kingdom Metazoa; phylum Arthropoda; class Insecta; order Mantodea; family Mantidae; genus Mantis; species Mantis religiosa. The sequence continues at coordinate 76,750,534 of CM060948.1, forward strand.
TAATCTTCTCAGTAAAACTTCAATGGAAATAATTTGTATTATAACAATAAATCAGCGAGAAACTTTTTTGAGATCAATGGAGAATTTAAGGCAACAAATACCGAAAAAGAATATTACTTTTGGAAAATGTCTCATCTTGACTTTTGCGTGACCTGTCACAACAATCTACAAGCTCAAAATGTTTGTCGTAATTCTGTTATTCCGTCTAAGTCATGTTTCTACTGTGGATAATGTATGGAAGTGAAAACGATTTCATAAAAGTAAATTAAAATATAAGGAGAAATTTTGAGGATGAGGTGAAATGACTAAATGTGGAGTAGGAGAAACGTGTGCATCCAAGGCAGTTAGGATGGGGAAATATATAACCAGTTTGTTTACCCAATACTGGGCTTTTCTAAATTGCTATACTGTAGTAATTTAGACTCGTTAACCTTATTCAATAGCTGGAAGATGTACCAGGAACTAGTTCCTCCATGCTTCTCGTAAACTAAATGTCATTGTTAGGATTGCACCTCTCCCATAAACAAGCTGGGTGATGTTGATCTTATACAACAATAACTTTTTTTAAATATTAAAATAATCATAAATATATGTATCCTCGGATAGTACTTGTATTTTACTCTAGAATACAAATTCTATTTTGAGTGACATAGAAATATCCAGAATACTTGAGTTTTCTTTGCCTTGTTTCTAAATTAACCGTCCCGTCATAGATCATAGATAATGAGCAAAAAGATGAAAACTATCAGATGTAGTTATTTCACTCATGCGGACAATGACTTAAAACGTTGTCTGTGCAGCAATAAAACGGAAATATATTGAATTGATACATGACAATCTTAAACTCAATGTCTAAAACAAAGTACATGCATTTTAAATGTTGGCATGCAATACCATTAGGCCTGAATCGTAGCAATCAGGTAGAATCATCTTGCTGTGCGGTAGCCTGGCTCACATGTGTACTGAAGGTACCGTAATTTTGCAGAGTACATAGTGCTCCGTTAGATCTATTGTGTTTAGGTGTTACGAGTACTATAGAGTCTGCTGAACGAATTACATGTAGTCTTATCAGCTTGAATTTTTGCAGAACTTCCTGGTATTGTAATTACTAACAAATTTACAATTAAAAGACCTTTTCTTATTGAAAATGAAACACACAACATTTCTAATTCTAATTCTAATCAGATAAAATATGTTGTATGAGGAAGCCCTAGAAAAGTCGCTGTTTGGAATTACAATTAATTACTTGGTCTGATGGTTCTCCAGCTCTAAATCGGCGTGATATCTCTTTCAAAAGCTTAAAGTCCATACAAAGAATCCCCCATATGCTTGATGAATTAGAAAATGGTGTCTGCCAAGTATTTATAATGTTTCGGCTACAGAAATTCATACAATGCTCAATAATGTGTTCAGTTTTTACAATATTGTAGAAATGAAGAGGAATATCATTTCGAACACATGTTATAAAGAAAGATACTTGTAACAGTAGTAATCCTGTTTCTCATGGTTAACATTATTTAAGGAGCAATCCGATCCGCCTCTACGGATTCGTATGGCAGTGACGTGTGAGCAATAGGTTTCCAGTGATGTCATTGAAGAGAAAGCTCATGTACCCTGTGCATAATTAATTTATTTATTTACCACTCTGTGACGGAATGAAAGTTTCCTTGTAGTTGGTGATGTGTTAATTCCTATTTGTTAACCCTTATCTCCACTTCAGTGTTATCCCAGAATAGGTCTTTGCGATTTCCTAATATAGCTGCCTGCTGCTTGAACCAACCCTTAGTTGTATCCTGCACTCCGTAAACAATTTCTTAGCAAAATTGGTGCAGTTTATTTAGTGCAGTAACACCAATATTAACTTACTTCTGTGTATTATTGTGAAATGCTATTAAAGACAATTTGCCGTATACTGGAGTTTTTATACCTTCGGGTAGATCAAGTTATTCCTTCTAGCGCTGATTATTGATCATTACTTTGGTATCGTTATACATCACTACGATGTGCCCCTGCATAATGAAAAATGCAGTTTCCTATAGACATCTATGTTTTGAGCTTTAGTTTTGGATGAGTCGTTATGCTTTCGCATGCCGGCAGTTTCTCCTTCATAGTATTCGTTCAACGCATGGTGTGAGCATTTCCTTTACTTGGGAGAGAATGTTACGTACGGTACCGACGGAAACGTCGAAATCGCTTAGCTAGTCACGAGCGATTCTTTGATGGTTCAACTTGATCCTATTATTAATATTCGTTATTGGAATTATGGTCAAAATTTGATGTCCGCCAGACCCAGACGGAGTAATACGTCGTTTCTTCACACCTAAATGAAAACATTTGTAACCAATAAAAAAACTTTTGTGTTTTTTTTCCTCCACAACCGTACTTCAATGAAGTTTCCACTGCTTGCGCACTTTCTATGGTTAAAACTTTTGTTACGACTAGTTGGTTTTGTCCGAACGATTTAGAATTCCTAACAGTCATCTTGAAATTAGTGCTACGTGTCTAGTACATACATAAGTATGTTGAGCCATATGTGCAACTAGGAATTTGGCATGCGCATTTGAAAAGTTAATAACTCAGCCCTTAGCACTATTCAAATGCTCTTCATTTGAACCAGGTTTGTATTATACCAGTAAAAGCTTTAAATAGTAATTAGGAGAAATGATATCTTTTGTTTTTTACATAGACTGATTTTAAACCATAATTGAAGACCGCTTCAGTTCGTACTCCATTATACACTGCTGGTGGCTCCATTTTGCGCCCTCAACCTGACTACCTCCTTATTTGTTTTATAATTATGACACTGCAACTAAGCTAACTTTCTGATATGCAAAAGCGTGAAAAGCAGTGGATTTGAAATTTCTGTGCATTGAGAAGCCATTGGCGAAATGGTCTTTAAATGGCAATCAAAGCACATTAATACAATTGAAGTACAAAGATTTATTTTTGAATTACAGAAATTGCAGGCTTCTATTTCATTTTATGAAAATCAACCTTTAATGGCTTAAGTATTTCGTCCAACATGGCATTGCTTTCATTCTGTGGAGTTGTTTTTTAAATGAGGTAATATTTGTATTAATGCCGCGACCAGTACTGTAGGTAACATCTCCTGCGTGTTCAGTAAAGGAATTAAATACTTTATCATATAGTGCTCCCGGTGGATAAGTGTAAACATTCACCTTGATAAAGATACTTATTTTCGTATTCAATTTTTAGGCCATTTTGCAAGTAAGTAATGTAATGTATAGCAGCATAATAAAACTCGTACACTTTATCTTGAACTTCAAGATATCACTTCGTGTTTTGTACAGTTGTAGTTTAAATATCACAGAAGACTGAGTTTCCGTATATGTTTCTTCTCCCTCAGATTAGAGAACCGTTAATTTAAAGGCTAAACAGATGGCTCATTTAACTATTTACAGTGTTTGCTGTGTCAATCCCGGATCCACTTCAGATATTTACCACTTAAACTGTTTGAGCTGGTTATACACAAAAGTAAAGCATCATGATAACGTAAGAGAACAGCAACAAAGGTAATACGATACAGTGAAATGCACAAATGGTAACACTGATGTCCAGTTATAACTTTGACAAAGCATGAATCTCCTTGACTCGTACCGTTAGTATCACTAGGTTTCAGGATTCAAGGTAAAACGTAAATAGTACCTCCAACTTACATTCTTGCGCAGAGGAACTACTCAAGCTTCCGAAGACCTTGGCCTCCTTCTACCCGGGAGCAATGGATAACTCCGAGGCTCTTTCCATAGGGCAAAATCTGGTTTCCTAAAAATCCACCCCCCCCCCCCCATCGAGAACGCCAAGACGGGATGGAAGTGGATACGTGCGTCATCCCCGAAGGGAATATTACCGAAAACCTCGGTGGGGCCGACTGGTGATCTAGCACACCTTCTGCTAGTTCTGCAGAACTCTGCTCTGCTCTGCGGGATTTATGAGGCAACCCTCTACCCCCTCCGGGCGGCCGTAGCCTGGCCGGAGGTACCCGATTTCCCACGGGTGTCGGGAACACACTGCCCTCTCGAGTCCAACCCATTGCGAATAGCTCCCCGACGGGAAGGTCTCGGCAGTTCGACCCGGAGTTCCTCTGGTAACGTCAGAGGTACCTCGAGTGTTAAGGGTCCGCAGCGCTCGCGCCACAGCAGCTGAACGGGACAGATCCCCTCCCCTACGGGAACCTCTAACTTACATGTAGAGTACCAAAAACGCCAATTTCTTTGAAATAATAGTATTTATTTTATTATGACTTACCTGATTTAGTTGAGAGTACAATGCGCCTTTAGATATCAGGATATTTATAAGTGGTAATATACAAACATAGATGCACCCTTTAAATAAACTGTTGATGTTAGGCGATTTATACATTTAGGATTGATTACTATACGTATCTTAGTTCAATGAACATCGTCATTACTGGGAGTAAAATTCTCTTCATTCCCAGTCTTGCAGTCTTTCAGTTAGCGATCACTGCATCATTTAATATCTATTAAACTAATGTTGCAGCTTCTATACTAGAATCACCCAAACTAATCAGCGTGGGAGCCACTTACTGTCCATTCTTTACACAGTTTTACATTCGCATTGAATTGACTATCTGTTCTATACTTTTGTATCAGCATTAGGAGAAGAATGAGCGGTTCACTGGGAAATGTTGCAAACGAGTTAAAGCCAAAAAAATGCAAAGATAAGCTTTGGATAAACTAAAATAGTAGAGATAAGAGTTAGGCAGTTGATGGTGGACTTATTCTATAACAAGTGTTACAAAATGAAGCAGAGTGGTAATAATCCAAATCAGTCTATTAATTAATCTATTTTATTATTATATTGAGCCCCTTTACTTTCTGTAGTAACAAGCTCCTTGAAGGATCAAGTTAGTGTAATAAACGTGTTATAAGTAAACGTTTACGGCTTACAAAATGAATAAGAAGTTGACTTACTCCTGATATGCTACATTTCCGAATTAACATCGGACATCCGAATGCATTGCTGTTATTTCTGACTTAAATTTTATTATACTACAAATTTGCAATGTTTTGTAACGAACAACACGTTTTCTGTCTTATTGACACGCATGTACATAAATTCTTATCGAATTTATAGCGTATTATGGACATAACTGAAATTTTTGATGAGGGAGAAGTGATTCTAGTACAAAATTCCCTACCTACTTAGATGCGGTGTCTCAGAGGACTCCCGTATTCAATGCAGGTATTAATAAGTTGAACAGTAGAGACGTTAAATTTCTCAGTGTGATATTTCGGTGCTGAAGGCAAGTTGGAAGCATTGTGTTGATGTCCTTCGGCGAGGGTTTGGCTTCTGCAGAAATAGAAACACCTTCTGTTGTTGCCACGTGTGTGTCGACCCCCCTCTGAGCTAGAGCAGCCTGCCATTCATTAATGACGTCATACAATTGTTTCATTTTTAGTTGTGCTCATATCTTCCATTAAAATTGTTTCATTTTTGAAGCCGTTGATTACCGTTCACCTAACGAAATCTGTGTTCGTAATTTCTTTTTTCAAAGCCACAGACAGTCGCATTGTGCCTCGTTAGTTCTTCCCAAATGTTAGAATACGAATCTAACTGATGTCGCTTTAAACTACTATGTTGACTCAAAATATTCTATACAGTTTAAAGCCTTTTTCGGTCAATTTTACAACAGGCATAATTCTTAGAATGGAGAAGCAAGGAATTGTTAAACATAACGTGTTATGTCATTTTCAAAAATGTTAATTTCATTAGTCTTAATTTTTAATTGTATTTTTAAAATCATTCTACATTGTTGATTAGAAAATACGTTTAGCTAGAATACCTGAAATTACTTGAATATGATACTTCATAACGGACAGAAAATGTTAGGAGTGATTAATCTTATGCAAAACTACTTAGCTAACAGCTCAATTTTTGGCATTTTTCAAATTTATTTCAAAGTTAGTTCAAATAGTATATGTAAGACATTTATCGGTTTAACAAACAGGTGCATCAATAAATGTATATAAAATGATCCAATGTATAGTGTGATCCATATAAACCTGAACCAGTAGGCCATAACTTTTGAACCAATAATAGGACACGCGTGAAAATTTGGGAGAATATAATACACAATTGGGAAATTACATCACACCATTTATATCTCGGAGAAAATGTTGGAAGTGTCCTCCACCAGCAACTATACATGTTTGCAGTCGTCTCACCATATTCTCTGAAGTTTTACGGAGAGTATCCTCACCAATGTTACTTATTTCGGTTCGAATAGATTCCTTGAACATCAGTTGTCCGTGGCCTATTCTTGTACACTCTTATTTCTAGACACCCCCACAAGAAGAAATCCGATGAGGTTAGGTCAGGGCATCTGGGGGCCACAGACCTTTTGAGATTATTCGATTATCAAAGAAACTAGTTAAAAGTTCCATGGTGTTATTAGATGTATGGCACGTTGCTCCGTATTGCTGGAGGCCACGCCGTGGCTCAGTGGTCAGACCGCTTGGCTCTCACCAAGGCGGCCCGGGTTCGATCCCAGGCGGCCGCAAAGTGAGATTTGTGGTGGACAACACGGCGTTGGGGCGGGTTTTCTCCGGGACCTCCGGTTTCCCCCGCCATCTCATTCCACCGGTACTCCATCTTCATCTCATGCATCATCAGTGTGACCGCCTGCGGTGCCGTATGTAGTAAAAGCGGGCGTTAAACACTACACATTTCCGTATTGCTGGATATAACCTCTCAATTCGATATCATTGACCTACTCCACAAATGTATTGAAGATACCCATATAAACTTCAGTGTCTACAGTATCACAGAAACTTGTCGACAATTGTCAGTGCTGTCAATTCTCCCAGAGCCACTGAGATCATTAAAACAAATGTCTACATTCTACGAGTTTTCAAAGGGAAATAATTGCCTATTGAAATGGTTCAGGTTTATATGGACCGCACTGTATAAACACAACTTCTTACATATTTTAGGTTTTTTTTTTTTCAAAACATTGTAAAATAAAATGAGAAACAAGGGAATCTGATGCAAAAAAATGGATGGTGGCTCAGGGTAGAGCAATGAGAGGTACTCTCAGGGTATGCGTGGATATGTATAACTAAGGATAGTTCTAATGACACTGGAATGCCCGTTTCAAACTGATTTAATGACTGATTCCTTTTTATCATTACATCAAACTCGAAGTTGCCGACCAAGGTTATCAATATTTCACTGTTCAGAGTGACCGTATGTAGAATGCTTAGTACGCGATAACCCTTAATTCTTGCCTTCGCCCAAGACAGAAACAGATGACTGTCTTAATGGCCTGCCAACTACGGTTCTCAATGAGCACAACTGCGTTTGTGTGTGTCACTTTCAGCTCTGGAAGCCCTCTTTATTCACCCAAAACTCCTTTTTGACTATTTTGTCCATTGTGACTGTTAGTCTTGGTCATGCCATTATTAAGGGTCCGAAGAATACCTTTTCAAACGGAGCCAAGTGATATCCCTTTAGAATTCTTGCTAAGAAAACCCCCGTTCTCTCGTGTCTTTTGTTACACAACTCAACCAACTGCACCTGTTCGTGTCGTAACAAATATACAATGCTCCTTTGAAATCCATTACGATTCTTTATTCATTGCATCCCTTAATTTCGGTATCAAAGCATAACAACGCGTTATTCTTTCTACATATTTAAATGGTAAATGTTTATTCAGATGACTACTAATTTTTTATACATGAGTCTAAATGGTGTAAGAATAATCTTTTGAGAAGGGACAATACCAACATTACTGGAAACCAATAATTTTAGCTAACAAATTCTGCATACGAGTTTATAAAATGTATAGAGCAATGCCTCTTTCGTTGCATTATTACGCCTTTTCTACTTTCAAATATACAAACCTTCATAAGCAATTGCGTTAAATTCTACAACTGATTTTGCATTCCCTAGTTGCCATCTTTTTCTTCCATTTTATAACACTCCAGGTTGTATCTTCTGATTCGATTTAGAGCTAAACGATAATTATTCTTGCTTTTGTGTAGGTGTTCAAGAATTTGAAAAAAATGTAGTTTAAAAATTTTATGTTTAGAGATTACAAATACTTACAGTAGTATGCTACTCTTACTGTGCAGCCTGCAATAACAATTGCCCCCCCCCCCCCTCCATCACAGGAGACTCCACAAGTTTTCGTTTTCCAATTAGCCTGCTGCTCTACATTAGAAGCAAGCAAACTTGCCTCTGAACAGAACGGAAGAGAAGACCAGACAGCATCTGCTAAAGAATACAGCAGTTGCAAGGTTTGTCTTGAATGACGCTATTGATGGCCGCTAGATCTGACCTCGGTCTCCGCTAGCCAGCCAGCCAGCCAGCCAGCCAACCAGCATATCTGCGAACGGTTGTCAGATTGACTTTGTATGGCTTTCTCTGGTACTACCGTTCCTAATATACACCTATACAATGTATTGGTAATCAGACAAATCAGACATTCTAAATCCGTGCTAGGAAAAGAAAACGTAATCCGTTCTAACCAAGGAAAACCAATGCCTATCATTGCAATTTGATTTTGGTGATATAATGAGTGCTCTTATCGCTCTGCATATCTAAGTCCACATGATAAAATATTTTATTGTTGGAAGGTAGGTGCTTAAATGTAAAGTATAGGTGACAAATCTCCTTATGCTCAGCGAATTACAGGTCTATTTATGGGGACAACATCGCTGTCAACAAATGAATTAATATAGCAAAGGAGTATCTGGATATATTATTTACTACTATGGGTTCCAGAAAAGTTTGTTCTTTGCACTCGTTTAAAACAAGTGAATTTGGAGAGCATTTTGTGAGTACGACGCATTGGTCAATTTTTAATATTCTTATATTAATGGCAAGGAAAATGATTCGGCTCGAACAGAAAGTTGTGGTTAGAAATTTGTACATATACCTAATACAAATACTGTAAAATCATTCATATGTTAAACTATTGGTTTTGTTATCTTTGGTTAGTATTCTTATTCAAAAAAGTTGTATGCAAATTCTCATAAAAGAAATGACTAAGCGACAGAACAATAAATATTGCGTGCAGAATAACATCTGAAAAATATTAAATTTTCTGCTCTCGTGCTGTGGTCTTCTCGTTAGTATGTACAAGATAAATGGAAAAGGAGAAAAGAATTGTGGCATATGATGAAGATCCACAACTGTGTTCAGAAGTCGTCTTAAGTGTATCAGATAATGAAAATGAATTGCTGAAAATAGCACTGTAACAAGAAAAAGTTGAACTGGAGTCGAATGAAGATAAAGGCGTCTGTCAAGCTGAGTTCCATAGATATTTATCCCTTACTAAAATTGAATGTGCCCATGAACTTCTGACATGATATAAAAACCAATTAACTTTATAACCTTTGAAATGTTGTACGAAGGCTGCTTAGTTTCCTCTACGACTGTGGTGGGAGGACGCAATTTCTGTAGAACAAGTTATTTTCTGAGAAGCAGAACATCCGGTCTCGAATCTGAAAGTGTAAATCTTTTATTTATTCATCACAAAATAGGTTAATGTAGGAATAAAACAAATACATTTCAAATAGATCTAAATAAAGAGCCAGTAAATTCTACTTATTTTAAATAATTGAGCTGCAACTGAATTTGTGGTTTTGCTGTTATTGTCACCATGGTTTTCCTTCTTGATTCTTCAGGTTCTAGGCATGAAAGAAGACTGCTAGTTCGTTTAACATGCTTATTTAAAACGAACAGCTTATATTTCTAAAATTGATTTAATTATAAGGGACACTTAAGTACTGGGGACCATTTATTTTACAACTAATTTAAAAGGTATACCCTTTCTAGGACATTTCACAAACAGTAGTATTAGCATTTATGCAAAATTCTTTCATAATAACCAGGCAACGAAAGTTGGAACAGGATAAAACAGGTTGTTTGGAAATATACCACAAGCAGCTATAGCTGCTCCTACTCCTGTATCTGCTTTAGTACATTCTTCAACTATGGGTTTGTTGACCACGCTAGAGTTGTCTTGATCAGTAAGGAAGAGGGAACTGTCAGTCACAACAAACCGATATGAATAAGACAACAATCCACGTGTTACCCCAGTTTTCAGGCTTCCGAATCTTTTAATATACCTAAAGTCTATGATTTTCAATGTGCAGTTATATCGCTTGGATATTTCGTTTATCCAGAGAAATAATTTGCCTTCTAAATAAAAATTTTACTAAAATACTGTGCGGTAGATTATAATGAATATTCCGCAATCATAAACGTTTATCATGAAGAACAAATGGACTAGCAAAAGTACGTAGTAGTCAGTGAACACGTATTTTACGGACAATATTTAATATTTGATTTTTGTTTTACACAAAATAGTAAAATACGTATCTATATATAGATATACTTTTCTTTTCCTTATTTTACCCTTTTTATTGTATCCGTTTGATTACCGTTTCTTTTCAATTGTTTTTATACATATGCACTATATATATGTATATACACAAATACCCCATGCCTCCCGAACCCGCGATCCTCTACGCGGCGGAACGCTAGAGACGTATGCTCTAGCGACCACGACTACAAGGGCCGGCCGTTATAGGTCCTATAGATATTCATTAGAGAATTATATGCTGTACGAAATATCATTTAGAGTTATATATATATATGTATATATACATATACATATACCGTTTGTTCTTTTAAGGTCAGTACGCGGAAGCGTAAAGTTGGCATTAAAGAGCCTTTTCGACAACTTCTATTTGAAAGCAGAACATGCTGATTAGATTTTGTAACTTCGATAGTCCTATTAAACGGAGAAAGCAGAGGTTGACATAAATGCTCTTTGTCGTCGACTTGACACCATTTTAGCAGCTGAAAGGAACAAACGATGAAAACTACACACTGTGCTGTAGAGTACAGAATTATCTTAATTATCTGTTAAACATAATACGATATGCACAGAAAACTTTCACTCAAAAGAAAATAATAATAATAATAATAATAATAATAATAATAATAATAATAATAATAATAATAATAATAATAATAATAATAATAATAATAATAATAATAATAATAATAATAATAATAATAATAATAATAATAATAATAATAATAATAATAATAATAATAATAATAATAGTAATAATAATAATAGTAATAATAATAATAGTAATAATAATAATAGTAATAATAATAATAGTAATAATAATAATAGTAATAGTAGTAGTAATAATAATAGTAATAGTAATAGTAGTAGTAATAATAATAGTAATAGTAGTAGTAATAATAATAGTAATAGTAATAGTAATAGTAATAATAATAATAGTAATAATAATAGTAATAGTAATAATAATAATAGTAATAATAATAGTAGTAATAATAGTAGTAATAATAGTAGTAATAATAGTAGTAATAATAGTAGTAATAATAGTAGTAATAATAGTAGTAATAATAGTAGTAATAATAGTAGTAATAATAGTAGTAATAATAGTAGTAATAATAGTAGTAATAATAGTAATAGTAATAATAGTAGCAGTAGCAGTAGCAGCAGTAGCAGTAGACATTTAGTGCATCTTTTTTCACGTTACCAATCGCGTCCTTTGAGAGCTGTACATTCGCCGAAATAGCTTTACAAGCTTATGTTATTAACAAAGTCAAAGTTAGATTCACAACACACTTTATTGTAACCTTAATTGTTAAGGTAAACCGAAAAGGAATATCTGATTTCGTGAGGAGAAAATCCATTACCTAATCTTTCTCCTCTTTACCCTTCTGATTGTTAGTAAATACGATTAAAGTATTTCAGAAATAAGAATTGCTAACAGACTGATTCTTATTTAACTTTAACCTTTTGAAATAAACACTATAATACTTTTCAATCAAGTAAATTTGATTTCTTCAGTCTATCGTCTCAAAAAATAGGACCTATCGGTAGCTGTCAGCATTGAACTACAAGAGAAATAATAAATGAAATTCATTTTCCTGATTACATTGAAAAGAGAGGGACGGAGGGAGGGACGGAGAAAATCGCTGGTGTATGTTGTGAGCTGTTAAGAGAATATGTACACTATAATAACAATAAATGTTACTTCATATTTTCAAGCTAAAACATATTATAAAATATAAAAGTTTAAGTGTAAAGAGAACTTCAGATTTTCTAATGTGCGGCTCATAATGTACTTTGGGCCACAAAAACAGTTATAATTGGGGGCAGCGAATCAACAGCTTCTGGGATTACTGATTTCTTCTTGAACTTCAATCTTAATTTATCGTTTAGTCCTAGGTAGAAGTCAGAATGGGTATTTATAGGTTCTGTAGAAACTGATAATATAAAGAACTTTCCGACAACCTAATAAAAAGTGAAAATGAATCGAATAATAGAAATATGAACAAAATGTTTCAGAATGATACGAAGTAGGAATTTTAAATAAAACTTGTAAATAAGTGTTATTTATAAATCACACTGTTTTTAACTAAGAAGTATCTGTAACCATATTTTTTCAGGTCCTGGAAACGAAATACCCAATTCATGTGAGCATATTTAATGAAACTTTAGCACGATGGAATCTAGCCCCATAAGTAAAGATGGCATTATTCTGTAGACTTACTGGGATGAAAATGCTGCGCAGCGTCGAGTAGTTGACTAAACGGTTTCCGCTTATATCACAGCTTGTTTTTTTCTTTTTATATATATAAATTAATTTCCAGTACCTATCGCGTTTGTGTTTATGCGTGGTAAGCTTTATTTTTAAGCGTGAAATTGTTTATTATGAGCAGTAGATATTGCAAATTTGGATTTAAGGAGATCATGACATGTTTAAAGAGTTAAACAAGGATTAGTTAAAATTAACACATTTTAAATTATTTGTTTTCGTTTTTCAAAGTGTTCCTTCTTAGCATCAATATATTTTTTTCATTTTGTGAAATCAGCCCTTAAAGCAATGATGGAACTTTCAGGTGTACCTCAGAAAACACGTTTTTATACTGTTCCAATGCATCATCTTATGACAAAAGTGATTCCAGAATTTTATTTTTAATTTTTGAAAAACAAAAGGAAATCGTAATATGCTAGGTCAAGGCTGTTGTGGAGGGTTCTGTTGCTCACTTTTAGGGCATCCAGATAGTTAAGTTTTGCTTTATGACGATGCGCTGTAATTATGTAAAATTACTTTTTCTTCTGGACATTTTCGCCAACAAATTTAGAACGTAGATGCAAACAGGCATTTTTGTACCAGTCGGTCATATCCTTTATTGGCTAGAGTACAATTCTATGCTACTCTACTTTCATCCAGTAGGAATGGATTCGCAAGGAATTTTTGCCAATCAGAATTATCAGAATCTCTTTCTATTGAGGAGTAAATCACGTGATAGGAGCTAGTTTCGCTTTTCTGTTGCAATGTCAATTTAATTATAAAGTGGACTATTCTTATCCACACCACATGTGGTGATATTACTCTATATATCTACTGCTGTAAAGGCATCCGTGCAGACCTTAATGTTATTTAAGATTTGTACAGTATATGGACGGACATTGAAAAAACGCGTAGCAGCAAATAATGTCTCCTTTACAACAAAGGAAACGTCGAAGAGGGAAACATCTGTACAAGAGGCGTTTTATGAATGTTCACGTGGGCGCAACATTAACATTAGGTTAAGAATGTCTCAGAAATAAATTATCGAGATAAATTGAAACTGAGAATTAGTTTATGGACGATCTTTACCTCCTTTACGCTTTCCGTTTTATATTGACTTAAAAGACGGCTTAATTTTGCTGAGAGGTCTCTTATCAGATTTGCTTCTTTTACGCAACATACATTTACGACACAGGAACATTGGCTTTAATTCCCCCCGAAGGAAAATATGAATTACTCATTTTTAAGTTAAATGAATATTTTGACTAATGAGTTAATACTTAGCTGTTGATTATGTCATAACGTTAAACAATTAATAACGATACATTTTAGCCTACATCAGCGTGTATTAAAGTTGCTTAGTCACAAATATATACTTAGTGGTAGGTAGGATTTCGTGTTTGTAATTCACCTAAGTTTTTCGGTAAAACCTATAACTAAATTTTTACAAATGGCAGTTTTTAGGATTTCAATGAACCCGGCTCATAAACGGAATTTTCTGTTTTTCTCACTACAGTGCGGTAGTCTGCAAACTACAAAGGTGGTCATACTGCGCGCAATGTCGCCAAGTGCTTTTGTCACCTGCTCTTAAAATGCTTGAAGATCAAGTTTAGTGGATAAAGTCTAATATGGACTCGATTTCAGACTTATGAAAGCAATAAATGGCGCTTTTAATATTTTATGCAGATAGTTTTAATGTGTTTGATTTCTCAATTTGAATGTATGCAGCTGAACAACAAAGTTTATTTTCCTAAAATCTGCAGTATTTATCGCGATGCTTTTCATCTGGTTATTCATTTCCTGTTAGACTGATAACTGAGTTTTTTTTAATATTCTCACTGCCAAATGGCAAGTAAAAATCATTTGAAAATCGTAAAATAACTTATCTAAATGTGATTTTCCATTAATGTACAAATATATTGTCCTACCCAATAGCGGTGCCATAACTTAGAATGTTATTTCCGGTCTGTTTTGCCATGGTCTGCTGGAGGTGGATCTTCCAGATTTTTCGTTCACAACTGCGATATACACCTTCATTGTCACCATCTTAGCCTCTTCCAAGGAGGTTCTGCTGCATCTGTAGCGTTCACTGTCATTACCGTTTTATTTATACCGCTAACACCTTCAGCGAAAGAAGGAAAGGAAAAAGGAAGAAAAAGGAAAAGGAAAGAAAGCTTTAGGTCATCGAAATCAAGCCATGGGCTGAAAACGTTTTATGCAAACTGATGTTCAGAAACGTAAATATTAAAACTAAGCCTGGTGAAATACATAACGCTAGATTGACACCCTCTAACCTGAATACCAACGAGTTGGGCTAATTTTGTTATTTCTGTGGAAGTGTCTTGGAGTTCGTTTTAGCTTCTTCGATGTTATCCAGCATTTCCTTTGTGAAACCATGTCAACTTTTTTCAGTTCATATGGAGAATATCTCGTTTCATTCATAAGACATTCTACTCCATTCATTACCGTTTGTCACGAGCCGCACATCAGAAAATGGATCAATTTCCGTCTTACTGCTCTAGAAGAGTGTCACAATTCTGTATGTTAATCTATACGGATTATTTGGCACTAAACTCTGTAACTATAATACTGAGAACATGGTCTCATATCACACAATTTACTCGGCTTCAAATGATCACACAGTAGAGTAACAGAGTGGAGGAGCAAAAGAACATTGCAGTCCAGGCGGAGCGATTTTTCATAATAACCACGCATCCAAACAGATGTTCTGTATATTAGAGCGGCTAAGAAATTGAGGAAAACTAACCCCCTCCACCCTAGTTACAGTTGAAGACTGTCTCCCGAAGGGAAAACGCATTCATGTGTTCAAAGAAGGCAATATAAAATCCCGAAGGCACACCTTCACCTAACATATGGAGCTCTGTAGTGATTGAAGAGACTCAAGGATAAATAACTTAATATAATTATTATTTGAGAAAGGGCCCGATTTAAAGGGTTGAATCAAATTCATTTATACATGCTCAAAACAAATTAAACAAAATTTACTTTATAACACTTACTTTCAGCTTGTAATCTGGATAACTGCTACGGACTAGGAAAATTTTGAGTACAATTATGTTTATAAAGTGATGTCAGTTTTGAAGAATATACAAACTGTTGAAAGTACTAATTAATCTAGAAATGATAGGTGTTAAAATGCTATTACATATTTAAAATTTGTAACCGTGATGGGTTGCTTCCCCTACATATATCTTGCTATAAGCTATTAGGCACTGTCCCTCTTGTACATGAATAGAAATGCCAGGTAGAGAAACACTGCTATACAGGATTTGAATCGAGCCCAGCATTTGACAATACATCAACACGAAGGAGACCTCGTAATTCATTGAATTTATGGTTAGGTTAAGGCAAGGACCATGTTTTCCTCATGGATTTGAGAATGGTCATAAAATTTTTATTGACGAAAAAAAAAGTAAAACCAAGCAGGCTAATGGATGACCTGAGAGCTTCTGCTGACATAACACGGGTCGTCATTGAGTGAATGGCTTTCGAAGCCGTAAGGAAGAAACATAAAATCCTCTTGTAATGGGACATCGGTAAGTATTACATGGATGACGTTTTACCTCTTGAGTACAAGGGAAGAATTTAATGTGTGGTAAAAATACAAGCTTCTGTGCTATCCCCGTGATGTCAGTCCTGGAATTTTGAACCATATCTGTAATGGCAAAGGACTACTTTGAACTTTGAATTAGAGATTGTATTAAGTTATACACCAGCTATATAGTAGATGTATAGGATGTCAATTCTTAACATTTCTTGCATGCTCAGCCTTATAGTATAGTTTTAAGTATTGACCATTTGAAGTACATTGTTTGAAATGCGGAAATAAATATCTGCGCTACATGAAGTATGCATGTTACATTTACAGCCAAAATTTAAATATTAATTCAACATCGTGGGTATGACGGGATGTCCCAAAGAAAATGTTTAATAAAGGGTCCGTTAATTTATAAGCCGTAGCCTGTAGTTTCCCTGGTTTTATACATTCTCCATTTTCTTTTTAAACGATTTTAGCTCTGGATCTGTTTGATGCATTGCTTGCTCATTGGGCGATCCTGGAGGTTTGTAGTAGCGAATACTCTTATGTTCATAAAATTAACGGCAAAGCACCTACAGCTGTTGCAGAAACTTTGAAATACAGTAAAATATGAAGTAACTTTTACTTCTTACGAAGATGGTTGGTTCCGCGGTTACTATTTTCGGGATGTCCCAGGTTCGAAGCTTGACGATCCTCCAATCTGACCTTGAGCTTCTCGTTGCTTTAACCGGTCCGTAGGCGAAATTTGGGTCTATTTCTCAACACCCAAGACTTGCTTTCCATTTCCCTTTCATTCCGTTTCTTTATTTTTTAGGCGGGTTGTTCGGTTTCGTGGCGTATGGCGGTGCCAAACAAATGTTGAGTATGCTTGTTCAAAGAAAAGAATATTCCCCATGGACGCTAGAGGGCTGCTTGGTTGTGTTCACCATTCATCGAACTCACTTGCATTTCCAGCAATGGAACGGGTGTTCGATCCAGTTGCCAGCGACCTATACTTTCACGAGTTCCTTCACTTTATCCCCTCCTCCTAGGGGTGGTTTCTGCAATAAATTTATGTTGATATGCGTAAACTAAATTTATATTCATTCGTTAAAAACAGCTTTTCCACTGAATGGAATCCGTCTCCCCAAACCTGTAAAGAGGCTGCAAAGTTCCGGAAAGGTTAGACCTAATGCACAACTACTGCTTAAGAGATTGTGTAAGTTCAAAATAACTGGGGTGAATGATTCACTTTATGTAAATACGTATAATACCTACCTACGGCGTCCCCCCTTGAGAGGGACACTTTTTCGTCCAGCTCCTGCGTACTCCAGCCATAGATGAAGACACGAAGGAATGCAGCATGGGGGTGACGGTAGCAAGCCAACTTACACGAGCGTAAGGCGACTAATTGGCCTTTGAGCGACGCCACCTTGCTACGGTCTGATTTTTAACAGGTTATATGAAGATCTGTTTCTCCATATGGAGAGCTGCAATGTTGCCGAGAAGAGATACCAAGTTATGTACATCCCCCCTTTTTACCCTCTCAATACTCGAAAGATTTCAAAACTCTCACTTCAGTTAAAACATGCACATTTAACATGTACCTATTAGTCTAATTTAAGAAGAAAAAAAAAAAGGCTTTCTGCGATGTAATGTCCTCAGAGGGGCGAGTATTTTTTTAATTGACATTTGAGATAATCACAGGAATTTTGACCCGAAGTAGTTCATTGCCTGTCTTCGTGATAGTCCGCAGTTTTTCTTTTACTGATCTGAAGAGCAGGAGGGTATCAACAAAACCACGCGACGTACCGGCATGACCAATAACCTTTTCCTATAGGTCCTTTTGTGGTACGTTTAAGTATCCACAGCTTTGACACAGCGTGGCCTGCGTTGGCCCAGGTTTCCTCCAACCACACTATTTTATGCAAGTTCTTATGCAGCATTTCTCTTAAAAACAAAGTCCTTAGTGCTACAATTTCAGATATTTCCAATATTAGTTTTCTGTTATTTATGTTTTCAAACTCAAATCCAGATCATGGAGAACTTTGTTCATAGAGCTCTGCTTTTTTAAGAAAAGAAACAAGAAAGAGTGCTTCTTTTGTATGTATGTGTCATAGATGTGCCTTCTTATGGCATCTAATTGAAAAATATTTTTTCTATTAAACTATTAACTATTTTTGGTTGGACATGTTTATCTTGTGTCCCAGGATTTGCAATTCACGATGAACTTCCTGGCCGTTACTGCTTCTCTTTAGAGATTCTAGAAACTCTTCCCTCACTTATTTTAAGGGCATACACAGTCCTCCTTCCTCATTTGGTTTAAAGGAATAACCGGTTTATTGTGAAGAAGCAAATTCTCCTCTTCCTGTTCAAAGAATTACTTAAGCGTACAGACAAATTCTCCAGCTTGGTTGTGCAAAGTAACACCCCGACCATAAACTAATCGTTGTCTTGTGCCAGGAATTCTCGGTTTACCTCTAATTCTACTGTCACTAACTCTTGCTTCCATTACGATGTATTTTAATAGTGGTTTACCAAAGTAGGCTAACTATACACAAAGAAACTGAACGCTCAAGTAAACCTTGTTTCCCACATTAAACTAGCGATAACTGACCTGTGGAATAGGTGATTAACCAGTGTAACCAATGTGCAACCATCTCTTTCCCTCCACGTTCCTTGCTGACAGCTGTCATGTATCTTAAAAATCATAGTGCATCAGCTACTCAGGTGCCATTATGAAGCTGCGTGCACACCGATCCAGACCTCGCAGCGGGAAAAAAAATCTCATGCCGGTACCGGGGATCAAACCCGGGCCAGAGCCGGGCGCGCTACTGATGTGCTATTGTAAAATATGAAAATAACATTATCAGTTTTTGAAGATGTAAGTACAGGACAGCGAAACACTAGAATTTTTAAAAAGCTTTCTGCTACAGAAATGGGAGTTCACCCAAGAACTGTGGAGCTTTTCACATGTGCCAGTGATATATGCGACGTCGAGAAATCCTTTTTATTGTATAAAAAGTTCACTGACAAACGCAGGGGCTTCACACAACAAAATCTCAACATAACCTCCCTTGAGTACTATAACAAGATAACGTAAGCTAAGAATTCTAGGAAACAATGTTTATGATTAAGTTTATCTTTATTTGCTTTTTTGTGCTTATTTGCTTCATTTCTCGTATATGCTTGCCTGCTTGCTTATTTCACCCTTTGATTGTGTTATAAATCTGGGCTCTAGTGATAAATCATAATGCCTTAGAGGATACTCAATACTGGATTACGGAGACAAGCACCTTGTGCTCTGCATGTGGAGCCCCTCACCATGGCGATATTCTTTCCCTCCCTCTGATGTTGCCGGCTTATATTTTTAGATAATTTTCACGTATCAAGCACAAGGTTGATTGCTGAAAACGACCCTAAATGTCATTTTGGGCCAAAACCGTTTCTAAGAAGCACACCATTGTCAGCCGGTTACCCGTGAAACTCTACAATACTGTAAAATGTAACCATACTTATTATTAAGTGAAAAGAAGTAAAGAAAGGAAGGGAATCCAAGCAAAATATGCACTGTTTTAATGTGTCTAAAAAAGTAAAAGTAAAACACCTCATTAGAGTTAAAGTATTCTTAATCCTTATGCTTAAAGCCTCTGATGTGTTTGTGTGTGTGTGTGCGTGCGTGCGTGTTAGTGTGTGCGTGTATGCGTGTGTTTGTATGTGTGTGTGTTTTTATGTGTGTATTTATTAGAAAGTATTGTAAGCTTACAATTAAGGATATAAAATTCTGTTTCTGAAATATTTTGCTTCGAGAAGAGTGTCCATCTTATTTTAGCATCTCTGTTGTAAACAATTGTAAAATCCAGAAGGTCGCAACAAAAAAATCCATTACTTAACAGCGTTAAAAGTTTGTAGGAAAAACAAACACAACAAATATGTTTGTTTTTCAGGAATTCTTAAGGAAAAACTCCATAACGCTAAAACTGATGACATATTTAGGTAGGAATATTTATGCACTGCTATAAGCCTGAAGAACTCAAACATTTAAGTTTGTACATTTCAGTATTTTTAACCAGGTTTGTTTTCCTGAGAACTTCTCTTCATTAGCTCACTCGTTTCCTATTTATTCCATAGGAGTGCTGCTGGAATTAATTTTACAGATTTAAAGAAGTAATAAGGTGCACTACCTACACTGTCTTCACCTTGTTTATTCTGTAAATGCTTTTAACTCCTCCATCCCCCCCCCAACGCCGCTCCGTCGCTCGCTGGTTTCCTGTATAGCGGGCAAGCTTTGCAGCGAAACTTTTCCGTCTGGGAGACACGAGTCTGTCTGGGGAGAAAATCCCATTTGTACAGTTACTGCATAGCATTTGTCTCCACTTGAAAACTGCAAATAAATTAATAGCGGGAGAAATATCTATTTTTAATACACAAGGGGCAGACAGTATTGCCCTTTACGTGCCTATGCGTGTGCGGTTTTTTCCCGCAAGGCTTTCGTTTTATTACTTTTGTGATTTTTGATCTTGCAAAAATTATTGCAGATGTCGCAGATTTTATATAACGCCCGATAACTTCAATATATAGCGACGACATATTTTGCAAAGCCGTAAAAATTGAGAGATATGAGAAAGATGATTACAAACTTTAATAAATCCTTATTTCATATGTCTTTTTGTGCTTCATTAAAACTAACTTTGAGCAAAATTTCCTTATAAAGATAACTGATATAAAGGATCGCAAAATTTCTCAATGAAAATCAGCCAGTTAAACAAGGCCATTATTAAAATGAGTTCAACTGATCACCTTCAAGTCCTAAACCAAATAGAAAAAGAAAATATAATATCCCTTTATTCATTGTATTTATAGATAAGAAAAAAAAGGTGCTTGAATTTTTTAAACACAAGTGTCATAGAAGCACTGAAAGAGACTGGAATTTAACATAAATACAAGTATCTAAGATCTGGGCAAAATATATATGGGCAGGTATTTTAAAAGAGAAAACAAGGAAGACGTATTCAAAATTCAAGTTAGAAAGAGGAGTCAAACGGGGGACAAAATATCACTCAAACTATTTATTCCCGAAAACTATATGGCCAAAAAAGAGGTACAGGGTAAATATAAACCGGAATAGGCTCTCAAATCTAAGATTTGCAGTTGATATGCTCATAGTACTTGTTTGCCAAGTCCGTCGCGGAACGAGAGAAAACGCTCCCAGACCTAAATCAGGAAACTACATAAGTAGAACAATAAATGAATCCGAAACCTAAGTTTACGAAAAATCAGTTGATATCAAAATTTTATGAGAAGAAATCGCCCTAACCCACCTCAGTAGCGTGTCCGCCATTCAAGGGGTCCCAAGTTCTAATCTCGGTTAGGGTGAGTCACCTGGATAAGGTTTTTCCGGGGTTTTCCCTTATCCTGAAAGACGTATGTCGGGTAACTCTAAGCTGTATGGACCATGGGCTCATTTAAGCATCATTTTACCCATTTCATTAATCGTCCTGTGTGACTAAAGGTTAGAGGACGTAAGTTAAAAAACAAATGTTAGCGTAGGACGTGTGCTATGAAGAAGTTACAACCTCTTTTAAGTTTGTAATTCCACAGGATTAGCAGGTCATCATGAAATACACACAAATTCTCTTATGGCCTGGCTCTCCATAAGCGAACATTAGAGCTCCCCTAATGGTAGGGGATATTTGGTTAAAGATATTTTAAATGACAAATGTTTTCATCAAAATCATTGATTATTTTTAAAGAAAGTCAAAATGTTTTAAATTTTACATGCAAAGTGTAGTTGCATGTTCGTATCGCATTTTGAAAGATCGTTAAAGTAAATACCAAGTACCTATTTATCATAGCTTTAGTTTTTTAGTTATGCTGTTCACATACTACATACACGTGTGTGAGCCTCTTTCTCAATTTTGTTTTGTTTTGTTTGTTCAAAGTGATTCAGAATATGTATCTATATTTTACAGTGATACCTCAGTATTGGATTTTTGGGTGGAAAGAAATATTTTGGTAGAGAAAGTATCGTAGAAACCTCAGAGGTTTTCATTCTTAGCTTTATCATCCATTGTGAGCCTCAAGTATAATGATTGAATGTATACTTCTGAGGAGACAATAAGTTTATGAACTAAAGTCTCTTTATTTTAACTCCAACAGTTGACTCATTCGCGTTGTTCTATTGTTTTGTGCCTCTGCGTTATTCTCAGCGATATCTAACCTTAACACTTAAGAGCTGTTGACGTCATCGAGTCCGTCTTCCCCACCTCCGTTTTATGCAAGAAGCATTCCCTTTCACTGATTCAGCCAACTATGCGTACCAGAGATTTGTTTTCAATCCGAATATGTCCTATCTGGGCTAAAAGTAGGTGGAGGCAAGTCTCTTTCACTATCTCTATAAGGCTGGACATCATTGGTTCTTTTTTTTATTTTTTTATTTGACACACACCTATATTTATGCGTGATATCGAATTCGAGCACGCATTCCCACATAGGACTTTATATTTAACGGAGATTGCCTCAAGTTAATCTCTTTTGGCCACTATGCAGGGTCAGAAAAGAGTTGGTATACATTCGTCGCAAATATATTGCATTTTCTTTTCCTACTATAACATTTTAGTCTGTCTCCAACGCTATTTTCTTCTGTTATTTATCTCTTATTTTTAATTTATGTTTGAATAACAACCATGAGAGACAAGCAACACATGTGCTCATATTTGTGTTATATCCAGTGATTCATTTGTGGTTATAACATTTAATAAATATCCTGATAATGGGAGAGATGCATACTCCCGAAACGTCGATTTCTAATCGTCTTTACACCTGGCTTGCTTCCCGAGAACAACTTGAGCGTATTCGTCGCCAGAAAAGCTTCAGGTCTTATTTTAAGCAACACATGTATTTAAAATTCTGGCTATCGTATTTCCTATTTTACAACAATAGGTAGGACCTATTATGTACAGTTATTAAAATTGTTTAGCTCACTTCAGCAACCAAAATAAAGGAGAGAAATGTGCTGAGGTTTTCAAGGGCTTTCCTTGTAGTTTTATAATGTTTTGAAAACTGCATAAGTGTTTTTCTCTTCGTGTCTATCGCATACAAAATTAAATTCAATTAGTGAAAATTTTGTCAAATACCTAAAATTTTAAGAAAAACAGTTTTGATCTGAGGGATATAAGTGTCGTCATTATGCCGAAAGCTGTGCTAAATTTTCACATAAACCCTATGTTTTTAAGACAACTTATTTTTTTTTTTTGTCGGTTCGTAGGCAACTGATGCCTGAATCGCCAATTTATAGAAGTTGTAGATCATTTAGTTGACTTAAAGAACTGAATATTAACAAGAGTTCAACACTACCTATAAAATTGATTGGTGTTATGAGACCATTATTTTCAAGCAATAAAAATGGACTCATAAACACTTATCATGCATTAAATATTTGATAGCTTTAAATCTTTAAACAGCTTAACCTTCTTTCTTGGGAATAGCATTTTTGCAATAAAATATTAAATTTTGAGTAACATCAATACTTTTATGAAAAATAAATGAAAATGTTGAAATGCTTCATTTTCTAGAGAGCAGTCACAATCTCTCATCCAAAACTACGGCTATATACGGGGTAAATCGTAAGGAATAGACAACGGAAAGGTAACCTCGTGCACTGTGATCTATATGTGGCGCAATGGTTCTTCCACGGTGACCTTCCCCCCAGAAAAGTCAACGAGCCCAGGTATACCTCCCTTTCTCTTCTCTCTCCTTCCTGCTCCTGTATTCAGCGAACTTATCGCTCCTGTTACTTGACGCAGCATGCCGTGTGAATCGTATGCCCAAGTACAGTATACTGTACAGTATTTTGACGCTGTCGTACGTATAAGTGAGTATTGTGATAACGCCTCCTGCAATTCCGAAGTTAAAAGGAAAGACTCGAAGACAAACCTGTGGTGATTGCTAATGTATATGAATACCTTAAGGAAGAGAAAATGCCTAAGGATCGCTACTCTCCTGTGACTTTGCAGAGTGATTAAGGAAGTGCAGGCAAGAGTTAGAAATAACAGAAAACCGGAGACTTACATAAAGAAATGAATATTCAAAATTACGTTAAATAGATAGGCACGATATAAAATCCAAATTTACTCCCTAACTCGGCGCCAGGAATAGATGTTTCTTACGAAAATCCTAAAACTTCAAGTTATTTAGGAAGAAATATACTTTCTTATACCAATATAACTATTTGTAACAAAAAACTTGACTTATCTTAAGAAAAATAATGTCGATTTTCTTATTAGTTGAATTAGTAAAAGTTGAGATCGATTTCACGAAGATCGATTTCAGTCAAAGAAAACCACAGGAAAAAACAAATTCGTCGATAAGGAAGTGACTATGTTATGTGTTTTTTCAGTATTACCAAAATCTGAAAAGAAACAAGCATTAGAACAGAATAAACTGCTGGTTTTTCAAAATCCATTACGCGATGTTTATTTTTCAAAATAAATATATTTTCACAAACTATTAAATCTATTTGGACATTTAATTGTTTTAATAATTTAACTTAAGGATTTATATTATGGTTAAATGACCAAAAATGTTCTGCCATGGCCGATTTATCAGTTTATACTTATTAAATGACCAAAAATGATCTGCTCCGGCCAATTTATCAGTTTGTTTATAAATCTGCCGTAGCAGATCACTTGGTCATTTAACCTGAATTTAAATTATTAAAACAATTAAATGTCCGAATAGATTTCATGGTTTGGGAAAATATTTATTTAAAGAATAAACATCGCGTAATGAATTTTGAAAAACCAGCAGTTGATTCTGTTCTTAAGTTTGTTTCGTTCTCATATTTTGGTAATACTGAAAAAAAACATAACATAGTAACTTCCATAACGACGAATTTGTTTTCTCCTATGCTTTTCTTTGACTGACGACGCGAACAAGAGTTGATGAAAGCGATTTCAACTTCAACTAATTCAACTAATAAGAAAAAATCGAGATCATTTTTCTTAAGATAAGTGAAGTTTTTGTTACAAATGGTTATATTTGTATAATACTTATTGCTTCACTGTAACTAGCTTCATTTCCTACGTAATTATATACTTTCTTACTTACAATATCGTATTACCCCCCCCCCCCTTTGATGAAGATAGCAACAAAATTAAATTGTATGGTTTACTTCTAGCCAAAAAGCTTACTCAGAAGACCTTTTATATTGACCAGATATTGTCAGAACGTAACCATGCAACCTTAAGGCTCCCTCCATACCATGGGGATTTGAATCTTATAGAATTAAATGGGCAGGTGTCAAACACTGGGTTGCTTGTAGAAATGTAACCTTTAAAACAAAATACGTTGAAATACACTGCCAATGATTTGAGTAAATTGGCACATGGGATGGAGAAATGTATGACATCATGGGAATGAAATAGATTAGGCATACTGGAGAAAAGATGCCCTAACGAAAGAAAGAATTGAAGGAAATATGTGACGAGTGACAGTGACGAGGAAGACAGTAATAATTACTCCAAAGAATGGATGAAATAAAATGGAATGTGTAGTATTGTTTAACGCCCCCTTTTAATGCATGCGGCACCGCAGGCGGTGACACCCATGATACATGAAATGAAGATGGAGCACCGGTGGAATGAGATGGTGGGTGAAACAGATCCCTGAGAAAACCCGCGCAGATTTGTCCACCACAAATCTTAGTTTGCGATCGCCTGGAATCAAACTTGGAAGCCGAGATGTTACATAAAATGAAGGAAGTCAGGCGCAGATGAATTAAAGTGTGATTAAAGGCAAAATTGTATTAATTCCGTGCTAAGTTACTATGTTTAAAGGAAAAACCTTTGTGGAACTATTCTATTTAATTTGTTGGAGACTGTACGACATCCCTGAACACTTAGCGACGAGTGAAATAAACAACTCAGTGATACTTGAGAGGGAGAAGTCTTCGTAATAAGATACCGCTGCCACTGAAGGCCAGGGAAATCAGGTAAGTCTCGCATCAAATATTTCATCTAAATATTTCAAAGTTAAAGAACTATTGCGCGACCAATACACACAGATCCATTGTGGTTAACACCACCATGAAGAAGGTACGAAATGAGAACACTGCAGGAGACCAGAGAGTAGCAGGCAATTAAGCCATCGAACAACCACGAATGTGTCTAAGCAGTGCTGAGATTTCATTCCAGCGTCAGGACCGGTTGCGCAGCGACCACGTTTCGGTTCAAGTGACCAACCCTCCCCTCCCCTCTTCCTTGAGGGCAGGTACACATCCACCATATTTCCACGAACTTGAAAGATAAGGAAACGGAATGAAGGGAAATGACGGAAAAGAAATCGTGGTATGGAAAGCACTCCATCAGTTACCTAAGTAACTAGATAACCACGAAAACCAAAGACTCAGTGTGCCATCAAAAGCGATCGAACCCATGACCTTCCGAATTCGAGTAGCAGGCGTTACCGTGGCCCCATCAAGAAACAATTCTTTTGCTATCTCCATTCAACATCAAAGAACGCATTTTGAAAGTCTGAAATAAATTGGACAAAATTCCATAATGGGTGCACTATAAATTGGAGGGAAGAAAGAAAACAAATGTATGAGAAAATAAACTTTTTAAACTTTAGACACTGAGGCTGCCGTGGTCGTCGAGTCGCCCTAACTCGACACCTCATAATTTGTTACGCGGATGGGTGATACTTCGGGATGTCGGGGTTTTCCTTGAAACTATGAAGCCCCTATCTATGGATCAGGGTGTGGGACGTCCTGGATTTGAAGGAAAACACATGACTATTTTAGCACACTTTAATGTCTTTGTAAACTATTCACTCGCTGCTAGATCACTTGTGTATTTTGTTAGCTGAGTCCGCCAGTGTATGTATGTGACTGTTACCCATCCGCCGTCACTTTCAGGAGTTGCCTCTCCGCAGTCAGGTGTACCAGTGTGTCCCTTCAAGTCAAGTCAAGAATTGGTGTTTTGGTATGGCTAGCATGCCACGGCCGTTTAGGGAACTTCTCTCTTCAGCCAAGAAATTGGTTTTTTATTTTTTGGGTTTGAGTATAATTCCCTATACTTTTCAGTGAGGCTTCATGTCAGTCGTCGTGCGGGTAGCTTAGTGGTGGTGTGTTTGGCTGTTGTGTTCGGTTACCTAGCGGAGTTTTGTTTGTTTAGTGTTTCGTTATTTTATTGCGCGGCCCTTGTCAGGGTTGTTTTGGAGCTTTATTTGAGGATTGCTATATATTGGCTAGGAGATCTAGGTGTTTTTGAATTTCTTGTTTTTCGTGTTCCTGTTTTTTGCCGTAGACCTGAATGAGAGTGATGAGGAGTGGGTTTTTGTCTTTGTGGTTTTGTACTATGGTTTTCATGGTGCGTGCTGTGTTAAGTTTTTTCCTATATGGTCTCTTTTGGACATTATCTATATATCTGATTATTGCTTGTTCTATATGCTTGTCTATGGCTTCTGTGTTTGTGTCATGGTATGTATGTCTGTTCCTATGGCTTGGAAGTAGTGTGAAGGTTGTTCGGAGGCATTTTCGCTCGAAAGCTTATATTTTTTGTATAGTTGGGCTTGTTACAAGTGGCATTATTGCTACTGCAGCGTAGGTAAGGTTTGGTCTGATGAGGTAGATGTACAGCTTTTGTAATATTTTTGGTGATAGACCTCTCTTGTTTAGTCTTGCCAGGAATGATAATATTGTTAGAATTGGTCTGATTTTCTTTAGTACGGTATTGTAGTGATGTGTGGTGGTGAGATTATTTCGTATTTGTACTCCTAAGTATTTTACTCTTTTTAAGGCATGGAATGTTTTTTGTCGAAGTTTATTGTGGCGTTGTTGTCTTTGTTTTCGTTTTTTTCTGGTAAGTATAGCCTGGTTTTTATTCTGTATTTAGTGTAATCCTCCATTTTCTGGTCCATGCTAGAAAGATTTTAAGTCGCTCCTTTAGGTTTTTTTCTGGGTGACATCATTCTTCGGTGTGTGCACCAGTAGGTCGTGCCGTCGGTATGTTGGGCAGGACTTACGCTGCGGTGAAAGGGCCGTGGGGTGTCTGCGGTGTATATGACGTATAACAGGCCCGATATGACGCTGACTTGGAGAAGGGGGGGGGGGTTCCTGCTCTTAGTGTGAAGGGGTTGGAGAGTTGTTTGTTGATTTTGATGTTTGCTGTTCTTTCTGTGAGGAAACTGGCGATCCACCGGATGATACGGGATGGTAATTTGTGTTCGGTTAATTTGTATAAGAGTCCTTCGATCCAACATTTGTCGAATGCGTTTTTGATGTCCATGAATGCTGCAATGGTTGTGTAATTTTTGTTGTAGCTATCCTGAAAGTTTGACATTACACGTACTAGCTGGTCTTATAGTGTGACAGAACTTCTGTATCCGGCTTGTGTTTCAAGTAGTAGCTTTAGGTAGTCGCAGACTTTTGTTAGGCGTCTCATGATTATGCGTTCCTAGATTTTGGATAGGGTAGCTGTTAAAGAGATGGGTCTATAATTTTTGTCGTCAGTGTGGTCTTTTCCTGGTTTGACAGTTAGAACGATGTGTGCTTGTTTCCATGTTGTAGGGCGATATCCGTATGTCAGCATGACATTGTAGATTTTTACTATTTCACTGATGGTTTCTAGCGGAAGTTGTTTTATGTATCTATATGTTATTTCGTCTGGACCTGGTGCTGTATTTTTTACTGTACTGAGTATGTTTAGTATATAATTGGCCGTGATGGATGCTTCGTATGGGTCATCTCGTCTGAGGTTGTGAATGCCTGGTTGTGGTGTGTAGAGGTGCTTGTATTTTGTAATGTGTTTGACTTTGCTGAAGTTTGCTTGGCCGTTAGTTATGGCTATTATAAAGGCTGGCAGAAATATTTTCTCCATTGTCTGATATATTTCTGTTCCCAGGAAAAACCATTTTATTGTCTAAACAAGCAGCGATCCCGTTTGAAAGGGGTCAACGTATTCTATTATACCTGGGACCTTCTGCCTTGGCATTCCTAAACTACAAGCTCCACGAATCTTAATTTGCTGATACGTATATAACTTTTTGTGTACCTATGTATTTATTTGAACTTACTCTAATATGATTTTATTATGCACGGCAAGGACGGTTTCATCACACTCACTCACTCACTCACTCTCTCTCTCTCTCTCTCTCTCGCTCTCTCTCTCTCTCTCTCTCTCTCTCTCTCTCTCTCTCTCTCTCTCTCTCTCTCACCAGCGCACGTCCCATTGCAACGTCTGGTTTCGGTATTCCAGAAGCTAAAAGGTTAAGACGGTACGCTGTTTGATAAGCTGAAATTGTTCTATTAAATGTGTAAAACAAATGTGTAAACAGGTTAAACACTGAAAAAATGCAAAATTCTACAAAAACCACAATAGATGTAATCAAATGGAAAAAAGTACTAGGACACAAACTGTAATATATTTGTTCTGTATTTTTGTGTAAATTTGGCTGCTAGAATGTTCTAAAATGAAGAATAATTATTTATGAAGTTACTAAAGTTATGGGTCTTAAATCTGAATTGATGTTAACAACTACAAACCATGAGTTGCCTTGATAAATACCCTGATTAATAACAGGTAGTTTTACAATCAAACAGTGAATGTCTTATGAATTCCAACTTGAAACGAACACCTCGCATATTCAGACTGCAGAACATTTTAATCTCCTGTTGTGAGAGTAACACTGCTTGTCCATTGTGTCTCGACCAGTACCTTTAGAAGAGAAGAAAGACATCTGTTTTGAGACACTCGCACCAAGTTGCTTGCCAAGTTCGGTACCGCGTGTAGGGATATTTTGGTGACCGTAGTACAACAAATGGGCAAGGCAGTCCAACTCCGGGGTAAACCTATTCATAGTCACGCGACCGACAGTTCGGGTCAGGTCAAGCCCTGACGTTGTTTAGTGCTGATCCCTTTCTACTATTGTACTGAATGTCATGAAAGCATTACAGATTTCTAAGTCTGTTTTCAGCTTCATACATTTTTAAAAGAATTTCACTGCACTTTCAGCGTTCGATCACTTTTCGAAAACACCGCTATAGTGGTCCTACATGTATATTGGCATGCATGAAAGGAGGTAGTTCATAGTGGAACACAGCTGTTTCCTGTTACTAATAAATCTAGCACAACAGTATGCCAAAGTGACCTCTTCTGTTCTTCAGAATAATTCCAGCTACTGGATTCAAAGAATGTTTTAATTCTCTCCAAACATGCCCGAACTGCCGAAGGTTAAATTGTCCATGTTCACACTAATTGAGTGTCATAAGGCGAATTTCGCTCTTATTCTTTAATTCACCTAAACCTTGTATTTTCATGTTACACTACCATTTGTTTATTTTAAGATTTTCTTACTGCCTTCTGAATACACCAATAATTTTTAAAGCTTCATCTCCATGTCACTGATAAAATCTCCCATGTGTGTTGTAATTGTCGTCTAGCTTAACTACAAATAGAAATTATACTTCACTCCTTTCTCCAGAAGTTCAAAATGTGTTGTATTGGTTTACTTCAGTCCTCTTGTGTACAAGTTTTAACAAAGATCCTTTATACAGTAGTATCCGAATCACCCTTTAATTAAACATTGGTTATAAAATCGCTCAACGCTTTGTCTTGCTCTATCAAAAATTGTTTCGGGACTAGTTACACAGAGAACTAACACCATTTGGGTGGTGTCAAAGGTTAGTTACCTGAAGTTGCAGATCTTACCCATTGAGATCTATGAAAATGGTCCTCCTTTTATGGACGTCGCTACATAGTTTTGTTTTGTTTCAATTGCTCAGCACAGTTGGTGCTATACAAATTGTAGAGCTATATACATAATACAATCTACATATTAGAACAGTGCAAATATAGAACGAATGTTATGTTTTTAGATGGTTATATACTTTTTCAACATTTTCCTCACAGTACTCTGAAGGAATCAGAATGGTAATTCACGGCACTTGGAATCGAGGAAGTTTATGGTTCAGGATCCAATTCTGGAGTTTCAAAATATTACTCATAAGAGACACACATCTCCATTAACTTCATAATGTTGGGGTAACGTGTGTTTCCCAACCTGGCGGGGCCAAGTTACAAATGTGGGTTGGTGTGAATTGTCTAGATAGATGAGCTTATGCACAGAGGTACCCTTTGTCTTCGTGACAAATGTTAAACGATTCATTCAGCTTAGTGCCCCCCTGGGTCTATAAGAGTGATTTTATTCATTTCATTAACTCTGTATTTGGTATTTTAAATACAACAGTTCAGTGTAGATAGCTACCGCGTGTAAGTAATTGCATTCATTTAAACCAGTTTAAATTTAAACCAGGTTTATGCCTTTAAGTTTTTTCTATGCTCGTTTTCTATGGAGTTATTTTAGATTTTTGAAAACATAAGACGTACATGCTACTAACCTTGGGACGGGGATCGCAATCTCCCGTTCAAAACCAGAAGTCGGTCAGTGAGTAAACCAACTTTTATTTTGCTCTGAGTTAGTAACGTAAACCATAGCGTAACAGCCCAAAGTGGGCCTGAGTGTGCCAACTCGACTACCGGCCTCACGCCCACATACACAAGGCAGAGGTGGACGATCATGCAACCAATACGAAGAGAGGTGGTCAGCATCACGGCATCCCAAGCCGGAAAATTGGCTTTCTAGACCAGGGTTCGCTACCTAGAGTAGCTCTTCCATTTCCTTACGATGCTGAGTGGGCACTGGTGCTATATCCCGGACTTAAAATCCACAATTACAAGGCTGAGATCAAACTCGGATGCTTTCCATGGCAGGGAACCAAGGCAGGACATAACATAATGTATTTAATGTTAGCAATTATGTAACAATTTCCTGGCAATATATATGCCTGGTGATTTGGTTAAGCTCATAAAGCTTAAAATTATTTCTTATTAATAATTTCTCTACTCATTGGTAAAGGTTTTCTCTAGGAATGTTAAGATACTAATTCTCATCCATGGTGTTCTCAAATACCAATATTCTCAAATACCAAATTTTCGACTTCATTTGCCGATGTGCACCTCCATACCATAACATTGCCACCTTTGTTTCATGTAGGGTGTAAATTCCTTGTATTCAGCTCTGTATTGGGCTTGCGCCAAACATGAACCCTTCCTTCTATATCAAATATACCAAAGGGACCTTCATCAATAAAAACTACACCTCTTCACCATTTTTGTGTTTTTTGCACAATCATTTAGCAAACTGCAACATCTCTGTCATGTTAGTTTTGTTTACATGAGGACTTTTTCTCGCCGCTGTTTCATTATAGCCTTCCTCAATAAATGCCCTTCTAACTGGTTCTGGGTACACATGTTTACGAGTAGTCAGATGCAGTGGGGTCGACAGTTTTGAGGTATTTATTTTAGGATTACTTACTACCTTTCTCACAAGTAGTCTCTTCTTTCGCTGACTCAACTTCTGTAGACGTACCATTTGTGGTAAAAATTCAATTCTGTATTCTTCTCTGGATCGTCGGATGGTGTCTCCCAACAGTGTTTGCTGGTATATTCACCTTGGCAACGTTCATCTTTGTGTAAAACCTTTAGGATAGTGCAAGATCACAAGCTATCACTGTTAAAATTCTGTGTTTTTCCTTTACATCTCATTTGACGTTTGGGTGCACTTCGACAGCACATAAATATAGGTTTGTCATAAATGATAATGGAGGTACCAAGCTCCCCTTTTTATTAATCTCTAAGCAGGCATAACTAGTGACCGTATATTAAAGTGGCATTTATATATCTTACTCTGGAGTTAAAGGTACCTAATAATTGGTATCTCTGTTGTAAACATTCCATGTGGAAGGAAGGCTAGCTTTAACACAGTGCAGGCAGCAAAAGTGATTACGTTACACATTCCTCTAGCCTGCCTTCTTGTCCTGAGCAGACAGTACTCTGGTTTTATTTCAAAGCTATGCGATAGATAGGGAGATGCATTGCGGCTTGGCCATGAGAATGGTAGCTGGGCGGTAAAACGCATGTTTCTTTTTGTTATTGTTACTTTGATAGCTCTTCCTTATGTTTTTCTTGCAGAAGATGAATAATATTTTAAATACAGCCATTTATAAAAACGCAAATAACATTCTTTTCTTTATCAAAATAAATGCAGTGTTATTAGAAAATTGCCTTAATATTGCTTGTGTAAACACTCGGGCTCATTCATCTGTTATGAATGGTGCTGACACATAATGCGAAGTATCCTCTCGTGAAAATTTCACTGGGCATTTGATCTCATCCGTGTCCCGCAGAATGAGAGCAGTAATAGAAGCAGAGGGTTTACACACTCACTACTGATTTAATTTCCATTTCTTTCTAATTTTACGTTTAGGAATAAAATGTTTACTTCATTTGAAGATAGAAGAATTTTCCGGGCTCAGGAGCCCTGGTCTGATGGAGTTGGAAGATCCATACGTTTCATTCACGTCTGCGGTGAACATCATCAGTGGCGGCGTGGTCTGAGTCGAAAGGTATGGATCTTCCAACTCCATCAGACCATGGCTCCTGAGTCCGGAAAATTCTTCTATCTTGAAATTAGACTCCGGCCGTGTAAGCTTAAGATTATTCATGGTTATTTCAGTTTAAAAACAGTGGAATGTTTCGGTTTTTATATGTGAGCATAAATTGCTTAAAATAAAGTAAACCGTATCAATTAGAAGCTATATTACAATGTGCGTAATATACATTTTGTATTTCTACAATAAAAAATCGAAACGTTATCTGGAATTTGAATCTTCGTAGGTCTAACCCCTACATACTTCCATCTATAACCAGTGCATGTTTAATAACTGAGGCTCGATTATGAGCCGATTATGAGACTTCGCACGCATTGCAGTGTGAAAAAGGGAAGGATTCCCTATGTGGAATTGCAAGAGGTATGAAACAATACACAATGTATGAACATTCTCATTATTATTATAATAAGGGGATTCAGTAGGACGAAGCTTAAGAGACGTATTCCGTGACACTATTGTAAACCGGCCGTGGAAACGATGTGGACTCTTTTGTCAAAGGGTGTATGACTGTGTGTAGTTTTAAATCATTACAGCTTCTTATGCTGTACACTCCTGCTCAGAATACATTCATTTAATTTTCTTGATTACATTTGACAGCAGCGGTAATAACAAATGGAGAAGTGCAGTATTCCATATCCATCACAATCAAAAATTTAAAGAACGAGAAAGCGGGGTTTAAACATGGAATGTGGCGCCTTCGACTTATGTTATCCTAAACATGGATTTTACAAGATAATGTTTGCACTGTAATGTTTTGCCATTCTTCTGTTAGAGCATTTTATAAATAATTTGTATTGGATATCTGATGATTCTTGATGCTTTTGTCTAGTATATTCCACCAACTTTCTATTGAATTGACGTCTGGGAACTGCGGCAGTGTCAGCACTCAGCAGGGAGTGTTATGTAACAGTCACAGCCTAGTATCTAGAGCTGCTTGGGATCATTACCTTGTGTGAAAATATAGTCCCCAGAAAGACTCAGATTACTCATACTTCTGGGGAGAGATATTTTTAGGTTTATGTAAACTTTGTGGTCTACTCCATCAATAAAACAACACAAATCCAGTACATCATTTGTACTCCGGCATAGTACCGTAGCTGCTCCATGATTAACTGAAGCTCTGATATTGCTTTCTTCAGGTTCACAATTCTTCTTTCCCCACAATATTACGCGCTCATTTGATCAAATTTACTGTAATCAGTAAATACAATCTTCTTCCAGGAATTAAAACTATAGTTTTTTATGTTCTATTTCATATGAAACTCACATCCTGCTGTAAATTTTTACGTATGGTTTTCTATACGCTGTTCGGTCTCCATAGCAAGCTTCATTAAGCACATTTCTTTGAGTTTGTGCTGAAACAGTCCTTCTTATACATTATCGAACTGCAGTACCAAGCTTTGGGTGTTTGACTTCTCTAAATAGCTGTCTTTTTGCCACCTTGAATTTCACAGGATGAACACATCTTGGTTTTTGTAACCAACCATTCATTAACTAAATATGACCCAACGGGTATGGAAACAACAATGGAATTGTCGACTGCAGTTCATAAAATACAAATGCATAAGATAAAAGAGAAGCGCGTGCGTTTGGGAGGCACTAAACCTGTGATATTTTACTACGCCAATATTAGTTTGATATGAAATGGGGCATAATCTTAAATAACGCGGAGTTATGCAAAATTAAGCATAAATGGACCAAATAACATTTCATATCTGAAATAAGATATTGACTGATATAGTTTTTGTTCCTTTTATGGCTATATTTTAGAATTCTGCTTGTTATATTCCATACGTTATGGTCAGACGAATATTTTTGGAATCCTATCAGTGGCACGCTGGTTCAAATATATTGCACAAAATCAAGTGCTCTGAGACCATAAGTCATATTTCCTATCATCCACTTCGCCCTCATTTCCGTTAATCTACTTCCCTCACTCTCATTCCGGGGACCAGGCTGATCAACCATCCCCGTATTTTTCTCTGATCCATAGTTGTTGCTCCCTCATCCGAGGCCTAAAATGGCCTAAGTAGGAGAGGACCATTACGAACAGGACTGTGTCCTATACCAGGAGAAGAAGAGACCGTAAGTGTCCTAACTGAAATTATTCTCCCTATACCCTTCTATTGGGCTTAGTCTTTCGGGTGAATTCTGAAACGTCTGTATATATCAGGGCCGGGAAGGAAGGCCGTGTAAGTGTGAATTTATCCTCCCTCATGTCTACACTACTTTCGAAAAACAGGTAAACACATCCAACTAAACCGACTGATTCTATTTATAATCGCGTAGCAGTCTTATCAGTGCTGTGGTGCTTTTTCCCCACACGATGGTAAATCACAGTTTTGATATGTCTTACTAACATTGGATACATTACGAGCTGCACCTTAAGGAAG
Organism: Mantis religiosa; assembly: GCA_030765055.1. Classification (NCBI taxonomy): domain Eukaryota; kingdom Metazoa; phylum Arthropoda; class Insecta; order Mantodea; family Mantidae; genus Mantis; species Mantis religiosa. The sequence continues at coordinate 76,786,588 of CM060948.1, forward strand.
TTCAATGCGACTGGAGCCTATAAACGTATCACTGTGCGGTTCAGGGAAACATGGTTTGGAGTTTTACACATATTGCATAAGTAGGATCTATTTGCAAGCATTACTTAGCAACGTAAATTGTAAGCAATTTCAATGCACTTTTTAGATACATTGTGACGCTTATATTTAAAGAATACATTACTCAAAGCATTTATGTCTTTAGCAGTATAAGCGAAGTAACTAGCAGTGCAGAACAAAACAAATGTAATAAACATGTTAGTTCTTTAGAATTGCTTTTGACAACTTAAGGTTTGTCTGTTAGTATATGGTGAGAGCGGTTTCTAATACAATCCAATATAAGCTGCCTAGCATTGCCAAAATTTCCTTCATTCATATTCTGTAGTGTCCTTTTCCCTCTTTGTACTTTCCTATTCACCTCTCCAGTTCAATATTCTATATTTGATTACGCTAAAAGAGTTTCGTCCAAAACCCGAATGACGCCACTGTGGCACACGCCACTTCCTGTTTACCTGCCAGATAGAAGGAAAAGGGAAGTGGTGAGTTTAGGGGTAAAGCATTTCCCATTTCGATCGTGTGTCTTGCCGGCCCTGATTATATATTATTCAAAACATCCTATTTGAGCACCCAAAAGCTTCACACCATTTACTCCCTACACCAATAATTACATTTCTGTTTCTACGTAGTTCTTCCGCAGCAAGATGAATACGCCGACTAAAAAATTCAATGTTGGTAATCGATTTAAAATTGCCACCTCTGTGCTCATCCCGCTTCGTGTTCTGACGACACGCTGCTGTATCTACGTCTCTCTGCGCTGTTAATACAAACGTTCCTGGGTTTGAACTTCTTCTGGGCCAGTGAACGTTCCTGATACAATAGGAGATAACCGTCGCATTCTGCATAGTGAAGTTGTGTCTTATGAATTGAAAAGACGAGCTAGCATCTCGTAATCCTTGAGCTGTACGTATGATCCATTAAAGGACCTCGGGTTCCTTTACCTTGTGACTTTCAATACGTAATAAAATGTTACTCTGACACCACTTTTAGTGGAGGTGGCGCATATATCGTTTGCTTTTCAATCGATGACCGTGAAATGCTTGTAGGCCGATGAAGGCATTACGAGTTTAGTGGAGGTTAATACCCTTTTTGCCGTGTTTGTTTGGATTAAACGTCGTATGGAAAAGAAACCGCATACTCCTATTTCAGGCATACTGTTTTTTTACATCTGGGAGCAAACTTTCACACTGCAGTACCTTGATATAGCAACGTTGCTTATGTTTCCAACCACATATCTGTAAAATGGTGTTCGGAAAATATTATATCAAAATCCTGCATTATATCAGATAGTTATTATCAAAATTAGAGCAGAAATAGTTTATTCACCCCATTTTATGAGTAACAAACCATTACCTTCATGTGTTCTCGGGAATAAACTAATTTAGAAAATAATGTATTTCTTCGAAAACGGTTGATCACGAAGCAAATTGGAATTCTATATTTGTTTGTACTACATGGCAAAGCGAGAAAACGTAGTGTCACCCGAACGTTGGAACACCCTATAGAACCAGCTGAGAGCGGGCAAGCAGGGGACGGTCGGCGTTCGCCACGCCCCCCCTCGTTTGTCTTATAGTGGTGACAAGGGGTGGCTGGGAGAAAAAACATCACTGCGCCGTCTCTTTTATTCCACCTGTGTTCTCGAACTTGCGGGATATTTCATCTAATCTAGAACCTTCCAGATCGACCCGCTGGCCCTATTTAAGCAACACGTCGGGCAAGAGGAGTGAGTCAGTTCTTGGCGTAAGAATGCAGTGCTAGTGTACGACGAAAAGACTGTGTGAATACATCGGAGGATTGGACGTAATTACGAGTGCAAGTGAAATTGTAACGGACGAACTGGTGAATCGTAATTGTGTGCATTACGTAATTCTGTGTAATTGGCAAGACTTTAACTGTAAGTCGGTGGAAATAAAGAACATTTTTGAGTGGTGCAATTGGACTTTTCATTTCACGAACCCACAAAGTCACAGTATCAACAAAAATTCGCAACACAGATGTTTACCTCCGCTTATCGCACATACACAGTAAGTCCAGTGTATGTATAGTCTGTTCAGATGTAATCATGTGTTCTGGACACCAATGTGTCAGACATAGGTAGGTGCGAGAAATCACATCATATAGACACACGCAGCTTCCAATCGCTTTATTTGTGTTTCTTAACTTACTGTACATCAAACTACTAATATTTCACTCCTTTAATCGACCAGATAACACCCGATTACAGACGATCACAGCGCTGGTAACCTGAAGGTCGATACGTCTCAACGCTCTGTCGAGTAACAATACTTCTGTGGACTGCATATTAGAGGGAATGTAATAAGTTCTGTTCCATTCTGTATATGTGAAGTCATAAAGCCCAGAACAAACTACAAAACACTAATATAATACTTGAGACCTACACCTATGCCTCACTAAACACTATTCAGACAGTATACACCTTTGAATTCGGCTTGCCAAGTTTATACAAGAGCATTTGTCTGTGTTTTAGGCAGAGAGCAAGTTTAAACTTTACATTCATTTCATTTTAAGGAATGCTCCAAACGTAAATAGCTGAAAACATTCAAGAGGCCCAAAGTTTGAATCTCATTTAGGGCGAGTTATTTGATAAGGTAACTTTCCGGAGTTTTCCCTTTTCTTGTAAGATGAATGCAAACCAGCTCTTAAGCTTTATGAATCCTGAGCTCATTTAAGCATCATTTAACACATTTCATTCACCGTCATATAAATAGTTCAGATCTTCCACTCATTTTCGTCTAACTTTCATAATGCACGCTAATTTTAAAATATTGAAAATAGCGGTACGTGTATAGCTATTCGTCTGTTTCATCTTTTTTAATTGCAATTTCTGAAAAATGCTTTTCTTCAAAAACGTTACGTTATCTCCGAAACTGATTAAAATGTTGGTATTTTTACCCCACGTTTCCAGGTAAACAAGCTTTAGTTTAATACGTTTTTTTTCCGTGTATCAAGCGCAGTTATTTGTTCGCATTTTAAAACCTTTATTTTTAGATACAATTTCAGATATTGCTTCTGATAAATTAATTTTAGCAATAAATTAGCTATAAACGTATTGGGGAACATGCCTTGAAAACGTCAGGTAGCTATATATATATATATATATATATATATAGCTTCCTAAATAACAGGTCATAAATTAATATTAAAAAGATTGCATTTCGATTCCCCTTAAATACCTAAAGCCTGGTAATACAATGTGCGGTATCTCACGTAAGCGTTTATATTGATAATTGTAGCAAAAGCCTAAGCATTACACACTGGGGTTTTAAACTATCACTGAATTCCGGTAGGACACAGTTCCGGTAGGAACAAAGTGATAATCGTGCAATAGTAATCCCATCGGGCATGACTGGTGCAAAAATAAGGTGTGCTTTGACTGCGTTATAAATAGAAGCCAGAAGTACAGAAACGTTCATAAGTAATGCAAGTGCAGCCTTTGTAAAGGCATGTTACTCGTTCACACGAGTCCTCTCTCCGTTCTCCTGTCACGCAAACTACAAGTGTTACGAAGTAGGTGTATACAGCAGTGTTGGATTTCTTAGGTTGAAGGGAATGGAGCAGCCCTGACGTTCTTTATCATAACAATAAAATGTAAGGTATTGTCGCTAATCGCATTGCTGGTTGGTGCCGCGGCCACGAGATGCAGTTGGGGCGTGGGCGAGCGTGAACGCTTGCCGAGAGAGAGAAAGAGACAGTTCTCTGGTCAGTTCCATCTTTCCCTTGCCACCGCGAAAGGCCTTGAAACGTCAGTGGCTTTCTAGAACAATGACTAAAGGTATAAAAACCCGCAAATGATAGAGCGCAGTCAGTTGCTAGTGAGTTGTTAATTGTGTGCAGCTGTGTAGGAATTGTGAGTGTACCGCAGTGAATTATTTAGTTTGTTTACGTGTGATGGGGATAAAGAGACGACCTTGAAGATTGTGTTTGTCTATGTTACGTAATTTTGTTGCTGCCAGGGTTGTACAAAATTACTGTTTACTACAATAAAGAACGTTTTAAATTTATGCAAACAAGACTTTTAATTCTACGAACCCAAACAGTCACAGTATTTTATGCTGCCCAAGTCCAGGGAGAATGACATGTGTGGAGGATTAATGCTGCCAACCTGTAAGGAACATATTTCCTGATACAAGGAACAAAGATATTCTTAGATGGGAAGGATATTTAGTGTCTTTAAAACCTGGATTTCAATATCGCTTAAGGAAAAATCTCATTAAAATAATTGCCTTCTAAGCATCAGCAAGTAGAACAAGTAGAAATTTATACTTCTCCAGGCAGAAATGAATACCAATGACGAATATGAATGAATGAATGAATATGACTTAAGTACAACTAATGATCTCCATTAACACTCGGAAGCTATGTGAAGTTTAAAAACAAGTCACTTTTTATGTATTTTACTGAAGAGTTGGAGATTTCAATAGATTTCAATAGACAGAGAAAATTACTTAGCATGCACACACACACATATATATAATCTTGATTTAACATTAACGTTATAAATAATAAGAATCTCTGGGATAACGAAAGGATTTTAATGTTTAAGAACATGAAAACATAAGCGCAATATTAAGCCCAAAATACGTGCAAAAGTACTTTAAATTCAGAATGCATTTTAATACATTTTAAGGAACAAAAGTAAATGATCGTTGAACTTGAAATACTTCGTTTTGCAAATCAAGATGAGAATCTGATAAGAAAATGTTCCAAAAAAAGGCCAAAAATAGCTAAATTGACCCCAAAAGAGAATGTGATTTCTTGATAAGAAATTTGCGTTAACTTCAAAAACTTTTTTCAATAGAAATGAAAATACCAATTTTATATTCTCTCTACAATATTTTAAACCCTTTGAGTTTCCTCTTATCTTAATTTTCATTCACAGGTATTTAAAAATGTTGATCATTTGACGAACGAAGTGCTTCTTTTCTATAAGCAACTGTATAGCTCTCTGCAGTGTAGTAGTTTGCTAGGTGACTCCTCGGTCGTCAGCCTCGTCAGTGAAAATTTGAATATATTGATGACCGCGGCTGCTCTTAGAGTTATCCTAAAGCTCATGAATATAGGATCTGAAGCAAGGATCTCTTGATTCAGGGTGTTTTGGATGGATTAATTAGGGTACTTGGAATGAAACAGTTTTATTCTCTTATGGCCATCGGTTGTATTTAAATTACTTTCGAAATGCATGTTAATTAGACGAACACGGAATGTTTGGCTTCGCTTTGGCGTGGTTGTTTCTCGGCTATCCTCACACGAAGTTTTAGCTTGGCACTCATATACCAACTCTTTAATGCACGCGGTTTCTTCCTTGTCCTGTAACACGGCTTTTCAGATTGGCACCCAGCGGACAACTTACTTTAATGAACGCGATTTCTGTCCGTGTGCTATCACACCTTTAGTTCGGCCCACAGCGACCAACTACTATAATGCACGCGAATTCTTTAGTTTACACGTCTGTTCATTTTGGCCCACAGCGGCCAACTGCCTTTGGATAGATATTTGTTCCCAGGATAGGTCATATGACTCTTCGCTTTCCCCTTCAGCTCATTATTTTTAATTAGTTGGTTGATAGAACGCATATGGTGTCCCTTTTACGACAGCAACCTCTCTATCTTTCTAGACCTCCCAAGATTTATCCTGCTAAAACTAGGCTTGAAAATAAACACCGGGTGCGACCCTTAAAATTTATGCTTGCGTCCGTCCTATCTAGGGGGAGGAACACGACCTCTTCAGAGTCCGTCACAAAATTGACAATACACACAAGATTTGTATTTCAATACATGTATATATACCTATATATTCCTTTAACGTTTAATTAATCAACTCGAGGAAGGGAGTACCGTTTCAACTTTAAACTGTGCCATAAACTTAGGATGTACCTGAAAAACGGTACAAGTAATTTTCTTCAGTTCTAAAAGTATCCTCCACTGGAATGGAGAAGACTTCAATGAAAATATGCTTTTTGGTTTGGAAATAATTAAATGGGTTCCTAGAAGTACTTTGTAGCAAGACAGACTGACATTGCTACAGGGAATCTTCGTGCATAGGGAACTTCTGCGAGACCTTAGAGAAAACTACCAGTTATGAAGATATAGTGGATAAGCACGCTGTTCAGAAACAAAGGAAGATTACTTAATATAATGGAATAGGTGAGTTTTGTATATCAATAATTACACGCACAGATTTAGTTTTTAATATTGTAGTTCTTTTAATAAAACAGTATTTCACCTAACTTTCAAAAGCACGTGTCACCACTGAGGCCTAGTTCCATCTTTGTTTAAATGATACAGTAAACAATACAAAACTCTGCTGCAGTGAGTGATAAATACAGTTTTGTAAATGTGTTTCCTTTGCATCTCTCATTAAACAGCTTTAAATATTTTGATACGCACGTTGGAAGCCCTTTCTAAAACTCGAATTGTTATGCACTTTTTGCTCTTTTGGACAAAGTAAAGGAATGCGTATAAGCTTATGTTTCGAGGAACATAAGCAACATAATAAGGAACATACGACGTTGCATCATTTTTTGCAGAGATATATCTATTAATGGATAATGTAATCTTGAAAAATGAGAAATGAAGCTAGCAAATAATAATGCAACTCTCTATTTGTAATATTCTTAGCCTTAATGGTAGTATCGAAAGCATAGAAAATAACATACATAGGGAAATCAGCACTAAAAGAACTCTAACGCTCTTTATGACGCCAGGAGCTAATAACATTCAGCGAAAGCTACATCTAGAAGACAATCTGTATTCTCCCAAAATTAAGCAGTAATATAAATTACTGCAGATTATTGTTCAATACATTGTGCTATGCAGTGATGCAAAGTTTTATTTGGCATATATTTGCCTTGGAATTTGGAGGCTAAAAATGGAAGTTCTTAAATGTGCCATTCCCGGAGAAAGAAAAGGGAAAGCTCGCTGAACCTATGTAATAATTGTGCTCATTTCTGTACAAAATCTTGCATCAAATATTAAAGGCCAGCTGGGTTATTGGTGTCATCGGACCTGCAGGTTTGAGGTTTGATTATAAAACGACTTCTTTCTTTAGCGTATTAACTGTCCGGCAGCAGGCTGGGCTTCAAAGCAGAAACACAATCTAACGAGAACACGGGAGAACTATAGGTGCTCATATAAAATTTAGACTGCACAGAAGCAGTAAAATAATATAGTCTGTGTATAACTTTCTGTAAAACTATAAATATGTATATAAGTATACAGTATTTAAATTCCGTTACTTTTAAGACATTATAATAAGTGAATAACACATAGAAATTCAATCTGCGTTGTTTGCGAACTTTTTGCATAATTTTCTTTTCTCCTTGTATTTTGAAATCTTGAATTCTATACTCAGTTATAAATTTCAAACCAATACATGCCTGCCTACACAACTAGCATCCGAAAAGTGAGTTCAGACCATCTCTTCGTGTTATACCACAAATAATACTCACCATGTCCCTTACGGTATTTTACTAGATATGGGAGACTGTCCTTTGAAATTACAAAATACTTAAACTGGACATGTTGCCACTTTCTATCTTGCATGAGCTTATTTTATAATTATATTCCAACTCTGACATTTAAATTATACTTTGGAAAAGTTGGAGAACAATTTATAGAAGTTGCATTCTATGTGTAATAGATTTCTTGTTACAGTGATTTCGCTATTTGGAATTTGAGATGTACCACCATTAGCACTAGAGACATGCCAGCAGCTTAACTGTCTCGAAGTTACTTTTTCACAGTTCCTCTGTGCAGTCTTGTGTAAACCAAGCAAGTTCATTAAGGATCATAGAATGGAATAGTGGCAGGTTGCCTACAGCCGGCTAACTGCATCCACATGGGCAGACATTGCCCAACTTTAAACTCTTTTGAGCCTTATAATACTTGCTAGTTCAATTTTTACGCACAGAGTATGGAAATTGTAGTGTCTGGAACGTGTTTAGAGAACCATTTTCTTTTGTTTGTACGTATAAGAAGAGCTAGTGGCGAAGTCGTGGATCTCCTGTATAGTTTGCCGGTCTTTGCTGTGAGGAGATAGCTAACACTGGTTGTGGAACTTGCTTTGGGCATACTATTTCTAAATAAGAAATACTACACAACGTGCATCTACACTTTTCACATGCGTTTATCTGTCAAGTTTGTAGTGGATCACCGTGGAATATGAAGATGGCATTTGCAGGTTATTGCTTACATATGAGTTTGTATGAAAATTTCAAGCAGGCTTTTGGTATGATTGGGGGCGAGTACTTCCCTTGCTTCCCTATTTCTATTCTTGGTGCGTTATCACAAAAAGAAACAAAACCTAACCCTCGACGTCTGCACCATTTTCCCCTTCTCACTATATAATAGACGACAGTGATCGTCGTTTCCTCTGCTAGCTTTTTCTAATATTCTTAAGTGACTGAGTGCTCCAAAACTGCCTAAAGTGTTTCAAACTGAACTGTTGAAGACATTACATAAGTCGAGTAACAGAAAATAATTGTAGCTTCTTAATGTTGCACTTTTAAGCATCATTTATTGTTGATAGCTTCAAAGTTATGTAATATGTAACGCTACTGTAACTATAGAACATTTGCAGCATGCCATTCTCAAAAATATTTCTCAAAATAGTCTGAAAGGAATTGTATGAAAATTCCAGGATTCATGATCAATGAATAATAAATCCTCTTTGCTTCTGTTTGTGGTAAACTAGGTTATTTGATTGCATTTATGTGGTTCCAGGTTTAAGGTTGCACAGCGCGTGGAGGTACCCTTTAATTACCTCATATTCAAACGATTAAACACGTCAAATGTCTCTTAGGCACTTCTAAAATCAACTTTGTTTTCCTATGCTTCCATTAAAATGCTATAGCACACTAAGACGTTCAGATTAGAAACCTAAAACTTCCACTGCTCATTCTGAAAGCATTATTTTAAGTAGCTGCATACCATTATTTTCGTTAAATTGAGACCGATGGCTTTCCCTTTTGCAACAGCTTCTTTACCCCGTTTCCAATATCTCGGTTCTCGAATGAACCATCTACCAGCCGCTCCAGAAGCAGATATTTCTCTCTTGATGTGCATGGGTGGTTGAAAGAATTGACAATGCCAGTAAATATGGCCGATAAGCTTAATGGAGACTAATAATGCGCTATTTGAACAGAGTTGTCCACTGCTTGAGGATGTGGATTTGAAGTTTGTGAACATTAACACGAGAAAATATAATGTTGAAATATTATATTATAACGCTTGGTATTCAATAGTTGATAGTTGAAAATAGCTGTTTTCGTAATTATAATCAGAAGCGTAATTTGTCGTGAGTCGCTGAAAGCTAATCTTGAAGTTTCCTGGCGAGGACGGCTAAACTGTGTCACCCGAGGACTGCCCGTAAGCGCTCCAGACTGCCAATGGTCGAATACAATCAAAATCTTCTGTGAGATTATAAGTTAAGAAGCAAAGAGGAGAACATTAGAAATAGTGTTATTTTATCAACTTAAGCCCCATCAAATTTATCATCCACACGGAAGTTCCTACCTGTTTTAACAAATTTCAAAGCTTCTAATTTGCCTAACAAGCAGGATTTTTCGCTCGTAGCTTGTAAAGTTCTCAGAATGCCTTTCGCATTTCTAACTTCCAGAACTCTGCATAAATGAGTAATTCCACGACTATCCTTCTGGACACAGCGGATTTTCAGGTATTGAGCTAATGGTGCTCTTAATTAACGAATTCATTAGAACCAAGCTACGTTGCGTTACTAATTGATTTGGGTATTTGAAACCTATTTTGAAAAAGTTATCCACTTTAAACGCAGGAAAAACACTTTTCCCTACAATTCTTTTACTAAAATTTTATAAGAAGCTAGACTTACTTGCAAAATTTGAAAGTAACCTTGAACCATTCTTAAGGGGCAGTACAGCTATAAAAGCTACGTTTTAAATATAAGGTTTACTGTTTAATAGCATTAAATCCATATTTATGAATTCTGATACCTTGAAGGTTATCTTTAAGATCTTTTCATTTTATGAGCTATATTTGTTTTCACACTGCGTCTAGAAATGATATAAGATAAGATGAACGAATCATACTTTAAATGATATTCCTTAATTACATATATATGATTATGCCCATTTCATATAGAGGCCTTAACTAAATTATTGATCATCAACTTGCTGAAATTACGTCGTTTTCTTCGCCTTGATGCACTGTTAGTGTTGTAAATAGCCGAAATGAGTTTCGCGTCTTTAAATAGTCTAAGTCACACAAACTTGTCAAATAAAACATTATTTTAAGTGCCAGATGTAGATGCTGGGATACTTAGTCGTATTGTATATAATACAGAGAAACATGTAACACCCAAAGCTAACTGTTGTCGAGGATGAAAGTGTGCCAATACATCACAGTCGGTGGCACTTTCTACCCAACGTATCGAGCGTAGTTCTATAAAAGCTCTGCTTTCTTGGAACAAAGCTAACCTGCTGTTACACACTAGGTGCATCTGGGTCTGAAAGCAATCTCCTGCCAAAGTGGTATAACAGACGTTACTATTTCTATATGTCGAAGCTAATGCATAGTTTGGTACTGTGATTGAAGTGAATGATGTCATTTGTAGTGCTATTATTCTTGAAATAAAATTACATTTATATTAAAAATAGTACGGAACAATAGAAGTTAAGAAAATGTGCTTATGCTTTAAACCTTATCCTTCCAACTAAACCCCATGTTATTCTTAATGATCATTCTTTGTATTATGCTTATTTTTTATGATTTTTGAAGACAAATTGCTCAATTAAACAATATAAGGGGATATTCACAATGACCATAAAATATTAATGTAATGACTTATAACTAAAACATAACCTTACAGCGATATATAATAATTTACAATGACAAACTATAACTTCAACAGCAGGAAAACACGAGAGGTGAAAAAACCGCTAATGCAACCCTATCCGATAATGCATACGGCAAAAGATGCTTTGTATGTACTTTAATAAAAATGAAGAGCTATCTAGCCGCATGATTAGATGATGTTGATCTTACAAAAGCTACACCTACCGTAACTATTTTACTATACTTTTATGGTATTCTGGTGACATTACATAAATTTAATGGTATTACATAACCTTGTACAATAGCTACCGAGCGGGATGGCTCAGGCGTTTCATCTGTGACCCGCATTCGAGTGGTTCGGGTTCAATTCCCGTGGTTGAACTACCTGACCCATTGTTTTTTCGATGGTTTTTCTGATTGCCAGGCGAATGGTGGGTAGGTTAATTACATCCCCGAAATTCCCTGTCCCTCCATTTCATCTCCATTATTTCACATCTCTCCTCTTTCAGTAGAAGTTTCGGCGATTATCACGGCGCTGTCGTCACCCCTTGGGTCGACCTTTTGTCTCCTCTCGCCTCATCCTTCCTCCCGGGGATGCCCTACTTGGATCTTAGTTCAAATAAGCCACAGGTTTCGATGCCGAATCCCCTCCGTAGTAATCCTAATCCTGTACAATAACTAGACAACATATAGGGAAAAAAATCAGATTTGAGATTGTAGAAAGATCACGTGATGAAAATCCCTTTCATTCGGCGTGAACATAAACCTAAAGGCTTCACCTTCCAAGCTTGTAAGTTCACGTCTTTGGTTTATTTTCATATTTACGAGATTAATAGTGAAGGGCTGTGGTTTAATTTTATGGGGATGTATCTTATAGGTTTTTACAAAACGATATCTCAATTCTTAAATACTAATTAAATAGGTGTTTTACAAATTATATATAAATCGTAGTTGCGCAAAAGTAAAAATGATATATTGTTTAATGTAATAGACAAAACTGACATATAGAAATGTATTCACTATGTTCTGGTTGTTTCAGGACAAAATATACAATTCTTTAGCTATAGTTTTGTAACAATTCAAAGTTTTTGGATATAACTGTGTAATAGATGGAGCTATATTAGGTAATGGAGGGGAACCCTAGAAACTAGACTCGTAATTGAATATTTTCCACATACTGGATATGGAGTTCCGGGTGGCGTATGGATTATAGGAACAGAAAACGTGAGCTGCAGACACGTGCAATTTCCCTACCAGCTACTGGCATGATCTCCTGGCTAGGAGGCGCTTAACCCTCGGAGGTCCCTTCGAGTGGGAAAATGGGGAAAGCTGAACTCGGTAGTGGAGGCTCAAACGGTCACCGGAGCTGGGCAGAAGTTCCAAATCGCAAGTCCCTGCGTCAATTGCCCGCCGTCGACCGACACATATCCGTAGCAGTCCTGAAATATGAAAGGGGGGTAAACATCAGCCATCTCTCGAGCAATTTAATAGTACACAAGAAAAAACATCAGCTTTTTAAGTTAATTATTGCCGAATTTTGGTTTGAAAATTCGAACAAGATTGGTTGTGAACTATAGCCTATGGGTCAGTTTTATTGCGCAAAGCTATAAGAAAGCTCAAATTGGAATATAAGCCATTGGAAATAAATGTATTTCACAAGGACCTGTGCTCTTGGGCATTTAAAGGGTCACGACTAAGGTTATGAAGGACTTGTGACATCAAAAGCCCGAGTAAGTAAATCTGAAGCTAACGTTCAAAATATATATGTAAATACAAATTAATGTTCGATTTTTTGCAACATATTGGTCAAATTTCAGCATGCAGCAATACGCGAACTATTTACTTACTTTGTAACCTTAAAAGTTAAGTACTTGGTAAGTTCCACTACAGTCAGACACGTATGCAGTTGTTATGAACCAAAATAAAATATAAGATCAACGTTCTGTTGTATTGAGACCATATTTCTTTAGGTAATGCAGTATTGTTACAAATGCATGAATTCAATTTTTTAACGATACCTTCACTTACCACGATCATGTGCGCCGCCAGTATGCGGGAATTTCGTCCCGCAGGATTTCTTTTGACGTAACTTCACTTTCAAGCGCACTTAAAACCACTGGTCTAGGCTTCCTTTGAACCAAAGATCTTTTCTTAGTAGCCTACCACAAAACCAAATAAGCCACCCACGCCAATAATTCATGAAAGTGGATTGTGTTCAATATTTCATTAAATTCACCTCAGACGTCTTAATTATAATTAGCACGTTTCACTTACCGCCAAGTTTCAGACAGTAGGGAAATAGGTTTTTTATATGTTCATTCAAAAGATTTGTATATGGAATGCAAGATTTAGTTCGAACACATTTTTCAAAGTTCAAACAATACGTCTCCCGGTTAACCTTCCTGGCTGGTGGGCATAATCTCCAGTGTACAGTGTTTGGTTCATAGGGTTTCGAATTATGCTGTGATTAATATTTCTAGAAAGCAGTTCATATACACCACAAGGCTTCATTTGAAACATATTGTTAACTCGGAGTGTCTGTCTATCTTTGTTTTTAAAAGAGAAAGAGAGAGATCACAAATGTTAAATATATATTTTGTTTATTATATATAAACTAAATAAATGTTACACGAAAAGCTTAAAGTTTAGAATTTGAAAACAAATATGAAACCTTATTTATATGCACAACACATTAAAGAAAACGGAAGAATAAAAATGCAAAACGATTTCTAAGAATAGTGAGACAGAAAAATTCAATGCCATGGCCAGAATTTCAGGCACGGGTCTTCGCTCTTAACCATTGGGCTACCATGGCCAACATGCCAGCATGAACATTTAATTCTCCAACTGACTCGTATGTTTCCCGGTAAACCACTTGGGGCTCTCATATACAATGAGATACGCACATTTTGTGGTGACAAAGCTATTATTAGGTTATTTGAGCGACCTGACTGAGGCCGAGATATCCGCGGTTCAAATCCTGGCCATGACATTGAATTGTCAGTCTGACTCTATCCAAATCGTAGCCTACACACACTGCTAGTGTGGACGAACGATTAAGTTGCCATCAAATTTAAAAGAAGCTAAAAATTCAAACAGAATGGAGAGAGGAGATTGTGCAGAGAAGGTGTTCTAAAATTGAGTGGAGACCAGAGGCTGAACCAATTGGGAGATTAGAATTTAGGATGAAATATAAGTAGGCTTATTTACTTCCAGGTAATTCCATGCTTAGCAGTAAAAGAGAACTTCTGAACATCTAGAGCCACTGCTGTTATGTATACATTTTTGTTTATCACCTAGTCCATTTACAATGACACTTAGAGCTTATACAAATAAAATTACCACATGAAAATTTACTTATTGAGGACTAGTGATATAAGTGTTCTGAAATGAAAAGATGGCTAAATTATACTTGTAAAAACTATCGCTGTATAAAGTTAACTGTGGTAACATATAGATATAACAATACTGGTGAATTTTAGTTGAATATATTTTAAATTCTAACATTTTTAATACACAGCTATTAATACAAAGAAATGAATGATTCATACTAAATATTGGCGAATAGAAATTCTCTAACGGTCTCACATCTGAGTATATAGGCTTACTGTGAGACTATATACTGATGCTAATCTGGTAAATGCTTGCTTTTCTTCTATATCCTACTGCACAAAAGGTAGAATAATTAGATATTATGAACACAAAACTAACGAGTGGTTTCGATCCTTATCTGAAGTATGTGCACCAGAGATAAAACTGTAGTACTGTCCAAGGGAAAGAACGCTTGCAAATTTTACAGCACAGTACAGCAGTCCTGGACGAGTTCCTTAAAACAAACCGCCTGGAAAATTTATGGCATCAACACTTAGTTTTACTGCTGCCATAACTACGTATTTTGAAGACAAAGTAAGACGGAGATTGCGCCTTGTATACACAGAATGCCCTAAAAATAGTTGTCACTGCTGACGAAATCAAAGTTCCGGATGCCTTTTAACAGAGGGAGGATTGTCGCATCTAAATGTTTTGATTGGTATTATGGCCCTACTTTTACCTAATATTACTCACACTGTAGGAAGTTATATCTGAAGACAAATTTACAGGCATTAAGAAACCAAAAGTCCTGATAAACATAACAAATAATAAATGTAAATGAATGAAATATTCGTCTCCTCTATTATACACATACAGGTTTCCAAATGTGCGTATTATTTCTGTCAAATGTTTAGCATGTTAATTTGAATTTGAAAGTGTAGCCACCAGGAATCAATTTAACCATATTTAAACATTTTAAATGATAAGTCGGTAATTATCCATAATGAACTGCTGAAATTTAGACTTTATCTGCCACTTTTCCATTTTCAAAGAGAAACCAACCAATTTTTGTAAGAAATATTAGAAATACATTAACTTCTTGTGTAAAAATCTGTATATTACTCATGCCAAAGAATAATTCGAGGGTTGTGGAAATAAACAGGCTGAGAGAAGAATGGATACTCACTGTGAAGTTATAATGTGTAGATTTGATGTTTATTACTGAAAGGTGTGGAGCAGTTAATTCAAACTTATGTGTAATGGTACTGTGAAAATTAGCGCCACTGTTATAATTCTTAATAGTAAAGTGCAAAGCTGGATATTACCTGGGTTGATCTACTGATTAGTGTGGTTATATATTAGAAATATTCAGTGTAACATTGGGTTCTTAGGTTATCTGATCACTTGACGGAGTGCGTCTGTTCCTACCACAGCAGGGAAGAAAGATCTCGTTTAGTAGCGCAGTCAACTCGAACTATGTAAAGGACTAAGAATTCCCATTACACCAACCTAACTGAAATGATTTGTATTGTTTAGGACCAAATTTATTACAGTGGGATTACAACTAGGCTGCGGATTTTGCAAGCAGTTTGCTTCAGGTTGTCTACACACAAAGCATTAGATACGCCGCACAAATTTTTAATAGATATGGAGGGGGGCACGATCAGCTGACCGCTACAAGCGTACAGTTAGGTAAATAAACAACTGCAGCATGGCAGTGCTATCGGCAAAGGAACATATGCTGCCTCATGCTTACATAATTCCTATTTACCTTATGCAATATATGCGGTGCAATGTACACTACCCGGATATATTGTATTTCATATTTATTTAATCTTTACAATACTTAGAATGCAATTTTGGTATAATATGAACACGATTATTACTTTATTATACAATAGATTTATACATTTTAATATGCATGCTGTGCATTTCAACAGTACCTATAGCTAGTATCTTTAGTGACACAAATCTCTTTAAGCTATGCACTTTTATTGATAGTTGTTTCTGCGCATGCACCTATTGCAGTGAATCATCATGCACATCCTGAAGCTACTGAAGTAGAATCTCTTACGATTTGCAGTAAGATTTTCCTTACATCGTGAGAAACTGCGTCTGTCACTAGATGTGATAGGTGCAAAGCGATCATATTTTACGTCAATTCCCCACTGAAGACAGCATAACCAGGTACAATGTATATGCGCACAGACTGTACAGGAAGTGGGGGCAGGGTTGGAACCTCTGATCACATTGCCTATAATGCAGTTGAAGCGCAACTTAATTTCCGTTTGTTCTGGCGTTAGCGCTTACGAAATACTCAGCCTAATTATAAGAAATCAAATCATAATTTGCCTGCCTTAATAGTAACAGACACCTTGGATTTTGTTCGTGTTTGTCGTCATGAAATTAAATCTTCTTAGACAGCCTGAAATCCGTCAGGTCAGTTTAAACGAGTTATAATAACGCGTTTCTTCCCCAAATTATCTGTACATTTCATATGACTATTTACTTAAAACCCAAGGTATTAGATGTCATGATTACCTCATAGCTTCGATACATTGCCATATTGTGCAAGAAAACTGATTTATTAATGAAGTACTTATCCTATTTGACGTGTTTGATACCGATTTTATCCTTCCACCCTGAGAGTACGGTTTCTAACGCTTTGCAGGTGAAAATGTTTCCTTACAATCATCTTGCAAGAGATTAAACTTCGCTCTCGGACTTTATTTTCCCTGTAAATATGCTCCAATATACGGCGAAATCGAGTTAAACTTGAACGAGTAAGCTGGCGACAGGAAGCCGGCAAATCCTTAGGTAATGGTGGCATTCTGTTTGCCATAATGTTCCTTTAATGCTTCGCGGGCTCACATGTTCCTGAGCAATTCATAATACAGTTATAATGTTAATTGAACACGTTTTTATGGTTCCTTACGTTATCGGTTCTCTCGCTACACAGTTTGATGTGGTAGAAGGCATGCTTTTGGTACTACTTTCGAACTATTTTTAAATTGCGTATTCTGTGCATTTAATTATTTAGCTTATTGCAATTCTGGCTGAGAACTTACCCTGCAATAACCATTATTAGTACGATACTTATGTCAGAAAAATATAATATATACAGACAAATTCTTATGCAATGTATGGAAAACTTCCTTCATTTGACCTGAAAATAGAGGTATAGCTAGAAACCTTTTAGCAGACTTAAACAGGATCTCTGAACCTTAAAATTCGTAGACATATTTGAAGGGGTCTAACGGGTACTGGGGAAGGTCGCATCATATTAAAACATTATTTAAAATAATCTCCATACAGCCTGCAGCAAAAAACTAGGGGTTTCAAAATATTAATTCCATACTACTAGTTAAATTTTAAAATTGAAACCTAACCGAGCTATTATAATCCAAGAATTAACATCAGCAAAATAGCGAAAATCGCATGAATTTCCGAAATTGGGTGTCATAGGACATCTGTATTGTGTTGATCCCCTGCATAACGGAAAGTTTTGTATGTAGCGTGCCGTAACAAAATAAACATTAATAATAATTAAAGATAATGAGACGATATGGACATTTCCAACAAGATTCTGCTACTACCTACCGGTACTGTCCATGATTCTTGGGGACTGTAAAGGATATTTTTGAAGAATTGTATCCCACACGTTTTCCAGAACTTGCTACGTACAATTATTATCTATGTGAACACCCACAACGTAGATTTTATAGAGCAAGCCGACAAAATGTTAGCAGGCAAGTGAAATAAAAATACATAGAAATGTGTAAGTGAGACCTAAGAAATGCCGACGGAAATGCGCATTAGTATTCTGTGACAGGTATATTCAGTTTACCGATATAATAAACACTTAAGATGCTGGTCGCAATCAGTGTACATTTATTTTTTTACCTTGTTCATTAGCAAGTTAAAACTGCTTTTCAGCTATAAATTCCCAAATTAAAGCAAAAGAATCTTAATGTTATGAGGAAGGGATGTGCATGGATTTAATATGCATCAGGCAGGTTGCTGGTACTAAATTTTTAGTCAGTTCCGCACTCTAAACCTAATGTTGCCTTTGTGAATACAGAGATTTTAATAACTCTGAAACTGTATGTATCTCTCACTCGAGTTTTTATATTTTGTACGAAAGTTATTCTTATTGTGTAAATGAAACAAGGAAAAAGCCTCAACATATATACGCAATTAGGAAGATATCACTATACAGAAATATTAATACACTGTAGGTATAAATACTTTATCAGTGCTTCGTAGGACTAGATTGTATAACACACTTTTGAACAGTTACACTGCACAACGTAAACGTGAATCTCTACGTTATGAAAATGTCTTAATATGGTAACGCTTTCTTGTAACTTACGCTGGCGCATAAAAGCTGTATAAAGAATGGAATCTGCAACACCTTGAGCTACGTTTTCTTATAGCCTAATGTTTATTTGTTTTTTATCCCAAGAAAATTACTAAAACTAACATTTCATACTGCCCTGGAGAGTTATGAAACATCAGCTTTCTTCCAGTTTCTCTTAAAAGTGCCGGGAAAATGCTTAACAGAATATGTAGCATGAATTCTGTTCTAACCAATGTCCACGTATTTGAACTTAAAACCCGAGCTTTTAGCTGCCTTAATAGTCCATATAGCTTAACTTGTATCAATTATAATAACGTAACTTTGGGTTGCCAATCAACACAGCGAAATTGACAAAACAATGATGGAAGTAGAGGAGCTCGCACGTTTTGTGGAGCTAACGGCTTTCGTTATATTTTTAGTTCTGGTTTAAGGTGAGAAATATAATATGTCTGCTAACTTCTTTTTCCCGGCAGTTCCCAAGCAAGACTGTCTTTTTTCATATTGTCCTTCTATACATTTGGGACCAAATCTCTGTACAGGTTTCCTTTTGCCGATGTAGTCCAATATGATAGTTACGTCTGGCTATCTCGATATAGGACCTCTCTACTTCCATAAGCGTTTCAAAAGAATATTTCAACCCAAACTTTGTGTTGCATAGCTTGTACAGCTCTTTATGTATTACTTCGCTTTTCAGGAAGCGGTTAGCATTTGTTGTACCATTTTCTGGTGATAGACGTTGATTGTTTATCGTAACGGCAATAGAATTTATAGTTTCTAAATATTTAAGCATCCAAATCGCAATGGAGATGATGCCATAGATTTAAACGATGATGTGTGTCGATGTGTATGCGTACGTTGTTTATTAAAGCATATGTAGCATCCTGTATGGTATTTTTATTGGTTGATCGTCGAATGCATTTTATAAGACACGAACGCATTTCGTTGCCTCACATACGTATCTCTCTTTCTCTTTTCCTTATTTTCTTTCAATAATTTGTTTCACATCATTGCAAGTATTCCTCAACATTCCAATGTTTACTTTCGTAGAGATATTTATAGTGCCCCTCTTTAGACAAGGTATTCATTTTTGAGTTTTTATGAACTTGAAGTAAATATTGGGATGCTAATGGCGTTAGAAATATAAGAGCTTATCTGGGTGAGTGTTGGGATATCTCACGTTGCTGTGCATGCTTGACATTGCAGTTTAGTGGAGGGTCTACTAGACCTACACTCCAACTCGAGAGACCCAGTGTACTGAAGCACGCCTTTATTGATTCTGTACAGTAAGCTCTGGGGTTCGAGTCTCTCCTCTCTTCTTTTAAACCCATAACATACACGCACTTAATTGGATGAAAAACTTTTTATAAGACTTAAGCTTTCAAATCGTCCTAAAATCTACCATTACTATACGCATGACAATCGGTTTTTGATCAGGGTGTACCAATAGCTATGCTAATGGTTTAGGCAGATCGGTGGTTAAAAACAGTAAAGCGTCATGTAAAGAGTGAAGGGATCGATTTTTTTGTATCTCTTGACGATACTATAAAACCTTCTGGTGAAGTTGGCCGTCGGGGACATATTCTTTACCTTATTTCGTTTGCAACTACAGTGGAAGTCTATAAATTTGCTTTTCCTACGTGTTTTAATAATAATTCGCCAGAGGTGGTACCAGTGTGTTTGGATCCTAGCATATTTTGGGACTGATAATTTTGATTATCAGAAAAAAAAATACTGGGAAAGCTGCACTGTGTGCTACACTGAAATAGCCTTTTTTAATCCAAGAGATCCGTCCGTATTCTTCTCTGGTGTTACGTTAAAGTAGTCCAGTAGTATCTCATTAGAAGCAAAATATCCTATACTCCTCCACAGGAGAGAAAGTCTCCGAGGGGCGAGACGCAGGGGTTTGGCCAAAGGTCCCCACAGCCTCCCTGGGCAGGTTTATGACACCCCATGTAAGTACAGTTACAGACCATTCAAAAACATTCTGGTGGCTTTTACTTTTGTGAATGAATCTTCTCGGCTTTAATGTACAGAGTGAATAGAGCGCATGTTTGTTTAACGGTCTGGTCCTTATATAGCAAGCGTTCTCTGCCACACACATTCGCTGTCCTTGTCCCACAGCACATTCCTTACATGGATTTTCTTTGCGTTGCTATACTATACCAAAGTTACATATTCGTCGCAACTATTGTTCCAATGGATGTTAGATGACTCGTTGCTTGGTTTCCTTAAATACTATCTTATGTGAAAAGTGTGGACCTTGAAGAAATATTGTCGCAATAGTTCTCTGTACTATTGACCATCATCCTTCATCTGTCCTGGCATTCCGCTATGGTGCGTGTTGCCTAGGACTTTTGCTGTATTGAACCTGGAAATTAATCATACCTCTTATGTTCAGATAAAGGATAGTTGTTATAAACTCCCAATTCTTATCTATATCAAAATAATGAACAGAACATCTAAAACAGTTTAGAAAGTCTGAACATTAGGGATAACATGAACACAACTTTGTCTATTTAAAACGGCATCTGAAGAGGTAATCTCTTTCAGACACTATATACTTTCTCTAGATAAACAAAACTTTCTGAATATAAATAATGCAAGCTCAAGAAAAAGTTATGACAACTATTAAGCTGCCAGTGGTCACATGGGCAATAGTCATCCACTTGGAGTTTTTCCTACCGGAACGTTCTTCCACTGGAGTCACCAACGGCGAACCTCTCGGTAGCTCTCCTCAAAGCACGTGTTTAATCTCGTTAAGTGTTACAATTTGTTTACATGTTAAGCATATTTTCACAGTGATGTCTGCTATCATTCACTTATTTTCTCTTCACGCGTTCCCTTTATTACCACTTTTGTTATTCCGAGTAGCTCTAATTTAATACTCGGAGCTTATGTCTCCTCCTGGTGTTGTAAGCTTAATATGACTGGTCATAGTAGATTACTGACATCTGCGAGATTATTCGCGCCTTTTTTGTTTCAAGCCTTAGAGCTCTTGTTGAAGCATTATTGGTGTAAGTGTTGGTATGTCCTGAGCGTCTATTGATTTAAATCAGCGCCTTCAGTCACTAAAAGAGATAGGCACCCGGAATAATAGAACTTGGAAGATACTGATAATGAAGGGCATGGTATTAAACCTCCCACGATTATAAGGCAAACAAATTATGTTATGACTTGTATGACGGTGTTACTGCAGAAACAGCAGGTTATTTAAACTATGGAAGAAATAGAGCTAAGCAGACCAAAAGCGTAGATTTACTCTATGGACCAAAGTACATAACCCCGTACAAATTGCTACAGGGCTTAGAAATATAATGGATGCTGAAAAAAGAATTTGAATGCCTCAGTTTATTTATTTTTGGCTTTGTGAAATTGACAGCTAAGTATACTAACATATGTATCAAAAATGCAACAAAAAGTGAAAATGATGCATCATACAGATGACCGTAATAATTATACCATAATGGATCTCCTGAACCATATTGATACGCGTCATAACAGCAGGCTGAATGTAAATTTTTGATAGTTCAACAAAGAATGCGGCACTGAAGTTTCTTACTTGTCACTGACCATAAAAATGTATTATTTCTGTTACGTTTTTCAGGTTTGATAACATGACATAGAGAAGATACTTCTAGAAAAGTCAAATGCTTTGTAAAGTAGGTCTCTATCCTACTATAGATGACACAACATATAAACGAACTTCTCTTCAAGGCAAATATTTCATTTAGACACTATTTGGTTTCAATTTCCTTTTAGTCCTCAAGTTTTTATATTTTAAAGTCCAATATCTCGATAGTAAACGTTCTGCACAAAGAAAGTTGGAAAGCAGGTTTGCTTTTCATCATTAAAAGCCCTTCTTAACAAACAAAATGTATGTTACACTTTTACATGTTTCATTTATCCAAACCAACCTTAACATTTTCAGAATAAACGGATTGAAACTAAATTGCGCGGAAACTGTTGAATAAGCCAGGGCGCTAAGTAGGATATCCAAAACTTCAAATTTTAAAACGCTAACAAACTGGTTGTAAGTTAATGACGTATATTTTAGTTACATTAGGGTATGGATCCATAATTTTAAAAATGAAATGTTGGACGTAATTCAAATGTCGATGATCTAGAAAGATGAAAGAGTATCCCCAGGTGTACCATTTGTGCGTCAAAGAAAGAAAAGTGGTCATTTGCAGGAAGCTAAAACTTACTGTAATTCAGGTGAGAGATTTTACTAGTTAAAGATACGATGAATAATAAAATATTTTAAACAATAATGAAAATAATATATTTCAAAAACGTACATTTTTCTTTGATAGTGCGTTAGCTAATGTGCCAAAATTTCTCAATGCTTAATATGCATTCAGTGGTAAACGTCATTTACGGTCAGCTAGCTTTGGATTCGTGCCAAATAAGGCTCAAGAAACATATGACACATTTTTCTTGCATCTGGTTCGTATTTTCTGGCAATGGAGCCAATTTATGGCCACGGATTGTTGATGCTTATGAACTTTTCTTGGGTCTAGTGGTGTAGTGCCTGTGTAGACACTGGCTTCTGTAAGACTCATTTTATTTATCTCGGGAGTGCCCAAATAATAAATCAGATCATGGCTTGGCTGATGCTGATGTTTATTGATAGTAGTTAACATATACACGTTCTTCCAAACGAGGAATGTAATTTTTCATTACTTGCTTGAAAATGCGTGTTATCGAATAGTTTCTTTAATATTTTAGACCTATAAATGTTTAAACTCAGAGAGCTAGGGTTACGTAAACAACCCATTCTAAGCTCGATAAATCCCTATTGCTCAATTTTCAAAGTTTCGCTTATTAGAAGCTAAAATGTTTACAAAGGAGTACATGTAGATCATACATATAAAGATGATGGATTTACTAACTGTTCAAGAAATATTTAAATATTTGAAGTAATACTTCAACTACAGTTCAAATTTATTATGAAAGCGCCGTTTCAAACACAACAAGGTATAAACAGTTTTTGTCAGAACTATAAGGTCTCTAATACCAAATTATCTTGCTAATAACACATTTGGAAATGGAGCAAATGTTTAAGAGTTGCGTTGAAATTAGGTGGGAAACAAGATCGCATGAGATAAATATTTAAATTGTATGTTTTCATTCTCTAAGCTAGTAAGTACCGAATGAAGTAGGTACAAAGCCCGCCGCAACCACGCTATCTTTTGACCCATTTATTCTGGAGCAACGTCGGGTTTTCTATTTCTGCTTATTGTGTATTGTACATGTACCATCTTTATGTAGACAGTTTCATAATTCGATCGATAACTTGTTCAACGGAATAGTCAGTTTCGTCACAATGTGATAGGTCAAATTATCACGTGGTTATCAGCTCCCTCTGTTGAAACTACATATATAACATCTATAATCAAAGCAATATATGTATATACAGTATGAATATTAATAAACAATAGATAAACAATGGTGCTCCTGTATCGTTTGCACTTATTTGAAACTATTTTGCAACAATCTTAACTAAGCTACTATAATTTTATCTATAATTTCCAAACGATACTTCTTTATTTTTAAATTTAAGGAACATTTTGCTATGAATATTGTGTTGGAGTGATCTATTTAGCTCATTCAGATAAAATTTCTTTGATTTTATTTCTATTGTTTTATTCCTTCGCTCACCCCCCCCCCTTTTCCTACTTTTAATTAAGTCATCTACGCATATATTAAATAACATGGAGAGAGGCTGCATCCCTGTCTTAATCCTTGATTCATTTTTATCTGTGCTAAAAGTACCTTTTTATAATATTTTTTTTGTAATTTACGTCCTCCAACGTTAAGTCATATCGGACGATGAATGGAATTGGTGAAGATGCTCATTAACCAATGGTCCATGTGGCTTAGAAACCCGACATTCGTCTTCCATGATAAGGGAAATCCCGGAAAATACCTTATCCAGGTAACTCACCCTGACCGAGATTCGAACTCGGGACCTCTTGAACATGAGGCAGACATGCTACCGTCTATGCTACCG
Source organism: Mantis religiosa (assembly GCA_030765055.1). Lineage (NCBI taxonomy): Eukaryota > Metazoa > Arthropoda > Insecta > Mantodea > Mantidae > Mantis > Mantis religiosa. The sequence continues at coordinate 76,811,156 of CM060948.1, forward strand.
AGGCGGGCTAATTTGTTTATCTTTATATAAACTTTTAATTACTTCTGTCATGTGAGGGGAATATATTCTTTCGTCTATTATGTCCCACAATTTTTATCTAATCATAAAATCAAATGCTTTTTCGAAGTCTACAAATACTGTGTGTGTTTCTAAGTTTACTTGTCACCGTTTTATTCCAAACTTCTCTTAATACTAAAATATTAGCACTAGTAGGTCGTCCTATTCTAAAACCATATTGCCCCTTTTCTAAAATTACTTCTGTTATTGGTTTTAAGATGTTACTAATAAGTTTAGCAAACAGCTTGCACACTGAATTTAATATATTTGCACTTCTGGAATTTGTAGGGCCATTCTTTTGCCCTTTTCTAAATATGGGAATTATTTCCATGAATCAGGTACCTTATAGCTTCTCTAACATTAATTATATAAACGCAGGAGTCTGGTATATTAAAACGAAGTGTTAAGCAATTCTCTATTTATTCCAACTTGGCCCCTATATTTTTCTATTTTTCATGCCTTTTAAAGTTATTTGTAATTCATACAGTGTGACTGAATCTACCGCTGTACGGTATCTTGGTAGTATAGCTTACTGCACATATGCTTCACCATTAAGAAAGTTTTGATAATACTATATCCAGGTTTCCTTGCTTATTATGTTTATTCTGGCTGCACCTTTCTCTCACTCATTAAGGTGACTCATCATTTTGTAAGCGAAAGTGTGAGTTGAATGTACATTATGTTCCATTACATTATGTTCCGTTCTTTTACTGCGTTTCTCTCTGTTCATTTCAGGTTCTTGTTCTTCTGCGTTTTCTCGTTTTTATTTTTCTTCATGTTGCCCCATAAGCTGCTTTTGTGATAGTTTTTCAGGGTTTCCCATTCCACTTATATAATTTCTTTTGTTGTTCTCATTAAGTATTCTTGCAGCCTATAAGAGCTACAATAACTTTTTTAGTAAAATTATTAACTTTATGTATCGGTAATGACTCTCGTTAATAAATTGCGTTAAGGTTAGGATTTAGGGAGATATTTTATTCTCAATTTACAGTTTGTAAATTTTTAACAAATGAAACGGGATAACTAGAAGGCAAAAAAGAAACGGTGGATCAAATGGAGAAAGGTATACTGCAGCATCTATCACAAGGTGAATGTGTGGCCCTTACTACGTAAGCCGTACCAAAAATATTGGTGGATCTGATTTAAATATTTTACTTCACCCGTTCGTTATATACATCCCTGAAAACTATCTATCGCTATCTACTCAGTCGAAGAAGTATACATATGTCACATATACTTAGATTGTTTCTGATTCCTTCCTTAGAACAAAATTACGTTATTAAATTATAAACAGTTCTCTTTTCTTATGAGCACAAGGCACCAGTCCAGAAACTAAAGGCACGTTTTAGAAAGAAAGAAAGAAAGAAATTATTACATATTACATATCCGCCACTTACTACTTCACCGGCCGTGTCAACCACCGACTGACTCAATGGTAATAACCCTCGTCTGAGCAAAGCTGGGCTCATCCGCAAAGCGCCGCGAGGCGTTTAAAAAAAAGCGGCAACTCGAAACTACACCACCCAGCCGATTATGCAGCGAGCGGTCGTAGAAATACAGGGAGTATCCGTTACTGTTATGGACAATTATAGTGGGGGCCGTAGGATAAATGATGTATAAATTCTTCAGCTTCAGAATTAAAGTAATTGGTTACAAATAATAACGTTATTTTAGTAGTTCCACAGCCTCATATCTAAACATTCCGCGTCTGCGTAAATCATAGTTTTTGTTGTTCACAAACATGAACAGCTTTACTTGGAACCGTTGTCGTAAGTTTTCTTGGAATTCAGGATCGTTAAATTGAGTTTCATTTGTAATATTCAAAGGGAAACTTAGCTCTTTTACAAAGCAAAACTGAAAGAAACTATAGTGATAGTTCTTTTGAATGTATAAGAACATTTTAATAATTTAAAAGCTCCAAAAGCTAGAAGACCAGCAGCAAACGTAGAAATATGGCCTACCTTTACTGTGTGAGATGTCGCTGAAGCTGCAAATAGGTCACATTATTTTGGATGCATTAAAATACCTTACCAATGTATTTATTAACAATTGACGGTTTAATGTCGGCTATCTTTAGGAGCAGAAAATGCAACTAATAATGGAACTAATTCTTAGTAAGTCTACCATATAAATTGAAAGTGGATTAACCCCCATCCCCCGTTTGTTTTTAACCCTATAATATAATCGTGACAGTGTAACCGCTAGGTTGCTTTATGTTCATACGTGGTAAGGACATCAGCCTTTTTCTCTCTCTATCTAGCCTTGGAAGTTATTCATGTTGCCCGGATAAATCTTATTACACGGATTAAAGCAGCTTCTTTCATGAGAAGGCGCGTCGACCAGTACTGACGTCAAAGACAAACTGGCTTGTGGAAAGTTTGGAATAAATTGGATCATCTAATGCTGTTTAGTTACAAGCAGGAGTTGTAAGTAAACACGTGGTTTTACTTCCAGCGATAATATACATCTCCGCATTAAACATCCTTTAGAATTAATTTATCGGATCTGTATATCTAATACATTTATACTAGGCATTACCAGAAATATTTAGATTTGTGAAGATAATTGATAGTAATGTGTATAAAGAACTTAATTTAAACCAAAAATCCATATTTTTACGTTGTCTGTATGCACATCTAACAACTGAACTCGTTTTGTATGTAAAATATTTCATAGTACCTTAGAAAATAAGTTTGATAATATCTAATAAGTAAGGTTGGTTTAAAAGGGGACGTAATGTAAAAAAATTCAAAATAAAATCTCCTTTTCATTCAGCTTTTCAAATATTACGCAACAAATATCCGCAATTTCAAAGCTTCTGTCAAGCTCTGTTCCAGTATTCTCGATGGGTTAAATTGAAATTACAGGAGCCTTTCGTCGCTTCTATTTGGATATGTAAAGTTGATACCATGAGGGATCAAATAGTTCTGATCCCATCGGAAGCTTAGCAAGAGGTCCAATTTTGTATGGGCCTCTTGCCTCTTGAATTTTTTACTTACGTATTAATGTTTACCAACGCATTAGAAAAAATCTGTCTTACAAACCTCGCATGCTTATGTTGCACAGAGACAAGGGGTTGAAGACCATAATGAGGGCCCGCCTCGGTAACGTGGATGGTAGCGTGTATGCTTCACGTTCAAGAGGTCCCGAGTTCGAATCTCGGTCCGGGTGAGTTACCTGGATAGGGTTTTTTGAGGTTTTTCCTGATCCTGAAAGACGAATGTCGGTTAACTCTAAGCTCCATGGACTCCCGACACATTTGAGCATCAGTTCGCCCATTTCATTCACCGTCCAACATGCCTTAACGTTGGAGAACCTAAATAAAATAAATAATAAATAAAACAATGACTGAGGAGAATGTGAAAAGCGAGAGATAGACAGAAAGAGACAGATGTTGAGAACTGGAGAAAATCTTCTCACTTAGCTCAATAAGACAAACAAAGCTACATGCAATACATGCACATGCACATAAACTGCAATACAACTTGTAATTTTCTAACATGTGATTTCATTACCTTATACTAAGTTAATGTGCTATTGCTTTGAAGGAAGCCTTTGGAAATTATGGTATAATTTGAGCTATATCAGCAATTGGTTTTTTAGGTTTTGTTGTTTGAGCTCATCATATATTTTCGATTGGAATGGATGTTGATACACGAGCTTATTTTACTGGAGCAACTATAATCATTGCAGAGAACTTTTTCCCAGCAGGGCTTTGGAAAACTTGACTATTAATTAACTTACCTGGAGGAAATTTACTCACAACTTTTAATCTCGGGAGATGCAAGAAATTTAAAGTTAGAAGATAATCAAGAAACAGCTTAAGATTGTTTTTAGCTGTTTTTGCTACAAAACTTCATCTTCATCAGACTGTTATGTTTATCTCTGGCTTTTAAAAGTTAACCGGCGAGCGAAAACACAAAGCACAAACGCAACTGCTTCTCATGTTTTATGCATCGCTGAGCAAGCACAACTCTTAGACTTTTTTTTATACTTTAATGTCGTTTGAATTTCATAAATAGATACCTGTCATTTAAGACGGCTGATTTTAATGGAATAAAACATATAGTACAACCGAAACAGCAAAATCAAATATTCATTGCAGTTATTGACCTTAAAATAGACTTAAAATAAATGCAATTATGACTGTGATACTACTTATAGAACAGATCGTGAGAGAAATTTAGTAGTCACAGTTAGACACTCCAACGTAAAATCCACTATTTCCACAATTTAAATTCTTAACTTCTCTGGATAGAATTCTGCATTAGAATTGCACCTCTGGTAAACACCCATGTAAAATCAACATACGTATCAAAATATTATCTTATGCAAAATAATATTAGAAAAATTTCAAATGGTTTCATAAAATGTTTCCAAGTAGGAGTTATTCTAAAAGTTAAACCTTATTAATTCCTAAGTATTAAGGAGATATCTAACAGTTATATCGCAATTTTGAGATGTTTGCGCGAAAGGTTATAGCAAACACACAATGTTGTTATAAATATATTCTGTGACCTTCCATTATTACACAAAAGAAGGAAAGAGTTTAAGATATGTCAGCATTAAAAGCAAAGATTATGTACACTTAGTTTAAATCATCAGTGTTCTATGCTTTTTAAATGTGTGCAAGGATTGCGTAGTATCCCCTAAACATGATGGTACGTTAGCTCCATAAGCGAAACCTTCTTGTACATTTCCATAATCCACACCTCGAAGGGATTCTTCTATCATATATTTCCGGAGATTATTTCAAAAGCTTTTCTGGGCCTTTCTCAAGATTACTGGTTTGTAACAATCTCCAAGCTACGATTTAGAAACTATACAATCTTCAACACCTTTCTGCTCGGAATGGAAGTGTCAGACTTTCAGTTCCTTACATTCAGAGTTGTGGCCGTTTAGTCTATCTCTCTCTCCTTCCCTCCCTAAAGCAGGCGAGAGCGCTGGTGGCACATGAAATGGTAATTGGGAAAGGAAATTTTGGAAGGAAGCTTTACAGACCTAAGTCTAGGTTACCTCATAGATGAGGACAGAAGGACCTAAATGAAACCGTCAGGGAAGACAGCCGTGGCGGGATTTAAACCGCAGGCTAGTACTCTCCACAGAACAAATTCTGGGTCATTAATTTGTACCTTACATGCCTTCGAGCAGAAATAAGTTCTTGTGTAGTGATTTGGTTATACAGAGTTCGAGCGTTGTCCCTCTCTTAATCCATTCCGTATGAACACTACAAACGATCTGGAGTACGAATGCCCAGCGTGACCAGACACAAGGTAAGAGGCTTATGTCGGTTTGCTTCACTGACGTTATTGCAATTCGGGCAATACTTTGTTGCGTAGTAGAGTGATGAACCAGAAATGGAGTTTATCGGTTAGAACATAAAGCGGAAAAATCTATGTATGTAAACATTTCGGAATTTTGGAACGAAGGGCATAATAAAAATAATAATAAAATTAGTAATAATAATAATAGTGATAATAACATTTGTTTTAGCATATCATTGGTTTCGTTCTAACTTCATATTTCAAACCATAAGGGTGCTCTCACTATCTTAGTTATCCTTTAGATCTTTTTTCCATTGCCGAATTTATTCTCCCATTAGATTATATCCTCAGAAAAATAAAACGCAATTTTAAAACAAACTTATTTCCAAGTTGTGTATAGCTTTAACATACAGCAAAATTGTTTGACTTGATTAACCTTTGTCGAATGGTTGGAAGTATCACCTTTTGATTAACGAATTCTTTTTTTGATGAACATTAATCATTATTTGATTTGCGTTATACAGGTACATAATCTGTAATTTTACTTAACTAAATATGACTGAGTTGCTTGTTTTTCTGTCAGAAATTCTGAACGACGTTTTATATAAAACCGCTAAGATATTCGGTGCATTTTAATGTATTTATGTTCATAGGTATTGCTACAAAGAAACGGACAAAATCAAATTTATATATTATAATGTGGTAGCAATTGCTTCGAACCAATTGCTACGTTGAAAGGGATTCGAAAACAGTTAATAGGGGCTACGATATCATTAATTTGCCAAAGCACAGTGTAGTAATACGCCTGACAAAGAAGTTATGGTGCTGACTGCCGAACTAGTAAATGTTCATTTCCCACGAGAGTACGTAGGAAGCACAAGCTTAACCATAGTTAACCAAAAGAGATTTGTTGCTACTTTTTGGACGAGTTGGGCCCGAAGAAACGGGCAAATCTTATGTAGGCGAATCTTATGAACCGAATAAGTAAAACTTGCCTCAGACTTCCCGTTCGTGAGTTCGTGTCTTGAAAAATTTGTAAAAAAATCAGGATGCCCCCATTTCATTTCTGACACGAAATGAATCTGACTTCAATATACTGTCCGGCAACGGGCATTAAAGGTTCGGCGGAAATAGACAACAAGCGGATAGTGTTTCATGGAGATAAAAAGCTTGCATAAGCAGATAAACATAGCGCCGGAGATAAGACTTACCGACACAGATAAGTGAGGTAAATTGAAATTTCTAGTGACTTCTTGGTTGATAGAGATACTTCGGTTTCTGGTTTGTTTTAGAACAGTCTAGAAATTATCAGTGAGGTATTTAAGGGAGCGACGACTCCCCAAGAGGGATTCGTAAGCAGTAAACAGCTGAGCTGATGTTGTAAACAAATGTAATCAGAACGCTGTTTTTTGTCATCGACCTTGGTAGATTGTGTTGTGTGTGTGACGTAATATTGTTACGTGAGAATTGAACAGTGTATTTCTACGGAAATAAATAACATTTGGAATATCTGCAACTCGGACTTTTAGAACCCACAAAGTCACAACTGGTGGCAGGAGTGAGACATACCACTATGCAGGCAGCATTGGAAAATATTTTAGCGGAACTGAAAGAAATGAAGACGGCTAACGACAACATCACCGAAAAGATGGAAGAAATGAAGGCCGAACTGACAACGAAGACGGAAGCTGCAAACAAAAATTTGGCCGCGACGATGACCGCGAAAATGACCGAACTGACAACGGAAATGAAAGCGGCGAACGATAGCCTGGCAACCGAAATGAAGGCTGCGAATGAGGCCCTCGCCGCGAAGTTTGAGGAGCAGTTGGTTGGCGTAAAGGAGGACGTCACAGAGTTGGGCGAGCGTGTCGTTAACGGGCTGGGGGATAGGCCGACAGCAACTCAAGGTCCCTGAACGCCATGTTGCAGGACGTCGTCGGCAGGAGATTAAAGAACTTAAAGGTCAACACGCCGGGACGCGACACAACATCTGCGTGTGTCAAACCTCCTAAATACGATTGCGCGACAACTTTCGAAGTCTTCCGCCGTCAATTCGACACGGTGGCCAAACACAGCCAGAGGAAGAGCCCGCAAAGCTAATAGCCAGCCTCCAGGGACGGGCCGCAGAAATCCTGAACGCGGTCCAGACAGTGGCGGCACCCAAGGACATCTGGGAGGCCCTGCAGAACCGCTTTGGAAACCACCACTTAGCCTCAGTTTACCGCAGCCAGCTGAAGTCAATGCCGCAGCAGCCAGGGCAGACGCTGCAGGAGTTCGCCCTGGCATTCGAGTAGCTGGCCGGTAAAGCCTTAGTGGAACTCCCACCAGAGTTCGTATTCCGAGAGGCTGCCTAAACATTTGTTGACGGAATGCGAGATACGGAGATTCGTCAGCGCCTAATGCTCGGCAACTACATAACCATCTACGAGGCATAACTGTGAATTGCCAAAGTCCTTGGCCTGTGGGGAATGCGGTTTTCTCCTTGTCTCTCGGGTCTAGAGCCACCTGCCAGTACCCCGACTTCATTTCCAGGGTCGAGAAAATTTTCACACTAGCAAGCGTGGCCAAGGTGCGTTAATCCAGGGTAAGGGAAAATAGTCCTTCCTGGTGACAGTTCAGCTTCCTGTAGTCCACGCAGAAGCGTAATTTGCCCTTTTTCTTCGTCACAAAGACTACAGGGGAACATCAAGAGCTGTCATACTCTTCAATCACTCCCCTGGATGTCGTGTCCTCCAGCATGTCCCGTACCGCCGATTGTTTCGCTAGCGGAACGCATCCAGGTGGTTGCCGAATAGGCCGGGCGTCTCCGGTGTCGATGTGGTGGAGCACTCGGTCCGTGCGGCCGTAGTCGCTGTCGCCTTGGCTTCCCGTAGGGAAGGGGATCCGTCCCCTTCAGCTGCCGTGGTGTGGGCGCTGCGGACCCTTAGCACTCTTGGTACCTCTGACGTTACCAGAGGAACCTCGGGCCGAACATTCGAGACCCTCCCTCTGGGAGTTGTTCGGATTGTGTTGGTCTCGAGGGGGCAGTGTGTTCCCGATACCCATGGGAATCGGGTACGTCTCCAGACGGGGTTGAGGGAAGCCATTAATATTTCTGGGTACTAGCCTGCAAAGCTAGTAGGTGCGCTAGATCGCCAGGCGGTCCCACCGAGGTCATATCGGTAGCCTTCACCTTTGGTGTTGGCGCGCGTAAGTGGCGTATCCACTTCCATCCGGTCTTGTGTCCTTAGACCAGATGGGGGGCTTGTTAGTAACCCAGGTCTTGCCCTATGGAAAGCCCCACGGAGGACGCCGATCGCCCTTTGGGACAGCTAGGATACTCCCTGGTTTTAAGAGGCCCGGTTCTTGGTCCTACGGGTCCAGCACTGATGGGAGTAGACCCTCTGGACTCAACTGTCGCCTTGGCTGAAGATGCGCTGGTATCGTCTCAGCAAATGTCGAACCTTCTCGAGCTGTTCTGCGGTCAGGTGGTCGGCCGCCCTCTCCACTAAACCTTCCAGCCGAGGCCCTAGGTGTTGTGCCGGCACCGGTTCGTAATTCTGGTCAATTGGTGTTACGGGTTCGCACGTCTCCCAACTCCGTCCCGACCTGGACATCGTGATCGGTGTCTTTTGGGTTTAGCAGTCTCACTGGCACCTCCTCTCGGCATGGCAACCCTGACTACACAAATTTTGTGCACAGGTGTCTTTTAGTCCAGAATCAAGTCCCTCGTCCGCTGGCCTTCCAGTCGTGCCGTCACCACCGCCTCGCTTCTCGCGGGGACAACCACGTCTTCCTTCAGGACGACGCTGCAGATTCCCAGGCGTTCTTCAGGTTGCCGTAGTATCACCTCTTCTGATTGAGCCACAGGACTTTCCTGCCGACGTCGACCATCGCCTCGTGGCTCTTGAGGGCATCCAGTCCTAGTATCACCTCCTCAGCCACCTCCGTGACGAACACCCACATACGTACGGCATTTCGTCCCAAGGTCAACTGCAGCAGGACCTTCCTCTGCACGGGCAAGGTGTCACCCGATGCCGCCACTAGCTGGTACGGTCGACTTGGTTTCCTCGACGCAAACCCTTGGCCACTTCAGGTCTGATGATGGTCATGGCTGCCCGGGTATCCACAAGCACGTAGCACGGCGTCCCTCTCACTGAACAGTCCGCAATGAGGCTGTCATCCATATGCCGGCTGATGGCGCGCAGTGTTATTCGAGGGGATGGTGTTGATGGCGATGACGTGCCCCTCGCCACGACGGCCCTTACTCTTTCTTCCGGCTGCTCTCCCTGGTGTGGGTAGCCTCTCTCCAGTTATCCCTGCTGTCCACAACCCCAAAACAGGCCACTTGGTCTTCTCCGGCGTCCTTCAGCTGGTCTTCGGTCTCCAGTGTAGCGTATGCTCCGTGTACTCGACGTCGGAGTAGCCATCACCTTGGGCGCCTCCATCCTCAATGCTGCCGTTAGCGCCTTGTGAATGGTTTTGTTGTCGCCCAGCATTAGGGCTGACGTAACTCGACGTCTCGTACCCCGTCAACGAACGTGTAGGCGGCTTCCCAGGATACGAATTCCGGTGGGAAGTCAACCAAGGCTTTGCTGGCCAGGTGTTCAATTGCCAGGGAGAACTCCTTCAGTGTCCTGGTTGCTGCGTTTTTGACTTCAGTGGGCTGTGGTAGCCTGCGGCCAAGGGGTGATTCCCGAAGCGGTTCTCCAGGGCTTCCCAGATGTCTTGGGGCGCCACCGCTGTCTGGACCACGTTAATGATTTCTGCGGCTCGTCCCAGAAGGCTCGCTGTTAGCTGTGCGGCCTCTACCTCTGGTAACCACTTGTTGTGCTTGGCCACCGTTTCGAATTGGCGGCGGTAGACTTCGAACGTGGACGTGCCGTCGTACTTCGGCGGTTTCACGCGCGCAGATGTTGTGTCGCGTCCCGACGCGTCGGACTTTTAGAAAAGGTTATAATGCATATCATATATATTCCAGCTTAAAAAAGACATGTTAATGCATAAGTCCTTCATCCTTTAGCCAACGACGTCGGCAGGGACTTAGGCACTTAGTGCTGGTGTTGGCCTTTCCCTCTAGGATGTTAATGTGGCTCGCCAGGTCTTCAACGCGCTCCTTTACGCCGCCCAACTGCCTCTCAAATTTGGCGGCGAGAATCTCATTCGCAGCCTTCATTTCAGCTAGTTCACCCTGTATTTCCGTGGCCAGGCTGTCATTCGCTGCTCTCATTTCCGTGGTCAATTCGGCCATCTTCGTGCTCATCGTCGCGGCGAAGTTGCTATTAGCCGTTTCCATCTTTGCGGTCAACGTCGCTGCCAAGTTATTTGCTGCCTCCGTCTTTGTTAATTCGGTCATCTTCTCCAGAAGCTGTGCAAATGCAGCCTCCATCTTCGTAAGATCTCAGTCCTGACACCAATTGTTACTGTGGGTTCGTAAAGTTAAAGGTCTAGGTTGCAAACACCAAAGATTGCACTGTATTTCCGTAGAAACACACCTCGTACACAGCAGCCCAGAATTAAGTCACATACACAATACAACTTGCAAGCTCATGGACCACAAACAGCTATTTACGCACGCGAGTTCAATTAACAGCTGGCTTCCCTTGGCGGGAGGGCTCTCTTTTTATAGATTACTCACATTCCGGAATATTCTCAATCAAGAACAAAGGCAAACTCTCGAGAAATCTGTCTCCTCCCCCCCCGCCACGGCGTTTCGGCAAGCCTCCATCTACATACTGCACGCTCGTCCCTTTGAACTAGTCAGTGGCGCCGCCTCGATCAACAATGGGCTCGCGACAATACTGATTCTTTCACTACTTAAGGGTTATTTATTTATGGTGCTATATTTGAAATTTACTTTCTGGCCATATCTGTTCATATCTTAAGTCATAATTTCAGATTTGTTATACTCGCCTAGGCTATCCTTGTATGTGGAGGAAGTGAGATTGAAACTGTTCAGAGATGTGCAAAGGAGCAGATTGTGTTAAGATATGTGCTAAAGGATAGTTAGGACTACTATTATTGGGTGATGAAATAACTTTACGTAGGTATGACACATGCGTGGGAGAATTTAGCACATCGACTTTTAAATATATATCTTGTGTCCTTGTCTTTAAAAGGCACAGTTAAAATCCTTTTCGCTGCCATATTGCAACCAAGCAGATGCAAGGTGAAGCGGAGGTACAAGAAATTCGGATGATATAATTAACCTTCCCAGTATTTTCCTTGTGATGCGGGGACACCCTGGAAAATACCCATTGGTCAATATTGTTGGCAGCAGGAATGATATCGCAACTTCCTGAATGCGAATCACTCACGCTACGCCACCTACTGTTCTCTTAATTTAAAGATTCTGATGATGGCAGCTGGACCAGATGGACTGAAAGAATAATATAACCCGCTGGTATAATAAACAATGTTATTTGTTTTCTTATTTGCTTGGACCTCCTACTGTTGCTGCTGATAACATTCATGTTTTGCAAAGGAAGCTGCTGGAATATTCTTGCCATGTGTCTTCAAATTTCTGCAGGTAAATTCCGAATGGAAACCTCCATCTCCACGTGACGAGCTAGTCACGTCATCTGTTTCCGCAACAATATAATATTGTCTCTAACCAATTACGCTTAAAGCTTTAATGCTAAAACCGAACCTCTTTGAGTCTGCATATTTCTACAGTAGGCTATTGCGCTTCTGAGAGTCCCTCCAATCTTCCTTTAAAGGACTGAGTGCGAACCTCGACTTTGAAATCTTCAGATTTTAGAGCTTATAAGGCGGTTTACTTTGTTCTCATAAGAACAATTTACAGGGAAGACCGAATGTCAGATTGCCACATTATACTTGTGGCTTATACGTACTTTTTTAAATTTTATTTTATTATTGTAGACGCAGTACTTATTTTGTAAAACATTACATCTGACACTTTGTATTGTGAATTCTGCATAACTTCACAGAAAAAGAAACAACTCCTACACAGTTTTAAGAAGAGACAAAAGCTTTAGTCCATATTTTATGAGAGGATTTGTTCTATTAAATGCAGAGCCAACTGTGTGCTCAAAGACATTTCTGCCCGCCTCGGTAGCGTAGATGCCTCACGTTCAAGAGGTCCCGAGTTCGAATCTCGGTCATGGTGATGTATTTTATGGTACCATGAAATGCGGTTCCCTATTAATATTCGGAGGAGGTTTAGTAGGCAATGTGAACGGGCGCCATCAGATTACAAATATCGTTGGTTAGTAAACAAAGTTTAAACGGACTGGAAGTGTAACCTCCCGTCCACGATTAGGACGTCCATTCGTAACAGAAACGGGCATTGAGATTGTGGAGCAAGCATTTCAAAGAAGCTCTTCCAGGTCTACTCATCGTGCATCTTGAGAACTCGGAATTCTACAGACCACATAAAGTGTTGCATAAAGTGTTTCACAAGCAACTTCATCGGTATGCTTTTTAAGGTTCAGATAACACGAGCTTTTCTGTTAAGAACTCAGTAACAGCTAACATTTACCTGGAAATGTTATAGCTTAACGTTCTACCGCAACTTAATGACCTACAAACAAGAATGTGATATTCCAGCCGGATGGCGCGCCACCACATTAGGATTTTGCTGAATAACACATTTCCTAACAGATGGACTGGGTGCGATGGTCGAACACCCACAACTCCCTAGACTTTTTCTTCTTTGGAGTTATGTAAAGGAAAGGGTATATGCAACACGTGTACCTTATATGAACACATTGAGAAGGATAATTGGTGTTTTTGCATCACCCATGAAATACTGCAGAACGTATGGCGAGAAATTTAATATTATATAGGTTTTAAAGAGGGAGACAAACGGTGCGCATGTGGAAGTGTACTACTAACAGTGTGTGACACAAACTTAAAAAGTTTGTCTTTCATCTGCCAAAAACCACAACTCCAGCTGTAATAGTTTTCATTCTATAGGAGGTTGTAATGTTAGAAAGATTTTATGGACAGCCTGTATTTGATTAGCATCGCACTTCTCCCATTTAGTACCTATAGTTCCTTTACGTTCGTATGTTGCTTTCTTTTTTAATTCCCCATATGTCTTGTGATAGTGTACACCGGTGCTAAATGGGCCACAGTTGCAAATTCAATACACACATTCAGTGTCCAAAAACCGAAGTAACACCTATCAATCCAGAATGGCAAACGGGATTTGCGAGTCATTTGTTTTTCCAAATGCTACAGAATGACTTGGTGCGTACTTGAATACTCGTGGAAGTAAGGCATTTTCTCCATCCTTCCTCTAGTTTCTTACACCAAGGTAAAGGACTCAGTATGAACTGCTTTACGGAAGAATTTGATGTCAAATTCGGGGTAGAGTTTTGCAGGTATCGATGCTCAACATTGAAAAATGGGATCACTTTGATATTAATTAGGTAACCAAGAACTCTGAGTAATCCATACACACGGAGAAAGCTATCAGAAAATAAACCAGTTGTTTCTATCGCCCTTGTAGTTTTCATGTCTGTTCGATTGCAACACGAGTATATATCGTAAAGAGTAATAGCCTCGAGTATCCTGGAATATTCGTGGAAACAATTGAAGTGCTAACCTTGACCTGCCATGTTAGCTTCAGCAAATTGACATGATGCAGGAATAACTCTTAATAGTACTGGGCGCCGGGGTAGCGCGGTGGTTTCGTTCGCGGCTCCCGTTCTAAGGGTCCCGAGTTCGATTCCCGGCTCTGGGGTTGGCGATTTTAAGTCGGCCCTATCCACGCCTTCACCTCTGTCTAGCACACGTGAAGTATCCCCTATGCCCAACGTGGTTCGGAGTCCACGGTAAAAACTGTAGGTCCTCTCACCTCACCGCCATCTTCACTATCACCCTATCATCGGAGGTAATGGACACCGCCCTCTGGGTGCCTCCACCTGAGAAATGGGTCCGGTCATCACTTGGTGGGGTGAGGTTACCCCGAAGGCCAAGGTTGCCATGTGGGGAGTGTTAGTAACTAACTAACTAACTCTTAATAGTACTACCATTAGGAACAGTTCAAAATGAAATTCAGCTTGCCAGATAGTCATAAGGTAGAATCTAGTTTAGGAATATAAAATAGCATACTGTAAGTGTGTACAGATACCATAAGGTAATTTGTCATTAGCGAAATCCACAGAAAGCTTTTCGAGAGAGAACCGATGCTTCAGATGTACTGATATGACAACTATTTTTAGTGCTGGTGCTGCTATTTGCAAATTATAGCAAATTATGGAAGCTTAAATAGTTTGTTTCTGTTTAACTTGTTTTTTTTTTTAATTTTTTGTCACCGTGTGTTGTGCACCTCTTATTGACAATTATTAAATATGACGACGGGCGAAAACCGTGTGGTAGGGTGGGAGCTTTTCAATTTATTTATTTCATTTACGTTAATATATTGGTACTAAACATGTCAGTGTGTTGAAACTGTGGAGATCAAGCTAGAATATCCCGTTAGAATTTAGTAGTAATTATCCTAATGTAGGGAATGAATCAACAAATATATCTACTCTCTATTATTGCCCATCCAACTATAGAGAACCGCTTTTCTTCACCTGTAGATAGCGTCTACAGAGCATGTTTTCTGCACTCTAGCATGTTGCTCGTTTGTACAATCTTTTCTGTTCGTGATTTAAAACGTTCGCTCACGCATCACACTGCAGAAACACTCAACCCTACTAGATATACTTAATGCAACAGCACACAGTAATATTAATTTTTGTGCTGGTAAGGCATGTTTAATTTTAAAATGAAAGATTTACTTCCATGCAGTGTAGTAGTAAACTGGAGCACTGTTGATTTAATAGACATTTCAGTGCATTGTTAAATAATCTCGTATAAGGAATTGGAGCAACTGCTACAATGTATATGTATGCAATTGATGTAACCTAAAGGTTTTGGAAAATAAATATTAGAGAATCATTGCAGGCGTATAATTACCCTTACAGACACAAAATCTGACTGACTACATCTTGGATGGAATGCGTTTGTCTGTAGCTTAGTAGACTGGAATGAAAAAAGAAATGCTTGCGTTATTCTGTTGGCGTCCAATATACAAATCTAATGATTAACTTATGTCAAGGCCTTTGTTGAAAGCATATATGCTGTGTGCCTTGATCTTTCGTTTTCACTTGCGAAGAAATATTTATGCACTAGGCAGGCAATACGGAATACTTCTGTTTAAAATGAAACCCAAATATGTTAAGATTCGCTCTTATTTTACCTCTCACTGTTACAGAGTAAACAAACGATATATAAACACAAAGGCGTATAGATGGATTATCATATTACGGGACGGTATATTTCCGGATGAAGATCCGCAAGTTTATTCCCTCACCTTGTTAAAGGCAAGTGTGTACTTAGAACATCAGTTATAGCAGTATATTGACATTCAATGGAAGTAATTGCACCAGACTGGAATGTAAAATCGTTAATGGATTTCCTATAACTGAAAATATATACAGCATTTATGTGTACTAGAGCTCTTTCACAGTCCCAGGGGAATAAAGGCACGAGCTTAAAACAGCATATGAAGCCGAGTTGTATAGCCAATACTGGTTTATTTATTCACTTCATCCCTTAAAAGCAATGATAACCAAAACTACAGTCAGAGTAAAAATTTCACCTTTGTAATAATGTTTCTTCAACCTATAAATAATGCAAAGCGGGTCACAAATAACAATACCTAGATTTAAATATAGGGATGCTGCAGTGGTCTGTAGATTTTCAAACCTAGAGGAGTCTGAAAAAGGTTAGAAAACCACTTTATTATTGGCGAGGTTCTGCAATAAGCGTAATATACATATTACATAAAACATTTTGGCGATCGTGGACAAGTAAAAATTTGGCTTGCATGCAAATGAAATGTTTTTATTTTCGTTGTTTCAAAATGCCACAATATATTATGTTTATTTGCCGACTATTTTAAAGTTTGTTATGAAAGTTTAGCTGATGGATGTAACTTAGTTTTGAATTATGTGACAATAGTGAAATAAACGGTGTTTTGGTGCCGATTTGAAAGATGTTGATGTGTATGTGTTGTCAAAGATGAAAAATGTCTTAAATCTATACCTGACGACGTCCAATTTAAAGCCACATTAGTTTGAAAGCACCAACCACGAAAACTATTCAGTTGTTTTTTCTCACTTTCACATTCTTCGTAACAGAATTCAATGTTTTAATCTTTTCATTTGTTATATGATACATTCCAAATGTTTAAAACAGAAGCGTAAACATAAGACTAACAGAAATTTCAGCAGCTGTGTAGCGTGGCAAACAAATTAGTGGGTGTTTGTATAAAATGTATTGAATTTCTTTAGTGCAGTGTAAAGCTTATAAAACAAATATGGAACAGAAGATGAATGTATTTCACTGGGTTTTCTTATGTAACCTGATAGCATGTAGCAAACAAAGTTTACTGAAAATCTTGGTAATGGTCCACCAAATGTGGTGTTACAATTCAAAAGACTACATAAGTGTAATTCAATACTCAAAAGAGATGAGTTGAAAGACTATGGAATCTTGCTAATTTTAGGGTATACGAGGGCTATCCAGAAAGTAGATTACGTTTTGGAATAAAAAGTAAACAAAGTATATGAAACAAATTTTATTATATACAGATGAAAGCCACACTCAAATACTACTTTTCGACATAGTCACCATTCAAATTAAGGCATTTATCGTAGCGATGTACGAGCTTGGAAATTCCTTCGTCGAAAAATTCGGCCGCCTGTGCCTTCAACCACTTCGTTACCTCTTCTTGCAGCTGTGCGTCGTCATCAAAACGCTGCATAGCCAGCCACTTCTTCATTGCTGGGAATAGGTGGAAGTCGCTCGGTGCCAGGTCGGGACTGTACGGCGGATGAGGAAACAACTCCCACTTAAAAGATTCAAGAACTTCACGAGTGACATTTGCCGTGTGGGGCCAGGCGTTGTCGTGAATCAACAAGATCTTAGAGCTCAACATTCCTCTGCGCTTGTTTTGAATGGCTCTTCTGAGTTTTTGGAGAGTTTGGCAATACCTTTGAGAGTTTATTGTAGTGCCTCTTTCCAGGAAGTCCACCAAAATCACACCTTTTCTGTCCCAAAAAACAGTCGTCATCATCTTCCTTGCCGACATTGTTTGCATGCATTTCTTGGGTTTTTGGGGAGAACTTGTGTGCCCCCACTGCATTGATTGCAATTTCGTTTCACAGTTCACGTGTTTCACCCATGTTTCGTCACCAGTAACGATGCGATCGAGTAAAGAGTCACCATCCTTATGGTAAACGTCCAAAAAGTTCAACGCTGCAGCCATTCGCTGATTTTTGTGGTCCTCTGTCAAGATTTTTGGAATCCATCTTGCACAAAACTTGTGGTAACCAAGCTTTTCGCTGATGATTTCGTGCAACAAACTTCGCGAAATTTGTGGAAAACTCAAAGAAAGTTCCGTTATTGTGAACCTTCGATTTTCACGGACTTTAGCATCGACTTTTTCGACAAGTTCGGCAGTCACTATGCTGGGTCTCCCACTTCGATCTTCGTCGTGAACATTGGTTCGGCCATTTTTAAATCTGATGACCCACTGACGCACTCCACCTTCAGTGATAATGTTGTCCCCATGCACTTCACAAAGCTGCCGATAGATTTCTATCGGTTTACAGTTTTTTGCAGTCAGAAACCTTATTACTGCACGCACCTCGCAGCTCACGGGATTTTCAATTAACGCAGACATTTCAAACCGTCACAGTATCTGAACGGAGCACAGCACGAACCTCTCACTAGCACGGCTAGATGCCGACTGAGCTGCGCAACGCTCTGACCCCAAGATGGCCGCGCTAGCCCCGCCCCTAGCGGAAACAGACGAAAACGTAATCTACTTTCTGGATAGCCCTCGTACATCCTCGTATAGTTGTCGCCGGATAGGTTCTGTAAAGGTTTGTCCAACTATACACGCTCCAACGTTTGTCACTCAATCGAATATCCTGTATTGTCGGAACTAATATTGATAATTATGTAACAATATTTTGGTCCAACTACTCTGTAATACGTATTATCTTGCAAAATCAGCAACGTAATCAGTAAACGTGTTTTTCTGTATTTCGATAAAAAAAGCCTCGCTATCTAAAAATTGTAAGGGTGGATAAATAGCACATATACCGACATATAATATCAAGGATTCTAATTTTAAGAACCAAAGTAACGGTTTTAATCATCTTAGCATAGCACATTTAAGTA
Source organism: Mantis religiosa (assembly GCA_030765055.1). NCBI lineage: Eukaryota > Metazoa > Arthropoda > Insecta > Mantodea > Mantidae > Mantis > Mantis religiosa. The sequence continues at coordinate 76,829,665 of CM060948.1, forward strand.
CTAAGAACTGAGTTACGCTACATGCAAGAATCAGGAGGCTAGATTTAAACTTGCTGCAATCAGAAAATTTATGCTGTTCTTACACTAAGTCGCTCTTGAAATAATCATTTTCGAAACTTCTTCTAGCTTGGCCAGTTAATCCAAGAGAAAGTAAGCGGAACAAGCAAAGAGATACATAGCAAATAATTTGAAAGCAAGCCGTTCGTTTAATACTGAAGAGAAACCCATTCCTTACACATTTAGGTGCGTGGTTGACACATTCAGACTCCTTAATAGTTCTACCTACCAGGTGCTTAGCAGAAAATGTATTGAATTCTACCCAAATTCCAGAGGGGAAGGAAAGAAGGAGGGAGGGAGGGAGAGAGAGAGGGAGGGAATGATTCTCAAAAACGAAATTGGGGTAGTTACAAATGTGGGTATCTATGTCAGATACCTTCCCTAAAGCGATAGGAAATTTCTCAATCTCTCATCTTAACTTGCCCATTAATTGGAAAATGTTTCGCTATGTAGGATTTTCTCATAAATTAATTTAACGTTTTTCACTAAAATAAGAGTGTATGAGATAATTATAAGGAAAATCAAATCGATACCTTAAATGTTCTTAATATGGCCTATTAAGCCTTCTTTTAACTGAATGAATATTGTATTTTGTATATGAAAGGCAGACCAAAATTTACTAAACGCAATATGCAAACTTCTTAAAACACGCTATTTTATTAAAAAGAAACTTTTTGGCATTAGCCATATGCTTGGTAATACAGGACTTAATGTACACTAAGTACACTAATACACTGTTCACTATTCTGTTGTGACATTTTAAACCCAGAATAATGTGACCCATTTTTTTAACATTTTACCATCGCTTTTAACATCAGTATGCACCTTATACCTGCAAAAAATTGTAATGAAGCTGTTTCTGGCATTATACAAAGCAGATGATAATATTATTTTGTACTCGTAGATTTAGTAAGAAAATTTCATATGAACTGAACACTTATTTTCTTTTTGTTTCAGTGTAAGTATTAGAAATTATAATACTTAATTATGACAACCTATTCTTGTGAGTGTTGTCAGGAACATAAGAACATTAGCTTCTCTATAATTGGGTGTATTTTGAAATAATTTAACCATCAAATTGGTAAAATACCATTAAGATTGCACTTATCATAAATCTTTGAAGTGTGTATCAGGCTATGAGCGTTCCCTTCCCGTGCGCAAACAGCTTGACTTTGAAACATACACAGTGAAAGTGGTAACTATATAAGCTTATTTTGGCATAACCGTTTTGTAATGTCGCCATCTTGCAAAACAAGAGCAACGGATTCAGTAAATCAGTACTTGTTTTATTAATAATCATCGGAACTTAATTATAACACATAGTGGATATTTGTGTAATTGATATCTGTAGCGTATTTGGCGCTTTAATATCCTCCAGGACAGTATCCATAAACATTTTGTTCTTGTCGATTTACATTTTCAGAGTGTTTTGGGTAATCGAATTTAAAATTTATTCATTATGAATGTATTAAAAGCTATATAAAACAACTTTAAGGCAGATTTGACTGTCTGTAAGCTTTTGGTTTTTAAATGAAATTTCTGAAATAAATATGTTGTGTAATTTGTAATATTTTATGGATATTCTGGTTTCAAAGTATTTTCTATTTCTTGATTTATTAATTTTAATCAGATAAGAGCTCTAACACTAAAACTTATTAAAATAGGTCTACGCTTCATATATTTCTTCACTCACGTAACTGTGCATATAAAGAAAAACAGGAATTATTGGAGTCTGCAACACAGTGAAGATGAACGCACTTGCTACAATACACGTTCATATAAAGTAAACAAAAAGTATCTTATTGAACTCAACTCCGTCAATATTTACGTGTAGAGCACGTAAAGTGATTCACACCTCTATTGTTGATATGAAATTTCTACCCACGTTTTAAAAAATATAAACGAGTCTTCAACTGCGAGGGACATACAAAGCTAAAAACAATGAATAAGCAACAAACCGCTTATCGATATACACAAACAGCTTGAAAAATTAAGTTTATACGAGCCTTTACTATTGATATTGGGAAGAAGTAAAACATTACTGTGAGAAATAATGTACTCAATAATGGCCTGGCTGAAAGAATACATTCAAAAAAGAAAGAAAAGGGGAAAAAATAAAACAAAGCTGAAGGAATCGATATCCGTTATCAAAACATCATTTATCTTAGAAAATCAGAAGAATTTTGATATGTTATGTAAGAAATCAATTAGGAAACATAGTTTTCGAAGAGTGTCAATCTTAAGATTAGTCTGCTGTAAAGCCTTGTATGAAGGGTGACCTGTTCTGCAGAAGTTTTCTACCCCTGATTGTTCGGCAACTACTCTGACACAGCTGTTGTGTGGGTGTGCTGTGGCCTTGGGGAATCCTGTTCCCTTAAAGAACGGCGCAGTTGGAAGCAACAGGCCAGTAAGTGCTCTGCAAACTCCTCAGTCCACACCTTTTCCGTCTAATTACATTAGCAATGAATCCAAATTATCACAGGAAAATGTTCTTTTTGAGTGTTCGGTGGATTTAATTAATTGGTAATGCCGCAATGGAGCATTAACTACATTGTCAGTTAATCCAGTACACGAGTGGACGACATTTTGAAGCAAGCCACTACAACCAGTAGGCACTCAAGAAAATAAAACGTAAGCTGTGTATTAGTTATACACGCCCTGAATGTGTAAAAATACAGGTGAATACAAATGATTACCCGATTTTTAAAGGTATACTAGTTATCTGCGATGTATAATTTAAGTTTGAATCATAACCAATTGAAGAGTAATTGAAAATTCGAATTATGCATGCACCACCGCAGTAAAGAACTAAAAACAGAATACAAAGTTGCGTACAAAATGGTTTATATTCTTCGAATTCAGATTATTTAGTGGTTACAGCTCAGCGCAGAGAATTGGAATTAACGCCTCTGGCATTCCTAGGTGGCATGCTATTTGTAAACAAAGAACACCGATCGACTATGTGTATCATGCGAATGTAGAGGGAGTCTCTACCACTACGCGCAGACCTAACATTCAGTGCGACGGACGAATCGAAAACCAGCAGTTCTAACAGCAACACTGCGAAAGGTGCTACAAAACCGCATCAGAGACGGAGGATTATTCAAGTAGTGCGCTCAGTTATACTAACATACTAACGTAAATGTGGCATGAAGTGATCTACCGCCTGGATGCATGTCACATGAATCATATTTTGCACACTTTAATATGTTAATCTTCACTTTGTTATTGTATATTATATAGTGGAGGAAAATATTGTTTAAATGTACTATAATCCTTTGCATACATCTGTAGCACTAGCTTTCGTATCTGACACTATACGCAGGCAATTTATTAGCCGGAGCTGAAAATGAGTACGGCGTTTTGATGGCGTAGAAAAACCGCATCTAACCTGAAAGCTGCTAAGTTTTGTTCAAATCGTTTAAACACGTGCCTTACATGTGCATGAGTGGAGTAAGGGTGGTCTCTAAGGTTATTAGAGTATCCTTAACTTTAGCAAAATATTACAGCTAAGGTGATAGAATATATTGTTTTGGTTGGCCATTTAGTGTAATTTAGTCTATCAGGACCTTAAGCGTCTTTTTCTTAAATGATTGCGGTACCAATAAAGACTGGGTACACTCTGAAATTTTTAAGGTAACCTGTGCTTTTTGGCAGATTCTATAGCTGCTATAGCATAATTCTAGAATATTCTTACTAAATGCGCTCATCAGCTCAGATTTCTGCTATGGGACTGAAAATATTGGCAAGAATTTCTGAGACCTGTAAACTAGTATATAATTTTCGTAGATTCTATGCTATGAGTGTGGAGGTTTTAATCTAGTTACCAAAGTGTGTCGATTTATATGCCATAGTTGAAAACATGGGTTGAAAGTTATATAACGGAGGCTTCTAGACGTATTCCTTGTCAGTTTTTCCACACTATAAAATCAAAGTGTAATAAAGTTTTGTTAATATTGCCAAAAATACTTCATAACAAACATAAATCCAATTGGATATTGTTTTACTGACACGATATGCAGCTCCTCCAATAATTCTCATGTAGGTCTTCAGGTTTGCGCTTGAAGCAACAAGAACTCTGACGTGTTTGCAACAAAATACCACCCGCTCGTGTAGTGAGGGAAATAGCAGGTCTGCCTTGCGTACAAGTCCCGAGTTGATTATCGTTCAGGGAGAGTAATCTGCACAAGGTCTTTTCCGGAGTTTCCCCTTAATCTGAAACATAAATGTCGGATAACTCTTAGCTCTATGGACTCCGAGCTCCTTTGTACATCATTTTACTGATTTGATTCATCGTCCGGTATGATTCAATTTTGGAAGACGCAAATTTAAAAAAGATTAAAAATAAAAACCATAAGGTAATTTGATGTTAACATTAAGCGAAAATGGGATTTAGGTTGGATTGTATACAAATTTAAAAAACGAGGATGGTGCAAGTATTTTCTAGTCTCCATCCTTCCATAGTAGCAATGCTTCCCAGTGGCGAATGTAATATCAAAATTAGTTCAATGGTTTTTCATTCTTTTGTGATTTACGTCCTCCAACGTTAAGTCATTTTGGACTGTGAATGAATTAGGTGAAATAATGAGTCCGGGGTCCATGGGGCTTAGGGCTACCCGTCATTCGTCTTGAAGGATAAGGGAAACCCCGGAAAATAACATTATCCAGGAAACTCACCCTAACCAAGATTCGAACTTGGGACCTCTTGAACGTGAGGTAGACACGCTAACATCCACGCTACCGAGGTGAGCCCAATGGTTTCTGAGAGTACCTTTCCGCCACATACAAACTTTTGCTTCGTGTACATTAGTATATATTCTTGAAGCATAATGCTTTGACATTAATAGTTATCAAGTTATCAATACCCTAAAAGGATATATAATTCCAAATTGAACATACTGCATTAAACATTATGGTGACAATTGATTCTGAATAGTCATTCATTTTAGATTATCATGTGCTGGAAATAAATTTGTATTACATTAGGTTGAAAAATAACGAAATATTCATCCTATATGCGTGTATTGCATAAACGAGCTACGTTTTGACAAGTTCTTGCAAGCAAAGATACAGACTCTAATTCAAACAATTTCAGCACATTTTATATTGAAGTTTCGTTGTAGAGAAAAGCGAATAAAGCAATTCCTTATAAATAAATCAGTGATTTTAACCCCACACGGTAACAGACGGCTGATTGTAAACCTTATTGGTTTTATCATTTAAAATGCAGGAGACCTGTTGCAATTTGTAGCGTTTTGATTATGTATTGATTGATTGATATTGCTCAACATCTTCCAATTTTACCTAAAAAGACCTTAACATCTTCATAAGTTGCACGTTATTAAAAACATATTTATTCCATTTGTAATTAAAATTCAACATTTTACATACAGTGTATTATCAATAAATCCTCTCCAACGTTCATTGCATTAGTGTGCGAGTTCTATTTTGAGCTACGCATTTCCACGCTTGACATCGCGAGATGGGTATCGCATATTTATTGCAGTACGTGTATAAACCGCTGACTTGACATTGCAACAACGAAAAGAGTAAGCCGACTCCTGCTTACCAGGCTACATATATCGGACATTGCTGATAGATAATTAATCTGAAGCAGTGTATTCCACCCTGTTCCCAACGCTACAAATTCACTAATCACATTGCGCCAACGTGACCATTTAGTGTATTTTTCCATAGATATTTGTAGTATTTTAACATGCCACTTTTCTACCAGTGTTTCATTTTCAGAGATTTTTACCTACTTTCAAAATACAAGGCAGCAAATGAACGTAATGCATTGCCAACCTTTTGCTTTGAGTTACTAATGCATTTTTTAAATAAACACGATAAATAGAGTATTTAGTGAAAGATTTTTCCCAAAATGAACTACAAATCAATTTATAGCTCAGAATTTCATAATTTTACATCAACTATTGTAATTATAATATCACTACCTATCTTATTATATACGAATTAAATAATTTGAGACCCTTCAACTGAATGGTATCTAAACCTTACGAAGTTTCACTACTTGGTGACCCTCAAAATTAGCCTAGGGGAAGTTTTCTAAGAACTTGATTTCTTTGCACCGTTAATTATAAATCCAGGCAGCCTCGTAGTTGTAAATTATTACGTAGAAAATCACGTTATATTGTAAAGACTGATATGAAGAGGTGCCAGATGATGTACATAGATTATAGCGTTTGGAAGATCTGACATTAAAGTACTATCAATTTCATTTGGAAAATAAGCAGGAAATTATTGTATACATTATTTTCCCGCCTCGGTAGCGTAGATGATAGCATGTCTGCCTCACGTTCAAGAGGTCCCGAGTTCGATTCTCGGTCAGGATGAGCTACCTGGATTAGGTTTTCTCCAGGATTTTCCCTTATTCTTCAAGACAAATGTCGGGTAACTCTAAGCTCCATGGAACCTGGACTCATTTGAGCATCATTTCACCCAATTCATTCACCGTCTGATATGACTTAACGTTGGGGGACATATATTACAAAAAAATGTATATATTAACAAAGGCAGCTTTCTTTTATGTAGTTTGAAATTGAAACAAGTAATTTTTGCGTATAAAAGTATCTTAAAACTAATGTTAATACAAAAACTGTATTTGAATACAAGTACAATGACAAAGGTCTCATTGAATTACATATATTTTTTCTAAACATATATTTGATGCAATCTTTGCATCGCATTTATTCGATGCGCTCTAGTGCAAATCTCTAGAACTGCAGCACAATTTAATCCATAATACCCGGGTTCTCTTTTAGTTATTTCAACCTTTCATCGAAAATGCTGAGACTCCGATGAACTGAAGTCACAACTGTGTATTTCTCTCCAAAACGTTCAAAAATACATTGCTCTGCTTCGATGAACACAGAGGAAAGCGGAGTGTAATACCAGTCCAGTTATAACAGAGGAATTCCATGGTGTGCAAGACTCAAGGAACAAACGCTTTTGTGCGACGTATATTTCCCTCATAGATACCACAATAATGCAGACTTCTGTTTTCTCTATAAAAATCTGAGCTATTGAATTCAGCTAATAGTTACCAAAGTTATTAAAGTTTGCGAATAAACTATTAATAGTTCCACTGGACACATTCTAGTATCTATTGAATGTGCTGAGACTGCCACTACAGTAAGGGCTTTGCAGTAACAAGAGAGATACTAAATCACACTATTTAGATTTTAAAGAAAAATAAGGTATTTTAAAGCTATTACTAGTTAGTTTGTTTCTATATTTATCTGCTTGTCTCATTAATACCGTGTTGAAAGTTTACGGTAACTCTTATGTTTTTATGTTATATCCTACTGTTGAACCACTTATTTTGTGCCAAATTTTTATTTATGTCATGAATATTTTCCATATAACTGAATATGAAAAAGACTATTTTGAGAAGGACCATAAAAATTGAGGATGAGTAAAGGTACGTTGTCAACAAAAATTGTGGTCATTCTTTATTGAACAGCCCTTGTATTAGTTGGTTGAATACATTCAAAGGATACGAGGTATCCATTTAAACTCAAAAGTTACGTACGGCTGCTTCCTGAACATATTTCGAATGAATACCCTGTGTGTGTATGTAAGAATCAAGAAAATTCTAAACAGTAAATCATAAAGAATACAATTTCTGCATTATTTGGCATGGAAGATGGCGCGGAGAGATAAGGGACAGATAGTACAATGCGAAGATAAGAGCTTGCCGAAACAGATAGAGAAACAGCTGACTGGAAGTTTCGATTTCTTGTTTTTACAGAATATTCCAGAATTGTTTAGTAATATGAGTAGAGGTGTTTAAGGAAGCCGGGACACGCCAAGTGACTCGTAAACGGAGTCGAAATGAGAGTGTAATCGGAATTGAGTATCGTGTGCCTGCAATTGTGTTTTGATAGTGAACGCTTTTGTTAGTGGTCAACGACTTTGGAAGATTGTAGTTGGGTATGTTATGTAATTCTGCTACTGTAAGGTTTGACCAAAGTATGTTTCTACGGAGATAAAGAACGTTCTGAATTTCTGGAAGTTAGACTTTTAATTGTAGGACCCCACAAAGTCACAATACGAAGAATCATACTTATAGTAATCTATCCTTACTTCTGTAGATATTTATGGTAATGTATTAGCGATTTGGCATCTTCCATGCCAAATAATGCAGAAATTGTATTCTCTATGATTTACTGTTTCGACTTTTCTCGATTCTTACATATGCACCTAGGGTATTCATTCGAAATATGTTCAGAAAGCAGCCGTACGTTAACTTTTGAGTGTAAATGGATACCTCGTATTCTTTGAGTGTATTCAGCCAACTAATACAAGGGCTGTTCAATAAAGAATGATCACAATTTTTGTTGACAACGTACCTTTACTCATCCTCAATTTTTATGGTCCTTCTCAAAATAGTCTCCCCTGAATAGGATGCACTTGTCCCAGCGTTTCTGCCAGTCTTCAGAGACATGCTGGAAATCATTTTTCAGAGATCCTTCAAAATCACCTTTGCAGCCTTCACCACTGCTTCTGATTATGGATAATGCCTCCCACAAAGGCGTTTTTTAAAGCTAAGGAATAGAAAAAAGTCACATGGGACTAAATCCGGACTATAGGGATGGTGAGGGATGCACTTCACGTTAATTTTCGCAAGATATTCAGCAACAACTTTGGCAATATGCGGCCGACAATTTTCGTGGTGCAGCATCCAACCTGCTTCACGGAAATGTAGTCTTTTGCGCCTGATATGGACTTGCAATGTCTTCAGGACGTCCCTGAAGTATTGTCCAGTTACGGATGTGTGTGCAGGTACAAAAAGCTGATAAACCATTTCATGAATCTCAAAGAATGAGATGACCATACTACTTTTGCTTTTTGGGGGTTTGTTAATTAAGGAGATTTCCACACTGAGCTTTGCTGTTTGCTCTCAGGATGAAAATGATGTAGCCAAGTTTCATCAGCAGTGATTAACTTTGAAAGAAACTCCGGCTCTTCCTCTAACATAAACTTTAACTGCATGCTGACCTGCATGCCAATGTTCTTTTGTTCGGGAATCAAGAGTCTTGGAACCCATCGCGCACAAACACGTCTCATGCGTAGTGTTTTGTCACCAACGTGTGGGTGGCACCCAATGAAATGTTCAGTACTTCAGAAAGTGATCTTAAGATGATTCGTCTATCCTCTCTCTCAATGGCAGCAGCAGTGGTGATGTTTTCTTCCGTAAGGTCAGTAACTGGAGCAACAGGTCAAACTTCCTGTGATTGTCTGCCCTCTTTAAGCATTTTAAACCACCTTCGAGCTGTGCTGTAGGGAAGAACAGATTCTCCATATGCCTCCTGTAACACTGTATAGGCCTCAACTGAAGATTTGTTAGAGGAAAGCAGAATTTCGAAGCCATATATTGTTCCTCGCGTGTTTCCTTCATTGCGGCGGTAGATGACACTGAACATGTCTGAATTTGCCTGTTTCTCACAGACGGGAACCAGAGTGCCAACAATGAAACTACTGCGGCGTGTTTGTTTCACATTAAGCTAACAGAATATAATAAGATTGAATTTTAGTGCGAAAAATTATGACCTTAAAAAATTAGAATCTTTCTTTACTGAACAGATTGTAGGAAGCAATTGTTTCTCCCTTCATCTAAGCATCCATATTATGTAACTTCCGTTTATGAAGCTTGACCGTTTTTATTAGTGCAGTTATCAAAGTATGCAGGTATAAAAATATAACTTAAATTGCATAGTGGTCAGAAAATATAGTGTATGCAAATTTTGACTGTCATTTTAAAAATTTTAGTGAATTTTGGAACGAGAGAGAGAGAGGGAGGGAGGGAGGGAGGGAGGGAGGGAGGGAGAGACGTGCAGTACGCGTGGATTAGAATGTACAAAATAATTTTCAGACTGTTCTGAAAAATTATAATAATTAAATAATGCACTAAGGCATTTTGGGCAATAAGTATGCCTTGGAAGTTGTATAGAAATTCTTTAATTTAAATAATTATATAGTTAGGCTTTATATATATGAACTTTGCTGATAGAAAATTGCTTCCCGAGTACCATTAACATCTAACAATAAGTCTTCTAGAAAGCTCAGCGGAATACTGTACAAATTTTGAAAATATTAAGATAAAAAAGTAAAGACCACTGAATGACTTTTCAGCAGCTTAGCCAATACAAGGCTAAATTAATGCTTTGAGATATATGAAAATGTAATTTTAAGACTCTGATTCTTTGTGTATAAATGTAAAAAATACAACGAAAATATTCCAGTCCTGTGGTCACACCATTTGCTTTATATCCACCCACCCTATCCTTCACTACAAATACAGTATCATCCCAGAGAGAATTGGAAATTATCGAATCTCAGACATTGAAATTCGGATGAGTGACGCACAGTGCTATATCCAAATGAGATATGAATTTGCAATCATATAGTAAAAGCTATTGATGGCACACATGGCTATAACCTCCAACATCCGTAATCTTTGCACTAAAAACTGTAAACTATAAAGAGAGCTCCCGTACACGTGGTTTACATTTACCCCTGAACACAACGGTATACTAGAGCAGATGATTCACAACACCCGGTAAGAATGTTAAACAACTTTGCAGGATAGTTGAATGACATTGGAATTTTATCATCGGTATAGAAGCTAAACTGTAATTGTTATTATTGGTATAATGCAAAGGAAATAAGAATAAAAATTACCAAAAAAACGTGTATTAAAGAGTCAACATTGTAATCGCAGAACGTGATTGACATTGCAGAATGATAATTTATTTGACAGTATAAAAGGCATCAGTGAAAAATACGCCTGTAATACTGTTGGTGAAAGCTATATATATATCCGCTCAGTGTGAGCGACAGAATGACTTTCACGTCACAAACAGCTTGTTAGTTGGGTAATTCTGACTCTTCACGAAACTGACAGCTCTTTTATGTTACAGCAGCAATGAAAGGGGAATCCAAACCTTTTAGCTGGACGTTAAAAATTATCATGTATCAAAAACAGTCTCACTTTCTATATAAACATGAAAAAATATGTGAAATAGTCTATTCTGCCACTGCTACCGAACAGTTTTACGTAAACATGTAGTTAATTCCAAATTTCGTGTCCGGAAATTACATGATTAGAGCTTTAGTTACAGATGTCAAATTATAGGAAATAATGATGAATTGAGGTTTAGATTTATCAGACGTTTCATACATCGATTATGCTTAGAACCTCAAATGACCCTTTTAAATGTTTCAGTGATAAAATAACGGCATTATATATTGTAAAATATATGCAATGAACGTAATTCTAGTTAGTTGTGCTTAAAGGCAAAAGATCACAAAAAGCTTTTCGTGTCATTAATACCAACTACATAACTATGAAACCATGAGGAGCTGCTTCTATGGTTTTGGCCTTTACTAACCGCAAAAAGCAGACTGTGTCGCAACTGCTCTTTGTTTTCGACTTGACATTCTATATTATTCACCTGAAAAGAGCAAAATGTGTATAAGCATACGAAAAACAAACACGCCGTTTTTATAGCACATCATTGTCTAAAACATAAAACGCTTAAAACATTTTATCTTGCTTGCAGACTTTCATGAAAACATCAGTAATTATAGGCCAAACTCTTAGTTTAATTTAGCCGTATGTATTTTGAGATATGAACAAATTGGGAAGTACACTGTCTTTCTTATTTATTTCTCGTTTTTTACAAAGCTATAATAGAGAAAACTACTGAAGTCCATATAACTTGTCTCAGACATAGAATAGTTTTGTTCAGTAATTAAATATGTTTTGATATTCTGGAGTTACTCGGTGAAGAGTAAGCCAGTATTTATATTACAGAAGAGGGCCATCAAAGCAATATGTGGCATCAACGTTAAAGCTCCATGTAAGGGTCTGTTTCAAAGGCTGAATATTTTAAAACTTCCTTGTGAATATATCTTCATGATTATGTGTTTTCATATCAAAAATCAAAATATGAATATACATATGTAGCATGGACCAACACAAATCCAGTGCTAGATTGACTTGTTTCCAGAAAGGAGTATATTATGAATGTATCAGAATATTCAATGCCGTTCCAAAATATTTAAAATGACTATCTTCAGGGAAAACACATATGTACACCTGCTCCCAAAATCTACCTATGCAGCAAGGCCTATTACTCGGTACATGAATTTATGGATGATTATTAAAATTTCTTGTGCAATAAAGGGAATATAATATATCATCGCATAGGCTTAATGCATTATCTCCGTCAACAAATGACTATCATATTTTCTTTGATTATGCACCATGTTTGTGACTGTCTCATTTAAACCTAATTTCCTTTCCTTTTTTAATCTTGTATGTCGATTAGGCTCTGTGTTCAGGCATATTGGCGATAAGTAATTGTATAATATTTTATGTAGCAGTAGTAATGCTTTCCTTTTTCAGTCAAACGTTACAGATGTTATATGATAGGTGGTGGGTGGTAATGAAAACACTAAAATAAAAGAGTTTAAAAAAATAAAAAATTAACAAGAAAGGTTTGAGTAAGGGTGGTGGAGTTAAAATTACTTAATTGATTTGGTGAGGTTTTATGCATAAAGTTTTCAGTGTCCTAGAGCGCCGCTCAGTGATTGGACCAAAAGAACAAAACTGACTTTTACACAAAGGTAATAAAAAGTGGAATAAGTAATCCAATGACGCTCTGGATTTCTTATGTTTAAATTCCTTAAAGCCACCTATCCAGGCCCTAGAGTAATGCCAATCGACTATTCATTCCCAGCCTAATAGGCTCTTAATGCTGCATCAAATAGACGACGCATTTCAGTCTATTTTAATGGACATCTGACTATATAGTCTACTACGTCATTCTCTTAAATTGCCTGTCATGGGATAACTTTAGCAGCTTTGGATTCGAAACTGCTTTTGACAATAGTGATTGGTTTGGCATGATAAATTCCAGAAATATTTCAATATTTGTTTTTACGCGGATGTAGACTCTCTCCAGTTATTGAATATTGTCAACTTCGGAATAGTAATAATTCTTGTGACAGGACTCTGCTGTAAAGGTGAGAAAAACGGTGATATAACGGAAAAATTTAAAAGAAAATAGTTGCCCTAATATTATCGAAAGCGTACCAGAGGTATAATAGCAGATAGTGAATGCTGGTTTACTTGCCTGCTTAATAAACAAAAGTTTTCGCCATGTCTAAGGTGCAGTGAAATAAATGATTAGCGTCTGGATTCACATTAAATTGGAATTCAATATGCAACAGATACAGCGTAAAACATTTGGTTCGATGCAGATGTGTTCGTAGGGATGCAGATGTGTTTAGAACACTGACATTTTTTCTGTTCCTTAAATGACTAATTTGTGTATCGCCTATATTTAGATGCACTATCTATTTATCTATAAACTAGATGTAACATATGTGTGATTGAAATTAGAAAATAGCGTTACTATTATGTTTAAAACTATATACTTAGGTTTCATTTTAAGATACTCGTCTGATTTTCATTTGAATACCATGGTAGAATCCTTCAATCCACATTTATTTTTGTAAATTCTCACTTATTCGAAATCCAGAATAAAATGTAACTGCAGCCTGAGGAAAGAAATTTTATCTTTCAACAGCTATCTACTTATATTTATTATCCTGTTGCGCATTTTCTATAGTTGATATTCTTTTATATATGTCTCACTTTCTGCTCGTTACACCTTTGAAACAATTCTAGTGTTATCCTTAACACGCAACAAACGAAAAAACGTTGAAGTGAAATAATATTCAGTATACTGCACAGAAAATGTCGTAGCTAATAAAGCCTAGTGGTTTTAATCCACACATAGTTATACTCAACGACAGCTGTAAGTAAACAAACACAAGCACACTGGCTGCTGCACAAGATGTAGCCTAGACTAAATAAAGTGCAATTCAAAATACAGGGGTTATCCAGGGGTTATTGACCATTAGGTTTTTACAAATTCAAAATATTTTATTTGAAAATAACTTACAATACTGGAGCTTATTTTTTCAAATAACCACTGCCGTATTTAAGCATTCTGTTCGAGCTTTAAAGTTACTGTTTTTTGTGGTCGCCGCCAGTACAGTAACCAAAGAGTATAACACCACAATATCATCTAGCAAAGAAGAAGAATTTTTCGGCAAAGAAATAGTAACATATATAGGATTACTTATTGTTTTATAAGATTTTGTCCATTTGATTTTTCAAATCATCTCTGATGATTGAGGATGTCCAGATCGAGTTTCATGATGCACATTGTTGAACGTTTCATATGTCTGATTTATTTCGTTCATTAGTAGGTATATAGCAAATACAATGGATGTGCAGCAACCAAACGTAGACATGTCCGTGATACATGGTTTCCACCATAAAATGTGTAAAAACGATGGATACCATTAGGTAAACGATCAGTACGTGAACAAAATATCTGAATAAAAATGCAGGGAAGACCAAACAATGAATGAAAACGACACAACTCATTTAAGAGATTCATAAAGGAATAAAATCACAGTTCTCAATGTTCAGTTGAGTCAAAAGTTGATTATTATATTAAAAATCTACATCTCTCATGTCAGTTGGATTTTGTATTACACAATTAAATTTGAACCCAGAGAATGCATTTTTGCCTGGTACTCGCACAATACTGAGAAGGTAAGTGAATAAACTTTAACTATGTACAGAATCCCCATAGCGATTTCCACAGCAGAGATGTCCTAAACGATCGCTACTTTCTGGGTACTCTGCTACATTAATGTGTCAAATAGCTGTACAATTCTTTACATATTTGTATAAATTATATATATTATGTAATATTTAATAAAAATAAAGAATGCTAAAATTTCCTTTTAGGAGATTTAAAACGTCTTTACACAATTAAAGTAACATTTAAGTTATGGGAACTAGCTTCATTCTATTTTTATCACAGTAAGGTCCAAGTAGAATTTGAGGGATATTATTGCATATATATTGTGTATTTACATATTTAGTAACTAAAGCTATTTTGGTATTAAGCATATCGACTCATAATTATGTGTTTCACTACAGCTTTCCGTAATTAATGTATGGCTGAGGTTCCCAAAAAAAAAATCAATTTTCATGCAACATACATAATCTAGGAGTTGGCCCGCCTCGGTAGCGTAGATGGTAGAATTTCTGCTTCACGTTCAAGAGGTCCCGAGTACGAATTTCGGTCAGGGTGAGTTACCTGGATAAGGTATTTCCGGGCTTCTTCCTTATTGTAAAAGATGAATGTTGGGTATCTCTAAGCTCCATGGACCCTGGACTCATTTGAGCATCAATTCACCCACCCCATTCATCGTCCGATGTGACTTAAAAAGTTAAAGGTGTAAATTACAAGTAACCTTACATTAGTATATTGAGATATAAGTATAAGTAGATTGCGTTATTGAAGAATAAGAAGAATTTGAATGCATCACACTAAGTCTATTATCTTATACTTCCGAGATTCCCCCATTGATTTAATCGGTGTGTATTCCTTATTAGTTTTTCGAGAATGAGTAACAGAAATAGTAACTACACTTAATAATTGTACCATGAACTGTTGCATATTTTGGTTTCTGCAGTTAGGTCTCCACCATTAACCTTAGTTGCAAACTGTAAGCGATTATCCATCTCTGCTTTTTGACCTTACAGAAACGAGAAAAACTTGCAGCTCACAGTGTGGTACTACAAGAATTAAGTCCTAAATAAATATCTGGCAATAAAGAGGAATTAAAGCCTTAGGTAATACTTAAAAAGTGAAATTCAGATATTAAATATGATTATATTCCATGTTTGCAATAATACGAATACCAAAGTTAGCTTAAAATAATAAAGGTACTCAGCTGCATTAAAATAGACAAAATATGCAGGAAAGTTACGTTTTATTTTCGAAGGGGATTTGGCCCTGCGAACAGTGTTGGTCTATTGTACCTTATGCCCCCAAGTGCGGCATCTCCGGAAGGAAGGATGAGGGAAGACGAGACAGAGGGCGGCCGTCCCAAGAACCCAATACAATGCAGAGGGTAGGGTCCCTACATTTTACTTATATGGAAACCTCCCCCTTCAGGCCAGGGCAAAAATATTCCCCTTACTGTGGTTCGGAGACGATCCCAACTGTCAATTCGGAGACCGGCAACCGACCTACCGAAAGAGGAAGTGGTTCACTCAGAGCATATCATCCTGACATGCACTGCAGACTCCCGCCGACACTTCTACCCTGAAAGAGGCCACCAGATGAGAGATAATATGAAATCATAATGGAGATGAAATGGAGGGACAGGAAGTTCGATTGATGTAATTAACCTACCCAGCATCCACCTAACCACCCAAGAAAACCCCCGAAAAACCCTTGGGTCAGTTACGTCAACCACGGGAATCGAACCCGGGCCTACCGAATACGAGCCACAGACGAAACCGCCTGAGCCATCCTAGTCGGAGGAAGGTTGCGTTACCAGCACTTAGTGCAGGAATTACTTTCAACCATTATAAGATTAACTGAAATGGCATCATAAAACCCTATTGTCAAAAAAAGTTTATTTAAGGATGGCGCTTTGTATTCTAGTTTGCCTTAGTTTTAGCGTGTGTAACATTTAATGATAAACTCATCCGAAATCTAAATTCAAATTATCTGTTCACTACAACTGTAGTATCGACGACAACCGACGGCTTTGTTTTGTTTACGTCAGCCCATCATAGGTGACATTGTTTTCAATTACCCATCATCAAAGGTAAAACCATGTCTGCATTGAAAAATAACTGTTATTAACAGTTATGGTACATTTTATAATTAGACCCGCATAACTAACGTTTTAACGCGGAATCAGCTTTTATTGTGATTTACTCCACGTGGGCGAAGATATTCTGATGTCTCTGATATCCTACTGGATGGAAGCGGGATTACAAGCAACTCTACTTCAGCCAATTAAGGATGTGGTCAAAGAAGCTTCTTTATCACTGACCTTATCGATGCTAATCTGGATATGAAACAAAGCAGTTCACACATAGCAGTCTGGAACAGTACAAGCACTTAACGACCACCGTATTTTAATATACATAGGTACAATGGCTTATAATAGAAGAATTCTTTCAAAGATGTTTCTTATGGTCCGTTCTGTTTTTTAGTAACGTGTCCATGTATCCACATTTGTTATGGGTATATCAACAATCTCTTTAAATATTGATGAACCGAGCTATTGGTACATAACACATTGCAATTTCATTGTAACAATTCCTATGGCATTGTTCTCCCAACGTAAACACTTCTGGGACACTTCGGATTACAATTTAAACTCATGTTCAGATATAACACGAACATGTATCTAATATGCTTTCTATTTCTTCATTAAGATTTCGCAATGTCCTCAGGCTGTCCATTCCAAAAGCCCAAAACGAATAATGTATCTTTTATAATATCAGAGGATCCCTGTTTTCTGTACCCTTTATGCGTTATCGCTATAATGACCTTTATCACGCTTTAATTGATCAAAATGATCTACCTATACACCAATTTAAAAGAAAGTAGACGCATTTTCTTTATTGGCATGTGACTTACTCTGTGTGAATAAAGTTCTGGTCCCCAGTCTGACACTGTAGAGTATATTCAATCATTACTTGAGCGAAATTCTTCCATGGTTTCTAGTAGGTGAGCAGAAAATATGCAGAGCACGCATTTACTTCGCTGTCCACATAAATTATATTTTAATGACATACTCAAGTAGCACACAAAATCCGTATGTAGTGCATATAAGATAATATGGAAAATATCTCTCGTAATAATTTAATTAAAGTGTATCTCTTCAAAATAATTTAAATCGTGGCAAATGAGAAATAAAATAGCCAGAATGCGTAGGCGGTATTTTGCTGATTTCTCTACTAAGTGCATATATAGTAGGAACTTTCAAACCTGTCAATACGCTTCGAGATTTCAGCGGAAATTTATTGAGGCTTTCCACAATGAAAAACAGTATTTTTATAAAAAGGTTCAGCTTGTGCGTGTTTGGGGAGGGGCTTGCGGGGGTGGTTGGGTGGGTGTGTGTGGATGTGGATATGTAAGCGTATTTGTGTGCACCATAACTCAAAAATTAAATGTCCGATAAATACAAACCCTTGATATTTAGACCCAGTATTTTCCAACGTTGCGCCACATAGATTAAAAATAGCCCCAAGCACAAATTGCTACTTAAATGGAAGACTTTTTAAAATTTATTTTAAAAATGGCTCTTACTGTTTATTTAAAATACCATACATTATATATTCACAGGACAACTTAAATGTGTAACTTCAATTTTCCAGGAGTAGCCTGAAGTCCTCTTCAGTCGGAGGGAATTTAATACAGATAATGTTGTACAAGTACGTGGTCATTTTTAAGTCACAGAC
The DNA here is from genome assembly GCA_030765055.1 of Mantis religiosa. NCBI lineage: Eukaryota > Metazoa > Arthropoda > Insecta > Mantodea > Mantidae > Mantis > Mantis religiosa. The sequence continues at coordinate 76,848,107 of CM060948.1, forward strand.
GAAAATATGCACCAGAAAATGTGAGACACAAATTATTTCGAATAACTTGTAAAACCATTCCCGATATATTGGTTATTAATGTTTGATTTGCTCAGTATTTTGTCATTTTTTTAAACGTCCTGACAGTTTTACTTGTTTCTGGTGACATAATGTAAAGAGTACATTCGCCAGCGGAGACAGTCACTGACTGGAATGTGCTACCCCTATCTATTTCAAAACATTGAGTCAAAGGCAAGGAATGTTTGAGGGTAAACGAATGCTACACAAGGAGTACAACCATTCAAATAACATACGCCCTACACAAAAGCAATTCACTCTGTATACTAAGGCAGAGAAGACATTGTGTCTGCCTCACGTTCCGGAGCTTCCGAGTTCAAATCTCGGTCAGAGTGAGTTACCTGGGTAATATTTTTCCGGGGTTTTCCCTTATCCTAAAAGACGAAAGTCGGGTAACCCTCACCTCCCTGGATCCTGGACTCAGTTGAGCATAATTTCACCCCTTTCATTCATTCATTGTCCCATATGACTTAACGTTGGAGGACGTAAATAAAATAAATAATAGGGAAGACATTGTACATAAAAAGAAGAAGGGTTAGATGTTGACCAGATGTTTTTAAATGGGCTGTAACTAAACTGATCCGAGTGTCAAACAGCTATCAGGGAGGGTATTGGAACCGTATCTAATCAGTAATTTCCTATTGCGCTTTATTCCCCTGAGCCTTTTTTGCTGTGGCACACTGTACTTGTTTGTGGAATTTTAAGGCTTCCGTATACCTTCCGTTCTTACACAGTTGTCTATGGCCATTCCATTGGTAAGTATAATTAAGTATTAAATTACATATTTCTTCAAATTCAGATGTCAATTAAATGAAGTATATAGGAATATGACCTGTCCTGAGAATAGATTCTAGTAGCTGTATAAAACCAACTAAACGATATAAGGTGGAGAAAGCCATTTGAATGTAACACATAAATATAACACGTTAATTATTAAACATGAGATTTTTATCATTGTTTTGTTTTCTAGAACTTTTTAAGGCATTATGAGAATGATTTATTCTGCCTGTAATTTCACTATGCTGACTATAAAAACAAAATAGCAAGAAACTGTGGAAGAATTACGATGTCTTCATGAACTGTACTGGCTAGCAGGTTTTGAAACTACTATTGAGTATCCTTTTTAGAAATACATATCTAACTAACGTGTTTAAGTTTAAGGTTTCTGTTGTATTTTGAATGTGCGACTTCCTACAGATACGTTTACTGATAAATATAGTATGTCCTAAACACAACAATAACTTAAAAGATGAAAATAGTATGTAATTATGGTAATGCTAAATATTTTCAAAATATTATATGCTTCGTCCAGCCAGTTTTAAGTGTACCAAATACGATGCCTGATAAACATCAAGACATGTATGATTTCAATAGCTAACTTCTCCTTGCTTATCCTTTAAAGTTAAAGTTTTACTTTCTGTTTTGTGTTCTATAAGCATAATTAATAACCATTCAACGTTTTTCGTTAATGTGGGAGATTAAACAAATCGTAAAGCAGACACGCTACTATCTATGCTACCGAGGTGGGCACGTTGATTTTGAAAATATAGAATTTGGAGATTTGATTTAAGATATGACACGTTCGTTAAGAAGAATGTAGAATAAATTGAAAAGCACTCTTCCCACTTTGTTTAGGATTAGCGTTTTAGCTCCGATATAGGCATGCTAGGTCGTTGGACTCGTGAATGGGTGGTCTACGGTTCAGTTCTAATTTTCATCAAAACCTTCCTCCCGGCTGGACTTAGTCCATGTTTTCCTCGGGATTTTCTGATTGGAATATGCGAGGGAGATGCCCTAAACTTAGACCTGGAACGGTTCCTCTCAAAATTTGCTTTCCCAATTTTTTATTCATTCACGTGTCACCAATCTTGCCGTTTGGTGCCTATGAAGTAAGAACAGAGATTAAATACTTCAATTGTAGAACCGGGTGGAAAGGTAAAAAGGGGGCCGCGCCGTGGCTGGGCGTTACACCGCTTCACTCTTACCAAGGTGGTGTGGGTTCGATCCCAGACGACCGCAAAGTGAGATTTGTGGTGCACAACATGGCGCTGGGACGTATACTCCGGGACCTCCGGCTTCCCCCACCTTCATTCTAGCAATTGCTCCATTATCATCTTTACTTTCATTCACTTCGCCCTCTGCCCTCATTCCGTTCATCTACTACCCTCACTCTCATTCCGGGGACCGGGCTAATCACACATCCCTGGATTTCTCTCTCTGATCCATAGTTATGGTTTCCTCACTCGATGCCTAAAATAGCGTAAGGGGGGAGATGACCATAAATGATTAGGACTGTGTACTCTGTTCAGAGAAGAACGTTATAGGTACCTCAACCATTCACTGAAAACTACGTGTCCATTACGTTGTAGTTAATCAGATTATTATGAAATGTTCTCTTTAACAATCGCAACACTTCTTAGCAAAATATGCAAATAATATATAAAAGCTAGAAGTGTACTTACCTCACTTTTTAATGTATTTCATAAAAGTAATAAAAATAAAGGAATATAACGGAATTTTCATCTTAAGTCTTTTTTGAAAAATTAAATAATTTTTGTTTCTCCTTAATCAAAAAGGAATCATGAAAATAATAATTTGCTGCTTGTAAGATCTGTGGAATTATATACGCATTTTGGAGAATAAGTCGCTTAAACTGATGTTCTGTAGTTGCATTTGCAGAAGTAATGTGGATGTACAATGGAACTCGGTAAGCAGCATTGCAAGTCGCGCTCTGTATGTGCTTCTGGACGGGAACCAAACATAGCCTACCTCACTCCTCTCCTCAACCTGAAGGTGACTACAGGGTTTGTTTCCTACACGTTCCTCCAAGCAAACACGACGACAGGATGATGTACTGCTTTGGTGAAATAAAATACTACAGCTTCCGTACTATTGGCATACACCTGAATACTGTGGCGCCTTGGGACCTAACCATGTAGTTGTGTGTTTACATGCCAGAAAGTGGATTTGGTTGAATTGCATTACAGAAGTGTCAGTTGAAAAACGAATTTGAGGATAATGTTGAATGAACTAATAGATAGGGGGTTTAGGACACAAGATATTTTTAAAGTTTCAGATGGATTTATTAGGAAGCAAATCACGCAACTTTGGTTTGTTTGCACTCTTGGGTTCATACTATTTTGAAAGCGAAAGTAAAATGTGTTATGCCACATCCAACTAGCCCTAAAAGTGAAAGTGGTAACCGCTCTATATAGGGTTATCAAACCCTCCTGCCTTCCTAACATAGCTGTTTTATGTTCTCTATTACATATATTTACTTGGAAAATGGTCATAGAAAGGAATGAGAAGTTACAAAATGTATTCCAAATAATGAGATACGTAGCTGATTTAAATTAATGAGTAATTTCCCTTCTACTGGGAAATGAAATGTGTAGAGTTAAACGCCAGCTTTTACTACATACGACACCGCAGGCGGTGACAGTGACGATACATGAGATGAAGATGGAGTACCGGTGGAATGAGATGGCGGGTTGACCCAGTGATCCCGGAGGAAACCCGCTCCAGCACCGTGTTGTCCACCATGAATTTCACTTTGCGATCGCCTGTGATTGAACCCAGGCCGCCTTGGTAAGAGCCAAGTGGTTTAACCAAGTGCGGGATCTCTTGAGTTTGAGGCAGACACGCTGCCCCCATGCTGCAGAGGCGCACGCACGTACCAAAATATATAATTTTTAATCCAACCTGTCCACAACTGAATGAGAAAGCGAAGCACACAGCTTGTAGTAACTCCGCCACTTCTTGCAAAATTCGGCAACCCTGTGTTAGTTTACACCGAGCCACCTAAAATGACGATATCAGAGCGGTATGCTTCTTAGGAAATTATTTTTATTCATAGTAATATGTAAAGCTGATATCCAGCGTTGGGCGTGGTTTAAATCCCACCTGGACCATCCTCTGTGACTTCGGATCCCCCCCTCACTCTCAGGTTTCCCTCAGTACTTACAGCTGACGAATGTCGGAATCATATCCTAAACATGGGTCTAGAATGTTCTAATATTTCATTTATGACTTAATTTTCTAAATACATTTCCTTAAAAATATTGTCGATGTCTACCGCCTGTTGCATCAGATTGAGTAAAACGGATTTTAAGCACTACAGAGAGAGAGGGGGGAGGGAGAGAGAGAAAAAGCTTTGAGTCGTCAACATTGTGCTTGACGTGTTTAGCGAATAAATGAGTGCTATCCTTTGTTTCTATGATGCTATGAATGATGACATCATTCTATAGGACGATATTGAACCCAGAGCAGGGATCCAACAGTAACCTGTAAATAGATTCCGTCTCTTAAAAATTGCCGAGCTCTGTCATGGTTTGTGCTCTCGCCTGGCATGTGAGATAAGGGGTTTAGCTTCCACAACATAATATTACGAGTTAAACATTTATTATTGAACCTTGGACAGGTTAAACGTTTTTAAAATTATCTGCAACAGAACTACTACATTTTAAAAAGTCTTAAATTAACCGCTATGAACATTCCTTATGCTTAGCACAAATTAAAGCACCACGAAATCTACCAAAATTAGCAAAAATACCTAGTGTCTCACAGATATAAACTTTTGGTCAGGGTCTATCCGGGGACCGAAGTCCCCCCTCCCCACCTAAAAACCGGACAGTAACACACGACTCCTCGGCGTTTTCCAGTAGGACGGAATCTAGGTTAAGCCCCCTCCCCCATTACAGGGTGGAAGTGGATACGCCACTTACGCGCGTCACACCACCCGGGAAGACTACGAATAACTTCGGTCGGGCCGCCAGTGATGTGGCACACCATGCTAGTACCGCAGACCTTGAGGCATCTCACAACCCCGTCTGCTAGCGAACTACACAGACGTTCCCTATACCTATGCGTTTCGGGAACAACTGCCGAAACCCACCCATTCGAACAACTAACTTCCTTTCGGGAGGGGCTGAGTTGTGCCCGGCGTACTTCTCGTAATAGCGTCAGAAGTACCACGAGTGCTAAAGGTCCGCAGTGACCGCACTACGGCAGCTGAAGGATATACACAACGCTATACAAAATAACCCTATCCTCTTATCACACAACTGTCAACGGTAATACTTCCACTCATAGCAAGGTGCAAAGTGCAAATAGCACACTGATCTAAAGAAACGACACATCAGTATAATGATATCAAATAAATGGTGAGAGAGGAAGAGAAACGAAATGCTAAGCGATTAATGGTAAACTTAACTTGCTTGACATTAAAATGTAAGAGTAGTTGAGAAGTCCTAAAAAATTGCAATTTTGGGACTTAAGTGGTTTATGTTCACATTTGAAATGTAATATTATAAGTAAATTAGTTGTTTATCGCAAACATAAATAACCTATGTAATAACATTTACACTATTTGAATCATTGCAAATCCTAACCGATGCATATGAAATTCCCAAACATAAATTTTCGCCAAAATGTACTACTATTGGTTAAACACTTTTTTGTTATTTTGCCTGAGTTCCTTAAAAGTAGGAAAGCAAGTTTAGTCGCCTAAAATCTGAAATGAGAAACCAAAACATTTACTCCCAGTATGTGTCACTTATAAACACAATGTTCCATTAGCATCAAGTTGTTAATCTGTCTTTGTAATTAGTTTATATATAAATATATGATCCAATTTAATATCTAATTCCTGTCGGGTTTCTCAATTATGATCTGGTAAGATGTTTTTAGAATACCGCTATGCACAGACTACGAATGTAAATTATGCTAGAGGCTTGAACTAAGGTTAGGTTGTTCTTTTTACACGTAGAACTCTTAACACAAATTGACATTACTAACTTCACATAGATGCGTAATTATTTTTTTTTAACTTCCTCACATTGCTGCACTCAGCATCGCGAAGCAAGTGTGGAGCTGTGCTAGGTTGTGGCCCGGTTGTGTAAGCCAACTTTCCGGCTGATCACATCTCCACCCCGTATTGGTCGGATGATCGCCCATCTCTAACTTGGGTGTATGGGCGTTAGGCCGGCAGTCGGGTTAGCACGCTTTGGCCCACTAGGGCTGTTACTCCACGTTTTCCCCCCACATTATTGCATATCATGTAACTATGCTCAATTATTTGATAATAGCTACTAAAGCGATATTTTTAATACTTGGATATTCGATTTAGTTTGTTTACCACCTCGGTAATGTAGATGGTAGCACCTCTGCCTCACGTTCAAGAGGTCCCGAGTCTCCGTCAGGTTGAGTTACCCGGATAAGGTTTTTGCCGGGTTTTTCCCTAAATCCTAAAAGAAAAATTTGGGGTAAATCTAAGCTCCATGGACCCTGGGCTCATTTGGACATCATTTCACGCATTCCATTCATCGTCCCATTTTACTTAACGTTGGAGGACGTAAATTAACAAAAAAAAAAAAAAAAGTGCTTTGACAGGGGATGGGTTTCTCTTGTTGAACATTTCTTTCGACAAGCCAATATATTTTCAGTTCTAGTGCAGGAAGACTTTATTACAAATTTCTAGAAAAAATGTACTTTATGAAACGGAATTCAATTTATTAGAAATTTCGAGAGATAGGCTCAGCCAACGAACTGTAAGTCCGCCTTAAGTAAATGTATTACTGATCTTTATTTAAACCCTGAACGGTGAACGCTATTGCTTAGTGCTTCAAGGTTTCATTAGCCAGCTAGAGAAATACAAAATAAACTACGCACCCATGATTTTCCACAAGATCGCAGGTGTTGTGAGATGTTTAAGCAGTGGTGTCTGCAACTTCTGGAAGAGGTTTTAGCAATGTTGCATCTCTAAATATACTCCATTTTATAATTAGTGACATCACAACTAAGGTGTTTAATGCAGTAAAGCAGAACTAGCCTCTATCATGTGATTTGCTCCCTGAGGAGAGGATATTCAGATGTCTGATTGGCTCAAGTTAGGTATGAATCGATTCCTACTAGATGGGAGCTGCCTCCTCTATGCATTGGAATATCTTCGCCAAGCTGAAAAAATTACATGTCCCGGCTTACTGCTGTGAACACTTTGAGATATCAGTCTATTATTATAAAATGGACTATACTTGCTATCCCTCGCTCGTCGGACTTCATTTTGCTGGACCTTTTACTTTGGGAACCAAAAAAGTTTACACCATGCTTGCGTTGAATTTCAAAAACTGAAACTACTGCATACGGAGAAGGGTATCACGAACAAATCGCAAAGGTCCAGTACAACTAAGAAGGTTCACGCTTATATTGCATCCACCCGTGGACAACATTTCTAACATGTGTTGTAATTGCACAGTGAACTTCCAAATATTCTGTATATTAGTTCAGTAGGTTCGAAGTAAGTGTTGTATGAATTTAATTTATTTTACTTTTGTTTTCAGGTAAGTCTTGGATGAATTCTTGGATTTAAGTAAGTATTGTAAAATTAATTATAAATAGTAATATCTTGATGTTTAACATTTCTTTTCGAATTTTACAATAACTGCGAATAAACAGATATATTATAAAATAGATAGTTCTTCAATTCAGTTTCAGTGAAAGAAATGGAATGGGAACGATGCATCTGTAAATTTTATTTTCAAAACAAATTTTATTTTTAGTTTTTCGTGGAAGATAAATTTGCCTATTATGGGGTACATTTTTTTCTTTTTGTTATAAAACCAATAATAACACAGGTTAGTGACTATGAATAATATATTTGTATACTCCAGCTCTTTACTTCTCTTATAGAATGTAATACTCGACCTTAAATACACTGTTATGCAAATAAAATGAAATTCTCAGAAATTCAAAAATGTGATTGTTAATATGGAGTGGTGCTTAATATGGGGTGCTAGAGGCTCCTAATATGGGATATATTTTCTGGTGTTAATTTAGAGCATTACAAGTGCAAAAGTTTACACTACTTAATTTCTATATTAAATACGATGTTTGCATGCCCGAAGTGAAAGTCCAAGTTTCAAATCCCAACATGTTATCCTATTTTGTCCCTACGATCTAGACAGCTCTTATTTTATTTACTTCCTTTTTTCACAAACTTTTCACAACAGAAGCTACTGGAACTATCACCTGCACAAACCTTGTGTGCCCAATTAAAATATTTGCAGCACCTTATCCATGTTTCTCCCTCTCGGTCCTCCGAAAAAAGGCCTGCAGAATACAGGCACTCCGCATCATCTATCATCGTCGTCGTCGTCGTAGTCGTCGTCGTCGTCGTCGTCGTAGTCGTCGTCATCGTCGTCGTATTCACTCTGGTTTCCCCACTCCTCTTCCGATTCCAGAGGTACAAAGTCGTCTTGGTCTTTGGAGGACGAAGATTCAGCAGTGCACTTCCTTTTCTGGTTGTCTTTGTCACTTTGGCTAGCAATGCTAAGGTCCTTTTGGCTATTGGTGGAGTCTTGTCGGCCATTTGACTTCCTTTCAGTGAGCTGAGCTTTGCATGTTGAGCTTGTAATTACACAAGATGTCCCAGCTGGAGATGAATTGGCTTGTTCTGATGAAATGGCCTTCTGCTTCAGTGTTGGGATTGGGCTGATGTCTGCCGCCAGTATCAATCTCTGGGAAGCAGATGGATGTGTCACTTGACACATTTTTATTTAGAAAGTTCATCGTGTTCATTGCACGTTTTATTTTCATGAATTGCAAAATCTTGTTGCCTGAAAGTGTTGGGGTTGAATGGATATATTCCCGTTTTGCGGAACCCATTTCTAGCTGTTTCTACTGAGGTTGCACGTAGATAGGCTTCTCCAAAGAGATTCCCTATCTGGTAAACTGTAACCGTTTGACCAATATGATTTTTCAGCCATGTTTGGATTTCCTGGCAGTAGGTGTTCAGCGGCCCCATGAATATATATATTTATGGGTACCTCTAATTAAACTCTCCATGGTACCCCATTATAGGGAACTCGCTATTTGTAATTTATTAGTTCTTCCGGCTGCTTTTGTAATTGAACTAAAGCAAAGGACTGGACACAGAAAGATTGCTTGATCTTAATACTATAACTTCAGCAAAGGTGTGTTTAAAACAATAAATACCTTATTGTACTTGTAATCACAGATGTCAACAGCAGCAAATAACTTGAAGGAGCAAACTTCTTTCATCAGCTCACAGTGACACGATCTCAAGCAGGGATACCATGACGTATCCGCGAAAACTCTTAGTCCATGACATTTCTAGCAGGGTTCAGCACTATGCAGCTGAGATACCACTCTACCCCAAATTACGCACCACCTCATATTGGGCTATAAATAGTAATATGTTGATGTTTAAAATTTCTTTTAGAATTTTACAGTAATTATAAACAAAACAGATGTATTATAAAATAGATTTTCAATTCAGTATCAGTGAAAGAAATGGAATGAAAGCGATGCATATGTATATTGTATTTTCAAAACAAACTTTATTTCTAGGCTTTCCTGGAATATGAATTTTGCCTGATGGCAAAATGAATCTCTTCGGATTTCTCCAGAAAGTTATTCCTTTATAATTGGATATATCAAAAATACACCTATGAAATATTCACATCCCAAAAACGCCTCATTCACTCTTTAGTACAATATAAAATCGTTGTAGGCTCAAAATATATTTTATGTACCCTGTATATGTTACTTCTCTTAACTAATAAGTATCCTGGAAAGTTGATAAGATAATGGATGGAAATTAATCATTTATTCACACTAGCCGTGTATAGGCTAAGGTTTTGGATAGATAGCCAACCTGAAACATTCAATGCCATGGGCAGGATTTGAACCACGGATCTACTGGTTTCCGCCCAGTCACTCTTACTCATTGAACTACCATCGCTGACGTGCCGTCCTGACATTAAATTCTCCAACTGGTTCATATTTTCCCAGTGAACCACTAGGGGCTCTGGTATTCGAGGTATATAGCTTGTTGCGACTTACTATTGTAAGTACTTGAATCCCAGGCTTCATTATTAAACTCTTATTATTTAAATTAATTGATGGAAAATAATTTCTTCACACTAGCCGTGTATAAGCTAAGGTTTTGCATAGATAGACAACGAGAAAAATTCAATGCGATGGCCGGGATTTGAACCACGGAAATCCCCTGGTTCAAAACCCGGCCATGGCAATGAGTTTTTCGGGTTGACTCTATCCAAAACCTTAGCCTATAGCCTATAGCTGTCTTTTATAGCTTTCACGGCACGTTAAATTTATAGATTTGCTGGGCATTACCTTAAAAGCATTTATATCAAATAAAGTGGCATCAACTCTGGTTTATTACGCCAGTTAACCAGTAATTTCGGTGGTGCTGCAACAAACACGTATTCCTTTTTTGTTTTAGTTTTTTATTTATCTGTTTGTACATTCCTGAAATACTGTGTCATTAGATTGGAACTGTAATGATGCTTCGCTGCACGTAGTTCAGCTGCCTTCTGATAGATGTCACTAATAGAATATGGTCATATCGATTGTTCCGCCGTTGTTGGCTGCTACACCGTACTTTTGGCGGCTGACCCGAGGGTAATTCAGCAACTCTCTGTTGGGGATGAAACCTCATGGCAAATATGAACTTCTACATGTGCAGTCATAACGTTAAGCAGTCAAATATTTAAATCGTGTAAAATGTGCCAAAGCGAGAAATAGAACTTTGAGATAGTGGGTAATATTACGGTTTACAGAGCTACAATTTTGCATAGTTGTAATGATTTTATATATTTCAGGATATATATTAAAATTTGTTATTTTAGGGTTAGTGATTAAAGCACAGACAGCTGACAAACACAGATCTGGAGTTTTATCCTTGCTATATTATACATTTTCTCCTCGATTTCACAGTATTACACAGTTTAAGTGATTAAAACTTCAAATTATGAGGGTATTACGTTGCTTTTTAAGTATTCCATAGAGGCATATATGAACGGAATGAACATAAAAACGATTTGTTTGTAAGTGGAAAACTTCAATTCTCAATTCTTTTTAGCGTAAACTGTTTCTATTCTTGAAATGGGTATAATATGTATTTAAAATCCCTGCTTAAGGTATAGGTATACTTCCAGAATTATACATACATAAAACCTCATTGTTTGTTTTTGCTTTAAAACAGCTCAAATATGAAAACACTTGAAATACACGCTTTTTGTTTGAGCTACACGAAGTTTGCAACACAATTTAGTAAAAATGGATACTCTGAAAACTGTTTGCAAAATTGCAATGATATGTGAATTTAGGTACCTAGTTATTATATAACATTTAATTCATATTAATTACAATTTTTCAAATACCAATGTGTTATATCCTATTCAAATGTTACGCTTTATTTTGACGTTCACAAACTATTATAAGGAAAACCATGTTCCTTTTTATTTTATCAATATCAATCTACAAAAAGATTTACCACAAATTAACGTAATAAGGCAACTTTTAAAAACCTGCATACGAATTTCTAGTTAACGCTGCTCAAGTTAATTTGTAAAATCTTTGAGTGATGCATTTAAAATTTTGAAAAAATATTGAGAAAATAGTTTCTTAAAATGTGTTTTAGACTTCAGAGTTGCTTTAGTAGGATACAATATTTTTATATTTTGCTTCACAGAAAAACTGCTTTCACTACAAGCATGATCGTTGCCTTTTCTTAAACCCATAACAAGTGATTTATTCTAAAAGGTAACTCAATGTAGTTAAAAATTCTTGAAAAATGTCTTACAGCAAGATATAAAAATATGACTAATACTTTAAATTTCAATATTTTGAAGATTATAAAATAAAGATCAATAATACTTATATAAAGAACACATATTAAACGCAGTTGAGTAAATCTCTTCAAATAAGGAGACAACCATTTTAAAATATGCAAGTTGGGTGAAAAGAAAAGTCCCCCTCCCCCGCCCATACACCAAACTACATTGGGATTACATAATTTTTCCAATATTTCTACAAGAATTACCTATATAATTTTATTATTTAAAGTAATATAACTATATATTTGTCTTGCTTTAAAGAATTAACCGAAAAATTATGTTTTAAATTAACAAAGAAATCGATCTTTGTTAAGAAATGCATATTAAGATTTAAATTGCAGTAAATGCCTGTGCTATAACAAGTTGCATGTGAATGTGTGTACGTGTGCGTACGTACGTACGTTCTGTGTGTCTTCTTTAATGTGAGCTAGGACTCTTTTGAAAATAGGTATTTTAATGAGGTAATTTATTCCTAATATGCATTATCAATATAGTTAGACACAAGCTTCAGACTCGCATTAAACTGCATCTGCCTTGCAGTATATCATTTCACATTGACTGATCAGTTTCGCAAATGTATATTAGGCGTATGATATTTATATCCCCAAACAACTAATAATTACCTTACAAAACAAATGAATTTCCCACAGCGAGAGTTGTTCTCATCTAATTTCTCAAACACAAAAAATACTGGATCTACCATTCGAAGTAATATATTTTTATGTGAAGGTGACCTGCCATTTTCCTCCGGTCTCCAGATGTTATAAATGTTGCAAGTGCATTGAGTCAAGGAATACTTTCCAACAACCCAGCCATTTAAAGTCAAGTTTGTTATTCATGATGGCCTCATGTGGCCCCAGCAACTTACCCTGAAATGAGAGAACATAACATTCAGATGGGAATTTTAATTATTTCAAAGCTGGAATTTACCTCTTTCGTGTAAGTATACTGAGAGAGGGTGAGGCAGGATGAGACTTAATGCGGGTAGAAGAATTTATTTTCCAAACACTATTCAACTCTCAATGTCCTTGCTAGACTCCCGTTTAGAAGATTCACAAATATACATTACGCCAATAAGGACAGGAAAGAGAAATTAAGGCGGAAAGAAAGCGAAAGTGATAGCTTTGTCGTTGAGATACTGCCATTCTATTGGAGCAAGGCTCTTAGCATACTGTTACAAGCTAAATACGTTGACTGTGCACTCGAAAATGTGGGAGAAACAGAGAAGTCCTTTCAAATATCTGAAGAATAGCAGGAGATACAATGCCAGCTCCATTGTGGAGGTGTCTGTACTTGAAGTATTTGCGTCACACTCTGGCAGATACGATTGCACTACATTAAGAAAAAGAGCGAGGTTTCCAGAAGCGCATTTCAGATTGTGCATCCATCTATACATCTCTGTATATCTAATGTGTGTTTCTTCGGTTAAAAAACCAATTTGTTAACCAGACATAGACTTGATTAAGATTCCTCTGAAGTTGTGAACTTACTTTTCAGGAGAAAGTGGTAAGAGTATGTATGGGCCCTTATTGAGTATGGGTCTTTTGGAGGAATCTTGAAAGAAAATAGCTTGTATGTTCGTATACAGTAATCGCTGCATAAGAATAGTTTAGTCACAACACCTTGGCAACAAAAGGACCATAACCTATGAATAAATTATCCCACCTTCATGTATTTGGAGGTAATTATCTCATTTGAAGTAAAAAACTGGAAAAGATTCCTCTGCCTGTAGTTACCTGTGATCCTAAAAAGGGAAACCAGGGTAGTTATTCCTATAAACCTTGGATGCATCTGAACGGAAATGCATAGTTGGTTCATTTATCCCCCATTAACAAGAAAAACAACGCGGGAAATGGACATGCCAAAGAAGGAATTAGAAGTAATAGCATCTAGATGCAAACACCGCCAAGACCCTCTTTAACATTTTGACATCACTGAGTGCCCAATTTAGTAGTCTTAGCTTTCAACGGTAACCTAAAAGACTCTCCTTTATATATTAAAACTTAGGCTGAAAATTTCTCTTTAATGGTAGCCGTTATTGAATTAATTTCTATAACTTTTAACCAATTTAGTAGAAAATTGTATCACAGATATTTTTCAAAATAATTTACAGCAAAGAAGAAAATTAATTTTCGAGGTTCTAACACCTCCCTTGCAAACAAAATATTTTTACGAAAGTCTCCCGTGGAATGCCACGTTGGGATGTAAGTTTGAAAAGTTAATTTTTTAATTTTGGATATTATCTCTCGGATGTCTGTAACATTGTGTATTGGATTATGTGATAAAGTAGGTAACTGCTCTTATTTTCTAAATGTGAAACATGCACTACATTGTTCACACCATAAATAAAAAATCATAAGTACTTGACGAAAAAGTCATTTTGTATATCTTCATTTACGTCCAAAGAACGTATGCTGAACATTAGAAAAGAAATTGGACAGACATTACTTCAGGGAAGCTTTTGAAAGTGATAACATTTTAAGGAAATAAGTTCATAAGAGATATTTCATACACTTAGGCATGGCCAAACTTAAACATTTTGGCATTTAAAAAGAGAAAAAGGTAAAACTGTAATTCATATTTTTAGAATCCTCTTTTTTCGAAAGTTAGTCAAAATGTAGTATCGAGTAATCTAAAGTTACCAAGTGCATCAGCATTAGCAAACAGCCGAGTCTCTAGATCGATGTCACATAGTCTGATACCTCATTCTACATAGCTGACACAGCTGTAGCATATCGGTTTAAGATTATAACTGATGTGTACAGGTTTACCGAATTCACCTTCACTTGTTCGAATAGACAAAGCAAATTCCATCAGGAATGGCCAAAGGCCTCTAATGATTGTCATTGCGTTACGTAGGATTGCTTGTTTCTCCTTTGTTATTTAACAGCACTTTGGTATTACTACACTACTAATACGCTGAGTTTATTTGATGTATCGAAATTACATAATTAGCTTGATTAGATCGACCTAAATGATTGTAATTTTAAGGAGAAACAGCTCACTGTCAGGCGGAAATGTGGAATTGTTTCTTTGATTCGTATCATAAATGTCTATAGACACCTATGAATCATGTTTGCCAAGCAGTTTCTCAATTTAGCAGTTTTGAAAGCCAGTGACATTTTCAATTCACTCTGCGTGCCCTTATATCCCTACCGAAAACTTTTCGTCCATTTCTTCTCAGTTTTATATTACAACACGAAATTTGTTCCTTATATTTTAGTTTTGCTCTGATTTGTATGAAAATGTCCATACATAGTATCAAATATGCCGTTTTAAATATTCAAGTATGCGCTTTGATTGCTGGATTCTTGGTTCACAAAAAGTGAGTTCATACTGAAGAACAAGAAAGCTTTTACAATAACTTTTTAAAAACTGTTTTTTCCTCTACAATTAACATCAACTTCTTAAAACAATGTCTATTTTCACTAGATTAAAGTGTTAGAAAATGTCACTATCACACTTCCCAAGCATTGTACTGGGCTCATGCTGCAGACCTTTCTATTTGGGCAGAGATAGAAGATTCGACTTCGACAATATTCCATTCCTTCTATTTCAGAGGTTTCGGTTTCCCAAACATTCATCTGCGACGGCAAAGTTTTAGCTGTTATGAGTTCGCCAGTGAGTAAGGAGTTGTCTGTTGAAAGTGTTCGAAAGCGTCAAGCAGTGTGAAAGTATTGCAGCAACGTTCTGCGTGCGTCGAAATGCTAAGAGCAGCGTGAGCTGCTGTTTGAAAAATACATATAAATGAGACAGTGCTACGAATGAAGTGTGCTTGCGCTTTGTATCTGTAAAAATATGAAAGTGATTGTATATTAGTATTTCGCTAATGATACTAGTGAGTGTGAGTAGTGCAAATTTGTCTTATCATTTAGGTCTCAATATTGATCGTATTTTCCCGATTATTTAAAATATTAATTAACATTTAAAATATCTGAGCATTTTAGCTATATATTTTTAGCGTTTGAAACGTGGATCTGCTGACTGTAATTAAAAAGTCCTGTTATCAAGTAAGCAGTTAAATGTCTCAGCCCCAGCGTACCGTAATTGCATATTTAATGTGGTATTATATCTGAAATAGAATATTTTATAATACATTAAATAATTATGTTGGAAGATTATTTCCTTGGTAGTGTCCTTTTTTGTAATTTACGTCCTCCATCGTTAAGTCTTATCGGACGATGAACGAAATGGGTGAAATGATGCTCAAATTAGTCCGGGGACCATGGAGCTTAGAGCTACTGACTTTCGCTTTTCAGGATAAGGGAAAACCCCGGAAAAAACCTTATCCAGGTAACTCATCCTGACCGAGATTCGAACTTGGGGCCTCTTGAACGTGAGGAAGACACCCTACCATCTACGATACCGAGGTGAGCTGGTATATTATTCGTATCTGCATTTGGAACCATTGGTTAAACTACCAATGAGGATGTTCGCAGTTCTAATCCTACTTGTGTCTGTAATACAGGTTGTATTTTATGTATTAGCAGATAGGCCACTGCACTTCAACAGCTGCAACTCGTAATACAACCCTGTGTTACAATAAGTGCGTTATCACTCCGATGTGTTGCATTTAAAATACAAAAATATCCTTAAATTCTATGTATAGGACATTACGAAAGCCTGAAACCACGAACTGTTCAAATGTGAGGTAATTCTTCCTGCAGTAAACTTTGATAAAACTAGATGTCATCCAAATGGAAGATAGACCTGGAATTACCTGTACTTTTAACTTTGTGCATTTTGTGCATACACTTCAGTCCTGCAGCTTCTTCCCAGTAGAAATTTACGACCATCATTGGTTCTGTATATTTAAACCCAAAATATTTCAAAATGTTACACACAGAAGATACATGATCCGTATTTTCTATTTTCTCCCTCGTTAAATTCCTGAACCTTTTGGCAGTTGGATGTTCACCCTTGTCGTATAAATCATAAATTTTTCTACGTAAAATATTTTTTTGAAAATCGTTTATAGCACATTATTTCACTGTTCGAGGTTTTCCAGAGGACCTAATATAGGAACCTGCTAAATTTATTGAAGTGCTTGCCTACTTTAACAAAGTTTCTCAGAGAATGAGTGCTTGCCGACAAGCTTGTACTATTAATTCTCGATTCTAAGCGAAATTTTTACGTTCGTAAATTTCTTTCATGTTGGAAAATTCTTGAAAAACGAATACACATGAAAGATATTTCTAGTCTGCCTATATAAAGTCTTTATAAGTTGCCTCGCAATCGCTACTTGGGACACTGGTAACCACAAGGCTTGCTAAGCGACATATTTACTAAAAGCACGTTCTCACTGTTAGAAGATCACCACTTCACTGAATGCAAGCTACAAAATGCATCAGCACGCGTCTGATTTTCTTCATAGATCGCTACTGCTACTTTTCTTTCTGGCAAGGAGAATTATCTTTCTCTATCTCCAAAATCAGATGTCCTACAAGCATGTGATTTGGAGAGTCAGACTTGGATTAAAATACTTCTGTGTCATGGGGAAGAACAAAATAATTCTGTAATAGTCTTTTGAGCGCACAAATAAATTAGCCATAGCGTTCGGCAAAGCGACCCGATACCTGGGTTTAACTTGTAATGTCGCACTCACCTCCCTGGCTAGTCAGCAACAGACCAGCCACGCTTAGCCCTACCACGCCTAGCCCTGCTTTATGTTAATTCCTGTTTGCAGTTACTGTAATAGGGAAAAATTTATTTTTTTAACCTTTTACAGTTTTTGGCCGTGTGCATTGCTTTACCTTAAGGACGTTATACTGGGATGAAAATTAAGTTTAGAAAAGTAACTT
The DNA here is from genome assembly GCA_030765055.1 of Mantis religiosa. NCBI lineage: Eukaryota > Metazoa > Arthropoda > Insecta > Mantodea > Mantidae > Mantis > Mantis religiosa. The sequence goes on from CM060948.1 coordinate 76,865,625, forward strand.
GTGGTCTTGAAAGCAATACTGAGACATTGCAACCATGTGAATATCAGAAATTGACAGCGAGTTTATGTTGTACATAGGACTAGCAACGATAGTCACTCAACTTCTGTTTTCCAAAACGCATTCAGAAGTGAAAAACACCACAATCAATGCAGGCATAAAAGACTTGGAGAAACCCTTGCCTATACTCCCAAGTATATATAGTACATGGCCAACCTCAACATTTGCTACAGGTATCCTGACGAGAATTGGTGTCCCGCACACGCAGACGTTTGAGGTGTCCCCAAAGAAGAAAGTATGGCATTACCTCCTTAAAACATGCTGGCCATGCAGATGATTCTTCCCTTCCGTGACCACCCTTGGTCTGTATCATTTAGTATATCGCGTACTTCAAGAAGAAAATGTGCAGGTGCTTTGTCTAGTTGTATTCACATCTTATCTTACAAGTTTCATTGGTGTCTGTGTTGATAAAATCAAGTGCCTTGTGCCTCGCTACTCAGAATTTCTTCCCAGACCATGAGCCTCTTTTTTTTACCCTCTAGAAATCCCTTCAAGTTGGTGTGCAACCCTTTGATTCGCTCCTTTTACTAAGGCTTTGTATATTCTTATACCCTTCCAGCAAAATTCTATCTTCGCTGTGGGTGAAATGCTTGTCGTACACATACAGGCTGTAGGAGGGTTAAGTGCGTCAATTTTTCGTGAAGTTTGTAACTTAAATTTAAGCTTTCGTATAGAGTTTAGAGGGAAAAGTAACTGCTAGTTTTAAGTATTTTGTTCTTCACTATATTCGTTGTGAAAACATTAAAGGACACGCAAATGCATACATAATTGAGTTTCAACTTTAAACGTGCTTTGTTTAATTAAATTTTACTCAGAGAAACAAAAACGGTGTTTCACATTTTTATTGTATGTGTTGATTCACTCCTATCCGTTTTGACTAGTAGCAATGAGAATTGAATATGAGCTATTCTGTGTGCACCATTGTACGAGAGCTGTTCAATAAAGAATGATCACAATTTTTTTGACAACGTACCTTTACTCATCCTCATAACTTTGATGGTCCTTCACAAAATAGTCTCCCCTGAATGCGATGCACTTGTACCAGTGCAAGCGTTGCTGTCAGTCTTCAAAGACATGCTGGAAATCATTTTTGAGAGATCCTTCAAAATCACCTACGCAGCCTTCACCGCTGCATCTGATGATGGATAATACCTTCCACAAAGGCGTTTCTTGAAGTTAGGGAATAGGAAAAGGTCACATGGGGCTAAATCCGGACTACAGGGAGGGTGAGGGATGCACTTCACGTTGATTTTTGCAAGATATTCAGCAACAATATTGGCAATATGCAGCCGCGCATTATCGTGGTGCAGCATCCAGCCTGCTTCACGGAAATGTAGTCGTTTGCGCCTGATATGGACTTGCAATGTTTTCATGACGTCCCTGTAGTATTGCCAGTTACTAATGTGTGTGCAGATAAACCATTCCATGAATATCAAAGAATGATTTGATCATAACTTTCCCAGCAGAAGCGACCACTTTTGCTTTTTGGGGTTTGGTGATGAAGATGATTTCCACACTGAGCTTTGCTGTTTGCTCTCAGGATAAAAATGATATAGCCAAGTTTCATCAGCAGTGATTACGTTTGAAAGAAACTCCGGGTCTTCCTCTAGCATAAACTTTAACTGCGTGCAATCTTGGATGCGAATGTCCTTTTGATCGGGAATCAACAGTCTTGGAACCCATAGCGCACAAACACGTCTTATGTGTAATGTTTGTCACCAATGTGTTGGTGGCACACAATGAAATGTTCAGTATTTCAGAAATTGATCTTAAGGTAATTCGTCGATCCTCTCTCACACTGACAGCACAAATGTTGATGTTTTCTTCCGTAAGGGTAGTAACTGGAGCACCGGGTCCACGTTCGTTTGAAATTGTCTCCCGTCTTTAAACATTTTAAACCATCTTCGAGCTGTGCTGTAGGGAAGAACAGACCCTCTATGGGCCTCCTGTACCATTGTATAGGTGTCGAAACGAAAGCAGAATTTCAAAGCCACATATTGTTCTTCGCGTGTTACCTAGATTGCAGCGGTAGGCGATACTGAACATGTCTGAATTTAACTGGTTCTCACAGGCGTGAACTAGGAGTACCAACAGTGTGTTTGTTTCACATTAAGCTAACAGAAAATAATAAGATTTAATTTTAATGCGAAAAATTATGAGCGTAGAAAAATTATGATCATTCTTTATTGAACAGCTCTTGTATATAATCATATGCGCTATTCCTTTCTTTCATAGCTTTTATGCGTGAGCTAGAATTGTTAAGTTAGGATATTTTTAAAAACAAATGGCCATTTAATTTTGTATCCGCATGTAATCTTGAATTGTTGTGATTCAAACTTCAGCAAATAGGATAAGCATTTGCAGAGGCAGGGTAAGCATTTGCAGAGATAGGTTGATCTTCAAACGCTTGGTGCCAAAAGAATGGCACAGTTATCCGTCAGCAACTATTCTTTGAAGTGGTGCAAGTAGCAGTCACTTTGAGCTTGGAAGAGAATCAGAACATGAAATCATTCAAAAGACTTCTATATTTTGAGGGATGTGTGTGGTAAAGAACGTCGGCTCGAAGCCAGCTGCAAGAGTGAAGTGACGAACTTCTTCGGGGTTATCTTTAAAAACGTTAACTAATGTTTCGTTTAACCATTTCTTATAAATAGCTTATATATCATCAGAGTGTTAGCTTACTTCGTGACCATCTCTTGCAGTTTTGTTAATATCTGTGTGCCCCGGAATGTGATGTTTATTTTCTGAGTCACCTAGTTTGAACTTGGCGCTCTTTGGTTTTTATTTTGGTGACGATTTTGAATTTCACTATGTTCAAAATAAAGTTCCCATGAAAATATAAAGTTATGCTAGTAATTATCAATCATTTGCGGTTCGCAATAACTCTTCTAGCTCCGCATAATAGTTTCAGGAAATACAGTGTGGACGAACGTCGCGTGCACTGAACGATTGATAGTATAAGCGTGTGGTCGAAATCATGAGAACAAAACTAGTACAGAGAAGAGGGCCTACGGGCCTGAAGGCAACTCGTGTGAGAGGTTGCGTAGGTTAGGATTCTTGGTATTACATGCATAATGCTAATGCCTCGTAGCACGGGATTTTTTAAGTTAACCGAATTGAGGTCAGGGATGCGCCACCTGGACCTCGTGTACGAAAAGCTTCTACGCTGTTCCTTTTCACGAAGTCTTTTTATACATTTAGAGTAGGAACCCTCAGTGTGAGCCAGGTACATATATAACAGCTGCGATACTAGCTGCGGGCCAATCCCGAACGTTGTAAGCGTATGCTCTCCCGCTGAATACGTCAACCGTGTAGTACCCGGTATTTCCTGATGCATTGGAATATAGTGGGCTGTATCTTTTTTATTCAGCATAAATGTCTGTTGATATTAAGGAAGAAATTACCACATGTTTGGCAAAACAGAGCTACTATTTTCGTTTTTAATCACTTAATTTATTTTTGTCCTCGTTTCAATTTTATTTTTAGATATACGGTAGGTTTATTTCAAGAGTTCAATATTTTTGGTTTGCTTTACGTATTTTATAATTGGATTGATATTTATGTAGATAACTATCCGTGTTTTACGTACTCCCTACGGTAAGTCAATGAAGCGTTACAGTCTACGCAAAATCTAGATAACTATAGAGTTGTCATAGGAAGTACAATTTTGGAGTAAATTTAGCTCAGTAGTATTTTTGAGGTACGTCAGCACGTGCGAGTAGTTCTGACCAGTATAAATCATGAAAATGTCAAATGAATACCAAACTTATTTAAGTCCCGGGGTATTTCCGTATACCACAGGAAAATGTTCATTGAATTCTTGTTCCTAGACTTTTCTTTAAAGGGGTAGAAAGAAGAAAAGTTGCAGCTTAATTTCTCAAAATTGGCTAAACAAATGTTGCATTTTTTGTAATTCTTCGTTCTGATTTAATTCTGTGACTTGCTTAGAAAAATAATTGTAGAGCACTATAAAGTATATATCACATATCCTATAAGCATTTTCTAAATTATATGGAGTGTAGTGTTGCGTACTAAGACTCAGATGTCAAATTCTATATATTCAAACATTTAGCAATGTGCTTCAAATATCTGAGTCATTAGCTAAGTAAAATATACTGTTTTGCCTATTCTGACACCCACCCACGGTACCCAAAAAGAATAGTTTACAACTGTAGCAGCCGATAGTGGATTTATCAAAGCCCGAAATATTGGAGATGGTAAAAACGTTAAACTACACTGTGATCGATATTCGATACACTCATGTTTTAATATTAGGAATTGGTCAAAGCATTTCAGGGAATGTCACAGGAGGCAAGAAAGACTGCCTGTCAAAAGAAAGACTTGAGTGTTGCTTTGAGGAACTCGAGTAGGGACACCACCTCGTCAGAGAAGATCCGATCTGAGATAGAATCGGAGAGCGCTATAGTTATTATACTTTAAAAGTTTATTCATAATATTAGTGATTTGAAAACTTCACAACTTTTGTCATTGATTTTTTTAGATATTATTTAACATCCTCCAATGTCGGTTATATTGGGCGATGAATGAAATGGATGAAATTATCCTGAAATACGCCCAACGTCCATAGAACTTAAGAATTACCCGACATAAATATTTAACGATAACGGAAATCTCCGCAAAGTGAACCTTATCCACATCTCACTCTGGCCTGTTTCGAATTTGTAGAGATGGCAGTAATCAACAAATGACTGCAATGGTTTTAGTCTATTACGTATTTTACACACACACACACACACACACACACACACACACACACACACACACACACACACACACTTGTATATTATCCGAGATAAGTGTTTCAGAACTTTACTGTGCATCCTATTATCAATTAGGACTTAGCATTTGCCATATTAATCGTATTACAATTTACTTCAACATTTAGCTAATACATTTTCTGAAGAGTGTAGAACAATTAATGAAGAAACTGATTCAAACACAAACTTTTGCAGAACAAAAGGGCAAGATTGCAAGGCAACGAAAATGAATAGTTTGGAGTACGAAAAATGTATTTATTCTGAAAATATCCACTTTTGGAAAGTTACGCTAGAAATAAGCTTAATGACAAAACGACTTAGCACTTGGAAGTTTTACTATTGCACTATATAAGTTTTGAAATTGTGATAGTAATGTAAGAGTTAAGTAAAGTATTACAAACTTGGAATGTTAATCTTCTGTAGCAGTCTTACTTGTTTACCGATAAACAACCTCAAGGTTACTTTAGTGCTTGCTCAACACGAATATCTCGCCAAGTACACGAATGTGTTGCTTCTGTACCCAGAAACCGTGAAGAACTAGCTTAGGTGCTATGCTGGTGTAAATGAACAATGGCAAAGAGCCAAATGATTCACGTAAGCTATAATTTGTTCCGACCGAAATTATTGCGGACTTTCATAAGTGACGCTTTCGCTGTTACAATATGAACATTTTATACAACTGTAATGTTGACATGAATAGCGAACTTGCAAAACGTGTGCCAAAATTATACCAAAAACGAAGTTTATATGATTTCAGGGTGCAGCTCCAATCATTATGTATATGTTGAATTCGTGAATGTGTTATTTGTTCGCCATGCAGACAAAAAATTTAACTTGCCTGGAATTCACATTCAGACTGGTAATTGAAGCAACAAGGCATATCTTAAATACTTGTGTCCTTAACTATTGAAAACTCATCATAATTTTGTAGAACAAATCATTAGAAGAGCTATGGCTGGTACTTCAATGTTGGAGGCAAACTAGGTTCCAATCCTCCTGTGGTGCTAACAAATCTATAGTAAACGACACAGTGGCCCCACGTCAATTAAACCAATTGCTGGCAATTGCAGATTATGACAGCACTGTGACAAAATGCTTATTTTGAACTTTTAAGGAAAAACCCTAAAATTTAGTTTTATTTAATTTTTAAGTTACACTAAAATCGATAACCGTAATTAAACCTCCAAAGTATGGTGCACTGAAGAACATTTTCCAAATTTAAAATATTCTTGCTATTGGTTTTTGTTTTGTTTCAAATGCATTGCAAAACTTTGCTCAATATCTAACTACATATTTTCAAAAATCACAATGCAGTGTGGCTAAATTAAATTGAGGGAATTAACCTGAAAAGTATTAGTGAAAATGGTAGAAAAGCGTTCAATCGCAACAAACTTTTTGATGGACGTATCTATCACAGCAACTATCCTATTCGAGCATTTCTATATTTCATTGATTAAGATTAAACATTATTACTTGCAATACCAGAGGTATCTCTGTCATCTTAAATTTAAAAACGTATTTGTTTAGAGTAAGAATATTATAACTAAGATTCTAAACTAAAGACCTGTTGCAGAGTCCTGCATTTATTTTTGTGCTGAAGTAATGTGCATAGTGAGGACCATATATGTGTGAGGAAAAATGTTAAACCTTCAACAAAAAATGTGAAAATCGTAAAAAAAAAAAACTGATAGCTGGCCCAGCAAAGTACTTATAGCAGAGAATATCGTAGGAAATGTGAGTTTTCATCTACCATGAAGATTCAAAGGAAACGAAGACCTATACATAAGTTATTCCTATTAATTTCACACTAAAGAGAAGGAATGGAGTTATTAATTTGTTCCAGTAATTTGGCAATCTATATCCAACAGTCTTAACTAGATATGCTTACCTGTATAATTAGTTTAACAGTGAACTCCATAAGCTTACTTTTTATTAAATACACTTGCCGCCATCTCTCAAGAACTAATCATACTTCTCACACCCAAAAAAACATTTTTCTAGCAAATTCTATGCAATTACGTTTACTGGTTTAATCTGTATAAGCAAAGCTTAGGAAACCTGAATATTGGGTCTTTGCATAATCAGTACCAATAAAAATGGAGAAGAAATACGTTCAAACTAGAGAGAGAGAGCTCAAGAAGCAATCGTACGTCAAAATTTAAAATTATATGGAGTTACATATTTGATTTCAGAACGTTTCTGCACGTGTTTCAAGTACGGTTGGTACTCAAATAACAAAGGAGACTTTTGGAGAAGAGGACTTCATCGTTAAAAAGTTTATTCTTGTTCGACGTAATTCTTTACATATGCAAAGAGTTAATCGATATAAAAACTAAACCAATTAGAAATAGTCGAAAAATTCTCTTCTGCGTTAGAAACATTCTCTGGTACAGGACTTATTAAAACTTACACAGATATATAAGATGCGTTTAAGATACGGATCAAATTATTCGGTACGCTTTATTTGCATCAGCAAATACTTCTGATATATCCCTAATCACATGCGCTTTCTGGCTGTTGTTCATGTCTTGGGAGACCTATGAACTGTATCAACCTCAGATTGCAGAAATAAAACGTAGCTAAGCCAACTGAATTATCAGGCATTTCGAATTTATAATATTATTTGACTTCGTGCAGAAATTCATCACTGAACATGCTCACTATGCACATCAGTTCACTCCATTTTCACTGATAGATGCAAGTTCAATTTATTTTTTCACATCTCAACTGTAGTTTGGTTCTAGCAAATTAATTGCCCAATCTCCAGAATTCTCAACAACAAAAAACACGCATTTTGTTAAATTTGTGTATAGAACTAGGGAAAACAGTACCCTAAAAACCTAAGCGTGTTTCAGTCAAAACTACAAATTTTTAAAGCGCAGAATTTGATATCATTTCCAAAATCAGTGGACGAGGATTTAAGGAACTAGAAGTTACTAAGTACTTCGTCAGAAGTAAAATTGTTTTCTATGTCAGTAAAAGTAAAACAGCCAAATCAGCAGATCATTTTGATGAAATATTCCAAAACGATTACAATCCTTTTTTAGATCAACTCCAACACATTACTTAAACTCTCTCACCGTCCTTCCATTTGTACGAAATTGGATAAATAATGAAAGTTGACAAAGAACGGATCGTACCGTATATTACAATAAGCATATGCAGTAGAATAATTTCATTCTTATGGCAAAGGTGGTGATATTTTAGACAATGCTATATTACATTTAAGTCGTATGGATACAGTAACCATATATTAGGCCAACGTTGTCACTTGCTTTACGGAGTAAATGAAATATGTAGTGTTTAAAACCTTTTACTACACGTGTCACCCAGGCGGTGACACTGGTGATACGTGGGATGAACATGGAGCACCGGTGGAATGAGATCCTGGGGGAAACCTGAGATCCCGGAGAAAACCCGCCGCAGCGCGTGTTATCCACAAATCTCACTTTGCGGTCGCCTGGGCCGCCTTGGTGAGGGACCAGCGGTCTAATCCAAAGCCACGGCGGGGCCTTTACGGAGTATTTTTGTTAGTTTGAGATTTGAAATGCAAAGAAGCGAATCTTTGCTGTTGACTAACAGGTGGGGCATTAGATATTAGTGCCACCCAATTAAAGCATATTCAAGCGTTTAATATGAATTCTTCATATTTTAAGCTAGATCAGAGCATTGAAAACGGAAAATTCACATTCTTGGTGATTATATGAATGTTAATAAATCTTTGAAGCAGTTTCACCTTTTTTTACGCATTGTTAGATCGATGATTGATACCGGGACTATTGACTGGTAGAATTAACACGTTTACGAAGAAATAATTAGCTTCATGAATGATTACAATAAATAATGTATGTTAAAATCTAGCATAATGTAAGAAGCACAAGTTGAAATATTGTCAGAATAGAAATCATTCCATTTCCATGTTAAAGTAAAATTAATTAGTTCAGCCAGCTGAGGTATTTAGGAGCTAAGGGAAAATCTAGTCGACAAGAAATCTATAAATCCTTAGGCTCCATCGTGGAAATAGTTACATTTAGAAGTCAGTGCCTGCAGCGGTGCACAAAGGCCAGCGCCTAATTCTAACACTTAGGGAGCAAACGAAATCCATAGAATTTGGCAAGTTCTGGAATAAAAACTGTTGCAGATGTCAATATATGAATTAAAGTTTGATGGGAAATGTGCTAGGGGACCATAATAAAAGTGGGACTTATGTTGATGGAATAATGCGTAAGTATAACATTCGCATCTTTCTTTCGTGTCTGTTAAGTCTTAGGTAAGTAACAGGTTTTATCGGGAGTCCACAGCGCCTAAAGCGAACGCTTGAAAATGCATAGACATTGTTCGCTGCAAGAGGATTCTGCATTAAGCATTTTAGCGACTCGCGGGAACTTGCGCGTATCATTATTTCGGAAGCAGATATTTTAAACTGTAAGTTTATTAATACATAAAAAGTTGGAAAATACAATTATATTGCATAATGCTAAAGCTTTCACGGTCTGTACTCCAGAGCTGATTCATGGTTTAAACCTCCATAGACATTCTGGACTAAGTTTTTGGTGAAACATGGAAGAAGAAAACTAGACCAGGCTAACAACCCCGAAACATATACGCAGAGGAGAAATTATATTATCTCAATATATTTTCGTAATTTTCACTCTTATGTTACATGAGCCTTATGAAAAACTTGCTGTATTAAGAGGGTATTTTCACAGTATAATTCCTTCACATGGTATTTAATTATTTCATTAAATATGGCATCAGGACCAGCCGATTTACGGTTTTTCAGTCTTTGTTTTGTTCCACTTCTTCTCGTAATTAGGTATTATTATATGTTTTCAGGAAAGGTGAAAAACAGAAAAATAGGAAAATACCGCGGAATAAGTCTACTGAATACATTCCTTAAGTTAATAACAAGATTAGAAACTCAGAAATTATCCGAAATCGTCTGCTTAGGAAAAACAGGGATTTCGCAGAAGTCGCTCATGTACTGATGCTATACTTATTGTCCGACAAATAACAGAAAAGGCTGTAGAATATAATATGTCAGTGAATAAAGCCTTCGATATTATACACTCTCAACTTTTAGACATATTGGACAAATATATGTACCTAAAGTAAATACAAATAAGTAAATTGGCAAGGGAGTTGTGGCAGCCTTCTACTTTTTAACACTTTAATTCAAAGTATAATTAAGAGGGTGAGAGGAACACATGGGTATATCTTAGATACAGGAGAAATAAATCTAGTTGCGTATGCAGATGGTGTCGTTTTAATAAGAAACACAAAGGACAATTTACAAAGTTTGTCACATTAGTTCTCTTTGAGTTGTGAAAACCAAGGAATGAGTATTAAACAGGTTATGAACTATCTAGGAGTAAAAATAAGTAGTGATGAAATTTTGAAAGAGGAAGTTAGAGAGAAGGTTAATAAGATTGCTGCGGTCCCACGATGTCTTAATTGTTACATTTGGAAGAATAAATATCTGAGAAGAGAACAAAAGCAGATCTATAAATCGGTTGTAAGACCAATTATGTCTTATTCTGCAGAAACCAGACCTGAAACCAGAAAAACAAAACAAATGATCAATGTAACTGAAATTAATATATTACGAAAAATACAAGGGAAAACTATGTGGGATAGAGTACCTAATGTAGCAGTAAGAGACGCCTGTAAATTACAACCTGTAACAGAATGGGTAGACAGGAGAACGAAAGTATGGAATGACGATGTGAACCGAATGGTACCAGACAGATTAGTGCGTAAGTCTAGAAATGGAATTCCAGAAGAATGATGTAGTCCAGGAAGACGAAAAATGAGACGGAAGAATTATTGTTCTGCTGAAAGAAGCTGTTAGCCTAAATGAAAAGGAGAATAGAAGAACAATAAAGTTTTCTGTGCAAAGATCAAAGCTTAGCGCATCCTCAAAGTCGGTAACTTGCTTCAGACAGGTTATTTATGAGCTTCTGTTAAAATGAACAGTCAACGTAATTGCAGTTACCAATTCTCACACCTACCCACGCACACTCTGAGAACAGATCCCATATTTCGGCACAGTAATAACGGTAGCCCTCAACAAAGACGGAGATAGTGTAGAATGTATAAAATGTATTATGAGCTAAACGATGTCTTTGATTTGTAGAACTCTGCGGAATGCTACGTTAATAACATAATTACTTAAGTCGTATTTAAATATATGATAGGGTTTTCATATAAAGCAAAATTAAGCTTCTCTTCGCATTCACGACATTTTTGTAAGAAATTATTTCATTTTATTTTATCTAATCTGCTCCCCTTCATAAAATCAAGACAGTTTATTGGTTAGTAGTTTACGTCATTCCAAAGTAAGTAGAACTCACATGCCCATATTTGGTGCATGTTCCTGTTAATTCCGTACTGTTACGTTTATAGTCAATGATTGTAGTCAATTTTTTAATCAGGCTTTTTGATTACTACAATCACAATTGTAATAATTATCATTGTTGTTGTTCTATGGAAATCCCTATATACCAAAGTGGTTTTAGAAATGGATGAGTATTTCTAAATAAGACTCAATCTGATAACCAATATATTCGCTTTTCTAGGTAAATGCAATAGTCACTGTTCGGTGGCACTTATAGCGGGGAAATCTCCATTTGAAGGCGGCAATAATTTTGTCTTCCTTTCCATGTATAGGTATATACTACAGAAGAAGCGCTACATGTAACTCATTTCCCATCCATCCATCTCTCTCTCTCTCTCTCTCTCTCTCTCTCTCTCTCTCTCTCTCTCTCTCTCTCTCTCTCTCTCTCTCTCTCTCTCTCTCTCTCTCTCTCTCTGCAAGGTCGAATGGCTGATCATATTGCCTTGGACTCATTTGTTTAAACCCATAAAGGTAACACATATAGGACTGTGTCAGTCCTCCAATCGATTCACACCTAAAATAATATCGCTAATTTATTTACATTTGTTCCTAATGTGGTTGTATCGGGAAAATGCTTTTGTCCTTAAACGTGCTATCGAGCAATGAAGTGGTAAAATTATTGGCAAGAGCAACACCGGGAATTTCAATTTACTGTCTACAATGCAGTTGAACTTCATAAGCAACGCCAGTATTGCTACAATGTTATATCGCGTGTTTTCCTGTATGTTTATAATTAGGCTGAAGATTTCGTAAGCGCTAACGCCAGAACGAACGAAAATTAGGTGAACTACAACTGGAGTACACACAGTGCCGTCAGAGGTTCCACCCCTACCCCTACTCCCTGTACAGTCTGTGCGCATATACATTGCCCCTTGTCCTGCTCTCTTCAGTGGTGGAATTGATGTCAAATATTATCGCGTTGCATCTATGACGTCTAGCCCGTAGAACGCAGTTTTTCACAATATAAGGAATGTCTTACTACAAATCGTAAGAGATTCAGCTTCAGCAGTTTCATGATGCCCATGGAGATTCACTGCAATAGGTGCATGCACAGGAGCAACTAGTAATAAAAATGTACGTCTAATAGGGGTTTGTGTCACTAAAGATACAAGCTAAGATCTCTTGAAAAAATGCATAGCATACATATTAAAATGTACAAATGCATTGTTTATTAAAACGACACACGTGTTCATATTATACCAAAATTGTATTCTAAGTATTGTCAAGATAAAATAAATATTGGATAGAATACGTCGGCGCAGTACATATTGTTTGCAACCTATATAATGTGTAAGGTGATAGAAAATATATAAACATGAGGTAGCATATATTTCCTGCCCAATCGCATTGCCATGCTGTAGTTGTTTATTTACCCAAATATATCCTGGTAGCGGTCAGCTGATCGTGCTCCTTTCCTTACCTGTGATTCATATCCACGTCTGTTTATATTTTGTTCGACACATCAAATCTTCGTGTGTAGACAACCTCAAGTAACTGCTTGCGAAATCCGCAGCCTACTTATAATTACATAGTTTTAAAGATACACAGATTTTCTTATTGAAAGTATGATCATAACTGCTTTATTTAGTGTGGTAATGTATTATTAATGCTACTTCACGTATTATTTATTGTCCAGGATAGGAAAGGTTACATCACTTTCGAAGTATTTCTTTTTAATATTCTCCAACTTCAAGTGACGTCGGACGATGAATGAAATGGGTGAAATGATACTCAAACGAACCCAGAGTCCATATAATTTATAGTTAACTAACATTAATCCTTTAGGATAAGGGAAAATGCGGAATAAAGAACCCTATCCAGATAACTCATCCTGACCGAGATTCGAACTCGGGACCTTTAAACGTGTCACAGACACGCTGCTAACAGTGCTAAATAGCCTTTTTAAAGTATGGCGTAAGACAAGAGGACGAGAGGGATAAACATTGGAGTACTACATTAAGTTCACTTCGGTTAACCACAGGTTCATAACTACCTTTTGAATCAAATATTATAGTACATCTTTCAAGAAATTCATAGAAAAATAATTGTTTTAAATAAAATAACACCTCCATTTTTACTTAAAATAAATCTGAATCTAGAGAAACTTCGTTCTACTACAGGTGCATAACCGAAGAATGGGATACGAGACGAAGCAACTTTCACAGATTAACATTCATGTTGCAATCCAATAAACGTCATTTACTTGCAAAGCCAGAGGTTTCTCCATTACATTTTTGAATAAACCTTTCACACTTGCAGTTACAAATTCAGTCTGATTCATGCAGTTTTTGCAGTAGTTCAAATACGAACTGAAAGCCTATATCTGACGCCTGCAAATGTGATTTGGTTTTAGAGAAATCTTCAAAAGGGACTTTAATGAACAGAAAAGCCACCAGCAATTGTTATGAAATGAGATTATACAATAGTCGCTGCACGACATTCCTCTGAATGAAATGTATTTATTAAGTTCATAAATTATTGACCAGTAGTAAGGATGAGAAAATGATCTTTAATAGGTAACAACATGTACATCTGAAGTGTTAACCTTCCCCACGTGTCAGGCCTTTAGGCCCCGTACGTTCCGAAATTCTCTTTTGTCTAAGTGACTCAAAACCCAGAACTGTTGATTACAATGATTTAAGTCCACCGGTGTTTCTGCCAAAGAAATGATTATTGCTTGTCCAAGAAAGTCACTCCTGTTCTGTTGTAGTGACAATCTCTATAACTAAGTATTATTTTGTCAACAAGGAATCTTTGTTAGTCCAAGTGGCATGCGCTACCAGTTTGTCATAAACATACCCCTCGCCAGAGTAAAATATAAGCGGATATAAAATTAAACAGTTGTACATGTATTTCATATACATTTTATAGAACCTTACCATCGATTAAGAAACTATCTTTGCTTACATGCAGGAGCTCGTCCATTCAACACTGCCGGGAAACACAATGCATTTAACTTAACGAATAAAGTAATTACATTCTCAATCGTTTTTGTATAATTATTTCTCCTTGGACGAGTATGGGAAATGTTGCAAAGATGAACAAATTTGACAAACACAGTACAACAGTCAGGAATAGAGCTGCGAAAATACGGAGTTTTGTATCCACACTCTACTGCCAAGCTAATCTGAGAGATAACAGATTAAACTTGTTGTAAACTAGAAATGCATACCTTGCCTTATTGGCAACATCGCAAGTAGATTTAAGGTATGACATTTCGGAGAATTTATCCAAAATTTTATAGCGATTCACAGGGATAGTGTCAGATGAAAAAGATCAATTCACGTTGGGATGCTCAGGTGTGGGGCGTTGACATAGAAAGCCGAAGATGCATACGGGGGTATTGGTGTATCTGGGGTCATGACTGGGTTTAATTTCCTTCGAGACAAATCTATAATAAAGACTTTAATTTTTAATCCAGACTGCAATGTTTTATGTTTTAGTTATATTCTAATATTACGTAAACAAATATTGCCTTGTGTAACATATTATTTAATCCTCTCACATTTTATCTTTGTTACTAGGGTCTACGTAGATTACATATAGTGAGAGTTCTCTTTACATGAAAAATTGTCTAAGAACATGAACATCGAATAAAAATTAATTTTTCAGTTTAAGGAGAAACTTTTGATATTATTCTTGTTAGCTCATTAGCATAATCAACCATGGTCAATTTGTTCAGTGCGATGTGGAAGCAAAAATTCGGAACCACTTCATGCTGCTAATTTGTCCAGCAGTGTCAGTCTACACCTTATGTAAACAAGCAGAGATAAATTTACTTGATACAATTCCGGGAAAGAAGCTCAGAATTCTATGGCAACACTACATGAGCAAAGTGTTGATGCGAATACGTGATGAAGGACAAGACTTCATACGTGGAACTATATAGCAACTCCGAAATGAAGCGAAACAGCATGGGATGATACGAAACATTTCCTTGTCTGTGTTCTGAAAGTAGTTCTCAGATTGTAGCTTTGGCTACTGGGAATCACCGTGACCTAGAATTGTAAATGATCTGTATACCACTCTCTAAAAATACGAAACAGCTGCTCAAGGACTGCAGTTTGTTTTAGATTTGGGATGATAAAATTTATATAGGGTCGTCAAATACCTTAATTTATAGGGAGATTGATTAATTCAGGACTGAAAACAAACAAGCTGGATGCATCAACAATTTTAAAGGAACGTTCGGTATATCTACAACTTTGAAATGAAATGAATATATTATTTGGTGTCAATGAAATTTTCTATATTACATCCAAGTGTATGAAGTTTTAATATATTAAGTGAGTTCTACACATTGTGACATGTTAAATACTTATAACTTATACAGAATGTAAAATGGTTTATAGATATACCTTACTTCTTTCTTATCTGTATTAGAAGTGGATGTAATATACTCAGAAATAAGGGATGGTTAAATTTCTCTAGACTTTTGTTCCGGTCTACAACTTATGGCTTGTATTTTGAAGTATTTACTCCTAAAATCGTATTATACCGTGAAAAATGAAGTATCTCATATTTATGGATTTGTTTGGTTTTAGATTGATATGTTTAGTTTTATTGATCTGTTATGAAACACGTTATATACTAAGCTTCCCTTTTTAATGAAGCTTGCCAAGAAATGTATGCATTCAACCATTTTTGTAACGTTTGCTTCGAAACTTAATTGTCTTTATGAAATTAATATTTTTTCATGCAAATAAGAAATATTGCACAACTTCAGATATTATTTTGAGCAATAAACTTCTTGGAAAGATCAGGTGAATACTGTTAGAGGTACACCTTTTAGCAGAATAGCTGACCCCTGTAGGAAGTAGGAGATTAAGTTCGTGCAAACCTATGTGGCCGCGCTTTCCTCAAACAACACCTCTCTCTCTCTCTCTCTCTCTCTCTCTCTCTCTCTCTCTCTCTCTCTCTCTCTCTCTCTCTCTCTCTCTCTCTCTCTCTCTCTCTCTCTCTCTCTCTCTCTCTCTCTCTCTCTCTCTCTCATTCCGATTTTCTCCCAGTCTCTTCCTTCTTTACCATCTCTTCTATTTTTTCGATGCTCTCGTTCTCTCACCTTCCCGTCATGCCATAATTCTACCTCTTTCTGTACAGCGTAGAAAGCGACTCGTATAGGAGCGAGGGGATTTAAGTTGGTTCTGAAAGTGTAACTGCGCCCTTTTCAAGAGTTACCCCCAACTTAATTCTAGGCACATGATTGATATTACATCATCCGAAAGACGGGTAGAGCGTAACTGTCAATGAGAAGTATGTTCCTACTAGCTGAGTATCGTTAGATCAGTGATAAGATCAAGATCATACAGATGTGAATTATACCCCGTATATTTAACGACGCTTTTTGAATACTATAGTGGCATATAGCGTCGTTATATTGACCATATTAGTAAATTATAAAATATACTAACTTTATAATTAATTTTATATTTTATTATATATAATTTATGAAATTTTATGTTTAAAAGCTTACACAGAAAAGCAATTAAAGCAATTATAACACATGTAGTTTATGGCAGCTCTTCATACATATATCTCGATTGCTGTTCAAAGCTGCTGATAACTTATTTCTTAAGTATACCTCTTTCTCTCTATGTTCGAGTCAGTAGTTGGGCTCGCTGTCTCTGATCAATTACAGGAAGAAGAGTTGATTATTTTTGTGAGTTTTCCACCGAGTATAACATCACTCACGGTTTCAAGTTCTGTTTTTGGCTTTTGCTTTAAGCTAGTTACAGAGGAATATATCAAGGATTGGGTGGTGGTGGAGGGACAAATAATGATGTTAGATAAATTTTGAAGCTCTGGGAACAAATATAACATTGTGATCTAGCAGAATAAGCGAGATTTATTTTCCAAAATGTATTACTACTAATATAAATATGCATCCACTACTTTGGTGCACATAGAAAGGGCTCTCTTTTCTTCTTCCTCTAAAATAGCTTACCTGGAGTTTTTAGCTATGCTGTGAATTGGCAGGATCGTATGTGCTGTCGGTGTGCCGAAATTTCGTCCTTTTATATGCTGGTATTCTACTGACACGGGGTTACCGCTTAACTTATCTGGGCCAGGTTTAATCTTACGACCTTGGAATAAGTAGGATTAACTGGAAATGATGAAAAGAGAAGTTTGTGGTAAATGGTGGAGGCTCAAATTTGTAGCAAAATAGCAATGGATGGTTTTCAAATTTAACTCGAATATCGAGGAAAATTATTTATGCCTATAAGCAGTTTCGAAGTTTAAGTTATCTTCATTCATTTGTAAATAAGTGTTTATAATGAATTTACACAAATATTGAGAATTAATAAAAACAATGTAATTTCTAGGAGGAGTAACACTCGTGGAAACTTACGATAAATCTGGAAAAAAAGTTGTGTGGTGAATTCTCAGATTTGTTTAAACTCATTTATAATGGTTTTTATTTTAGGTGTGGCTCAATGAGCGTAAGTGATGTGGGTCATTCCACGCTCCTGTCGAAGTTAAAAACTCCGAAATTATTGACAAAAAAGACATGATACTGTGCTGGACGATAGAAGACTTAACGGCACAAAAGATAAACTCTGTGGACACTTGGAACTCCATTGCATAATATTTTGTAGTAAATTAAAATCCTACTGTGAAGGTTTGAACCAGAATATTGAAGTAGAAATTAGAACGGTTTATTACTTCGTCGTGAATTTTTGTGTGCTTAGTTAACCCAAGTGTCTTTCGAACACTAACATTCGAAAAATTATAGATCGTTACTTCCCCGAAGTTAAAGATAAATTCGAAATAGAAAAAGGAATGAGTTGTTTCCTTAGATTGACTGTTTTGGATTTACTATGGCGTAAATTTTATTTGCAATTTTTGACAATGTAAGTGTCAAAGTGAATATTGCACTACAATATAGAATATCAAAATCTACCAAGAATATGTGAAATCAATTTTCATGTTATCTTAAGCGTTATAAGTACAATTATGTTATTTAACATCTGTTTTCATACCACCGTATTGTTTTATATAGTGATTTATATAGAATTGGAACATTTCTTTCTTTAATTATTCTGCTGAAAATGCACTCGGTGAACTATTTTTAACATATCATGCAAGATGCCCAGTAGTTGCTATCACTGTAATGAGCAGGTGTCGAGATGTTTATTTTTAATCCTTATTTTTCTCTTATTGTTGTCTGTGGTTTTAGGTCTGTATACCTCTGGCACGTTGAGTGGGTGTCATAATGACAGTCGGAGTGACCTCTCTAGTCCTCAGCAACCTAGATGAACGAGGTTTGTCTTTACCAGAGATCTAGCCACATTATTGTAATTATTTGGGGAAGATTGCATACTGTGGTATACTGTTCAAGTACCTTCATCCAGTATTGCTTCACAACGAAGAACTGTGTACTTTATTTTCGGTGATTAAAATGCCAAAACTAGCTGTCAACAATGAGATAAAACACAAAAAATGGAGTATATATAAGTGGACCTTATTACAGGATACAATTCTGCTTAATTTGACGTTAGAAATTGCGCATTAAGTGAATTTTCTGCCAAATAATTAAGACAGTGTATTTTATATAAATCACCCTATATATGTATAAATATAAAGTAAATAGGTTACTTTAGAGTCGATTTTAAATACTTTTAAGTTTATATTTAAGCACCTGAAATACTATGTCCTTATAACGTTTCTTTACATTACTGCTGCTTCTGAGAAATGTAGCAAAATTTAATTTACCCGGAGGATATCCTATAAATGCTAGTCCTTACTTGGTAGTTAAGGAAAAACTTTTGTACTGGCGGAAGTGTTCTATGGAGTACAAGAAGCCTCATGTGTTAAAACAAACTCTACAGCCTAACTCGTCAAGATGGAAGCCTTAGTTGTAGGTATAACAGAAAAAAAAAAAACGCATACGTCAGCGATGCAGTACTAAGAATAAAATGTGGTTATGGTATCTCAGCATCTACGGGGAAATTACCTCAGCTGCTGAAAAGCTTGCCTGAAATATAACAGCACGGTTCAACACTACAGAATCACACTCTGTGGTGAACTCCAGGATATGAAGAAGTCAGGAAGAGAGAAACCAATTTTCTTATCGGTAGGGAGAAGTAAAGATTTCTCTCCCTGCCTTTACTTACGTTAGAAAGTGAAAACCGTGTAACCCAAGACATCAGAAGTTGCTATAAATTAATTATGTCTCCAAAGAATTCTGCCCAATACCACGAAACATAAAGCATTCCTACGTGCTTAAGCCAATTCATTGGTTATATCTGGCAAAACATTAAAGGATTGTACATTGTTTAAGTATTTGTATCTTATGCTTAAATTGTGTAGTTTTTTTGCTTTTCTTTGGGTAAATCAGCTTCAAACGGTCTTCACATGTTTAAGTTATCCCTTGCTATTTAGCTAAAACACAGTCTTATATGCTGCATTTTTGTTCTTACTTGTAAATTAAATATTATGCTCTGTTGAGGTCCCGAATACTTTAGAAGAAAAGCACTTGTATTTTTGTATATGTTAAAGTGACGATGGGGTGTTTGCTTTCGTGTACGTCTGTCACCAAAATACCATACTGTTTAATATTTGTGGAAAGGAAACGAAGGTGCGTGGAAAGTGAAACGCATTTGCATTTCCTGAAATTCGGTTTTGCAATGCCGAGATTTGGTGATATGACTTTTCTTTAATATCTGTTTATAGTTTTCATTTATTTTTTCCGTTTTCTGTTTTATGTAAGTCATACAACCCATTAACAATGAGCGTATAGTGAAATGACGATAAGAGTAATATTTGCTGCCAAATAGAGTGATAGGACTGACATAACATTTACAAGAGATGCTGTACCTGCGCTATGGATATACTGCAACTGAAGGATCGGAAGATAATATGGCTGCAACAAGTTGGAGCTCCAGCACACTTTTGTTAATGTGCAGAATAACCATAATGTCACATGTCCAAATCAATGAATAGGTAGAGTAGATCAATTTCTTGGCCACCACGCTCAACAAATCTTGCACCCCTTACTTATTTCCAACAGAGTGTAGTGAATATTATGTTCGACACCCCTAAAACATTAGAGGCAGACTTCTTTGCACGAATCCATGCACCGAATAGGAACTCCTATTACCACATCACACCTATGGGCTCGTGCATCGGACTCGACACCGCTGAAGTGTGCTCTGCCACCAAGCAGGAGGTAAATGATTTGACACCTTTCTATAATGTACTGCTCCTGTTGAGATTATTGTTGAAATGTGAAACAGACACTTGTGACCTCAAAGTTTGAACCATAGGGTCCAAGCTCTGCTTTCCTGGACATGGTTTCTTTAATGAAAAGTGACGTGTTTGCCTCCCCAATTTTTTCCCCCAAAAGTAATATGTACCTTATTGCAGAGCTAAGGTATAGAGCAAAATGTTTCCACTATCAAA
This sequence comes from Mantis religiosa, assembly GCA_030765055.1. Taxonomy (NCBI): domain Eukaryota; kingdom Metazoa; phylum Arthropoda; class Insecta; order Mantodea; family Mantidae; genus Mantis; species Mantis religiosa. The sequence continues at coordinate 76,886,259 of CM060948.1, forward strand.
ATGTATACTAACATTTCATTTTTATTATAATTGCGAAAGACGTTTCGTTACCCATTTCCGAAAAGCCACGTTTCATTTACAGTTTGCAAATTAAACCACGTTTTTCCTATATTATGATATTATGTATATATTGCCATCATCACAATAAATACCTATTGTTCAAGTGATGAATTGCGGGAAAGCTTGTTTAGAATGTTATTTCAAAGTGCGTATAAATTTCCTAACCATCAGTTCCATAAGATTTAAATAAGAAAAGTAATTTGTAGTAGTGAGGTTACGTATTTGTAGTACCAATATGCTCCTGGTAGCCAATAGTCGTTAAATAAATGGTAATCGTCATTCTTAATTTTATTGTGACTGCCATAAACGTTACTGTGCTCAGCTAGTTAGAACGTAGACAAAAACATTTATATATTAACCATCCATCTTACGATAACACGTAAGTAACTTATCATTGACATGTCTATAGGTAGTTAAGAAGGGTAGCATCGGGGTTATATTTCAGCCACTCTTTGCACATAAATGTGTTTTGCACATAGAGAGAGGAGGGTAGAGGAAGAGAAAGGAAGACTGAAGATCAGAGGATCGGAGGATCGTTCAAATAGTTAGAGAGGGAAAGAAATATTTGCTGAAAGAGAGAAATAGAGGAAAAGAGGAAGCCATAAGAGTTGATAGCGGAACTACTCACCATATGGATAATTTTATACATAAATGAAAGGAAGAGAGACAAATAATAGTATTAAATAATTTCTATATATCAAACTCGTTGTGTAAGCTAAGAAGTTATTTTTGTTGTAATTTACGTCCTCCAACGTTAAATCATATCGGACGATGAATGAAATGAGTGAAATGATGCTCAAATGAGTCCGGGGTCCATGGAGCTCAGTTACCTGACATTCATCTATAAGGATAAGGGAAAACCCCGGTAAAAACCTTATCCAGGTAACTCACCCTAACCGAGATTCAAACTCGGGACCTAAACGTGAGGCAGACACGCTACCACCTACGCTACAGAGGCGGGCATGAAGTTATTAGGTACCAGCATTCCGCGTTCAGGAAAATGCAGTTATTATACGTCTGTGTAGCTAAAGCTGTTGGGGTTCCACTGAACTCGTCCAGCAAAAATTCCATCAGCTTAGGAGTGAGATACCTGGAACTCGGTTACATTCAGAAGTCATATTTGCGTGAAATTATACATGAAGGCCTCATCTGAAAATTAGAAAGGGAATGAAATCTTAGTGTTTAGCGGGTCACAGTGAAACAGTAGCATTTCAGATGGAAATAGAAATGAGATTTGGCAACATATATGGAGGAAGATCGCTGGGTAGCCTTGATGTAGGTGGAACTTAAGTTGATTAAGAAGAGTTTACTTCTGAAAATTGTATCCTTTCCTCCGTGTTTTTACAATCTTACAGAAGTATTTTAACTGTGGTCGATTATAATAATCAGTCCGTAGCGCATGGGGACCGTATAGACGGTCGCAGCAAGAGATCTTCCAAATGACTAGCAGCAACTCGTGCTTCATTGTTATTATGGAAACGGTTAGTTTAGACCTCAAAATAATCAATACATAAATACTTAGAAGATATAATAATTCAGTAGTTGCCGTTTCTTGTACTAATATGCAGAAACAGTTTAATTCTCTACCTCATAGTCACTAACTCGCTTCATATAGCTCAGTTATTAGCATCCATTAAGTGTGTCAGCCAATTTAGCTTATGTACATTCTCACACCAACTAAATATTCCCTGAGAAAATATCCGCGGGTTCACAACTGGCGTAAGACCGAAAACACGAAATTTGTTTCTTTCTTAGTTATATAATTCACTTTTGCAAACAAACCGTGCTTTATTCTCTGTAGTGTAAGAGCTGTACAATACCTATGCACAATAAGGAACATTCGAAACTACTTGATGATTTTAATTAATCGTAGGATTAATCAGCAAGGCTTAATGCGTTTTATTTATCAAGTAAGATAAGAGTTCCAGCAGGGTCGATATGCAAACCTGGACATCAGCTGATGACACCAATGAATGTGAGATTTGGGAAAGAAATGAATGCCATCAGTATTCCAGCATAGAGCTTATTAATGTCCTTGCGTAAATTGCCTTTTTATTCTCTTAATAAACAATGTATGGGATTTAGAAACTAAAATTATTTAAAATCTTCATTATCACGAAAAGATATGAAATGTATAGGATCTAGGAATATATTGTCCGAAAAAGGGTAAATACAAATCTCTTATAAAGTTGGAATTTGTAAGCAGTGATATAGATATCCTTCCAAAACCTCTTGCAATATTGTTTTTTTTTAACGTTGGTGACTGTGTTCAATTCCATAGCATAAAAATAGGATATTTTAACGCACTTCCATACTATTTCTGAAAGCAGGAAAGCTGATGTTTGTGTTATATAATAGTAAGGAATGTAGGGAGTTACTATCGAGAAAACTCAACAAAAGTGCAGTGCAATAAACTCGTTAGTAACATAGGTGTACTATTGATCCATCTATTTTCTATTGCATACAACCACTAATTTTCGTTTTCAAAGACAGGCATTCATGGTTATTAAAAGCTCACAATCACAAATTTTCAGGACAATCTGTATGAGTTTAGCAATGTGTATGATGTTATAAACCTATATACATTTAGGAAAAGGTCTAGAGCTTTTAGTTCGCTTCAAAACATGTTAATTTGCTTTGTTTAGATAATTGTTTGATAAATATTTCTCCTACCCAGGGTAAAAGTAGGCTATCTATTAGATAAATACAGGCACATTTTTTACGCCTAAGCTATTTATTTTGGGTTAAAATGAAAAACATTTGGTATATCGTCATACTTTTAACTGCATACATAAGTAGTTGGTGATAAAAAAGAAACACACGGAGTATTGCTTTATGTAACATTTTAATGGCCTTAAGAAGCTGGTTTATATTTTGCCTCTTATCAGACAGCCTGGCAGCATTATCCACTTGAAACTTCGGTTTGGGTCCTCTGTAGCGTACTAGGTGGAAGCTCTGGAAGCTCTGGAAATAAAGGTAATTTACTTTGTCACTCCATTTCCATCTTCCTACGAAATACTAAAATAATTACAATTTGAATTATATGTACATTTGGGAATTTCAGTAATGCAGAAATCAAAACTCTGCGCAACTTTTAAAGTATTCCAAATTCTTTATGTTAAAGCGTAAAATATCGAGTAATATTACACAAGATGTAAGTCGGTCTGGGGGCCTCAGATAGTTGGGCGCTGATCTGCTGAACCAAGGATTCAAATCCGCCCCAGACCAATGGTTTTAAGTGTACTTAAAAGTAAGTGCGTAATCTTTGTAGATTAGATTTGCAGCATATAAAAGAACCCTGGGAGATGAAACTCCGGAACAACGGCGGTGTTGTGATGCTATTAAGTGCGCGTGCGTATGTAGGTATATGTATGTGTATGTGACAGGTAATAGAAGAAATCACTCACTTGATTTTGATAGTTCCTTTTGCCATTGAAAGACGTTATTTATTCTTATGGCTGTGGGCTTAAAACCCTAACAAGATTTTATAAATTACTAAAATGCTAAAAAGAATTTGCAAAGTCTTCCTTGAGAACGATATGAAGTAGAGAAAATAGCTGTACTCCATAGAGAGTGCGTGTAGATACAAAAACCAATAACTTTTAATCCCAAGCAACATGGTATAACATCTAAAGTAAGTAGGTAAAGGCTTGGAAGCGACATTTATATTCATAACGCTACAAATATTTGTTTAATTACAATTTATCAAGTATTGGGGATGTGTGTGCATAACGACACGGTTTGAGAAATCTGAACCATCTTTATTCTAGTTCTATATATGCATATATTAACGTTTCTGGGTGTCCAAA
>CM060948.1:76895127-76971037 GCA_030765055.1 Mantis religiosa
GTTCATATGGCAAAAGTTTACCACATAAATTATAAGGTAAAATATAACTAAAGCCCTTGTTATAGATCGTAAAGAAAATTGCGCAATAAACAGCGGTTGCACAAGCGGAGAGTGATCTGGTTCATATACCTGTAACATTGCACATTACTTAATTTTCTGAATGGCATCTCTCCCTTTATCAGTGGCTAACAACTTCATTTGTTCACTGCTCTTAAATAAGAGGAACATAAATAATAATAAAATGATTATAGTAATAATAACAGTAATAATGATACTCATTATTCAGCAGTTTCTGATACAACAATGTATAATCGTGAATCCATCTCGAACTATATTTATGAAAATCACCTACAAGATCACTCTTACATTTTATTTGATTGCCGTACTCTTTGTTTTGAAAGATATGAACTTGAATAATTGCTGCAATCTTTAGGTTACACAATTTTTTAGAATCACTTACACATATTTTGGTGAATTACAGAACTTATCAATATTTCATGGCTCTCTTGAACAAAATATTTCTTAAACTAAATGATGTTTACTGTTTGTCACTTCGATTATATTGTATTGTATTTGCTTATGTGCTGTAATTTTATTATATCCCTTTCATAATTTCTAAACTATATTCCTAAAATAGCTGTGGGGAAAATAGTAATGACAAAATTGGATAAAAAATAAATATATAAATAAAAATAAATAACTATTATAATTATACTAATAATTCTTTATTGACTCGCCCTCGTATTACATACACTATGTACAAAATATAACAGAAACTTAATGCAACTTCATTTGCAATATCACTGAATGTCCTTAACATCTGCGTTCAAAGTTCCTGCAGCAGAAAACAATCCGAAACGTTCCATATGCTTTCTACTGTCACAATGTATTTTATATCAATGCGTGTTCTCTACACAGGCCGTCAAAATATATTTCCATTTCCTATACTGAAGGGATTTTCTCCAGACTTCAATAAAAACGGCTTAGTGTACATTTTGCAGATGGCATTTTCTAAAATGGCAACATGTAAAAAGAAGTACATAAAGGTCATATGTAAAGGTTAAAATCTACATTATAAATTGAAGTATCGATTTTCTGGACGAGAGAGGTTCATGTTCAGAATATGTTTCATCTAACATATACGTTAAATGCACAAATAATATGTAAATTAAACAAGCAGTAATGCAAATAAAGCACGTTTTAAACATAACTTTGCTAATAATAGAGGGTGTCTCAAATGATTCTGCGCAGTAACACGCTCAATCACGTCAGTTAGGTTGGCAATGGTCAACATATGGACTTGACTTCATAAGCACAACACAATATTCACTTCACTTTCTCATTGTGGTATTGAAGAGGAAGGGTGGAAGGGAGGGAGGAAGGGAGGGAGGAAGGGAGGGGGGGAGAGAGGAAGGGAGGGAGGGGAGGACTCTGTACTTCCGCTACCAACTTAACCACATACTTATGCGTCCGAGCACACTGCGGAGACTCATTTGAAGCACTCTTTATAACGTGATATATTTTATAATGTGCAAACGGAGCTTGTATAGTATTGTTACCTTGTGGGTTCGTAGAATTAAGAGTCAAACTTGCAGAAATTCAAAATGGTTTCTATTTCCGTAGAAATACACTCTGTCCAATCCTTCAGTAGCAGTATTACGTCACATACACAATTACACTCTATCAAGGTCGACGACCACAACAGAGTTCTGATTACATCTGTTTTCAACATCAACTCTCGTTACAACACTTTACAACTGTTTACTCCTGTTTACGACTGACTCTTGGCAAGTCATCGCATCCTTAAATACCTCATTCATAATTCGAGACTGTTGTGCAACAATCAAGAAATCGAATGTTCTGTCACCAGACGAAACTGGAACGCCCTAGACGAGAAACTTAATCTGTGCCGGCAAGTCTTTTATTTCCGTGCTATCTTTATTTGTTCCGGCATACTCTTTATCTCCTTGCTGCCAATCAGTTCTTTTGTGCGCACAAGCTGCGCTATCGCGATCGGGTTCGCGACAGTTATATACTCGGGCCGCAAAGAAGTTGAAATTAGTTCGTAACATTTTGTAAATACAGCCATGTTTTATGTGCAGGACAACTCTCCCGTACGATCGTGGCTAAGAGAATGTAACTGCGGCATGAGTCGGAGTTACGTAGTAATAGTAGTCTTAGACATGGCTGACGCTGTCTAACATCAGGAAGTAACTCCATATTTGAGGTTTTTTTTTTAACAAACTAAGAGTGAATATTTTAGTTAATTGATGGAAATTAATCATTTCTCCACACTAGCCGTTCAAATCCCGGCCATGGCATTGAATTTTTCATGTTGACTATCCATAAGAGTGAATATCCTTAGGCAAATGTAATTTTCTTCATTGGGCCATGACGTGACTAGTAGAATCAGCTAATTTCAGTGTTATTAACTGTAGCCTGTCTATCTCATTAGTCACGCAAACTACAATATATTACTGGATTGGCTATTCGTTCGGGAGCAAATATGCTCACTCTGAGCGTGCCCTGAACTGCAAATATGTGAATAAGAGCGTACAGTAGTTCAATTTAGAAGAGAATCATGGCCTGAGTTTTAAAATGCATTATAATACTGCACTAAAATTTAAGTACATAAAATTAAAATATAAAGTCTTGGATAATATGCCTACGTTACATGAACAGCATGAAGTGTATTATTTCAGAACTCTTCCGTCTTTATTAAAATAATTTAGTTGGCCTATAATTTTCCAAAATACGGTAAAGGAAGACTTTAACAACAAATATGTCTATGCAATCGTGTTACTCAAGTATCTGACGCTACTAACACCTGATCCCTTTTCTTGGGTATATAATTTTATCAATATTCCTCTAGTTGGCCTTAGACATCGTATTTAAGTCACTTATATTCTACAGTGCGTTAATTAAATTGCCGAGTCCCTGACCAGAGTATGAACGTTCTTTATCATTCATCTCTAACCTAGCACTTTGCATTATTTCCCTTTAGTATAAATTAATATACCGAGCACAATTTTCAACACTTAGAATATATCACTATTTACATCTGTGATAGAGGAATATAGCTTTTAGTTTAATTATTTGGCTGAAGCTGTAGTTTAATTAAACATTTTAAAAGGCAATTTACGACGATTTCCGACTTAAACTGTAGATCTCCTTAAAAGAACATGGCAACTGAATATGTAGTTTACATTGTAGCGCATGAGGCGCACAAACCAGGTGAATCACCTCCCTTACTTAGTTTTTAATTTATGCAGCATGTTAAGCGGCAGATGTGCCTCAGGTCTATCATCTTGATCCACTAATAACCCATTTGCATATTTAGATAGAGTTTAGCTCTCTACTCGATGATAAAGTAATTTAAGAGACAGAACTGATTCCGTATTTAAGTTTACCTAAAAATATTCTAACCTGAAAATGAAAACCGAATTAACCTTTATCAGATTTGATGCACATTCTCCTGTACATATACTTACGAAAACATGCTCAACAATGTGAATCGTGAAGAAAATGATGCGGCTATGAATCTTGATATTTTGGACTCAATGGGGTTAAAATATGATGTTAAATTCAATTGACCTTCTCTGGCCTTTATCATTTACTTATCGGTATTGAAACCATTCTTAAAGAACACCGTTTTATTTACTTCATTTTAATTAAAATATCTGCGGAAATAGGTACATAACATATTTCGTTATAGGTGCAAAGTGAAGAGCGATTGTCTAATGTGTATCCACACTTTTTCCTTAAAATCGTAGAGAAACAATTGCATATCCACTGGGCATTGAGATAATGATAAAACATTGGAATTTATGCAATTAAGTATATTTAAAAATGGCTACTGGTGTCAAACTTTTACTTTGTCATTTAGTGCATCCTCTATAAACTGCTCGCAGCTCAATGGCAAAATACAGGCTGAGTCATTTTCACATTAAAAGTGATGTTCTATGAACTGAAGTTACGAGAAAAGGTGTATTGGGACGCAACATTCTTACAGTTCGAACCCCAACATGTGGCCATACTTTTTATCTCCAAACATTCTACATTGTTAAGCCGTAACGAACTAATTTATAAAAGTGCTCATGCGGCTAAGCTGGCTTTATATGACATTGCAGAATATCAAAGAAAATGGAAAACACGTGGAACAATGATTTTAATAGAACCAAACTCTTATATTTCTATATAAGATGCCTTCTATCAACAACTCTCGTAGCTCAGTCGTAAGATGCACGCTGTGGATGGAGCGTCCATGGTTCGAATCCCAATATACGATTAAAGCTTTTATCCCAGCATTTTTAGTTTGTTGGACGCAGTAACGAACCAATTTACAGATGTTCTGTTACTGCTCAGTTATTACTATATAGCATTAAACATATGCAACAGGAAAAACACGTGCATGAAGAACTTCTAGCAGTATCTTCGCACGCACAACAAATACAAGATGAGAATGGAATAAAAAGCATGATCGTTTGCTGGGTTCGAACCGGAAATCCTCTGTCACCTATGCATAATGTGTATTTTACCAGTAAGCTACGACAACAGAGGCTGGAACGTAGGTTGTATACAACATAGAAATTGATTCTATAAATTCTATCGATCCACATCTTACCCAACCGTCCACGATGAGACTGTCATCCATACGCCGGCTGATGGCGCGCAGTGTCACTCGAGGGGATGGTGGTGATGGTGCCGACGTACCCCTCGCCACGACGGCCCTTACTCGTTTTCCGGCTGCTGTCCCTGTTGTGGGCAGTCTCTCTCCAGGTGTCCCAGCTCTTCACACCCCCAACACACGCCACTAGGTCTTCGCCGGCTTCCCTCGGCTGGCCTTCGGTCTCCCGTGTAGCGGATACTCCTTGTTCTGGGAGTCGGGTTGGCTGTCACCTTGGCCGCCTCCAACTTCAATGCTGCCGTTAACGCCTCGTTAATGGTTTTGTAATCGCCAAGCATTAGGCGTTGACGAATCTCCGTGTCTCGTACCCCGTCGACAAAGGTGTATTCAGCCTCTCGGGATACGAGCTCGTGTGGGAGGTCGATCAAGGCTTTACTGGCCAGCTGCTCGATTGCCAGGGCGAACTCCTGTAGTGGCTCCTCTGTCTGCAGTGACCTTGACTTCAGGTGGTTGCGGTATGCTGCGGCTAAGCGGTGGTTTCCGAAGCGGTTCTCCAGGGCTTCCCAGATGTCCTTGGGCGCCGCCACTGTCTGGACCGCGTTTAGGACTTCTGCGTCCCGTCCCTGGTGGCTGTCTATTAGCTGTGCGGCTTCCTCCTCCGGTGACCAATTGTTGTGCTTGGCCACTTTGTCGAACTGGCGGCGGAAGACTTCGAAAGTTGTCGCGCCGTCGCATTTAGGAGGTTTGACGCGCGCAGAAGTTGTGTCGCGTCCCGGCGCTTCGGCCTTCAAGTCCCTCAACCTCCTGCCTACAACCTCCTGCGAGCTCTTCGACGCGCTCCTCCACTTGACTTTCCCAGCTGCGTGACGTCGTCCTTCACGCCGGCCAAATTTTCTTCAAATTTGGCGGGGAGGGCCTCGTTCGCAGCCTTCATTTCTGTTGCCAAGCTGTCGTTCGCCGCTTTTATTTTCGTGGCAAGTCTGTTATTTGCCACTTCTGTTTTCGCAGCGAGGTTGTCATTCGCTGTCGTTATTTCCTTCAACTCGGCGGTAGTGTTGTCTTCATTTCTTCCATTTTCTGTAAAATCTTTTCCAATGCCGCGTCCATGGTCGTATTTCTCACTCCTGACGCCAATTGTGACTGTGGGTTCGTATAAATAAAAGTCAGAATTGCATAAATTCAAAATGTACTTTATTTGCGTAGAAATACACTTGGTACACTTACAGATTACAGCAGAATTACGTAACATACACAGTACAATCCTCCAATGTCGTTGATCACAAACAAAAGCGTTCACACAATTCAGTTCTGATTACTCTCTCATTATGACTCTGTTTACCTGTTTACAACTGTTTACGACTACTCCGCTGGCGTGTATAACTACTAATATCACTAGATATTTCTGGAATAAACAAGAAATCGAATGCTCTGTCACTAGACGAAACCCGAACATTCCAGACGCGTAACTTTATCTGTGTTGGTAAGTCTTTTATCTCCGGGCTATCTTTGTGTTTTTGGAGACTCTTTATTTCCTCACTGTGCTGCCTATCAGTTCCTTTGTGTACACAAGCCGCGTTATCGCTGCACATGAACCCTTTTAGCGCGTATGCTGCCAGTCGTAATAATGGATTCGCGAAAATGTTCTATAATTAATTTTACACCCACTAAATATGACGTTTTGAATTATATCTCAAGAAATGGGCTGTCAATCTTTTTGTAAACTGGAATATCTTAAAAATGATATTAATATGCAACTACAGTTCATTTCTCTGTCCTACGAACTTCACTACTGGATAATGCCAACAGCTATGATAGAGGTTACTATGCTTATAGGCTTTTTTCTCCTCTAGTAGAGCAAATTTTGGAACACTTCAATGCGGTTTGTTTTCAGATATGGTTTCATAGTGGAGGCTGAAAGTGTTCTGTTCAACTAAATTTTATTTCTGTGTCTGATAATATCGGCTTATCACATTGTGAGCTGTTCATACACATACGACTGGGTACAGTAAATTCGCTGTTTGCGTTTCCAGTTCGGCCTCTTTGATTTATGGTACTTGTGACTGTTTTGGTTTGTGTTTTCACATCGGCGTGTTTGATTCTAGTGTTGGAGCAATTTGATACATTTATAACACTGCTGCTGAACATCAGCATTGTTAACATGTTTAACGTGTGGCTTTGTGGTTTGTAGAGACGGGCAAATGGTTTAATCTTTACAATAGGATGTGGAATAAAACCCCAGTTTGTAAGAAACTGGAATGCCAATTTTGGTAGACTTCTCTCTTCAAGACGTTATTACCAGGCTATGAATTTCTAAACACTAAAGCCAGGAGTGTAAAGGAATAGCTTAGAACACTATCTAGACTACAGATAAAGCCATTGCAGATGACAAACCTGATTCATCCTTTACACATTTTTTTGGCATTTGCACAAAGCACTTGGACAACAATTTACTGGCCTGTCACTTATCTCCCTTGTTCTGTGCCCTTTTCATTGCAAAGGTTTAAGTATTAATAACTTGAAGCAAATGCTAAAGAATGTTTATGCCTGATTATTACATTTAAATGGTATACCTATGGTATACCTATGGTATACCTATAAATGGTTTAACCTATATCAAGTGCTTTAAATCAAGACCTTCAATATTACATGCATTTGGTAACAAGAATAACTAACACAAGGAGACTTCCTGTTTTGAAATGCTTAGTACTCTTAGATGTTCATCCAAACTGACAGTTTACAGAGGAAAGGAGTGTCCTTAAACGTATGTGCGGACATAAAACAGGAAAGGAAGACAGCTTGCAGGGCGGCAGAGGAAATAGAAAGTAAAAGTTTACTTGGCGGCGCACAGGGGTACCGATTTTGCTTCGGAAATAACTTTCCAATGAAAACTCATATCTGGGTAGGCCTGGATAAAATTTTAGGAATTTAAGTTAAGATTTTCAGTAGCGCTTTACAATAACATAGTGGCTCCCCATGAAACATTTGTCAATATGACTATTATTTTGAGACACTATTTATAAATACCTCATTAAGATAAGAGTGATATAAATAATTTATAAAGATGAGAGGGATATCTCTATATAAATGTAATATGTGAATTGTGAATTGTAACGTATGAGTTGACAAAAGTTTCACCATACAAATGTTTTCACTACTGGAAAAGAATACTCTTTAGGCTTTTCAAAAGACAATCCTATCGGTGCATAACGGGACCGAAGGCTTAGGGTAGTTCAATTTAATTATTTATTTTCATCCTTTTATAACACAATACATGTTTTTGGATACGTCAGTTAAATCTATATTACATATTAAAAAACATGCAATATTACACAATTATATAACATTTCACATTTATAATGATGATGATAGTAGTAATCAAAGTACATTTATATGTAATTACTTTACATATGATAGCTACATAGTAACATTTTAGTATATACACCTTATAAAACAATAATTATTACTACTTATTTACATATTCCTCAAGCGAATAGAAAGATGTTATGCAGAATTCTTTTAGTTCCCTTTTAAATCGGCTTATTTATTTTATATTTTAAATATATTCAGGTAATCTATTGTAAAGCTCGGTTGCCACTGCTGTAGGTTCCATATTGTATAGTTGTAACGCATGTGCTTGTATATGGTATTTACTTGACACTGAACCCCTTACAAACCCCTTACAAAAAGAGATGTAAGCAGGTAAAAGGAACTGGGAAAGAACGCGGTGGTCAGTATCAGTGCGCAATGCAAGGTGTGCGGACGGATAAGGAAATTTATGGTGCATCAGTAGTAAAAATATTTTATCGGGGACACTATAATAAGTGATGTAAATTCGAACAAACAGGGATTAGTCCACCATTTATTGTTATTGTCTGTCATCACACTACCCTGAGATCTCCATACCCAACATGCTCTACTTAAGCCATAGCAGATGAGCAGCCGTGGACACGACCTAAGAAGAATCCCAGCACTAATGAATCAACCACAAAAAAATCAATCAATTAAATTTGCAGATTCCCTAAGGTTGCCGCTAAATTAACAAGCGACAGGAGAAACACTAAAATTTTAATGATTGTGATGAAGTGAATTGTCTCATTGTGATAGCTCGACAGCCTACTCCTCAGGATATGTTTTGTTACAATGGGTTGGCTCATAATTCCCAGTGATTCGATTTTTTGCATACTAAAATATTTTGGTAATGCGTTTTATTCTTGCATATAGAATTGTGATTTAGAACATAGTGTATTTATGGTAGTTCTTCCACATTAGTGCTGTTTAGAACAAGGTTTGGATAGCTATTGTATAATAAGATTCCGGGCATGTTGTCATGGTAGTTCAATGGTTAGGAACAACCGGACTGAGACCGAAGGTCCATGGTTAAAATCCCGACTATATCATTGCCTTTCTCAATCTGATTCTACTTATGCATATCTAATCAGAATGTATTTAGTTCTTGTATTGCAAGGTATTGTTTATTCTTTTCCAGATCAATAAATGACAAGTCGACAACAAATGGTATTTCTGACACCTACTTGCGCTTAATCGGATGAGGACTAATATCAAAACACCCCATAACGAAATCTCCTATATATTATCAATCCAGGCTACAGTGGGAGAAAATGTAGAATTTTCTGACGGAAAGTACTGAAGCTAACCTTATGCCAGCAAATGAGCGATGAATTCCTATTTCTGTTCCTTTTATTAATGCGTTTTATTTCAAATTTTGAAACGAAAAGCTACAAAGAAATATATAAGTTCAATTAAGTTAAGAACATTCTAAGGACAATTCAGATTCATCTGCAATGTTAACAACTACAATTAATATTAAAAATAAATGAAATGCAATTAAAATTGTAATTATTTTTCAGTATTAGGCCGACTTTGATCGCAAATGCCTATTGAATATTCACTTTTATGCGGTCTTTACCTTTATTCTTAGATAAAAAAAGAAAGTTACTTAAACTGTGTTTGAAAGCATTTTACGCCAATGAGTCAAAAATGCCTCCGATGTTAAAAAAGGCACAGAGCAGCTACTCATTTACTTTATGGAAGGAATAAGCATTCGAAAATCCAATATAACATTTCATTCCTACCGACGTACCTACCACCGATCACACCATATTTTGAATTTATTGTTAATCCTTTTAAATTTTAGCTAATAAGTAAATTATTTATTTTCCCATGAAAAATTCACTCTATAGCGCACAATGGCTTTACCGCAGTTTTCACGGAAGTACTAATGATTACTGCTAATTGCAGGCACTAAGGGTTGAAATGTTCGGGTACAGCCACTGTTACATGTAAATCTTGAAGAGTTCATGTTATTTCTACTTAGTTAAATTGCATTTTAGGTTAAAATATGACATTGTCACCGATCGCATGGTGCGTTGGAGCCGCAGCCTGCGCGTGGGAGAGCGCTGAACACTTGCAGAGAGAAAGAGGCAGAGGTCTGGATAGTTCCCTTTTTCTTGTCGCTGCGAAAGGCCTTGAAACGTCGGCGGCTTTCTAGAAACAATGACTGCGGATATAAAAGCCCGTAAGTTTAGAGTTGCTAGTGAGCTGCTACCTTTGTGTGCAGCTATGTAGTAATTGTGCGTGAACCGCAGTAATATCTTTCGTTTGTTTACGTGTGTTGAAGCAACGAGAGACCTGGAAGACTGCTGTATGTATGTCACCTTATTTTTACTACTGCAAGCGGTGTACAAAATTCTTTTACTGCAATAAAGAACATTTTAAGTTTCTGCAAGCAAGACTTTTAATTCTTCGAACCCACAGTCACAATATGTACACCTAGATGCCTTTCTCTATAAATTACAGTTGGGCATATTATACGGATACCATTCGTATACAACGCCATTGTTCCATTGGTGCACCTTCATCACGATATAATGTTAGGCTATACATTATTTCATGTTTGATGAAATTCATTATTCCTACATGCCCATACTTACAAAGAATAATATTCAGTTACAGCTTCTTTTTATAATGTGAAATGCATCTACTTAGACATAATTTAAGTTCATGCTCAGCGTGAAATATTTCGTAAAAGGTTAACTTTAAAAAAATTGTTTAACTTGAGCTTATGGAGCTCTCCGTTTCTATATGTTTACTTTTATCTCATAATTTCTACGATAAACGTTTCTTTTAAATATTCGTGTTATTTCCTTAAAAGATGCAGAAGTTTAAGTAAAAATTTGATAATCCTCTTACTTTTGCTTTTTAGTTATGTTGTAGAAAACTCACACACACACATACACACACACACACACACACACGCAGAGAGAGAGAGAGAGAGAGAGAGAGAGAGAGAGAGAGAGAGAGAGAGAGAGAGAGAGAGAGAGAGAGAGAGAGAGAGAGAGAGAGAGAGAGAGAGAGACACAGAGAGACACAGAGACACACAGAGACACAGACACACTGGGCTTTAGCGGAAGGGCGTTTCCAGAAAAACTTAGATCCTACTACTTAAGCGAATTCACTGCTTTGTAAATTTTGGTACTGTTCCTGTGGTAATAGACTGTAAATTGCAAAAGCATAGTTATTGTTATTTTAAAATCTGGTTTTCAACACTTTTTTCAGGCTTTAGACTAGCCCAACAATTTTAATGTTAAATTTCTTAAATTTGATTAATTCTCCCTTCAACAGTATTGGTCGTACAGTCATTTTTAGCAGGTACACACTTGCATGTGACTTTTTAGTTTTCATTCCGCTTGTGGATAAAGTAGTCGAAAAACGTACACTGTTTTGTATTATCAGGAGAATGTGCCTGGATTTCCAAAGGACCTTTTTGAAGTATCCGGTTTGAAGAAAGCCAAAAGCTGCTCACAGAGTAATATCAAGACCAACTTCATTTTCTTCTTAGGAATGCGGCAATGCAACTCTATAATCTTTCTCATCGTGCGTTTCTTCATATTGAGGAAGTACTCGGTTATTTCCTTCGAAGGAATTGCTTTCTTGAGAGTATATAAGGCAGAATCTTCGGGTACCTGCTTTCTTAAAAGTCCATTCTTGTATCGCTGTAAAAATTATCAGCCTAGGAAAAGTATGTAATGCAATACATAGATTGTTATTAATTAATTTAAAAAGCTTCACTATGGAATAAGAAACCTTTTTTGAATCTGTTTTTGTTTGGCCAAATACGGACTGGGAGTTTTGTTTCTGTACGATAGGGGTTTATGTGATTAAATTAGTCCATCTCACAGGAATAAATTAATATAATTAGATATGTTATGCTTCAATAAATAAGACATTAATGTTACAGATATTCTGTTAATTAACACAGAAATACAGCACACAAAACATGGCAAGGCAAGAGGGGAAACCACTCGTTGAAGCGTAGAAGGGGATTGTCATTAATGCTGTAAACAGATAATTTACTCTTTCAAGCCCATTTAATTTTAAACCTCTGTTTTGTATCCCACATTCACCCAATTTTATTACTGTGTGATATCAGGAGGTTTATTTGCTTGCATTTGTTGACCTCTCGTGTTCAGTTTCAATCATCCACACTTTGTGTTGATTATTATTCCTCGTCGGTGCAGCGCAGTTTTTCTCATACGCAGAACAGTCTTAATGCACTGCAGTCCATGGCCTGGACATGAAATGATCTCCTTGTATAACTATGACAAATGTAAACATAACACACGGAGTGACTTGGCATACTTGCACTTAGCATATATGGGAGCATTTGAGCCTGGTGGTGCGGCTCAGAATCATTATTACGAACGATTTCCAAACCAACGGGTTCCTCATTAAATTTTTTCAGTGTCTATCGCAGATTATACGAACTCCCCGTTTCACACATAGCAGGATAGAATTATGGACTGTGCAAACTCCCAAGGCCCAGGAAGCAGTGCTATGGTTTGAAGAACACAATTCTTTAATGAGTGTATATTAATTCGATCAACAATTGAACATTTATTATTCTAGGATCTGCAGAACTTGTTGAAACAGTAGTTACATTCAATTCATGTACATAACCTTCTTGCTACAAAGTGCTAACATGGCGGTTTTGTAATTGGTATATGAATCGATCTGATTTGCAGCCATACTTAACAAAACATTTTATTCATGGATTCAGGCATTATAAATTCTTTAATTTATTCAATTCCCTTAGAAAGGCTTTCATGCTTCTGGAACCACATGCAATGAAATGTGCTGTCAAGTGTGGATAGTAATTATGAATGATCTCTGCCGCACCTTTCGCTGCAAAGACTCAAAATCAACGGTTAAGTAGTGTTTAATAAGATGTACTAAGAAATTGCACCCGCTTCCTCTTAATATCATACCAAGGATGTGGATTCCACATGACAGAGCAACAGCTTATTGTGGGAAAGGATTATATACCAATGCTTCAGCTAAGTTGTGGTATAGGAAGGGATGGAATGGGATGGGATTTCTACAATAGTATATGAAGTTAAGATTTCAAAAATCCTTTTGACTCTAAGGACTCTTTTACTCAAAGTGGGCGAAGTAGCTGAAAATTGACAGCTTTGAAAGAGTACGATAGCATGATACGCCGATGCAATGCTTGTGCGGTAATCAGTTGTGTTTTTCTCTAGTTACAGCTGTAAGATAATGCCCTCACACTACTTGGGACCATTTCTTAATTTATTAGGTAACAGCTGTGTTTCTCTGCATGTTTGATCCCATAAACGTAACATTAGTAAGAAATAATAATTATTTGTGCATTCGATTTTCACAATCCCTTTCTCTAGGATTGATTCATATAAGCACATACGTAAGCCCCTCTTGCACCGAAGCCAATTGTCACAACTACTATGTGCCTTAATAAAAGGTCGTTTCAAAGAGGTTTTTTTATCGGATACCAAAATTTCTCGAACTAGCTTACAAACACAATGTAAGAGTCCTAAAAGTATCTATTACAGCGAAATGTTACTACTTTCAACGTTATAAATGAGTTTGAAGCCTTTTAATTTAAGGTCCTTACTCTATGCAACCGTTCAATATCTATTCCTAATAATTGTCAAAGCAATACACATGTATGCTGACAATGTGTATTCCGTCGCGTATTCTCTCAGCTCACATGTAGCTAGTGTACAAGTACACATGTACAAGCGGAGGAATCGCAATACGAGTGTCCATTTTGAGTTACTCTGATTAAAATTACCTTACAATTTTAATTTTATTACTGAAGTGCCTGTATTTCAAGTTCTATTTCCCACTCGAAAGTTTCACGGAATGAGTTATGGCAAGAAACAAAAAAGGTTTAGTGATCGGTGTAAATTATTGTCGAGAAACATACAGAGGTAAATAATGATTAACTTGTACATTCGTGACGATAAAAAAATGTATCTCCAGATTCTCTAGCGTATGCCATAGGTGAACAAGCTTCAGTCTAGACAGCTTGTCAAATGGACCACTATAGCTTTAACAGTCTTTATTGGAAACTGCAAATCACGAAAATAATACAGCCAGCAGTATTTTACAGGTATTTCAACAGTAGAATAAATTCCGTTGAATTAAATCCTCATCAAAGATAAGCACGAATGACTGCACCCTTTGATATTACAGACGCCTAATATATAACTTTGCAATTCTGGAATCTCTGCATTCCAAAAGCGCGTGGTTTGGCACCGAGATAGGATTATGAATCGGGGTGTTGTGCAGTATGTCTCTGGTTATGTTCTTGCGTGGAGAATTTATTTCTGCGTATTGAATAACTATTGTTCCTGTTGGAGGAGGAACTTTTTTGCAAGTTAGGGAATGCAGTTCTGTCAACTCATTACGGAGTTTTTTCATCATGCTACAAGGGAAGAGAAATTTGGTTTGGCTTCGTTGCCTTATAAGTAGACACTTAATAATACACAACAGAATTAACAGGAATCTTTTAAAAAGATGTTTAATGTATAGATATCATTTAGATCATATACATTTGTCAATTTGACTGTTAGTGTTGCTTAATTTTAGTATGAGCTCCTCTTTTTGTGAATGCAGGAGGTTAAACTGATATTACACTTATTACACCTTCATGGGCTATTAAATTCAAATTTACTTCAAAGTATAACTTTATTACAGTACAAATGTTATCAATTAATTCCACAATAAATTAAATTTAATTCAAATAATCTCGTCCCACTGAGTTTTGTATGTTTGATTCCTGTGCAAGGGTTCGGTATTTTAGTGGAACAGAATTATTCCATTAGAGCACCGACCAAGAGGACTCCGCGGTAACGCGGGGGGCTCGCATTTGGGAAGTCCCGGGTTCGCAGCTGACTCTGATATCCGCTTTCGTCTGGTTTTCCACTGAACAGAAAGGCGAATGCTGGATGCTGTCTTCGGCCATGTTTTTTCTCTCTGAGATTTCTAATTTCTTCCCCCTCTTTTATGTTACGACTCCGAGGCTATGTGTCAGTCGAAGCGGGTAGATGGTGCAAGGACTTACACGTTAGAACTACTTGGCGACACCAAGGTTGGCCGTTTCAGCCTCCATTGTCGAGTCGAGTTTTCCCCAGTTCCCACTGGTGGGGAGCAACCCTATGAGCCATTCTCCGTGGTTTGGGCAGGTTGACACGAGTGCCTTCCAGTTTAATGGCCAAGCCTGTAAATGATTTGAAACTCGCCACTTCTCTGCCACTTACGCCTGCTGTCCGTACGCATCCTGCGGTTTCTTTATCTCATCCGTTCCTCTTGAAAATGTATACACAAAAGATCCAATTCCGGTTCGAGGTGCTATGTGTCTCTACCATTATGCAAACTACAGCTCATATTATTCTTCAGAACATTTGCTCCCGCAGACGTATTTTTGTCCATGGACTCGAAGGTATGCTTAACTTAATTATTTGTAGAAATACTTCACGAGATTTCAACTGAGTCAGGAAGGAGCTGGTGTCAAATATTCTGCCATCATATCTCCTAACTTCTTCAGGGCACTCAATAAGTTTGGCAAGTATAACTTCCTGTACACTTGCAGAATCCAATTATTTATTGCCTCGGGTGATCTCCAATCAATAGTTACAATAGCAGTTGGCCCTTTTTCCTTTCGTTATTGCTTGAAGTAGGTATTATTTTTTACCTGTGGCGACATAACCGCGACGGACAATTCCTAGCGGAATCCTAAGGTGGTTAAATACATTCTCGTAATATAACTTAGGACCACTTTCATCGGAATATCTGCATTCGTGCGTCTGAGTTTAGATCCTTAGATCAGTCACAAGAAATTACTCATAATTAATATATTTATTAGGTTAATTTGCTCTAAGGTGCCAATTGGCACACACTTTATTCTGCGCCGATTTGACAATGTGGCTGTTGACAGGCTGTTCAGCTTAAGAAGCTTGCTGCCACTCAGTCTTTCCTGAAATTGATAGAGCACAAATGATATTCTAATAACATTTAAACTGAAATACCGTATGCATTAAGTAATAAAACATGAGTCGTTAAGAATCACGATTATATAGAATTGGTGGTGGTGGCGGTGCTCTGACTCTCTTCAACAATATGTAACTCAGTCGCATTTAAAATTACTATTAATTAATGAAACGAATTTGGAGATATTGAAAGTTCTTAGCTCTAATTAAATAATCTTAGTGAGCAAGGGATTCCCAACCTGTGTGTAATATTATTAGTGACTCTGGAGTCACTCCATAAAAGCAAAACAAATACAAATTTGACTTTTATTTAGGTTAAGAAAACGTTTAGGAACAAATTATGAAATCTATGAATTAGGCTGAGCGGAATATTGCCAAGCATTTGCATTTTCCTCTAGTAGATGACGGTGGTCATTTTGCTTCCATTATCTCCAAAATCATGTAATGCGAGGAGAGATGACGAGCTCTGGTCACTATATATCATACTCATAGGGGAAATGAAGAAATGCAATACAATTTTAGTGGATGAACGTAAGTTTTTCGCACTTTTCGTCATAATATAACTCGGAAAAGAAACGATTAAAATCACTTATATATTTTAAGCCCCTTCGTTAGCCAGAATTTTGCAGGATAACCGACTATATTCACGCCTCACAGAGCAATGCTACCTTGTACGTGTTTGGTGAATTGGTTAAGGTCTTCTATATATGCATCTTTACCAACATTTTACATTGATTTTATTATGTTCACGAGCAATATTTACGATATGTAAATAGAATCGTCTAATCTGTATTGTCTCATTATTACAATGACTATCACAAGGTTTGCAGGGGGGATTTGAGAGCTCGACAATGGGAATCGAAATCCTGACCTCCCGAATGCGGGTTACAGATGCTACAGCTTGAGATATCTTGCTCGGTTCCATTACCTTAAGTCTTTAAATAAAAATGTCCGTCTTGCTTTACCTACTTCTTGTCTCTGAATACTTCAACAAACATCTGAAATTTGCGTGTGTAATCGTGCTGAAGTGTTGTACTGCTTGATCGTTTAAAACATTCAATTTTCGTTACTGTTTCGTTCATACATACGGGATTTCGTAATCGTTCTCACTCCCATTTCACTGAAATGTATAAAATAACTATTGTTGGAGCTAAATATCCTTTAAAAATTAGCCATTCCAGTGATGTAACGATTACTTGACAGCGACATCAGAGAAGCTGCGCGCAGGTCCAAACTTATCCATCATTTGGGATTTACCGTCTAAATGTAAAGGGAAGCTCCATGTTACCATGGATGTGTACATATCGGAGAGATTTTAGTTGATTTTAATGATTTAACTGAGGAACTGTATTAATTGCACTAACTTTTATGCTATCAACAGAATATGATATAGATCTACTTTTTGTAACGCAATTCATACTGTTGAAAGTTCTTAAGACGTTTCTGTGTTAATAAGGGAGTATATCCATTGTTTGGTTGTGCATTGCAGTGCCTTTTGAGTAATGAATCCATAATTTCGTTACTTTATGCTGCCTCTCTTCTTCCTGTCTCCTTTTCCATAATTTATTTGTAACATTAATGGGCTATGTTATAGAAATTGTTTCTAAAAAGTTTTTGAAGTATGTTTACTCCAGACGTTCATTGAATAGCTGAACAGTGTATATATAAAATTCTGTAAGTGTGAAGCTGTGCTTACATAGAAGGAAATCGTATGTCAGAAATGTTGATTTGCAATGCGTCTTGAAATAAAAGATCAACATTTTAAGAGTTGGATGGTCATGACTCTAAAACAATGGATATTCAAACCTGTGTGTTCAAATAAATTAAGCTTTAAATGAAAGAAAATAAGCAAGGACGCATTCTTATTGAAAGATAAGCATTCGTTGTGTTAACTGTATTTGAATGTATACAAAACGAGGCTCCAGTAGTTTACGAATAGGAACCATATGTATCTATAATAGCCAGACAGTAACCAATACTTTCTCGGATGACAGTAGAGCAGGTTTATTTCCTCTGTATTAAAATGGCACCGAATTATACTTGTATTATGAGATATATTTGGGGTTTATCGAGTGCGTTTATAATCAATAAAATACACCTAAAATTGATGAACCTGGCTTAAATACTTAACTGAACTCAAATTATTTAGTAATATATTTAAAAATGCTAATGTCAACCTTCTGATTTATTGAGAAATTTTCGTGAACAGATCAGACGCAAGTCATTAATGAATTTTCACCTATCCGTGAAAATTTTAAAATCCTAGGTTATCGTTTGGAAAATTAAAAGAAAGGTATGTTCTCATCTTTCAAATAGCAGGACACTTAAACGTTATTAGGCAGGAAATGTTCTGTTCATTGCTCAAGGCTGCAAGTTTGATTCCAGCTGAGGACGATTGCATGTAATAGAACATAAGTACGATCGTAATGTGAGTACCTTTGCTATACAAAATGGTGCTTGAGAAAATTTGCGTAATCAGATGCTGGTAAGACTCATTAGCTCTTATTGCGATTAAATAACAATTTTTATTAATCGGAATAATTGAGAGCCTATTTATTCTTTACGCTAAGCTATATAACTTGTTCCATTAAAACGATAATCTAGTCCCATGTAGTTTCAATGTGTTACAAAATAATCTGAAGTTGATGCGTTGCATCCTCGGCATCATTTCTGGCTTTACCTTATTGATCGATAAAGCTCTTTGAATGTCAACTCTTGATTAAAAGTGAATGGCCTGGAGCGGTTCTTTGATCTTGGAAAATAAGGCATAGTCAGAAGAGCTTAGGTCCTTTAGGACTTCCCTCCCCCATATTTCTTACAATGCTCTACAAGAGTTTGAACATTTCTCTTGCAACGTAATAAATGTTAAAATGAACATTTATATTTAATGAATATTTTAGACTCTTGCTAATGATTACACGTACTGTGACGGTGTACCACACCGTATTGGGAATGGTTGATATATTATACTAAAAATATTACAGTTGCCATTTTTTAATATTTTTTCATATTACAGTCGTCATTTATACTGTTTGCATTAGTTTTAAAATCTTCATATAATTAAATGTTATTCCTCTTCTCCAAAGGTGGTCTTAACTCATGCACTTACACATATATGATTAGTTTAAATTATCAACAAAACACTATTTGGTATAGATTTTGAAATAAATGAATTAAGTTTTGGAAAATATTTGTAGAAATTTATGTTTAAGAACATCATATGTTGCAAATGTAATTGTTTCTTTTCTTGGCCACATGTAATTTTCAAATAAGCCTAATATTAGGTCGAATTCTTCATTTCTTGCTACGGTTAAAACTACAAAAGTAACTCTATAAAGATAACTTCTTATAAGAAAGACAATTCTCGGGAAACGGAGGTTCAACGCAATATGAAGGTATTCAGAATGGATGGGATGTGGTTGCTCAACTTAGCCGTTGAAAGAAAACTTCGGAAGGTATAAAGACAATATTGTCTTTCTCAAAGTACACGTTTACAAAAGTGATCTACAGTGTACAACGCTGCATCAGAGGATCCTGTAACAGAACACAGTAAGACTGTATCAGTAAGTCAAGAAATAAGCAAATGGTGAAACCTGGAGTTACTACATGACAAATTAAGCAAGCGTGTATCCCCCATCCTTGTATTTTATGCCCAAATCCAACAAGTATATTCGTGTAAAAATTACCATAGCACTATAGCTGACGTTCTGCCTCTGAGTTACCGTTTTCAGTGATTCTGTACATCTTAACCTCTTTGGTCGGAGTTATTTACCACACAGATATTTACTTGTCAACGCTATTTTGAAGGTAGTTTCGAAAATATGTGTTCCTTTTTCTACTGGACAGTTTCCAAATATTTTCTTGAGGATTTTAGTTGAAGTCAGTAAGCACTTACCGAAATATTCTTAGCTATTGCCCAAGTTTCAGAACGCTGATCACCCGCTTTATACCTAGGGTAACTTACTTATCGAAATACCGAGAACAATGTTTATACATATCTACATCTTTGAAATACGGCTTTAAAAGCAAACATGTCTATTTGCCGTTTGAACTTACACATGTTATCATACTGTGACAGTATGCACCTTAATTATTGGCTAGTATGTTAAGGGGGTCATGGGCGAATATCTCACTATGTATGTCATATGAGGCGCCCCTTATTATGCAAATCAAGAACAACGAAGTCCAACAAACTTAATGAATATTTTACAAGTGAATTTCCAGAATATTCCTCATTTCTATTCGTAATCCTTCATTAAATGCATTATGATGCCCATATCTTCACCTAAAAATTATAAATGAGAGACCTCACTCAGATGAGATTTCTCCTAAAATTTCATTACATGGCTTTAAAATTAATTGGTCAAAAGTAATGAAAATTATGACACGTTAAATGCATTTAGCTATCCTCGTGAATGCACCTTGTTAGTGTAAAATATTACCAGTAAGACTTAATACCATTGACATCATTTGTCACTTCAGCACCAATAAACATAGTGCATGCTCTATTCATCAATTTGTGGACTACCTCTCTAGAAAGGTATCATACGAACAAATTAAACTGTCGAAAAAATCTTTCAGACACAAACATTCTTAATTTATATCTGCAAACGTTAAGAAATTAGAAGGCGTTATTGTCATTGTCCTTAGACAGTTTTTAACTTGACTGAATGCATTGTTTAAACACCAGCAGCAACCCACAAATCGCTTGACGAAAAACTAGTTGAAATATGAAACTTTGATAAGAGTTTACATAATTCTAATATTAACTATTGTAGTATGTTTAAGAGTTTATCTGTTGCACTTCGGCAGAATAGGAAGCTGGGGGATTATGTCACGATTTGTTGTTCTCACTGTGTTGGTAACCTTACGCTGTGTCCCTGCTATAAAGCTATTGTGCTAAGCTACCATTTAGAAATACTTGGTTCTTAAAAATGACCAAACGATAATGCATTGCTATAACCATTTTTATTACAAACTTATTATTAATCTGTTTTAAAGTATTAAATTTGGACTAAGCACGTTTCTAAATAGTTTTTAGAGATTTATTGGTAAAAAGCTGCAGATAGTTTTAAGAATTTAAATATAAGAGTTTTGGAATAACAATTTAAAATACACGCTTTAACAAAATCCAAATAATTCTTTTTGTATAAGTAATCGAAATGATAACGAGCGGTTATCGTTAGTTGCTTAACACTCTCACAAAGCTTTCGCCAATGGAATTGAATTGTATTGGTTTATTCGATAGGGCTGAATTGAGGACGTTTCCAATAGTTCTTGATGTATATTATAAATATTTTAGTTGTCTTAACCAGCATTTCAAAGGGGTTTTTTAAACGTTCCAAATATTAATTTCGTTAGCCACTGCTGCTATTATTTACGCAGTGATCTAGGAAATTGTAGCCGATTTTCCCTTTAGAAATGTCGAAAATTCCCTGTGTTAAATTATACGCAAGGAGCAAGTAAAATTATTAAGAAATACGGGTAATTTTTCCCCTATTTCTTTAATCCACCCCACCCTGTCACCCGAAAATATTCCAAATTCCTGAAATGTTTGAAATTTGTAAGTAAGCTATTTAAACGCTACGATAGTTATTTAGATGTTCAACCAACTTCGGATAATCACATTTGATGAAATGGTAAGCTTTTGGTCCGCAGATTTAATACAGTACAGATAGCAGTATCGTGACTCAGCGGTTACGGCACAATATTAACCGGAAGTGGCGTTGGGGAGTTGGAGAAAGAGCGAGATAATTTGTGCTATTGTAAGATAACCAGGATCTTCTGCAGGTTACCCCTTCTTCCTTTCAAAGCTTTCTAGACTGTTTATAGGGGTTTCCAGTGTTCATAAGCGAGCGTTTTCTCGAGTTAATCAATAAGGAAGTGAATTACGGAGTGTGTTTTTAGTGGGGCATGTAGTAAATTCTCCTAATAAGGTTATGCGAGTTTAAATGTACAGCAAGTATTACTACTACGAATGAATGAGAAGTCTTTGTTCAACCCTAACGTGTGATGTGTTCGGAAGAAATGTCAGAATTGGGAGTATTTCATTTCGCGACTACTTCACGGAGAAAGAGAAATGACAGGAGAAACTGAACTAGTTCTCGTTAATGAAGTGACAGTGTGAATTAAATGAAGCCCAAGTGAATGTTAAACTACGTCAAAATAATAATAGTGAGAACTGAATGTGGTGACAGTTGAAACCTGGAGAACATTACATTATTCAACGAAAGTTGGAACGAAGTTGAGCATGATTCGCCGTTCCTAATGCCACAAATTTGTGGATTTTGGAACCACCCAGAAACGCAACCCTGTCCATTACAACACAAAGCAATTACAACACAACTTCCTTTCATAATATTGAGTTTGAACATCCATATCTCCATGTGATGCAACTACAGGATTACAATGAAGTTTTCTCCTAATATGCATCTACATTATTTGAATTTATTGTAAATTAGATAAATATGTCAGACATAGCCTGATAAAATATGCAAAATCTGATAATTTCTTTATTTTGGTATGTCTTATGATTTATTAATTGTTAGAATATGGAAATGGAAATGAAATTTCCTCGGCACTAGTGATATTTTAACGAGCCTGTTCTATAAGTATAGTAACACTAATTTTGTGTTACACTACGTGGCATTATCAATACAAAATGAATGGTGTCTTCGAAATGGGTTCTTTTACGATTCCCACATGTTTGTTCTAGTTCCCAGACTTTCCAAATAGATGTTATTAATTAGTTCTTTAAGTAAGAAACCATTTTTAGCTATACCCGTTGGGAATAACAATGGTATTTTGCCCCCAGCTTTAATAGCTGAAGTGATTCGTAATAAAAGAATAGATTAAACTGCGTTAAGAGTAAACTCAGGAGAAAAACAAGCTGAGATGCGAGGGTATGAATCAAGAGAAATCGAGGAGCATATAGGTCTCAGCGACATTGAAACAACATTTTTAGCACAATTGCGACCCCATATTATGCGACGATGAATATGTGTTTCGAGTTTAAATAGCTATTTTTCGACTGTTTACTTTCTGTTAAGCCTGCTCTCTGTTGGATGTTATTATGTATGTGCTTGCCATATAGGACAGAAAGAACGTGCAATTTTTCCTGCCCTGCATTTATAGAAAGTAATGGGAACAGCCTCAAAATTATTCAGCAGAGAGGGCACGCTTGTTACATGTTTACAGACACTATTTGGGAAGATCAAATTTTGAAACGATGAAGTGCAACTCGTATACTCGGCCCTTTCAGTACAAGGGAACTGACATGGAAGACGGCAGTGTTTCCGGTGAGTGGAAGAAGGAGCCTTCATTTCAAATCTTATGGCTTAAAATATTGATATGGACTGACACGCTACTTCCTTGGAACTGCAGAAACTGATATCTTAGGTCAATACAGTTACAAATAGCTAAACGATTGCAAGAGCTCCTTTCGTTCTTCACCTAGTTATTTGCCACTTTCTGCCTGCGTTAACGTCTTCAAAAAATGTAGCTACCAGTTTTCTCCCTCAGTGTGTAAACAAGTAAAATAACTACACCCAACTAAGGAAAGCAATACCCTTACACTATAAGAGCGCTGTTTAAAGTCTATAGCGAAATTTAATCTACAGTAGAAAATGTTCCTAAACAAAATATAAACGCTGATGCAGGACTTTTATGGAATCTTTTATAAAATTAATTACCATACCACATAACCATTTTTTTTTTAGAAATTTAGAGCATTCTTAAATAGGTTAAGTCCCAAAAGTAATCCAATTACGGGTCAGTTTTGAATTGGGAGCTATTTCATAGCTGAATTAGGAAGGTGACCGTTTCACCGGATATTAGGGTTGTTGTCAGCAACTGTTCTATCGATCTGGTTAATATTAGTATCGACGAACTGAAACAGCTGTAAATGTTCAACATATTTTACAAGATATTTACAACAAATATTTGGAATGTCTCGGCTATATTCTTTTAACTTCATTCATTGACTTTATTTGTATATAGATCAGTCTTCAAGTGCTTTAAATGACCATTCGGAAATTTGTATCAGAATAAAATTTTGGAAAATGTGTAGGAAGCATGCTTTTTTAGATACTTTCAGCAGAATGTACATGTAACACACTTGCTCGAAACTAAATACTGTTTAAGCAACCTGTTGAGTGAATGTGTGTGTGGAGGTAGCGCCTCATCGGTTGGCTGATCTCTCACAAAGGTGTGCTGACCTTATTCCTAACTCAATACTCCATTCCGAGTCTCATCATTCGAAAAAACAGTTAAAACCTTCCTGTGTGTATTTGTTGATGCATACATTCGTTTCAGAGGGAGAATACTCACAAACCTAAAATAAAATGATATATTTATTCGTCTCTGGCAAATCCACTCTGATATTTCAATAACGGTAACCTAATTTAATGTTATGAATAGAATTCAGGTTAGTTTAACAAGCTCTGTTTACTTCAAATCGAACATTACCTAATAGCCACTTCAAACTTAGTAAAAAGGGAAGGCAAGATAAGAGGACAAATGTGTGTTTTTATGTAATTCTATTAATATTTTGAAACACTTAATGAGTACCTATTTTTGCACAAGATTCGACATACTGAAACTTCAAATGATGAAAATGAAGCTCTTGATTTGGAGATTCTGATTTCATGTAACTAATTAACACACTATTCATTGCATTAATACCTAGAGTGGCACTTTTGTTCCATTAATAGATTCTGGTTTTTAAACGTATACATACAAAACATTATCAACAAACAATATACTTTAAAACCTCCATTAAATAGTTCACTAATAACGATCGCTGTTCTTCGTTGTTACTTCAACAATGGGAAGCAAGCGTCTGCAGATTCATTTGATTACGTTGTGACAGTTAATTTTCATAAGGCTTTATATTCATTGACTGAACCCGTCACATTCTAATGGCCAAAAAAGCAACTTTAACTGCAGAATGAATATGTAGTGTTTAACGCCCGCTTTTAATACATGCGGCTTCGCAGACGGTGACACTGATGATACATGAAATGAAGTAGAACAAGCGGTGAAGTTTGTTGGCAGGGGAAACCGGAGATCCCGGAGGAAATCGGCCCCAGCGTCGTGTTTTCCACCACAAATCTCACTTTGTGGCCTCCTGGGATCGAATATTGGCTACCTTGGGGAGAGCCGGGTGGTCTAGCCACGCAGCCGCGGCGTGGCCTTAACTGCAGAAAGTACACAGATCGTAATCTTCAGAAATTTACCAAATATCAATTACTGATCTGTACATAAGAGATACTCACAGGAAGAATTTAAGTACAAGAGTTTCTCTTGAATTATAACGACTGTCAACCACCTACTTCTTCGACATTGCTCTATGAATCCGGTTGTTTAGTAGAGGCAGATTTCTCCCATGGGTAGCGCTAACGATGCCAAACAATACGAATATGTTTAGATAGTGTTTCGTCATTAAAGGAGCTCATCAGTCATCTACTCTATGCAAGCATTGATTGAACCGTCGTCGAATTCAGGCAACCAAAATATTGGAAAACGTACGTAGTGCCTTTATAAATTGTGAAGCCTATGGGGACTTCCACATAAACTTTAAAGAATTCCCTGCATGTAGTAATAGAGAATCTGGAGAGCGAGCAGCTCAATTGGTTATTCTGTCAAGTGCATCTAATGTGAGATAGCTATTTTCTTTGGCTTTTTCCACAACAGCCCTAACTCATCTAATTTTCCTCTTGGCTGCCTTTCTCTTTTTGTCTAACACGGAATCAGTGTCCACAAACACATAAATTAAGAACTGTCTAGAAATGTTATCAGATAATTTTATGTAATCTCCATATATAACTCCCGTTCGGTAAATTAACATCAATAACATGGCTGTTCTGTAATGCACGAACAGAAAACACATTAACACACAGCTTCACATAATACTATTTCCACTTTCTATTATGTCAATCGACATATCTAATTATAAATGCCTTTAGGCTGTGGATTTAGGTTACTGCAGGAGATTCTATTAAATCCGATACCTGCTAAGTCTCGGACCGTGCGGACACCAATCGCTTATTAGGTTCAAACAGCGCATCAAATTTAGTGAACTCCGTTGAATTGATTACATTTGACTCTCAAAATTTTCTGAAGAATCGGGTGCTACAGTTTTGAAGGTAGGGTTCTGAATGTCTGAGGGTTTTTGCTGAAATAAAACGAAATGTCTTCACTCTGCGACGGCCAGTTCTTATCGTACTGACTCGCTTAATGACCCACTCCTGAGCTCTTCGGCAACGAGCACGACGCCGTACGAGTGTATCATTTTCTAGGAAGCGTGGCGAAAGCGCGGCAATATTTCCGTATTATATTTTAGAAACGGTGCACTTTCTGGTAACATGGAAGGAATGAAAGCACTTACAGGAACAGTAAACGACAACCTCATTTCATTGGTATTGCTAACAAAATTGCAAATAGTTCGTTTAATGTTACAGTGAGACCCCGGATTCGAATTCACAGTAACGGTCACCCTTCAGCCCCAGAGGCCACTGAATCCTAAACATGGAAGGTTTTATAGCATAGAAAAGTTAAGTGTTAGAAATCCCTAAACCAATGTTAACAGACGCGAAAGTGATGCCAACTGGCACTTAAACATGGTATTCCAGAATTTAAGAAGTTGATAGAAGTGTACTGAAGTTCTACATTCGATTTTGCCATTAACTCCACTATTCTCTGTCCAAATATTCCGTCTGAAGTATTGATTTTTTTAGCTAATGCAATTAAGAGGTTCATTCAACAATTAGTAAATTCCTTTCAGCTCTCCTAACTGACCCCTTCAATTTATCTGCACCTATTTCATGGAGAAAATATTGCACTTTACAAAAACAAAATCTTTTTTTTTTTTTTTCAAAACTAAGTTTTGCAGTTCCCTAAACTTCTAGTACAGTATTTAAAGAAGTATGTACTGGACACGACACCAAAGATAGCGAAACTGATAATACGTAAAATGCTAATTAGTTGGGCAATTTTGTGAAGGAAAGATTCTAAACTACACCCAGGATATATCCGTGGCATTCCTCAGTCTTCATGACTACTGAGAAAAACCGGAAATTAACTTCAGTATCTGAGAACGACCCTGGCACCGATCAATCACGCACCTCCTCACGGCTACTTGTTTCAGCGACCTCGGCTATCCTTGTGTATGAATAACGTGAACAACATATTGGATAACATTACTTAACTCAACTTCTAACATTAGTGTAACGTTCATTGTATCCCATAGATTCAACTCTTGACGACTTACAAGAAATCCGCCAATCTAAACTACGCTAGACACGGAAAAGCTTTATTTCTGCTTTGTATTGATACGCCCTATTTTATATATTTTCCTGACAAGTAAAACGTATACATTGAATTTTCTGGTAGCAGCTTGTGAAGCACATCATAGAGACTTGAGTTTTTATCACTTTAAAGAACTGATGAACTACAAGGCTTCGACGGAAACTTGCTAGCTACATAAAGGTGATGGATCTCTTTAACGCAGTATTTCAAATAACTTATTGCGGCATTAACCAGTTTCAATACATTCATACTATGTTCAGTACTTAATCACTTTAAATGCTGTTGCAGTTGTTTCTGACGTTGCGATGTCTTTTCAAAAAATTCCTTGTAAAACCTGCATTAAAATAAATTATAGTGGATAAAGAAAAAATCATGTAAATGTAACACATTAGACTGTTGCGTAAACATTTATCATAGTTAATGAAAGTAAGAAGCAAATAAGTTGTAATCAGTTTCAGCAAAACAAGAAACAAATCAAACACTACTAAAGGTAAACATAAAAATAAAATCCCTATTTGATGACAATAAAAATCCAGTAATGAATATCTTATTTACGTGCCAGAAGTGAACTTGGCAAAACGCCATGTTAGACAATGACGACAGTATGAAATATTTCCCGCTATAACACCAGAGATGCGACCATTCGATTGAATGCCTCACTCCAATTTAGTCATGCCTTTAGGTAGATTTGTAGTGCAGCGTCCTACAGCTTAGCATGTCAGAGTACATTCTATGGAGGATGACGCATATAATGCACAAAAGCAGGTGAAGTGTAAATACCTACATGTTTAATAAAATATAGCCCAGAATCTTGGTTAAATTTCTGTTAAACCCTTTGCATTAACGTAGTATGCGTTTAACTCCTTTCTTCCCTTTTGGAAGTACATTAGAAGATGGTATATGCGTATTCCTGGCATAGGTAATTATTAAGCTTAATTTAATTTGCATCGTAAGTTTAAGTAATTGGATAGTACAGGAAGACCTAGTCTAATTCACTGGGAATGGTAATGTTGGTATTCTAACGTAGAAATGGAGACTTGTGCTTTATTACTAAGTTCCTTCAGCGCATGTTTGATGCTACTGGCAGGCAGGAAAGAGTAGAGAGGATAAGTGCATTTCTACTTAATTACACAGCTGAGGTGTGAGAGGGCTGATATTAGATTATTTATGGGCGTGTGATCAGAGCTAAAAGGATGTTGTTGCTTTATTATGTATGCTATGTGATGTAACTTTTCAGAGCAAGTTGTGTTATATTTACTTGTTAATGTTGCTTAATTATAGAAGAAAGCGTTCAAATACATCCTAATGAATTATACTAATATTCGTGGTTTGTTCTTTTATCAGTTTTTATGCTATGCCATGTTGCCCCTATATTGCATTAGGGTTTATTACAAGCTTTCTTTCTTGTTTTAATCTCATGTTCTTTATTAATTTTTGTATTATACGCAGAGGAAAAATTTTTAGATTTTAACGATTTTTTGCGAATTTCCGCGAAATGTTTCTTTTTTCCAGAAAAATATAGTTTTTAAGCGATAAATGAGAAAATTTCTATTATTCTTTGTCTGCATACAAAAACTTACACATATGACAAATTACATAAATATAAAGTTAATTTAACATTATATATTCATAGCATGAAGCTAGAAGTCGTGAAATAGTGTTAAATTTTAGCGATAGCAAGATAAAATTTATCACTTAACAAAGCCAATACAGTAACATCATCACGTGCACTGAAATAACAGCTAAGCGGTGCAACAATAAACTGACACCACAGCACCGGTTTGGTACGTGATACTGAGAACTGTCGTATGCTGCCTGGAAATGTTATTTACTGGATAGCACACATTGCACAGCAAAAATACTATTATGCTGACTAAGGTACTGAGAAGATTGAACTTCTTGGAAGTTACTCCCAGACATTACATTAACCTGAAAATATTGTCCCTCAGGGCTTAAGAATGTGTTCCGAAATGCCCGAAAGTTAAATGAATATAAAAAGTACCTCGCTGAAAACCACCCAGATTTAGAAGATAAACTGTTCCCATTGCGTGTACTGACACGCTGGTCTAACTGGTTTAGTTAAGTAGTTCACATTGCCAGCTATTTTGACGCAATTGTCTATTTTTTTTCTAAAAAAAGAAAAAAAATTCAGTTACTGCGCAAAATTTGTTAAATGATCATTTTTGCGGTGCCAAGTGCTGCGATATTGTAAAGATACGAGCAACATTTGTTTCCGAAAATTGCAGAGCAATAACATAACCACTATTAGAATTTCAATCTAAACAAAAACCTCTGACTAATCTTGTATTATTTTTCGAATTAAGTCTCTGAGAGCCAAATGTGAAATATTAGATAGTGGTCACTTTGGAAACAGAGTAAGTGCACGTATACCTACATAACGTCATAGATACCAGTGTTAGAGAAGTAGTAGAAGAGAATCTAAAAGTTTGCTGCCTTATGACTTTGTCTAAATTGAACTCA
Organism: Mantis religiosa; assembly: GCA_030765055.1. Taxonomy (NCBI): domain Eukaryota; kingdom Metazoa; phylum Arthropoda; class Insecta; order Mantodea; family Mantidae; genus Mantis; species Mantis religiosa. The sequence goes on from CM060948.1 coordinate 76,924,870, forward strand.
ATTATGACAATAGTAACTGATGATGTAATAACCATAAAAATTTTGATTCATTTGTTTGAACCTTCTAGGCTAGTTACTAAATCAAGTGTAGGTGATTTAAATCATGTAATGGTAGCATTTAAACAAATAAATGCATTTAAAACCAGTAGTATTACTTGTGTTTCTGAATCGCTTCTTTCTTAATAAGAGCTTTGTGACATTGTTAAAGTGGCATTGTGACATTGGCAAAGTCATGGTGGTAACGATAATAGATTATATGTAGTAAAAGCACTCTTTACATTGAAGGCAAAAGCTGATTCTTACCGCAATTTCTGTGAAAAATCCCTTCAATATCTTCAGTTGCCGATATCAAACGCTGACAGATTTTTCTCTATATATTGGTTGTGACACAACAGAACAAGTATGAAGAGCTAAAATATCAAAGCTTTTTGTATGTTGCAGTTTGGTGATGTATGATGAGCTACAATTGATTTTCTTCATGTTAGCTATTGTCTGCTAATTTCAAATAAAATATTTTAATTTGGGAAAAAAGCTTGTTACTCTAGTTACCTGTTACTTTTTATTTCAGCTATGTCATTACTCATTAGTTTTTCCCGAAAATTTTCGCGAATTAAATGCGAATTTATCGTAAAATAGCCAAAACAGCGCCTATCTAATTATTAACGCGAATTTTATAAATCGTCACCACAAAATATTGCCTCTGATTATAAGACTGCATGTGGTCTATGGAACCTGTGGAATTGCTAGAATCTGTGATGGCCTGCTGTAAATTAAATAAAAACATTTTCTTCTAATTCATTCATTTTCGTTTGGGTTCCTTTGTTAGAACATGTAACTACTCTTCGTATTTAACTGATAACAAGACGACATATATGGATCTCAATTATTAACAAAAATGCCCTGTTTGCGAAGACTTGTTACGCTCCTCTCTTTAGCCGAGAGGTGAAGGGTATCTTAGCAGGTTATTGCTACTCCTGTGTATCTTGCAGGATTTCTTACTGCAAAGCCTTTGTTGGAATGCATGGTCGCATTAAGGGGAATTGCTTGTACTGCACTGCTTCTGACCGGTTCATTTTTCCCTCCCGTTTTCCACCTTTATTGTTGGCTACCAGTTACTGTTATTGTTTGCTGTGCTGTTATAATCCCAAAATGAGCTTTTAACAGTCTTCGGCTGCAATTCCTATGTGACAAAGCTTTATAGAAAAGTAATACAGTGAATTACAGGCAAACTCACTACTCTTTGTGTGCCTCAGATGAACAGCTGATAATCTTCTCAAGAGATTAAGGGAAATGTGATACATTTGATAAGAAATCCCAAATCATTTCACTGTCTATTGTAAAGACATTTAATAGGATCAGAGAAAAATTAAAAAGATACAAAAAATAGAAAGAAACGCCCTGGAAAAGCTTTTATTGAAGTTGGAAATTTCGCGTCTTGGCCTCGAGAGACTCGAAATTTAACAATTAAAACCCTAAAATATACCTATGGTTCAAGAATTGGAAGCTTGTAATAATGTGAGTTTATTTATAAAATTGGCTGTTGGGTAATGTTAATGAACGCTCTGCTAACCCTCATTTAATTTTTTATGCACAAATATATGGAAAATGCTGAATTGAAATAAATCCTAATTTGTATTAATGAAACACATGAGGCATTGAAAGTGATGCTTTGGTAAGCTCAATTTCAATTTTCATTTTTTTTTTTTTTTTTTTTTTTTTTTTTTTGCTTTAATAGGTGAATCTAATGTTGTGCAAGGATAAAATATTCTGCTTGTTTATGCTTCTGCAGTTTAGGAGGCATCCGTAGTCGTATTAATAATATATCTTGGAGATGTTTTCACTACTGAAGATCATTCATACTAAACATTATTAAAATGCTTCTGTGCCTTTTTAAGAGGAAACATGTGCCATATTTTACACCTTATGCAACTAAATATGTACATACTTTAATTTAAATGAGGTTTGCTTTCGTACGGGAATAAAATGTTCAGATATAATGAAGTTCGTTAGCAGTAATTGTTTCCTTCATTTTAGAGAGAAAGAGATATATTTGGGAAGACTTTAATCCTTTCTAGCCAAATCAACCTCGAAATTCATAATTCATCTGACAAATCATGTGTAATGATAAACGTGTTCCCTAAGCTAAAAATATAATTCAAGCTTATTTAGTGCCTAAAGGTGATAGACCTTAGATCTTGACTAACCATCTTAACAATCGTTAGATTTTCAGCTTCAAAAGGCAGAAAATTGCAGTCGTTTTAGTATTCTCTATAGTTATATCCTCAACGTTTTATTAATTATAATAGAGAATGCTTTGTCGATCACTACGAAAGTTTATCAAGACTCCCTGAGAAAGGAATACTTTTTTCACAGAAAAACTGTAAAACTCCCAATAAAGTTCACACTCCTTCTCCATCAAGCACTAGACACAGTCAATCAATATCGTATCCGATATCTCCTCCTAGAATTGCTTTCAGAGTAATTTTATCTTCTTGTTATGCATGAGATGTTTTGGTGTGTGTTTTTGAGTGCATTTCTTCTGCCTCACTGGTTCCACCCCGGTTCACTGATTTCCAGATGTAAAGTGGCAGCCAATTTCGTGTAATGTGTGAAGTTTGAAAGTATTCTAGTCTCCTATTTTTACCTGACGCAATATCATGAATATTTCCATAGTTTTACACATTAAATCTAGCATTAAAAAGTATATTAATGTTCTTTTAACTCCATGATGCCAATAAATACTAGCTTGCTTTCCTACTATGTTTCATTGAAATAATTAAATTATAAATAGTTTGTAGTGCCTCGCTGTTATACAGAGTGTAATATACGAAGTTGTACATCCCCCTTTTACTATTTTTATTTTATGCAACGTAAAGTAGATAAAGTATGCCTTCGTGATTAGCAGACTGATATGCGTTGGTAATTGCTTTAGAGAAATTAATAACCACCATTCATTTAAATTTAATTTCAAAACGAACATAAATATCAACAAAATTGGTTTCTCCATCATAATAAACAAAATCCAACTTCTATATTTCTTAGACTACGCGATAGGTAAGTGATTAAGGAGTGAATTCGAAAGTTGGTTCGAGTTCCACAGGACAAGGAAGCATAAAACAATTGCCTAATATGCGATATTCCTTGTTTTCTGTAATTTTGGTTTTTAAAATTTTATTAAATTTATTACAAAGTGATATTAGCACCCCATACTGTAAACAATGGTAAGTTCTACCTGATAAATTAAACGGTACACTGTTTCCGATGCGATTTATTTTGAGGTGCTAAATATGAAATTCCTTGCTATTTTTTGGAATCAAGGCAGGATCCAAACATAATAAAAACGTTTTAATAAATGGAAGCATTCTAAAGGTTTAAGAAAAACTCACTACCGTACTTACGGCATAAACAGTAAATTTGGGAGGAGAATGCGAAATGAAATAGCAAAGTCATTTGTCTCTGCATATAATGTAGTTAAATTGAGAACGAGTAGTTTGAGAACAGTGGTTCCCTTAGTTTACAAACATCAAAAAAGGCTCTTTTTAACTTTATTACAAGAAATACACCTATAATAATGAAACAGTACTTGCTCAGTAATTTACCTTATTGATCCGGGAATTTGTGCCGGAATTAAATGCTTAATTCACACATTCCCTTCCTATATTCTTATGAACGTTGTTTATTTGGAACATTTTAATTCTTTTGTGTTTATTTTTCTGGAACCTTCTGTAAAAGAAATGCCTGGAGACCGCAATATGCGACTGTGTGTTTGCGTGCGTGCGTGTGTGTGCGTGTGTGTGCGCGCTTTTTCATTCATCTCTTGTTATAGTTTAACCAACACAACTGATAAAAACAATAGTATCACCTCTTAAAAATATGTTACAGCAAATTGTCAAACAAAAATGTCTAGCTTAATATAGGCCAAAGTGGAAAACCTTTTTTATTGCTGCATGTTCCCCAGCACAACGCGGAAACATGATATACAGGTTGTTTCGGAACGTCAACCAATGATTATAGCCGTTTTGTAGTTTATAACTTAAGTAGTCCGAATTTCGGTGTCGCAGCTTCGAAATTCTCTTAGGTATGATTTTATGCAACATTGAATATTACATTATTTTGAGATTAAGCAGCGCAGGAACCACTGGTGTGCGAACCTCAAATGTTATTGAGATGCACCGGCCACGAAAACAAAAGCATTGATTCTTGCTCTTTATCAGTGACCCATTGGGGCAAAGGGCAGTAATTTGTGGAAAAATTCGACTAATGACTCGAACATTTCCAAGGTTGCTCACTTTGCAATGATTGTACAGTGCTTTTAATCAGTTACTGTAAAACCAACAGCTTTTTTGTAATTTACGTCCTCCAACATTTTCATATCGGACGGTGAATGAAATGGGTTAAATGATGCTCAAATGAGCCCAGGGTCCATAGAGCTTAGAGTTATCCGACATTCGTCTTTCAGGATAAGGGAAACCCCCGGAATAAAACCTTATCCAGGTAACTCACCCTGGCCGAGATTCGAACTCGGGACCTCTTGAACGGGAGGGAGACATGCTACTACCACGCTACCAAGGCAGGCAAACCAACAGCTTTCTTTTTAGTTACAAATTATTTATTTAGTATTATTACACACAGTGAAATCAAATGCTTGTCTCATTGCATAAGGCATTTAATATTGGTTAACTTCATCCACAATTCTTTGATATTGTTCTGTTATTTTTATTATTTAATGCTGGCATCCTCAATCCAAAATTAACTTCCCTCTAAAAGGTTTATATTGCAAATGTGCACCAGCTTATTTGCCCTCATCGACTGTTATAACGGAATGTTGAAACACGTTAAACATCCATAAGCAGATAACTAAAGAAATAGCTTCTTTATTGCAGTTTAATAAGCCAATTTAAGAAATGCTTAATGATAGCAAGCTATTATAGTAGGTGTCCATATGCTTACAAAAAGCTACGGTAGGTGACACGGTGTGTCAACTATCTGCGAACTTTGATAGCGTGAGGCACGCGACGTTTTTCCTGTAACTGGCTATTCCACACTCATTCAGGAGCGTTTTTTTTATTTTAAGCGTCTCTTTTGGCGGTAAAAGATATATACACAATTTGTCACATAGAAGCTGAGCAACTGCTTCTATATATTCGTTCGGTGTGGTTTCGAAACATCTTGTATATGAGGATCTAATGCTATTACAACAATGTGATTATAAATTACACTAAATTTTTATGTAGAAGAAATATTTAAGGAAATTGTTTTTTGATGGTGTCCGCCATTTTGTAACTTGGCATAATCATCAAAATATATGTGTAATTTGATGAGACATATATATGGTCCATTTTGCTATTTGTGGGCGAATTCAACATATTTTATATGCATTTGCATAAAGATCTATACAGTGCAACAAAGTAAAGCCCCTCTTCTATAGCGTAGGAGGCAACGTCTGTCCTTTCAAGAGCTCCGGAGTTCCTAACTCGGTCAGGGTGAATTACCTGGATGAGTTTTTCCATGGGTTTTCCTATTCCATTTTCTAAGCTCTTATGGACTGCGGGCTCATTTGAGCATCAGTTCACCCATTTCATTCATCGTCCGATACTATTCAAAGTTGGAGCACGATAATTAAAAAGCGAATTTTAGCTTCAAAATCTTAATATAACTAAACCATATGACAAATAATCATATCCAAATATATATCTTAAATTTGTTAATTTCATTATTATACAATCCAAATAATAAATATAATTTCATCTACCTAAAAATGCAGATTGGCACTTTCTCTTAGCAGTTAATTAATACATGTACCTCCTGTTTGCAGTTAAAGGCTCCTATTTTCTACTATTGTCATAATAAATAGTATTAGGGAATTTGCTACCTCCATCCTAGTACAGCCAAGTGCTTTATAGTGTCAGTTAATCTAGTTTATGTAGTGAAAATATGGTGCCACAAAAGCTTGGAAAATTAAAATTAAGATTTCTATACCACGTGATGGGAACAAATTGTGTTTCAGAAAATTTACGCTACAACATAATTCAAATTTGGAAAAATAAATTTAGTAACTGAAAAATTAACCCTTTTGAAAAAATGTACCCGGCGCTTCCACCAAATTGTCATGACCTGCTACAGGATGCCGATGGATTAGAGATTACTACCGTGGCAGCCATGAGCAGAAAAGACATACGGGGAACATAGCCACAGATTACTCGCTTGGTGAGAGGGAAAGAAATAATTAGGTATTTTCTATAAAGGGAAGATTAAACCAAGACAGAATTTAGACTATGATGAAAATTAATTTACTTGAACCTCCAGTTACAAAATAGAGCCGTATCTCATACGTGGTAGTCCGAGAGAACAAATGTCCCCATACACACACTCACATGTAGCTCTACACTCGCATAAAGAGATACAGATGAGGGTTTTATCAATGGGTTGTCCCAATTAATTCACTACGATTTGTATATACATTTTCCTCATACTTCAATCTTTCTGATCCGATAATTTTATGTAAGTGCTATTTAAACAAAATCTGAATCGATGTCAATATCGTTTTCTCCTCTAATGAGGGAAATTTTGACACATTAGAAACTAATTTAAGCAGTATGCATTTACAATAATAATTTTCATCCTCAAACAACAAATAATAATTATATGCATTGATCACATATGTATTCCTAATCATTGCTATCTATCAGGCATGCAACGAAAAGTTCTCCGACATTATAAATAGTAGTATCACACTTGCTTGTTCTTTTCCGAAAGTTTAACTGTGGTTAACGTCTGCTTCTTTTTATTACAATTATTTCGAGGCCAAAAGGCAAGGAATATTATCTTATGAAAAGATTCAAAGGTTTAAAACCAAAATCCAAACCAAAATCTTTGGAAATCTAGCAGCACTTTTTCACTTGAAAACAATGGGACACGTTTCTTTATTATGAACTTACTTATTTTAACGCTAGCCATATTTGTTAGTTATTTTACTGCAGATGATTTGTATTAACAGGTGCTGGAACATTTTAAAGTTTGGCTGAAGTTAGTAGCTACGTAGGCTTTCTATTCCATCAATACAGTGCTTTTCACGCCCCTTATTTGTCCGATATCAAGCAGTGGACAATAAAGTTTTATTAACCCATGTGATTACCCCTTTCAAATATTAAAGCTTAATTGTTATATTTAGATACCTTCCAGTCCAGTAAATTAAGTTGCGAAACTTAATGACTAAATTATCTCTGAAAATGCTGCCCACAGTTCATAATTTCAACTTTTACGAAAAAATAAAGCTTCCTGTTAGAAATGTAGCTACTAATATTTTAGGACCCACCATACAACGCACACTCTCCACGAATATTGCTACATTTTTTCGACATTAATGAAAACTATAAATTACTAACAGATGAAGCACTTGATTTCAGAATCAAAGACTCCAACGTTAATCTCGGGGGCGACGTGGTCCTCTTATTATCCACGCTTTATTGATGACCTTAAATTAATAACTTGAAGCATATAGTTAGTTGCCTGAAGGTTTAGATAGTATTTTAATTTTAAGAAATAAAAAGAAAGTAAATACCCAGTGAAATAAGTGGTAATCATCAACTATAAAATATATTATTACACATAAACAAATATAATATGTAACTTCAAACTTCACTTATCTTATAAGAAATGATGATAATTCTTATAAATTTATAAGAATTATCATTTCTTATAAATTAAGTGAAGTTTTAAGTTACAAATTATTATATTTGTATATATTTATTTGCTTCACTGTTAATAGCTTCATACTTTACGTATGTATATTATTATACGTTTGTTTTAATAAGTATAGATGTCATATTATGTAGCACCTACATATAGCCTGTATATATGCAATAAAATAGGTAAAACAAATGGGTTAGGTAATCCACGAGCACTGAACGCAAAATATACAACTTCACTTTTCAGTATGAACGAGATTGAATGAAAAACACTTTCGATCCAAAAAAGGTAGCTTTAAAGTAATAACATTTAACTTTATTTAAATAAGGGAGAGGGTGAGTGAGAGAGAGAGAGAGAGAGAGAGAGAGGGGGGGAGAGAGAGGGAGGCCAGAAAAGTCGTCCTTAATATAGTTTCTGCAAAATCTATGGTGTATCAACTTATTTTGCGTATTCTTGGAGTGCAACTTTTATTATGCTTTTGTAAGATGGCATAATGGAGTAAAGACTATAGCACCATTACTCGCTTTGTTCGCTTTTGGTAGTGATTTTAAGGACTGGGATCTAACTGTAAATATATTATCTTAAAGTGAGAGCAATTTGAGGTGTCGCGAAGGTGTTATGTATTTCAGAAGCATATTTGGAAAGGAAAGTTCTTACGATGAAAGGGCGAAGGTTACAAGGTCACGCCTGATGTTTAAACCGGGTAACAGCGTTAAGGTAGGAATTTCTCGAGAACATGCAAAGTGGTAGAGCACCTGAAACCTAATACCATTTGTGAGGTAAATGCTCCAATTCTATGCCATCGCTTTCCAGATTTCTCCTTGTTGGCAGATAAGCTTCAAAGAAGAGCTAACAAACAACGTTAACGTACTCTTAGAATTCCGTTGTATATGTAGTATTGTGTTTAAATCTGTAGGCAACAGTAGTGCTTGGTAGCGTTATTCATATTAACAGTTCTAACAATAGCATAAAACCTAAACATTTTTAAAACGTGTGTAGAATATCTTTTTAAATGAAACACTTGTAAGAAAATACTTGGAAAAGAAAATTTAATTGACTGAAGTTTGTGGCCACGCAACTGAATGGGCTAGCTCAGCCAGTAAAATCTAGGACTCGCACGTACCAGGTTCGATCACCAGTGACTGACCAATCTGAATACCATAGGTATTTTCGCGGTTTTCCTTGGTCACTAGGCGAATGCTGAGTTGGTTGCTTTCTTTCTTTTCCGAAACTTCCTATCCCTCATTTTCATTACACGTACATTTCAATCCGGTTCTTCAGAGCCGGAAGTACTGGCCAATGAGATACGTGTTGGAATTTGCGGTCTTGTTACTGCCGTTCTTGGCGTAGGGGGTCAAAGATCGCCTGTCGAAATCCGGGAGGATGGTGGCTACACGAAAGACAGAAGCTTTAAGGTGCACACGTTAGGGACCCCGGTTCCGGCACACCATCTGGGCATTCCATCGGCTGCATCTCTCCTAATAGCCTGACTATAGGCTCAGAATGGAATTCCCTCCGTTTGTATTCTGCCTCTTGTCTCTAATTATAGCTCATAATCTGCAACTAATGCACAATAATATGAATAATATTTTCGAAAAAGGGACAAATATAAAGGCTGTGTACCGTATTTCTAAAAAATAGTATCTGCCTCTTACTCTGGATATTTAAAAAGTAATATGAAAATAAATGTTCATTGGGCAATTAATTTTTAGCAGAAAATCCACATGGTTTGACTCCGGGAGCCGTCATTCTCCTATTCCCGATTTTGTAATGCCTATGCATAGTCCTAAGTTCTGTTTAGAAATCTGCACAAGCCCAGAAAGAGCTTAACGTCGTAAACAAAATTATAACGGTTTTGGTAACCTCCTACTTTATAACATTGTTGATGCACAGGTTCACTTACATATTCAAGCATATTAAAATCTCCTCCACGTAGAACGGTGTGATTAAATCATGCAGGAGCACTATCTGGTGCCATATCTTTCATATATACCAAGTAGCATCTGATGAGTTGCATAATTTCTTCTACCGAGCGGGATGGCTCAGACGGTTTCATCTGTGGCCCGCATTCGGGAGGCCCGGGATCGATTTCCGTGGCCGAACTCCTGACCCATCGATTTTTCTCGGGTTTTTCCCGGGTCGCCAGGCGAATGCTGGGTAGGATAATTAAAACCCCCGAATTTCCTGTCCCTCCATTTCATCTCCATTATCATTTCACATCTCTCATCCGGGGGTCTCTTTCAGGGTAGAAGTGTCGGTGGGTGTTTCGGCACCTTAGGTCTGCCGCGCTGTTTCCTATCGCCTCATCCTTTCTCCCGGAAAGGATGGGGCTTAGGTACAATAAGCCACAGGTTTCCCCGCCGTAGTAAACCTAATCCTTTTAAAGAAGACATTGTCAAGTTGTTAAAAGTGAGATATCTTTTATATAGAATATGAGTAGTTGTCAAGCAGTTTTTGAGATTACTCACTCAGATAAGATGTTCTCCATATCTCCATAAGCGCTTTTCGGTCTGGTTTAGACCATCTTCAGTGGGTGTTGACCAGCTACTCAACATCCACTGACACCAGCTGGTCAACACCCACTGAAGATGGTCTAAACCAGACCGAAAAGCGCTTATGGAGATATGGAGAACATCTTATCTGAGTGAGTAATCTCAAAAACTGCTTGACAACTACTCATATTCTATATAAACCTAATCCTGCATAACTTCTAGTATACCATAATCTAAACCAACCTGAGAAATCTGATAGGTAGGACTAGGAAGTCGAGAACCTTTAAATAAAAAATAGCTAACAAGGCAAAAAGGACAAATAGCTCTAAAAAGGATCTTTAAATCATTAAATTGCTAAAAAGACAAAAAGGATAAATAAAATCCTTCATTTTGTGGTCTATAGTGACCCATAAATAACATTGTTAGGCATCATATTCAGACACTGCAGAAAAAAAGGATTTTGCGTCAACTTCCTAGCCACAAATCAGTTTCTCACCGTGCCTTTTTGGACCTTAGTTCACGTATGAAAAATGTTCAAGTTGGCATAATGTAAAACATACCAGGAGTTGCTGTAGTTCTAAATCACACGGTATACCGAGCGAGGATGTATGGCCCGCATTCGGGAGGTCTGGGTTTGATTCCCGTGGCCAATCTACCATTGTTTTTTGGGGGGTTTCCGAAATAACCTGGAATGCTGGGAATGTTAGCTATATCCCCGAATTTCCTGTCCCTCCATTTTATTTCCATTCTCGTTCACACCATCCCTAATCTGGTGGTCACATTCTACAAAGAGGTGTCGGCGGGTGTCTCGGTTCTGCATGGTAGGATGACAGGCTCCTGGTAAACACTTCCTCCTTAGGTAGGACGGTCTCCGGGCCGGCCTGGTGGGCCGTTTAAGGACCATAGTAGGTACGATAACGGTTATATTGGCCTGCCGGGGAGTTTCAAATTGGTAAAAAGTGGGAACCCTTCCCTCTGCACTGTCGCCACTCTTTGATTCGGCCACCCTGTCTCCTCTCGCCTCATCTTTCCTCCGGTGGATGCCCCACGTGGGGGCATAGGTACACTAGAAAAAATCTGGTCGTAGTGCCGAATTCCCTCCTTACGATCCCATCCCATCCTATCGTATCCACCGGTATGCACACCTGTGATAGGAAGAGTTTGATTTCTAAACAAAACAGTAACCTTAATAAGGAGCTGACTATTTTCCTGGTCTGTCGTGGCTGGTGTTCTATATATTTATTGATACGAAAATGTCCCTCTTAAAACTACACAATTGCAATCGTCCTTAAGCGGAATCGATACCCAAAAATGAATAGTCAGTTGCATTCCTCAGGCTGAATTGTCTCGTTAAAGCAGGTTCTCGAAGTGGACTTTTAACATTTACCCCTTAAACCAGAAAGAAATCTATAAAATAATTTAATTTTATAGCTGTCGTTTAAACAATTCTCTCGCAGAGGTAACTACAAATACAGGAAAGCATGCATATTGAGAAAATTCGGCAGATTCACTCATTTTATTTAGTTTGTTGTATTGAGGATATGGAAATATATACTTTCTGCCCACTACAAGAAGGTAAGAGAGGAATGAAGGGGAGAAGGGCTTGAACTGTTTATCTGCTGTTAGTGGATCTGTTTACTAGGAAATGAATGTTGCCAGATTTAATGCTTGTTTCAGTAGCTGCATTAATAGATATTATATATGGGTGAGTTATGCGACAACTCTTGAGTATTTTAAACAAAACTAGCATCCTTGTGATACTCGGAAGGCGAGCATATACACGGTGCTTACAGCAGGTGATTACGTTACACATTCCTCTACCTTACCTCCTTGTGCTGGGCAGACAGTACTTTATAAACTCCATCTAATTCTTCTATAATAAACTTGTCTTTGGAAATTAATACCTGTTCACATAATACCTGCACGATTCATCTTCAGAAAATTCCAAAGCAATTAGTGTGCTTTTAGCTCGCATCTAAGCATAACGCATCATAAACTTTCCTATTTGATTCTGTAAATTTAAGTACTTTTATATAACTAAATATTCTGGGATAAATTTATTTATTAATAACGGGGCAATGTTTAGTGTCGCCATAATCACTTAAATTGGTACCTTCATATGGCCCGATTTATTAGAGCATACTCCAATACAAACAATTCGCATAAAGTTGATCTGGTCTGCATTACACCCAAGTTTTTGGTTTTACATACTCCCTTCCCCCCCCCCCCCCAGATAATCCATTATAACATTAGATTTCATGGCCAGTGTAGAGAGTTTCCTATTTCGCGTTGTTCTGCTCACTCCAAATGCACTCCAATTCCCAGAATTCCATGGGTACACAAGCAAGCCATTGACTTTCCTTTCGGCTATTTCTTGCTTTATGCACTTCGCGAACTTCTCCTTTTAATGTTAGATCCGGCTATATAGCATTCACGTTACGTCAGAGATTTCCCTTCTAGGAATACATTTATGAGAATTTCGTGGAGATGTTCAAACTTCTGCTTTAGTGTATCTCCTATGAAACATATGATCCATATTCGTCTTAGAACTATCTCGCTTTGGAAAAGTCGCCTCTTGGTTCAAGACAATATCTGGAACGCAATACGATGCTACTATGAATTCATTAGAGCAAAGTCTTCATTTCAGCTGCTGTGGACAAATCTGACATTTGAAACTAATTCACTCTTCTTGGTTTAAACTCGTTGCTTTTATACTGAAGTAGGGTACAGAATGCAACATAAATAAAACAGAGCTTAGTGATACAAACCTTTAGCCTGGAATAAAAGGAATACATACTACATGAAAATTCTCCCCCCCCCCCAAAACTTCACCGTCTCCTTACAGTTCCACACTATCATTATTTACATTGCGTGATATTTAAGCTATTGTTTTCAAAGATAATTAAATAAAAGGTATCCTGTATGCATGAAAACATAAGCTTACAGAGAAACACTCTTGTTCAACTTGGATAGAATATAATTACAGATAGAACTGTTGTGGAATGATGTAACAAACTGCATTTCATAGGTCACCATCACTGTTTTGTCTTTGGTGCTCTATCATAGCTTTGTCCTGCGAGCTACTTCATTGCTTTATCTCTAATTCTCCAAGGATAAATCAGCACATTGAAGGTAACATTCGAAAAGATTATGGATTAATGCATAGGTACGTCGGTACAAACTGCTGTGAGTTTTACGTATTATGAGACTTAATCACATCATAATATGAAAGCACAGTTTAGAAGAAGAGCTGTAATAGCAGTACAGTAGAATTTTCATATGCAGGATCTTGAACTATGTTTTCATCGTCCTTTGGAGAACATCCTCGCAAAATGTCGGGCATGAGATTTATTACAAGACGTGCTTATTTTCAAGTATTCTTTATATAGCGCCTCATTGTGTTACATTACTTTGGGAGGATTAGCAATATTCTCGATAGTTTAACATTAATTAGCCCTAAAGATTTAATTATATGACTGTGATTGCTAAAAATGATAATAAGCTGCTTTTGTCTACGTTGCTTTAGAACATGCACACGTTCGACTTGCAACAACATAAACAGCAGTAATTGGTAGCACTATCTTCCATATAAGATTTCCATTAGCTTTGCTGTTTTATAAGAGTATCTCTTCTTATTATTTTAAACGAAATAGAATCATTAGCGTTTAATTGCAGCTCATCGAATTGAAGATGGTAAGCAATCGCATATGTAAGGAGATCATCATCGTTATAGAAAAGCAACGCTGAGGACTACTTATGCAGTTTAATTGCAATTAGTAGAGTTGAAACGCGTTTTAGAACTCAAATCCTTTAAACAAATATCTGTTAGGATGATTAGGTTTATTTGCATTATTATTATTATTATTATTATTATTATTATTATTATTATTATTATTATTATTATTATTATTATTATTATTATTATTATTATTATTATTATTATTATTATTATTATTATTATTATTATTATTATTATTATTATTATTATTATTATTATTATTATTATTATTATTATTATTATTATTATTATTATTATTATTATTATTATTATTATTATTGTTATTGTTATGGTTATGGTTATGGTTATGGTTATGGTTATGGTTATGGTTATGGTTATGATTATGATTATGATTATGATTATGATTATGATTATGATTATGATTATGATTATGATGATTATGATGATTATGATGATTATGATGATTATGATGATTATGATGATTATGATGATTATGATGATTATGATGATTATGATGATTATGATGATGATGATTATGATGATGATGATGATGATTATGATGATTATGATGATGATTATGATTATGATTATGATGATTATGATGATGATTATGATGATTATGATGATGATTATGATGATGATTATGATGATGATTATGATGATGATTATGATGATGATTATGATGATGATTATGATGATGATTATGATGATGATTATGATGATGATTATGATGATGATTATGATTATGATTATGATGATTATGATGATTATGATGATTATGATGATTATGATGATTATGATGATTATGATGATTATGATGATTATGATGATTATGATGATTATGATGATTATGATGATTATGATGATTATGATGATTATGATGATTATGATGATTATTATGATTATTATGATTATTATGATTATTATGATTATTATGATTATTATGATTATTATGATTATTATGATTATTATGATTATTATGATTGTTATGATTGTTATGATTGTTATGATTATTATGATTATTATGATTGTTATGATTGTTATGATTATTATGATTATTATGATTATTATGATTATTATGATTGTTATGATTATGATTGTTATGATTATTATGATTGTTATGATTATTATGATTGTTATGATTATTATGATTGTTATGATTATTATGATTGTTATGATTATTATGATTGTTATGATTGTTATGATTGTTATGATTGTTATGATTGTTATGATTATTATGATTATTATGATTATTATGATTATTATGATTATTATGATTATTATGATTATTATGATTATTATGATTATTATGATTATTATGATTATTATGATTATTATTATTGTTGTTGTTGTCTATTTATTTTTTTATTATTACTAGGACTGGTTATATTATAGGACAATTTTATTTTAATTGCATTACCGTTTTTATGGACTTCCTAGGTAACTTAAAATCAGAAGAAATGGAAGCAGCGACTGAGGGTTATACAGAGTGAATCACCTAAAACTTACAATGCCAATATTTCCGAAATGGAAATTTATATTGATATATGGTTTTCACAGTATTGTTTGGCAGTAAGAGGCTCGTAATGTTAGCCGATAAGTAGATTTTAATAACAATTCGGTGTATTTTTGGAGCAAACATAGCTTTCAAATGGAGGAATGCCTATTTATATCAAAAAATAAAAGGTACCGTAAATTAGAATGTTAATGTTCTTCGCAGGATTCTTGTGCCAGTAGTTTATGAGATATCTTCTTTTGAATATTTTTGCACACCCGACAATTTGTTCCATTCAACCGACAAAGTCGCTAGAATTGATGTTATGGTTTGTTTACACGTGTTTGCGATTCATCAATTTGTCCATTGCGACGTTATGATCAGTGATAGTTCAAGCAGTAGGTTATGAATGAAGATGAGATTAACCAATGCAGAAAAAGCCGACATGCTCATGGCGTGCGGAGAGTTTAGGATGAATGGAGTTAGTTTTTGTATGGTGTGTATGGAAAGATATCCCAATAGATGCCAAACATCTCGACAATTATTCGGCAGCCTCTTCAACCAGTTATGTCAAAGTGGTAGTGTAACATCAGGAAAACGTAACAGAAAGAAACAGGTGACCGGATATGTAGAAGAAATTAATGTCTTGACTGCTGTTGCAGTAGATCTCAAATTAGTTCCCGCACAATCGCACAGGCAAGTGTACTTCGTATTCTCCATCGACATACATAGGTTCCACTGTCCATCAAAAGCTGCATGGAAGCGATTTTGAGAATCGTTAACTTTTGTACATGGGTATTAAAACATGATACTCCAGATTCATAATGTATTTTGTTTAGTGATAAAGCAACATTTACTAACCATGGCCAGGTAAACCGCAGAAACATGCACGATTAGTCTGTTGACAATCCCCATTGGTTTCGTCAAGTGGAACGTCAGCGTCCATGGAGTTTAAGTGTGTGGTGTGCGATAGTTAACCATCAGCTCATAGACTCTTTTTTCGTAGAAGGAACACTAAACTTTAACGAAACTCTCACAGGCACCTCAGCCTGCTAACAAGTCATCTTCCACAGATGCTAGAAGACGGTCCTTTACAGACTAGCAGAAACCTGTGGTATAATATAAAGTATTAATCGGGCTTGTGGGCCGTGGTCTACTGGGCACCTTCAGCCCAGGAGACCACGGCCCACAAGCCCGGTTAATACTTTATATTATACTGACACCGGCCGTTAAAGCTTACGAATTTTAAAGAAACCTGTGGTTCCAGCATGATGGTTGTCCAGCCCATAGTGCAGGAACTACTACAGCTGGTCTTCACGGATTGTTTCTAAATCGATGGATTGCACGAAGGGGAACTGCATATTGGCCGGTCCCTTCACCGGATCTGACTTCTTTAGACTTTTTTCTATGGAGAAAACTGAACTGAAGGAACTGCCTACAAGGACATACCCACTACAGCAACTGATATGAAAGAACGTTTCACTGCCGCCTTCTCTGAAATTTTCACTGAAATTCTAGAATGTGTGCAGCAGGCTTACCATAGGATAATAGAGGCTTATATTGAAGCTGCAGGTGGTCATTTTGAACAAAAGCTTTGGAGGTGAAATTTTTCTTTACTTGTCAGGATCCACAGATGCCATGCACTCCCTTTTGTTATTCTTTGGTTTGCGCTACCGCAGGTGGTACAAGTGTCGGATGTAGACGTTTCAAAATAAGATACCTCTTGAACTCCTGGCACTCAAATCTTGCGTATAACACCATTAACATTCTAATTTACCGTAGTTTAGATTTTGTTTGGTGTAAATGGGCATTGTTCCACTTAAAAAGTGTGAATGCTCAAAAAGTGCATCTTCAAGTGTTATTAAAATCCACGTATTTATGAGCTAAAGCTACGAGCCCCTAACTACCAAACAATGCTGTGAAAACCGCACATCAATAATACTTACCATTTCGGAAATATTGGCGGTGTATAATTTAGGTAATTTACGCTATATATACAGAATGTTTCAGAAATACTTTTAAAAGCTTCGGATATGGTTTCCTCACGCCAAAATAAGAAAAAGTTTCATATGGACATGTCTCATAATCGTTAGTGTTCTCGTGAGGTGTTCAACGCAGTGGTACATTTATAACACAAAACTCATAATAAATGCTCGAAAGGGTGTCGCACCCTTTCAAAACCTTCGGGATGGTGGCTCCCATGGCACGTCGATGAAGCTTTTCTGCATCCAGGTTGGCATCTCCATAAATCAATGATTTAAGATGCCCCAGGGGTAAAAATCCACAGGATTGAGGTCGGGAGAACGTGCAGACCATAGAACTGGTCCTCCGTCTGTCCATCGGTCATGGTAGATACCAGTCAGTGCATCTCACACAATGGGACTAAAATATGCCGGAGCCCTTTCATGCACAAACCACATGTTTTTATTTTCTTATTTTCAGGGGCACATCTTCGTGAAATAGGTCGGGAAGAGTGTGCTGGATAAAGTCCCTGTAGACAGCACCAGTAAGACGTGCTGGTAAAACGTATGGACCTACCAGACAGTCACCTACAATGCCAGCCCACACATTCGGACTAAACTGTTGCTGATGTCTAGCCTGAAGTACAACATTAGGATTACAATCTGTCCATACGTGTACATTGTGGAAATTTGTAATTCCGTCTCTCCCAAATGTTGCCTCGTCTGTAAACAAAACTGACGAGACAAACAATAGATTGGCTGTTTGGATAATCTGCAGACGAAAAGCCCTGCACGCGTTGAATATGATATGGATACAGAAGCTTCTCGAGAAGTACCCTCCTTGCTGTCACGTGTGATGTACCAGATGCCACAGCCAATTGGGTTCTACTGATAACCTGGATCGTCTTCGTCATACTTTAATATCTGTTCTTCACGCTCCGGCGTACGAACAACTCTTGGTCCTCCTCGATCAATAGTGTGTGGTGCAACGGTTCCTGTCTCAGCAAGGCGACGATAAACAGCGACAAAATTTGGATGATTCGGTTGTCTTGGTTCTGGAAACTCCATCTGATAGAGCCGTGCAGCTTCGCGTCCATTGCCATTTGCGCGACCATACATAAACATCCTGTCTGTCTATTCACGAAATGAATATCCAGCCATGTTGGAACGAAACACGTGCAGTTAACTCACTACATGTACACAATTGAAACGTTGAAGGCAGACTGATAGCAAAAGATAAACTTACACAGGTCTCCATGGCAACACTTCGCCATGTACCGCATGTAGCCTTCTATGAGTGCATAAAGAAATTAAGTTTTGAGGTTGGACCCCGAAGGTCTTTGAACTCAAATTTTCATTGTGACAGGAATAACGTGAAAACCAAGGATTATGGGATACATGTTCATATGAGCTTTTTCCCTTCTTTTGGTGTTAGGAACCCAAACCTGAAGTTTTGTAAAATTATCAATGTAACATTATATTATAATTTCTGTTAGATATAATTTTATGCATCATTAAATATTACATTATTTTGTGATTAAGCAGCGGAGGAACCAATGGTGTGCAAAACTCATGTTATTGGCACGCACCGGCCACGAAAACAAAAACATTACTCCTTGCTTTAGTTAATTGATGGAAATTAATCATTTCTCCACACTAGCCATTTATAGGCTAATGTTTTTGATGGATAGAGTCAACATGAAAAATTCAATGCCATGGCCGGGATTTGAGCCACGGATCTCCTGGTTTCCGTCCAGTCGCTCTTAACCTTTGAGCTACCATGGCCAACGTGCCGTCCTGACATTAAATTCTCCATTTGACTCATATATTTCCCCGGTAGACCATGGCATTGAATTTTTCATGTTGACTCTATCCATTACTCCTTGCTCTTTATCACTGACCCTAGCTCACCTTTCAGGTAATGGTGCAAAGGGAATTTATTTGTGCAAAAGTCAACTAATAACTCGCACAGTTGCAAGGTTGCTCTTCAGTGTAAAACCACACATTCCGTCATAACAGGGAGGATTTTGCGCGTACTTAGATAGCAAATCCAAGCAACATAGAGCGGTATACCAGGGGTGCCCAATTCTACAGCACATGCCTTCTTCCCCTACACATGTTGTTTTCCCCACACAAGTGACCAAGGCAGCGAGAGACAGAGGCAGCAGTCAGTGGCGTTGCAACTAACGTTTAGCGTATCTATGTTCTAGGTGAAGCCAGATCACCAAAACTTCAAGAAATGAAAGCACCTGTTAAATATGACCCTAATGTTGAAAATTTGTTACAGCTTTCTTTTAAACAGGTGGAACTTATTGGGAAAATATGAAAACATATAGTGAAGGTGAATTTATCAAGCAAAGCATGCTACTTGCTGCGAAGGAATTTTTCCCGATTTAGTCGATTTATTTGCATCAGTCATTCTCTCTCTAGGTACAGTAACGAGACGCATAGAATAATTGTGATTTGCAAAGACAATTAAAGGACAAAATAAAGTCATTAACAGGTTATTTTTTAGCCCTGGACGAATTGGTGCACAGATATGACGAAGCGTGGTTAATTGTATTTCTGAGGGGAGTTGATAATGAATTAAATATCTGATTTATGGCACAGTTCCGACAATGCGAATGACAACTGGTAGATGTAGGTTTATCATTTCTCTTGCTTGCCTTCTGTGTAAATGTCATACTTCTTAAAAAGTACGCAGAACTTCTAAACTACATGACACATTCGCTTGGCAATTTGAGGTATAAAGAATTTGAAACAAATATCTAATTGATATCAAATATCCAAACACGAGTCAGTTGAAGAATTTAATGGCATATCGGCACGTTGGCCATAGTAGTTCAAGGGTTATAGTGGCTGGACGGCAACCAGAAGATCTGTGGTTCAAACCCCGGCTATGGCATTGAATTTTTCAGTCTGACTCAATGTTTCTATACTTTAGCCTACACACGGCTAGTGTGAAGGAACAATTAATTTCCACAAATATCCAATTATTTTACACTCCTTTGAAGTTTCCAAGTAGTGAGGTCCCACACGAGCTACACATGGAACTTACCTTTACTGCAAAATTCCACGACAGTAAAATGTCCTGAGAAGGAAGGGTGCGAATTATTTAAATCTTTGCGCTGCAGTGATTATCAGAGATTACGTTTGTTTGCATCTAATTTAATGCCAGTCTTTCGCTCTACACATATGCGAACAAACCTTTTCAAAGGTGAACTATATTAAAAGTGAATATTGCAGCATGATCAGAGAAAATCGCCTTGCTTATCTTTTGAGACTGTGCACTTCGTCTTTTGCAACACATATTGCAGACCTTGTAAAACATAACTTATGGCACAGAAATCATCCTAAGAAACACTAGTTAGTAAGGAGTAAAATATGAGTGTGAATGCTTATGATTTCCTGTACGTCAGAATTATAGCGATATTCCGCCACTGCAACTAGGTAACCACAGGTAAACGCGCGATTCTATCGCCGCAGGTGGAAAGAGGTGATTTCAACCTCCGCCTTCCTGCTTTAATTGAGCACCCCAGAGCTATACGAACGCCGAAACGATGGATATGGTTTTGATGGATGGAAGAGCTGAAGGGAGTTCAACGAATGCACGATTAATTTAGTTTCATTAAAAATATGAATTGTAAAAATAGTTACATCAATGATAATATTTATTTCTTTAACTTCAGAGCATTCTGTTATGATCTTAATTGTACAGTACTTTCAACCACTTACTGTAAATATCAGAAGCTTCCTTTTCAGCTACAAATGCTTTATTTACCATTATCAAATACTTCAAATAAAATGCTCGTCTCATTGTATAAGCTATTTAGTTTTGGTTAATTTATCTACAATACCTTGATGTTTTCTGTTCTGTTTATCATTTAATGCTTCCAACCTCGACCTCACTAACATTAACTTCCCTCTAAAAGGTATCAGTTGCATATGTGCACGAGCTTATTTGCTATCATGGATTACTATAACGGAATTTTGGAGCGTTAAGCACTCATAACCAATACTTAAAGCAATAGCTTCTTTATTGCGGTTTCATAAGCCAAAGAAATTCTTAATATTAGCAAGCTACTGCGGAGTATGCCGGTATGTTTACAAGCAGTTACAGCACGTAGCACGGCGTGTGACCTGTACCTGCGAACTCCGACAGCGTGAGGCACCCGTCGTTATTCCTGTCACTGCCTAATCCACACTCATTCTGGAGCATTCTTATGCGGCTCTATTGGCTGTAAAACCTACCTACCTACAATACAATATAATACAATACAATGCAATACAGCTGTAGCCTTGCTTCCTCTTACCTCCCTTTTCTCTGCTTCCTTTGCAAAGATCTGGCACATAGAGGCGATTATTCTCTTTGCTGCTGTGGCTAATACTGCAAATAAGGACGGAATGTTAATACAAATTCGTATTTATACTCTGCTGACGGAAAGCATGCTGATTTGTATAGAGTTAATTGCTGAATTTCCAAAAAATTTACACAATACTTAATGTTGCATGTAATAGCTATTTTTGGTTTCATTAATAAGCATATTATTTCAGCAGTTAAATTATTTTCCGTATTTTCTTGTTGCACGTGCATAATGAATTTTAAATTGATATTTGGTTTAGAAATATATTCTGGAATAGTATACCTTCCATTCAGTTAGCTAGCACAACCTAATTATATTCTAACAATAGATAACAACGGTGAACTGATCTGCCTTTCCCTCAAAGTATGAGTTTGGCTTATCAAGGAGAGCAAAGATTGGACCTATATAAGGAAGAAAACCTTGCGTTCTCTAGAGCCATGCGTTTTTCACTTGTACCAAATGCAAATCTAAAAGCCATTTAACCAAATAGAACCCTTCCTATTGTCCCACAGTACAAACCAACAAAACCAGAAATTCTCTAAACGCCTTACCCTGTACCCGTTCCCGTCATTAAAAAAGAAAAAAAACTTAGGATGCACTTGTTCAATAGTCCTTCTTTCCTTTGAGACATTTAAAATGATAACTTAAGACACCTATACAAAGAGTTAAGTTAAACACTGATATTGTAAATTTGAAAAAGGAAAAAATGCAAGAATATATATATATATATATATAAAGAACAAAATATGATTTGAGAAAAAAAAACAATTTTCAAAAAGTCTTAATTTTTATTAATCGGTACTATTTCTGGTGAACCGTCTTTTAAGTATAATTCTAGGTGCATCAGACATTTTAAAAGATTCCAATATGTATCAGTTTTATAGACTAGTTTTATCGGATCTCAGTATAATTAATAAAAACAAGAACCTCCTTTGAAACAATTTAAGTTTCACAACACCGTTTGCAATTAGTAAACTTCCGTACAATTTCGAATTCGCTTGCTCTAAATTCATTCTTCAATATATTGAGCAGTGCTCAGGAAATCATTTCCAAAATTGCCATGCGAGATGGAAACACACATCCAGAGGAGAGGTAAGTGAAGCGGCAGTTTAGGTCTCTTCTTCAATGAATGTACATACCTACTGAATGACGCAATTGAAGCATGACATACAGTTTACCCACCACTGCTTACCTATACGTGATTCCACATGACGTCAGTCTACAGGACGTCAGCATGTAGTGCATGTTACCGCAATCAGAGATACTCGCGCTGCACTGGAGTAGCCCACGCTCTCATAAATCATAAACAACGCAGCGTTCCGCTGGGGATACTTCACAAATTAGTTGTCAACAAGATTCTGCTACACTATACCAAACATAGGAAGTTGATAGCGACGTACTGGATCGTGTCGCTTGCCTTTTACCTTATATAAAGGTAACTAGTATTTCAAGACTTTACATTTCTTCATCTGTTAGTATTATTTACACCAGGTGAGTCAGCTGCCCCTATTTATTCTTATTTATGCAACCCACAGTTTACTGTCTAATGGGAAAACATTGAACCTTTTAGCACAAAAGATGCTATTGCAGCTTGCCCTTCTATTCGGCACTACACGCACCAAGCATCAATACCTACAGCTCTGAATGAGGACCAAGAAAAAGCACGGAAAGCTTAAATAAACGACGTCTTTTTATGCATGGAAAAGCTTTATCAGCAAGATGGTCAACGAATACTTTCCCAAAGAGCGACATAGAAGGCGTCACAGCTCGTCGAGTGGGTTAGTTAACTACTGGGTTATGGTGTTAACACTGGGTTCGAAGAGTCGTCACATTATTTTGTATGTTTTTTTTTTCTTTCGCCAAGTCTATTGTTTGCATTTTAGTTACTAATTCATTTATTGCTGCCATTGGTTCTTCTGTAGGCCAAGGACACAAGAATTACAATCTGATAATTAGGGATCTGCATGAATACCTTGCCATATAAATTGAGTGAGCTCACCCTATCGGCAAGTAGAAGAGGCCCTTGCTCTTTAAAGGGTAACTACGGGCTATCTTTATTTTTATAAGGGATCACTTTGTGACCCTTATAATCTGCACCGTGTCTGGTGTTGTAAACCATATTATGTAGTTGGCTTTCACTGTTTTCTTCAGCCAATACGTGTTTTCGTCGTACAGCCATGTCAAAAACTACTAAGAATTACGTAGATTGTTTTCTAATTGGTCCCACTGTGTAATTTTTTGTCCCTGTGTAATTTCGTCCTCCAACGTTGTCATATCGGACGATGAATGGAATGGGTGAAATGATGCTCAAATGGGCCCAGGGTCCGTAGAGCTTAGAGTTAACCGACATTCGTCTTTCAGGATAAGGGGACACCCCGTAAAACACCTTATCCAGGTAACTCATCCTGACCGAGATTCGAACTCGGGACCTCTTGAACGTGAGGCAGACATGCTACCATCTACGCTACTGAGGCGGGCTATATCTGTCATTTTGTATTATTGTCAACTGATGCATGTGATAGGTTGTTCATTCAGGAGCGTGTTTAAAGGTGTGTGCGAATGTACGATAATGAATAAAAGTTTGTAAACTCGAATAAAATCACTACTGCATCCACTGTGGGGAATGATGTTTTTGGAATCGACATACATAGTGATTGCTTTCTGTCCCATATAACACGTATGTACTGAGTTATGTACTTCCCCTCTATAAACATTTCTGCAAATCATCCATTAGAAATCATTCAAGAAAGGCGTAAGTCACATAAGTTGCTTAGCACGTTGCATAAATTCAAATAAATAGGGGCAGGGGACTCGCCTAGTATAATGTGATCACTATAAATGTTCCAGCAATATTAATTTCCGCATGCTGCGTACCGCACAACATTCTAGGTTATTAGAGCAAAGGTAATCTAACCCTCTTCTCGTGCAAGTAGTGCATTATGTCCATGTTATAATGTCGGTCATGGGCTTGTCCAAAACTACAACCCTGAAATGCACCATATAAATCAGGCGCCTGAGTTTTGTCTTTGCAGTCGTAGTTGGAAGCTTATAAATAAGTATTTTTTATTTTTGTCTACACAAATTCCGTATTACGTAGCTACGATTCTTATAACGTGTTTATTTTTGTATATCTGAATGGAGGTTTTAATCAATTGTTACAACACTAAAGATAAATTGCAGAAAATAAATAGGCAGTAGGTTAAAGTTTGTCTAAAAATGAGATAGTCTGTTCTCATTGTAGAAACATTCGAAGTTACGATGTGGATGGGTACGTACTGATTACCCAGGACAAGAATGCAAGCTAGAGGAATGTACAACGTAATCACTTTTGCTGACTCCTCAGGGTGTACATATGCTCGTCTTCCGAGAATGACAACGATGGAAGCCTCGTTTAAAATACGCAAGTGTTGTCACATAGCTCACCTATACATAATACCTATCGCTGCAACAAACATTAGATCTGGCAGCATGGGCGACTCATATGCACTCTCATTCACTCCTTTCCGCTACCGGAGCAGATAAACAGTTCAAGCTCCTCTGCCCTTCATACCCCTCTAGCCCTCATGTTGCGGGCATACAGTATTCTTACGACGATGGCTCTTGCCTTTCGTGTTCTGCAGGTTGGATTGCTACGTAAGCTCCCAACTCAATCATAGGTATTGTGACTTTGTGGGTTCGTGAAATTAAAAGCACAATTGCACAAACTCAAAATGTTGTTTATTTCCACCGATTTACAGTTGAAACACTTGCCAATTACACAGAATTACATAGCGCACACAATTACAATTCAACAGTTCGTCTGTCACAGGTCCACTCTGCACTCGCAATTACGCACAACTCCTCCGATGCACGTACAGTCTTCCGGTCCACTCCCTCACTGGGCGCTCCTCACGGCTGCTCGCCAAGAATTGAACTGACTCGCCAACTACAGGCCTTATATAGGGAAGAGTGCCGTTTCTGGAAATTTCGCGGCACGCACAATTATCCCGAGGTTTCGAGACGTCTGGTGAGAGGGGAAAGAGACGGTACAGGGCTCGCGCCGCTCTCCTAATCATCCCTTCAGTTAATGACACGAGACAAATGGGTAGGCGTGGCCTGAATGCTTCCCGCCTGGCCCTACTGCCGGCCGGTTCTATAGAGTTCCGACGTTCGGGTGACAGTATTGTCACCCGAACGTTGGAGCTCCCTTTGGGGCTGGCCGGCGGTGGGGTCGGGCGTGGGGAGTTCAGACCACGCCTACCCATTTGTCTCCTGTCACTAACTGAAGGTATGATTAGGAGAGGGATCGCGGGCCACTGTGCCGTCTCTTTCCCCTCTCCCTGGGTTCTCGAACGTGCGGGGTGTTTCGTCTAATCCGGAACCTTCTAGATTGGTCAGTTGGTCCTATATAAGCAACGCGTCGGGCTGGAAGAGTGTCAGTGCTTGGCGAGCAGCGCAGGAGCGCCGTGCTAGTGAACGGACGAGAAGACTGTGTACGTGCATCGGAAGAGTGTACGTAAGTGTGAGCGTGCAGTGGAACTCTAACGGACGAACTGGTGAATCGTAATAATTGTGTGCATTACGTAATTCTGTGTAATTGGCAAGTGTTCAACTGTAAGTCGGTGGAAATAAAAAAAAAACATTTTGAGTTTGTGCAATTGGACTTTTAATTTCGCGAACCCACAAAGTCACAGTATTTATATCTGTGTAAATGTGTTAATGGCTTTGTGCATGTACCTATTAAACGTCAAAATAATCACAAGGGCCAAGAAGGAAAGTTTTTTTTCAGAGGTGAGAAAACTGAATAAAAATAATACCAGAAGAGCTTAGATAATGAGATTAATCTCAAAAAAGGAAAAAATCCAGTGCTCTTAAGAATTTCTGAGTACCATAGATGACATTGTTGTGATGGCATTCCAAATTCTAATTATGACGGCATTATCATTAGTTATGAAGATTAAGTCAGTTATGCTTGAAAATAAAATTTAAACTATAGTTACCTTAAAATATACATTTGGAAATTTTAATTAACCATTTCAGTACGTGATATATGTACTTAAATCTGAAATGTATGAAGTTGGTGCACCAGCAGATAATACAACTACTTCTATTTCCGATATTAGTTGTTAATGTCATTAAAAAAGAAGAAAAAAAATGTAGCTGTACATGACTTCTGTATAGCGAAGTATATCTACTGTTATATGGGATCATTATAATATATTGTTACGCATTGACTGTCTCTGTCCACAAAACCATGTGTCACCTGGGAAATAATCAGGCGGAGGCGTACTAAAATCCTTATGACAAACGGGTCATATCCATTATTGCTTCATTAAACAAAATGTATCTTACTATCTTTCTTGCACCTATCTCACACCACACTGCAGTGTAGCACACAATAGTGGGGAATTCCATGCGATCGATCATAAATTTGTAGCTTCGGGTACCGTGTTATATGAACACTCTAGATCAGCTTTGACAGAAAATAACTAGATGAAATCGGTGCCAGTTTAAAGCGATCGCTTCGTAAATCGCTGGATCTGCTAGCGCATAGTCGATATTCACAGAGTGCGCTGTTTCGTGAAAAGCCTCGCTATATCTGAAAATTTGAGTGTGGTCATAGATGACTATTCTAAGAATACGTATATGATATGAGAAATAAGGTAAATTTTACATCGTAAACGTCGAAGATGCATGGTTTTCAAAACGTGCAGCGCAGCTTGCCAGTTGTCCGAAGTTTAACTGTAATCCGATAAACCGAGGCAAATTTTGTGTTGACAATTATTTATAAAATCTGCATTATACTTTTAAATGGTGGTATTTTGTGATTTTTTACCATAAATTCGCATTAATTTCGCGCAAATTTTTGGGGAAGAATTAATGAGTAATGACATGGCTCAAATGAATAGTAACAGGTAACTAGAGTAGCAAACTGTAAAAATCCTCTTTTTCCAAATTAAAGCATTTTACTTGAAACCAGCAGATAGGTAATATGAATCAGATCAAATATCAAACTTCAGACATCGCCAAACTGCAGCATACAACAAGTTGATATTTTCGGTTTTCATACTTGTTCTGTTGTCTGTCACAACTATGTCATATATAGAGAAAAATCTCTGTGTCAGCGTTTGACATCGGCAACCAAAGACATTGAAGGGACTTTTCACAGAAATTGCGGTAAGACTCGGCTTTTGCTTTCAATTCCAAGAGTGCTCGTACTACATTTAATCTGTTATCGTTACCATCATTTTTTGTTGTAATTTACGTCCTCCAACGTTGTCATGTCGGACGATGAATGGAATGGGTGAAATGATGCTCAAATGAGTCCAAGGTCCATAGATCTTATTTACCCGACTCGTTACCATCATGGCTTTGCTGTTCAACAATGTCACAAAACTCTTTGTAATAAAGAAGCAAATCAAAAGTAATATCACTGGTTTTAAATGCATTTAGTTGTTTAAATGCTGCCATTACATGATTTAAATCACCTAAACTTGATTTAGTAACTAGCCTAGAAGGTTCAAACCAATGATATAGCTTTATGGTTATTACATCAGTTTCTTTTGTATAATGGAGTTTAATTTAGACAGTCATACAGCAGCAAACTTCTAGATTCTCTTCTGCTGCTTTTCAAACATTGGGATCCATGATGTGATGTACAAGTGCACTTACTCTGTTTCCAAAGTGACCACTTTCTAATAGTTCATATTTGATTCTTAGCAAGTTAATTCGGGATAAAACAAGATGAATTACAGTTGCTTATTTTATTGAAATTCTAATATAGGATCTGTTATCAATCTGAAATTTTCAGAAACAAATATTGTTGCTGTTGTACCTTCACAATATTGCAGTACTTGGTATCGCAAAAATGATCATTTAACAAATTTTGCGCAGGAACTGAAAGATTTTATTTTAGAAAAGAAATCGACAATTACATGAAAATAGCTGGCAATGTAAACTACTGAACTAAACCAGATAGACCAGCGTGTCAGTACAGGAAATGGGAACATTTTCAGCTTCTAAATCTGCGTGGTTTTCAGAGAGATATTTTCTATATTTGTTTTTTAACTTTCGGGCATTTCGGAGCACATTCTTAAGCCCTGAGGGACAATATTTTCATGTTAATGTAATGTCTGAGAGTAGCTTCCTAGAAGTTCAGTACCTTCTCAGTACCTTTAGTCAGCATAATAGTTTTTGTTGTGCGCGTTGTGGTATCCAATAAATAGCATTTCCAGTTAGCACACGACAAATAGTTCTCAGTATCACGGACCAGTCGTGTGCTGTTGTGTCATTTTATTGTTGCACCGCTTAGCTGTTATTTCAGTGCGCGTGATGTCATTGTATTGACTTTGTTAAGTGTTAAATTTTATCTTGCCTTCGTTAAATTTGTAAACATTTTTTTCATGACTTCTAGCTTCATGCTATGAACACATGAATGTTAAATTAAAGTTATAGTTATGAAATTTGAAGTAAATGTAAATTTTTCTATGCATACTAAAAATAATAGAAATTTTCTCATTTATCCCTAAAAAATATTAATCTCGAAAACAGGAAAAATTCGCGAAAAAGTCGTTGCAAACAAGAAATTGTTGCCTCTGCCTATAACACTTGTATTCACGGTATTTGGAGTTACAGAAGAACAATATAGGTGTCATGGATTGGACATGTTATAGCTGCAGTCTTCGCTTAAACCCCTTAAACACAAAGTAAACACTTGCAGCTTATAGAATTAGGGAAACATTATAAAATACATCATGGTTTCCATCTTGTTTAAGCGAGGTATGGTGTCATCTAACTTGACTTTAAAAGACATTTTGTGTTCACTTATTTAACTTCTGGGTACTTATGCCTGATCACAACACCGTAACATCTGTCATATCGATGTTTTGTAGCTACCGTATTCACCATTTAGTGACCAGAATACCTCGTCTGTGTACACGACAGTAAGTTACACACGATACGAAAATTATTCATGACATGGCTTATATAATCGAAGACAATAGAGATTAATAATAGTCCTTATATATTATTTCTTTCCACTTTCATCATTAGAGGTAATGAGCCTTCAATTTGGATATTTTATTCAGTGACTGAATAAGCAATACCAGGTAAAATTGTAATCTTCCGTTTTGTACATAGAACTAGTGTAATCCCTTCCATTTAAAATTGTGTAATTATATTCATATTGTCATGCCAATCACTTTTAGGGTGTTATGATCGTGTTGAGTTTTGTGAGCGTGACCCTTGGAGATTTGAGATTTGTTATAGAACGAAAATAAGATCGTAATTTTAAAAGCGATTACGTTTATTTCGGGTAAAATTTGTTGTGTACTGTATCAGTCCTGATAAATAATAGCACTGATTACCGAGGTTGACTGATTACCAAGATGAGCAGCACATTTTGTGACATATTCAAGTGAAAAATGTAAATATTTCATCCAGTGTGAAGTAATGTTGATAAAAATAATTTTGTGCTCTAATTATGCCACGGCAGAGTATTAAATTTTCCTTAAATGAGAAAACGGGAAAAGCGAGTGAAACAACTTGGCGCGAAGAATCAGAAATGTGGCTAGCCCATTGCTAACGAAATACTGCAATTTCTGAAATATATTTTAAAAAAACATTTAGCTTTTCTGATGAGCATTATATTCTGAAAGATATTCGTAAAAATATAAATCAAATAGTCATTATTGTAGATGACTCTGCCAAATATTCTTTGTTCTAGAATGCATTAAAACATGCATTTTTAGTGCTCCATATTTTAAACTGCACTATTTGGTATATAAAGATCATTTGCTTAGAAAGTGTGATACATAAGTGTCTGAAATTCATACCGGAGTTAACTAAAATTAATCATAAAATTTATAGGTGAAATAAATAGTTGAAATAAATAATATTTATTAAAATCGAAGTATAACGTAGGAATGACTATCTGTAAGGCAAGAAGTCATTCGGCAGCTAAATTTCGTATTAAGGAAATGCAGCTATTTAAGTCAATGTAGCTAATGTCATTAGGATTCCCATAGAGCTCCGTCAATAATAAATTATTTAGCTTCAGTTTCAGTTAGCAGGAACTCCCTGCTTTCAGATATCCAAGAACTACAGAAGCGTATGCATAACAGTTACAAAACTAGAAAGGAAAAACGTATTTTTATAATTTAGCTGGTCACAATTACAATTGTTTAACATGAGAAAGGATAATATTAAGATTTGGCAAAGTACAATGTGGATACTTTGGTGGAATATTAATGAAGTAGGTGCAACTAATGCTGATACAAATTAGTGTATTTATAAAATTCGGTTACTCTGATTTCTACCATGTCATACAGAAGTACTTCACTTGCATCGATTATAGGTAGACGTAGTGCATAAAGACCGAGTTTGGTTATATACACGACTGAAGTCGCTTGCCGTTTCAGCTACTCACAGCAAATTACGCTTCTCATTGTCATTACGGAAAATTATATAAACCATAAATTAATTGATGTTATAACTTCACTAATTACAACTTCTAGTACTGAGATCCAGATACAACTTAGTTCTCCATCCTAAAACATTCGGGAACTCGCTCACAATAGCTCGTGTATTAACATCTATCAAAATTAGCAATCAAAGGAATTGGTGTAGTGTCTTTTCGGATCCACCCACGCATACCCGGATAAAAACACCCTGTAGTTTTCTACTTTAGGAGCCGGCAGCAGTCGTCAAAGATGGAGACTGAATTAAAGATATATATAAGAGAGATGTTATCAAAATTATCGGGATGTGTTTATTTTACATACGTTTATGATATTTTGAGGGATTATTTCCACTGAGGTTGTGAGAAAAATATTGTTCCGGTAGAAAATTGACTTTCTTCTACCTATCGAAGAACTTGCAACAAATATCTACTGCTAAAGTATATATAACGGTATCTATTTTGTGCTGTAAATTTCACAGTTCATGCTCACAATGGTTTAGAAAACGATTTTTGTTGAATTTTGGAATTTTAACACTATAAACAAACATAATTCAGAGATCCCTTCGGAATATAAAATGCAAGGGTCGTCTATTACAACTTCGTACTTTCGTTTGGCCACAAAATAATCATCTCCGTTATTAAGCGTTCGTCATATCATATCTGACAGCGTGATTTAGAACTCCTGTGTTGCAACCAGTTCCTTATGCCAAAAGTTTCGGACACACTTTCACCAAGCAAA
This sequence comes from Mantis religiosa, assembly GCA_030765055.1. Taxonomy (NCBI): domain Eukaryota; kingdom Metazoa; phylum Arthropoda; class Insecta; order Mantodea; family Mantidae; genus Mantis; species Mantis religiosa. The sequence continues at coordinate 76,956,788 of CM060948.1, forward strand.
TAAGAAATGATTGGGAAAGTAGTATGTAACTCATCTAGGGTTACAAATCTCTCTTGTACTATTTTGTATGTAGTTCACTTTATTCCTCAAATCATCCATGATGGGTTGTGGACGTCCAAGTCGAGTTTCGTCGTCTGCATTCATTCGTCTGTGGTTGAACGTTTAGCGCCACTTTATCGTATTTCTTTCATTTATTACTGTATTTTTTTCTTTAGTTCATAAAGACATTCAGAAATCCAATACTTCGACCTCAGAGTCAGCGGGACTTGGTGTATCGCATACTTCATTTTGTGTCATCACAGAAAGTATGATTCTTCTCGTCTACAACTCGTGTAACGCTGAGAAAACATGTCGAGGAAACCATGCAATCTGGGATAAAAGCACACAAGTGATCTTCTCAGTGGAACAGTGCAAACCGCCATTTCTGTTAAATCATCCCCGTATATCCTGGCTGCTCCTGATTCTTCGGTTTCTGCAAAGGTTATTCACAGGCCGACTTAGTACCTTTCACATTTAAATGCCCTTTAATATGTATGTCATGTTTTAACATTGGTTTTTGGCTAAATATAACTTAATTTGGATATTCTATTTAGATATAGCCTTGTTTTCGGAGAAAATATTGCTTCTATGACCTAGAAGCTCTCGCATAGACTTTAATAAGCCGAGCTAGTAGGTAAGAAAACACTTTATGGAGGATATGGATTAATCATACTCCATCGTCAACAATATGTTGATATCTTTAAACATTATACTCAAAAATGTGACTCACTAGCATTTTACATTCTTTTAGCGAATTTTAACTGGTATTGAATCTTTAAAGTGTTCTACGGTAGCAAAAATGTATTTTGAGATACGCAGTTGTAACCTTTAATGTAATTGCCACATCCAAAATGGACTTGAACTAAGAAGATAAATGTGGAGATGTAGGTAGGAAATAGCCATTATTTGCACTCATAAAAATCTGCAAATATTTAAGTTACCGCACGTGTAAGTGGACATTACTCCATCTTGCAGAATGTAGAACATTGGGATGCACCGACACAGCATGTCAGGGATTTAAACACCCATTAAGAGATTTTCCTAAAAAGTGAATCAATGAATTATGTAAGACTACTTTTATTTACGCTTTATTTCTTCGACTACCAATAGTATTCTATGTTTGTCAGCCATCCGAAATAATAAATATGAACACTACAGAGAACCACAAGAGATGGTCAGCAGTGTTTTGGCAACAGTCGTCGTCACAGTAAAATCTTTACAATTTCGTGCAAATCTAGAAAATCCACATCCACCGAGGACACCAGACCCTGGAGGAAAGTGATAGTGACATTGCTGATATCGTTTTTGTCCCTCTGCTCTCCAAAATTGGCCCCATCTGAATATAGACTTTGAAGTAACATCTCTTGGAATTTCATTTTGGCCACTTTGAATATACCTGCATAGGCGTTTTTGTAGCAGTATGTGTAGCAGTATATACATTAAAATCCACCTACTCTGGAAGATATAGATAAATTGTCGCAAACTTCTTGAAAGTACAAAGAACTCGTTGGAGAAGTACGTCTCTATTATTCTTTAAATTGTTTACTTGTGTGGGGAACAGTAAAATGTAAATCAATGTAATACTCCCCTCATATATTAGCTTAGACTTAAAACTGATGTATTTACTGAAAAGCTCTTTAACAATATTAGTCATGTTCTTATGTTATATTTAATAAGCTTCAATAGATTTTATTGGTCATATAATATCCGAGGGCTGTTCAATAAAGAATGATCATAATTTTTTTAGGGTCATAATTTTTCGCGCTAAAAGCAATCTTATTACAATCTGTTAGCTTAATATGAAACAAACACGCCATAGTAGTTTCATTGTTGGTACTCCTGGTTCCCGCCTGTGAGAACCAGGCAAATTCAGACATGTTCAGTATCGCCTACCGCTGCAATGGAGGTAACATGCAGTTAAATTTGGTGTTAGAGGAATATCCGAAGTTTCTTTCAAACGTAATCACTGCTACATCATTTTGATCCTGAGAGCAAACAGCAAAGCTCAGTGTGGAAATCTCCTTCATTAACAACCCCCCAAAAAGCAAAAGTGGTATGGTCATCTCATACTTTGATATTCATGGAATGGTTTATCAGCATGTTGTACCTGCCCACACATCAGTAACTGGACAATACTACAGGGGTGTCCTGAATCCATTGCAAGTCCATATCAGGCGCAAAAGACCACATTTCCATGAAGCAGGTTGGATGCTGCACCACGATAATGCACGGCCGCATATTGCCAATGTTTTTGCTGAATATCTTACAAAAATCAACGTGAAGTGCATCCCTCACCCTCCTTATAGTCCGGATTTAGCCCCATGTGACTTTTTTCTATTCCCCAATTCGAAGAAACGCCTTCGTGGGAGGCATTAGCCATCATCAGAAGCAGTGATGAAGGCTGCGGAAGCGATTTTGAAGGATCTCTCAAAAATGGTTTCCAGCATGTCTTTGAAGACTGGCAGAAACGCTGGGACAAGTGCATCGCATTCAGGGGAGACTATTTTGAGAAGGATCATCAAAACAATGAGAATGAGTAAGGGTACGTTGTCAAAAAAGATAGTGATCATTCTTTATTGAACAGCCTTCGTATGTTCAGATGTATGGTAGTTTAAGAGAATTTACCTACTACATTTATGTTTTAGCCGAAATAGTTACATTTTAGTGATAGTTTGGAAACACAACACCTGTTCTTGCCTCTACCAAATAAATAGTTCTTCATTTAGGTGTATAGCCTCCAAAAGGCTGCTTGAAATACGAAAAACTTAAATTAATTGTATTGGAAGAGTTTTAACATGTTTGCCAAATAGTTAAAATGCTTTGAAACTATACTTCCAAAACAAAAACAAAAATTATAAGCAATGTGTACGTTAATAGTGACTTATTTTCCTGTGAGATATAGACTAAAATAGCAACAGGATACGCCCAGCAAAAACAAAGTTAATGTGTGCGCATTTCATCAAAGCGAGCACACAAAATTGAATTGAAGCAGAGTGTTGAAATTTGAATGATGAGTGCATTAAAGGTTGGAGTAGTGTTATGCAAGGGAATGAGAAGGTTCACGTATGTTTCGGCTAGTTATGCGGCTGCCCGCGGGTTTCCATGGTAACCTTATATCACATTTCCTGTGGGTCAGGTCACCCTAAGCATACATTCTCTAACGAAAACGCAAAATCGAAAATGATCCCGGTAGAAGTGTTCCACTTGATAATTTGCATTAGTGAAGTAACGGTGTCTTATACAAGAGTCCACATTGAGCTTAGAATTTCAATTAAGTATTGATTTCACCTTTTAGCTTTTGCTTTTGTAAAGCAAAATATTAGGATTATTAATTTTTCCACTGCATATCTCATAGGTAGAATGTTGCGTTCCACAATAAAATTACAAAAGAAAAAAGGTTTATTCAGTCCTTCACCAGAAACGTGATGGGGCTATATAAAGGAAGACGTTAAAAATAGGTGTGTGTGCGTGCGTGTGCGTGTGCGTGTGTGAGACAGAACAAAGTCAACACAAATTTGAACATAGCTAGATGAAATAAATTTTTCAAGTATTCGTACATATTTAAAGTGATCATTAATACATAAAGTATTTTAGAAATTTATGGAAAAATTTTAACGAAGTGTGCAAGCACTAATTAAACAAAAGATCATTTTTGAGGAAGTATAAACAAACGCTGTCTCTGATTTAGTTAACTAAAACGAAAAGGTAATAGAAGTTTAGGACGCATAAATGAAAACTGCCAATATATCCAGACTCAATGTTGTGTATGGTTCTAAAAGACTGCCATGATAACGATGAACATATATTATAAGGTTCAATCTCAATAAATATAGATCGCCATCAGGTTAAATTGTTGGGTTACCTTGATATCTCGCGAATCTGGACAAGAACCTGTAACAGTATTCTAATAAAGCTGTACAGGGGACTAAAGCCTCTATAACTCTCATTCTACTCAAGTTTCTAATTGATTATAGTCTGGATATCTTTAATAATAATGATAGTGATAATAATAATGATAATAATGATGATAATAATGATGATAATGATGATAATGATGATGATGATAATGATGATGATAATGATGATGATGATAATGATGATGATAATGATGATGATAATGATGATAATGATGATAATGGTGATAATGATGATAATGATGATAATGATGATAATGATAATGATGATAATAATGATGATGATAATAATATAACAGTAATAATAGTAATAATAGTAATAGCGCAAACTAATAATAAAACGGAAATAATCATTTCTTTCACACTAGCCGTGTATACGCTAAGGTTTGGATGAGTAGAGTCAGACTGAAAAATTCAAAACCATAGCCGGGATTTGAAACCAAGGATCTTCCGCTCTCCGTGCGGTTGCTCAGTGGTTTAGAGCAGCCGCACGGAGAGCGGGAGATCCGTGGTTCAAATCCCGGCTATGGCATTGAATTTTTCATTCTAATAATAAAATGTTAAGGCGATTGGTACATTAGGCACAGCATAATATAAACGAGAGCTTAAAATTTGATCAAAGGTTTATGTCGATCAGTATTACTTTGAGCGTTCTACTCGTAAAAGTTCTTGGTTTGGCTCGGATATCAGGAATTTGGTAAGGTTACTGCGAGGACGTTAAATACGTATGTATGAGTTTCGATACAGAGGTATTGATAAGGCAATTTGATACAGTTGTGTACTGCCATTTGTTATACGTCGCCAAAACAAATTTGATACTAATTCACAGGCAATTCAGTCGGCTGTTCAACGTGTTTTTGCTAAATTAAAAGCTATATAGTATTGAAAAGTGATTCGCCTTTTACTTTTGAATGCAGAACATGCAAGGAAATAAAAGCGAATTTGGGTGCTATTGATGGGGACCTTTCGCCATCTATGATAATGGTTAAATGTTGGTTCAATTACTTTACAGGGTTGAAACTTTTTCTGAGGACTGCTCAGGATACCTGGTGGATGTGGTTCCCGAGGAACTCATTGAGAAAATCCACTTCACGAAATCTCGGGAAGTGGCAAGAGGTCATAGAACGGCAATTCTTCTTTTGCATCATAAGTTGGGGATGGAAAACTCCGGGGGAAGGGGGGGGGTCGTCTTTCTAATTCGAAGGTGTGTTGTGAGCCATTTATGCTAAATCCGAAGGACCTTTGGGTCGAGTTATCATTGTCGAAGTGAGTTGGCTTCATGGTTATACACTAGAAACCAAACAACAATCAAAACAATTAGTTTATTCCGATGAATTTGTTCCAAAGAAAGTAGAAAAGGTCCCATCGACCAAAAAATTGCTTTTTTGAGTTGTGTAGAATGGCATACTCATTGGCTTCTTGGTAAAAATGATTATTGCACGATACTGCTCTTTAGATATTTGCCCATTCGACAAGAGCTTGAAGGAGACTTGGCCATATCTGACGAACAACATTACTATTTCACCACGACAACGCACTAGCACATTCACGAACTTGTTAATTGCGTTATGAATTGCTGTTACATCTCCCATGTGTGCCGGGTATGGCTCCCTACCGTTTCTTCTTGTTCCCATACGTGAAATGTATGAGATGAAATGGAAAGGTCGTCTGCGAGACAGAGGTGTGTTATGCAGGGCTTGACAACTACAACCTTTTGGAGTAGTTTAAAATGGCAGCGACATTGGGAGAAATGTATATACTTGAAAGGGATTTTTGTTGAAAAATATATTTTTGTTCGAAAAACTTGGCGTCTTCGTTCCTTACACTCGCTTAATGAACCGCCTTCGTATGATAGTTAAGGGCCATGCTTTAAATATCGTGCTGTAATGTGTTAGACTATTCGGCAACCCAATTATCTGTAGAAAACGTAGAAAGTGCAAACGGCTCCGTTGGCATAAACTCATAGTTACGTGTCCAAGGGTTGTTATTGTGCTGCTTGTAGATACTCCTAGAAGGCTAGAACCATCACGGGATATTAATACGCTTCACTACTGAACCAAATTAAGGATATTTTTCAGTCTGAAGATCCAGGTGTTTGGTTCCAAGTGTTTGCATACGCGCCGTATTCACCGCATTTGGTTTCCAGCTATTACTCTGTATCTTAAGAATTGGGTAGGGCATTAAAACATTTGAAAATGCTTAAACAAAATGTAATGATTAATGAGGTGACTGTCAAGTAGAATGCGATCCTCTCGAATATTACATTCCCTTGGTCAGGCCTGGACGTTTTAGAACACTATTGCTATAAAACTCAAGGTTAAATTTTGTAGTAGATTTGTATGCTAAATAACACTACTTGTTGACTTTCCTGGACAATTCAGAAGTTCATATTGAAGTCATGAAGAGCATATATTTCTGAACAGGAATAACAATTCTTAAGCAATTGATTTGAAGCTAACTACACTGAAACCACCATTAATGTGCAGAACGTACAGTCCGGTGCACGGAAATATTCCGATGCTGTTGGTAGCTTTTGGTGTGTTACTTTATATAATGTTGGCATAACCGCTTCACCACTAGTGTTCTACACCGGTCCTGGCTGTACCAATCGCTTATTGGTTTATATCAAAGTCCAATAACACAAGCAATGACCGTTGAACAAGGAACTTAGCCGTGGTGCGTAGTGCAAGGAGAGGAGTAAGGAGGAATTTAACCTAGTGGAATGATTGTGAACAGCATCTCCAGGCTGTGTCCGTCGCTCATTGGTTTGCTGTCATAGCTCTAGGATTCAGATTCGGGAACCGGGGAGGACAAGGGATCGGTTACATGAAACAACTTTGTTGAATATATTGTCCTCTATACTATGCATTCCATTTTAAGTGAGCAAACTATATGGATAATAAGCCGTAATTAATTGCGCACATTAAAAAAGGATAGAGCGCTGCAGGTGCTGGGGTACTATATGGAGTATCTCAAAGAACTGCTGTAAACTGGTGGAAAAAATACCAAAGAACGGGGACACTGGACAAGCAAACAAAGCAGGGTAGCTTATTATCAATATATGTGTTTGAAACTAATTTCTTCAACAATAAAGTCAACACAAATTATAATAGTATCCCATTTTACAGGTAGCGGAGGGCATTGGATATCCACGTGACGAAAATACGCTTTTGTATGCTCGGTATATTTTGTGTAGATAGAGCTTAAGTTGCAGCTTTAAATTGTTCTGTAATGAAATGAGATAAATCCAAATAAATATGTGCGATGTGGCGTTTAAGCTGATACACATAATATACCAGATAAATGTGACCCAACCCACATTCCCAAGAAAACAGCGCAAACCTGAAAAGGTTCATTGTTCGAAAAGGATGAGCAATCTCCTCTCCTCAATAACCGCAGATAAAATAAAGTCCGATGGGACGAATTCTGAATTATATGTTTCAATGTAGGTTAAACTGGCTGGGCTTCTCGTTCACCTCCGCCATCGCGAAACACACGGCAGGCGCACGCCTTTTTTCGCTGGCAGGGGTTTGAACTGGGGGTGCGGTGCCATTCATCTACCAACCTAAAAAGCTGTTCCGCATATCGGAAAGTTTCCGTGCACCGTACTGTACATAACCGACACAATGAGCACTGAAAGCAGGTAAAACGTTTGCACGTACATGCAACCACACTCCAAGAGCAAGGAGGGTGTTTTATCAACTATGTCACAATGCAAAATCCGTTAGCAGTTCAACCTAATTTCCTTTTGTCCTGGATTTAATACATGGAAATCCCTCTGCTTGTTATGAATGCTCAATTTCAGTTTTTTATCATGTACAGCTTAATCAGACGTTTCTATCACATTTCAAAATGATATTCATTTCTTTAATACATTTCCCTGCCGTTCTGCAAATTTGAAAATTCTCCTACGGTAGAATCCCTTTCCCCTATCCAGTGGTACTATTCCAAGCTTTGAGGTTTTGTCTCGAATTAATAATAATGGAACCAACCCTTAGCATCACAAAACTTATCAAAAAAATCACCCCCTTCACTCCGAAAACTCCGAAGAAGGTGGCGTTCGGTAAATAAATGTAAGAACCAATGGACCACAAACTTTCCACTTCCCAACCTTTGAATAATTCCAAGACTGCGCTAGGTTCTATTCTATGTTTTATTACGATTTCGTTTCAGTGACGCGTTGTTCTCTAATGAAGTTTGCAACCGTACCGTGGAGGCAGTCCGATGGGGGGCTGTGACTACCTGAAAACCTCCTGGTGCCAACTTTCATCTGACTCCCATATTCCCAACTCTTTTGGTTACCTTGGCAATGAATTGAATAAATGAAACTGAACTTTGTTTATATACGCCCTTTACATTGGGCGTGAAAGGCCGTTTAGTTCTGCTCAGGGGCCTCTTTATAAGGATTTCAATTATTTGAAGTGCCATAAGTATGCGACTTGAACTATCGCTGCACTATCGTTACCTCATACAAAGCTTTTTTTAGACTGAAAACCCATCCGTTGTCCTTGAACTCCGGATTCGGAAAATACAGGCAAACTTTGGTGGCTGCGCCGTGGCTGAGTGATAAGACCCTCGGCTCTCACCAAAACGGCCGGGTTTGATCCCAGGAGACCGTAATGTGAGATTTGTGGTGGAGAACACGGCACTGGGCCGGGTTTTCTCCGGGATCTCCGATTTTCCCCGCCTGTTCATTTCACCGGCGCTCCATCTTCATCTCGTTTATCATCAGTGCCACCACCTGCGTTGCCACATGTAGTAGCGGGTGTTAAACACCACACACTGCAAAGTCAGACTTTTTTCTCTGAACCGAAGAGGATGACAAGGAATTGAATGATGGTATGTTGAAGCAAAGTGTCGACCATTTTTCAAATAGGTCTGTAGTCAGGTGATAGAAGCTAATTACGTCACTATATGTCAACACACAGTGAAAGGCTTATAAATTATGAAAATGCAGTCGTTTTCAAGACATTGTTGGAGCAGTAACAAACTGTTGATTACCATTTTTAGTATAACCACTAAGAAGAGACACATTACAGATTATTAAGAATAACCCCGGAATATGCTGTCTGGTGAGCTTGATTATAAATGTTTAAACTTCTAGGAATTTTTTAGAGTTGAATGAAATTTGTTAAAAGCCTCCTTCAAGGCCCAAGCATCCATGTTTATACTTTGCTGCCGAGCTATCAAAGTAGATGTCAGAAAATATATTAATTTTTCACATTTAATTAATGCAAAATATGTAAAGTTTCCAGATGTAATAAATAACCTCAGATATAATATATTAGAGGTAATTTGTAAACCTAACTGTTTTTAATTTGGGCTTCACAGACAACATGAGAGTTAATTAGGTTTCAATTATCCCCTTTAACTCTTATCGTGTATCGACTACATTACAGAAATGAGTCATACTTGCAAAATTCCGCAGCCGAGAAGCAAAACACGAATTTGCAGGGATTATATGACAATTTCCTGGCAATTTTGAGCGTATTCCACAGTCTGTGGTAGGTAGGAATTAATTTCACAATTCTTTAAATAGAAGATATTTGAAAACGTTTCCATAAAATAATGCCCATTTTTAACTTACCTATTATCCCCATGGCACTTTAAAGATAATTCCCAAATACAATGCAAGTTGGGAAATTTATAAACTTTAGTGCACTGCATCCGTGAAAGAGCATGTTGCACAATGTTCTTTCTAGTAGGTAGCTTAGATTTGCCATATTTGCAGAGCACAGAACAGATACAAGAAATAACCATTTTTGTTATTACTTAAATACAAAATCCTCTAAGACATTCGCTTTTTATTAAAAATTCCTTTTGGTACATTCATAAAAACTTTCATTATATCCAGGAATTTTGCATCTTCATAAACATTATTCTTTCGAATCTAAAAAAGACAATATTATTATTATTATTATTATTATTATTATTATTATTATTATTATTATTATTATTATTATTATTATTATTATTATTATTATTATTATTATTATTATTATTATTATTATTATTATTATTATTATTATTATTATTATTATTATTATTATTATTATTATTATTATTATTATTATTATTATTATTATTATTATTATTATTATTATTATTATTATTATTATTATTATTATTATTATTATTATTATTATTATTATTATTATTATTATTATTATTATTATTATTATTATTATTATTATTATTATTATTATTATTATTATTATTATTATTATTATTATTATTATTATTATTATTATTATTATTATTATTATTATTATTATTATTATTATTATTATTATTATTATTATTATTGTCGTTGTCGTTGTCGTTTACGTCCTCCAACGTTAAGTCATATCGGACGATGAGTGGAATGGGTGAAATGATGCTCAAATGAGCCCAGGGTCCACAGAGCTCAGAGTTACCCGACATTCGTCTTTCAGAATAAGGGAAAACCCTGGAAGAAACCTTATCCAGGTAACTCACCCTGACCGAGATTCGAACTCGGGACCTCTTGAACGTGAGGCAGACACGCTGCCATCTACACTACCGAGGTGGGCAAGACAATATAGGTATTGTATGTAGTGGTAATATGAATAATTTTAATTTAGTACTTGCAACAAAATGCTGGAAATAAGGTCTAAGAGAATGATTAAAAAGTTTAACACTGGGACCTTTGGAGTGGTTTATGGAGCTAAAGAATGTTAAAAATTTAGATAGTATTATAGCAGGAAATTAGAAGATAAAAGAACAAAACCTTTAAATTTTCATCAGATGCTTAATGTTGACTAATGCATTGTCTTAGTCATCTAGGGAGAAAGGGTGCATTTGCCAAAGTTAGTTTCAAGATTTTATCCCTCTGTGACAACATTGCAATGCTACCTTTCTATACCCTCATGAAAGATGCATGTACATTCCCTCAAAATGCACAAAATTTGATGAGATTCTAAGAGATATTTACATACTAAGTCATATTTTTGTTTTTGTTTTCAGGTAAGAGACTTGCAGAAGACCTTAGAGTTCCAGAATTCCTCAAAACTCAGTGCCTCTAGCCAACATTTTCGTAAGTAATATTTTCTTAGAAATTCGAAAACCGCGCGATCTTTATTCTGTCAAAGCTTCGAAACATAAAGTGAGTGACACGGTTTGTGGTTTACTTATGAGCAAAACTGTAAAATGCTTTAACGCCTTTAGACACATAAAAAGGCATTTAAAACAATATATCGGATTGATGGGTGCAGATATAGATGTCATTCACTTGAGGCGAAGTCTGTGTGCAGAGTTGATTGAAAAATATAAAAGATCTTGGATGCAGTTTCATTGTCCTGTATAACTGATTTCAGCAAAAAAAAAGTAAGTTTTATGTTTCTGTAGCATCATGAAATGAAAAACGTAAGATAGGTGATAAAAGTAAGGCTCAACGCTTAAATTAAAAATGTGTTTCAATGTTTTATTACATTTTTAAATAAAATAGTATATATATATATATATATATATATATATATATATATTAAAATTCTGAAATTTACACAACATTATCAAATTTGGTTGCTTAATAATGAAGTAAAGCACTGTTGTTAGGCTTTATACCTAACATTTAACAACTGGGTAGCCCTCTGGTGTTTTCTTAGTGCCTTTAGTGAGTCAAGTTAGGGCGCATTTTCGATTTCCTCAGTTTCATTAAACTTTCCGTTGAAATGTAAGAAAGAATTGTCAGGAGGGTTAAATATGAATAACAAAACATCATTTCCATAAAGATTAAGATGATATCAACTATTTCCAAAACTAGACGCACATTCTACTGTGGAATAGCTATTGCCGTATTTATGTAGGAATTTTTCCTCGCCTTCAGAGAATCTTGTAATCAAATTTATGCTTACTCAAAATAATGTTTTTAGAAATCTATGAATGATACTTGAAAAGTGATCATAAAGGTTTTTAAAGCACTTGTCAAGAGTTCTCTCTTGTTTTAAAGTATAAAAATCTATATTTCTTCCACCGTTATACAGGGAGTCCTCAAGAATGCACGTTCAGTAAGGAATAGTAACAGTGGAAGTGCGTCAAGTGAAAACATTATACATTTGCCATAATTGTTAGTAACTTAATATTTTTGCTCTAAATTTCCAGGATATTAGAGGGACATTAGTTCTAATCCTCGATATTTTTTAAAATACCAATGTATCTGAAATCTTTAAAATATGTAATCTGAAATACAGTCAGTTGTTATTCCAAAAGAAAAATACTTCATTTGTGCTTATACCCATAAACATTAATTTAGTTCCTTTGACACGGCTGATCACCCTTGAAGATTGAATTAATGACAGGTAGTATTTAAATTATCCTTAATTGTTTGTAACTAGATACCGATAATTAGATCTGCTATTAAGTATTGTCACCACGACGGCTGATAGTCTGGCACATGTCTACCTAGATCTGGTCGCGGCTACAGATCGTCTGGTTTATCTTGAACACGGGAATTAGATAGCGAGCGCACTATTGCCCGTGCTGTTGTAGGTAACCCATGACTGCCAAATCCCACATCGCATCCCTTCTATGTACAGTTTTTCTGGTTTATCTTGAACACGGGAATTAGATAGCGAGCGCACTATTGCCCGTGTTGTTGTAGGCAACCCATGACTGCCAAATCCCACATCGCATCCCTTCTATGTACAGTTTGTCTGGTTTATCTTGAACACGGGAATTAGATAGCGAGCGCACTATTGCCCGTGCTGTTGTAGGTAACCCATGACTGCCAAATCCCACATCGCATCCCTTCTATGTACAGTTTGTCTGGTTTATCTTGAACACGGGAATTAGATAGCGAGCGCACTATTGCCCGTGCTGTTGTAGGTAACCCATGACTGCCAAATCCCACATCGCATCCCTTCTATGTACAGTTTGTCTGGTTTATCTTGAACACGGGAATTAGATAGCGAGCGCACTATTGCCCGCGCTGTTGTAGGTAACCCATGACTGCCAAATCCCACATCGCATCCCTTCTATGTACAGTTTGTCTGGTTTATCTTGAACACGGGAATTAGATAGCGAGCGCACTATTGCCCGCGCTGTTGTAGGTAACCCATGACTGCCAAATCCCACATCGCATCCCTTCTATGTACAGTTTGTCTGGTTTATCTTGAACACGGGAATTAGATAGCGAGCGCACTATTGCCCGCGCTGTTGTAGGTAACCCATGACTGCCAAATCCCACATCGCATCCCTTCTATGTACAGTTTGTCTGGTTTATCTTGAACACGGGAATTAGATAGCGAGCGCACTATTGCCCGCTCTGTTGTAGGTAACCCATGACTGCCAAATCCCATATCGCATCCCTTCTATGTACAGTTTGTCTGGTTTATCTTGAACACGGGAATTAGATAGCGAGCGCACTATTGCCCGCGCTGTTGTAGGTAACCCATGACTGCCAAATCCCACATCGCATCCCTTCTATGTACAGTTTGTCTGGTTTATCTTGAACACGGGAATTAGATAGCGAGCGCACAATTGCCCGCGCTGTTGTAGGTAACCCATGACTGCCAAATCCCACATCGCATCCCTTCTATGTACAGTTTGTCTGGTTTATCTTGAACACGGGAATTAGATAGCGAGCGCACTATTGCCCGCGCTGTTGTAGGTAACCCATGACTGCCAAATCCCACATCGCATCCCTTCTATGTACAGTTTGTCTGGTTTATCTTGAACACGGGAATTAGATAGCGAGCGCACTATTGCCCGCGCTGTTGTAGGTAACCCATGACTGCCAAATCCCACATCGCATCCCTTCTATGTACAGTTTGTCTGGTTTATCTTGAACACGGGAATTAGATAGCGAGCGCACTATTGCCCGCGCTGTTGTAGGTAACCCATGACTGCCAAATCCCACATCGCATCCCTTCTATGTACAGTTTGTCTGGTTTATCTTGAACACGGGAATTAGATAGCGAGCGCACTATTGCCCGCGCTGTTGTAGGTAACCCATGACTGCCAAATCCCACATCGCATCCCTTCTATGTACAGTTTGTCTGGTTTATCTTGAACACGGGAATTAGATAGCGAGCGCACTATTGCCCGCGCTGTTGTAGGTAACCCATGACTGCCAAATCCCACATCGCATCCCTTCTATGTACAGTTTGTCTGGTTTATCTTGAACACGGGAATTAGATAGCGAGCGCACTATTGCCCGCGCTGTTGTAGGTAACCCATGACTGCCAAATCCCACATCGCATCCCTTCTATGTACAGTTTGTCTGGTTTATCTTGAACACGGGAATTAGATAGCGAGCGCACTATTGCCCGCGCTGTTGTAG
>CM060948.1:76972037-77049537 GCA_030765055.1 Mantis religiosa
GACTCGCGTATAAATAGGAGTGTGTGCGTGCAAAGAGGTAGTGTTTGGGGTTGTAAACGGTGCAGAGTGCACCTGTGAGAGTCGGACTTAGAGGCTTCGTACGTGAGTGTTACGTCATTTTGGTATTGGAAGACCTGTACAAGTGTATTTCTATGGAAATAAAGAACAAGTGTATTTCTACGGAAATAAAGAACGTTTTGAATTTCTGCAAACTTGATTTTTAATCCTATGAACCCATAAAGTCGCAATATACCATCCATTAGAGATTCTTTGGGGAGTTACTTTCCTCTATATTTTTGAGTCAATTGTCCAACATATCAAATAATCCGCCTTTTCCCCAGTACATCTTTTCCACAATAGTAATTTTGATTTTTTTAAATTGTAGAAATGCGAAATGTGTGTTACGCACATTGCAATAGAGCTTCCCAATGCTAAGATTTACTTGATTTTATGGAATTTATGTTCACATATAAAAATTGAATCACTCTACTATTTTAAACTAAATGAAATAAATATTTTATTCGTATATGTAAAATCAAATAAAGATGGAAATTAACTTAGTATCGGGTGTGTAAACCCTCTGCTGGTATTGCTGTCCTTATTCTATGGGGCATGAATGAGACCAAATGCGTAGTGAAATGTTCAGGAGAGGATACTTTGCATTATATGCCAGTAGCATTCTAAACTGATAAATGAGCCAGAGTGTTTATACAACCAATATTAAGGAAATTTTCTAATAACATTGCATTTCTTTTGAAAACGACAATGTTATTTGCGTTTTTATAAAGGAGTGTGTTTAAAATATCATTTATTTTCTGAAAGAAAAAATATGCATTGCTATTCAAGTAACAGTAATAAAAAAGACATGCACATCAAAGATTCGAACTCGTGTTTATCCATTTACGAAACGTATGCTTACTGCTCGGCTACGGTGCATACAGAAAAGCCGCAAGCCATCTCTATCGCAGAACTTTGAAATGAAGCCAGAGTGGTATCAAAGCGTATATTGGAAAAATTAATTTTTCTTTGCACACTTGCCGTGTGTAGGTCAAATTACAGGAAGGTAGAGTCAGACTGAAAACTTCAATGCCATAGCCGAGATCCACATAGAATTTTTCAGTATGACGCCTCCTTTCCAAAGCGTATATTGTGAACGCAGCGTCACGGAATGTTTCCGATGTTTTCCACATATAACTTCGTTTCTGTTAGCTGTTCATTTCTTTCAAAGGGTATATCTAGTTCTAATACCATGATTAGGCCAATTAGCTAGTTGTGCAGTAATCCGTAGTGGTAGTTCATTTTTATGACAGAGAAACTAAGATCATTTTCTACCTCTGTTACTTGATTAGTATAACTACTCTCTGTTCATCTGAGCTTGAAATAATTCCGAGCCGATATCGCAAACACATATTACAATAGCGGCAAGCTCGAACGAAACATATGGCAGTCCTAATTATATCGTATCGAAAGTTAACTTTTGAAACCATTTGATTTTCATTTGGTTATGGAAGTAAAAAAAGTTTAATATCAAATGTTGAAGAAAATGCATATGATATTCTAGAACGCATAAAAGTACGCATTTGACTCGAGCTTCTACCCCTTCAATTATAAGGCAATGAGTTAAGGGCAGTTTGTATTTTCGTTCTCCTGTGGAGTGGGATTTCAGAACTGCTAACGCTGCTCTAATTCCATGTAATTCTCTGCCTCGTGTTCCTTTATTCAAATAAAATAAATCTCTAATTAATATACCAGAGCTTCAGTTCGTAGAACTTTCCGAGAGGAAATACAAGCATTGATGTCAAAAAGTTGTTCTGTTATTAACTGCAAACATAACTTGCATACAATTGTTCTACTTCAGTATTTATTTATAAAAATGTTACTTTGATATACCTCTCATTTCCTAATTTAGAGGAATCCCTTTTATGATGATGGAAACAGGACACTTCTGTTCGTAGAACAATCCTTAGAGGAAAGAGAAAGTTGAAAATAAAACAACTTCTGTATTGAAAGACTAATTTCATAGTACAAACCTTATTTGTGTTGTTTTACATGTGACAAATTTTCTCATTTTGTTTAAATTTGGTTTAAAAACAAATGGGGTGACTTTGATAAACTTTTAAGCCTAACACCATAAAAAATGTTCTCCGTGGCGTTTGACATCAACGTAAGGGAATACTGGATTAGCATCTGTTTAACAAAATTACAAAACTGTAATTTAATTGCTTAATCTTCAAATAATTGACACAACCGGACAATAGTGGTAGTATGTGCGAACGGTGTCATGCACAACATAAATTACAATACTGTAGGAAAATATAATAATAATAATGATAATGATAATGATAATGATAATAAAAATGACAATAAAAATGATAATAAAAAATAAAAATGATAATAAAAAATAAAAATGATAATAAAAAATAAAAATGATAATAAAAATAATAAAGGATATAAAAAATAATAAAAAATATAAAAAATTATAAAAAAATATAAAAAATTATAAAAAAATATAAAAAATTATTAAAAAACTACAAAAAATTATTAAAAAACTACAAAAATTATAAAAAATTATTAAAAAATTATAAAAAATTATAAAAAAAATTATAAAAAAATTATAAAAAATTATAAAAAATTATAAAAAATATAAAAAATTATAAAAAAAATATAAAAAATATAAAAAATAATAAAAATAATAAAAATAATAAAAATAATAAAAATAATAAAAATAATAAAAATAATAAAAATAAAAATGTAATGGTAATGGTAATAATAACGTTTTGAACACACATGTAGCACTACCCTTAAATACTATTAGGTACAGACACACTATTACTTTCGACTGGGTTATCCCCTGTTCGGCATATATGAAACGAATTGCGAAAGAATTTTTGAAATCAGTGCGCTTAGCGTAATCCATAGTAAGAACCCATTTTTATTTTATTAAATCTCTTTTATCATTGGTTTCGTTTTAAAGATGTTCCTATTTCAAAATTAAAATCAAGAATGTTTGTGTCACAAACTATTTTGCTCAAACTGGAGTCTAAATATACCACTGTTTTGCAAAATAAACAAGATATACCAAATAAAATGAAAATATAACACAATGTAAAAATATAACTATCCCCTATAATAAGTGATGCTTTAGTTTGTAGTTACTTTGGCAGAAAACATACAATTTAAAACACATATCAAGCTTTCAAATCATATTATACCGGTTCATCGAGCCCGCCTCGGTGGCGTAGATGGTAGTGTGTCTGCCTCACGTTCAAGAGGTCCCGAGTTCGAATCTCGGTCAGGGTGAGTTACCTGGATAAGGTTTTTTTCCGGGGGTTTCCTTATCCTTTAAGACGAATGTCGTGTAACTCTAAGCTCCATGAACCCTGGACCCATTTGAGCATCATTTCACCCATTTCATTCACCGTCCGATATGACTTAACGTTGGAGGACGTAGATTACAAAAAAAAAAAAAGGTTCATCGAAACCTAATATACAATACACATGATCAACTATGTGTTCATTTTCGCAATAAAGACTTAGTTAAATATACAGCATATAATAAAGTACTCTGAACGTAGATAAAATATTATAGACAATACGTTACAAAGTTAAGCTTAGTAACTGGCACTCTAAATAACTATTAGCACGATTTGAACCAGGAGAAAAAGGAAAAGTTATGCCATTATTTCAATGAAGATTATAGAGAAAATTAAACTAACAATACTCATATTGCAGTGGGCTGATGCACATGTAAAACTGCTCCAGACCAGAAACATTAGTGGTGTTTATAGATAATATTTTACCAATGTAATTAAAAGTGGTTATCTAAGATATTTGATATAATAGCTATTTTTGTGTTCGTACCATTCCTGACGCAGGGGAAAACGTACCGCATAGCCATCAATCCTCCTTGAACTCCTTTGAATCCAAACGTTCTGCTGAAGATACCATATTCCCTGTATATCATGTTACTTGACAATACATGTTTTCCATATTACAAAATCGATGAAAGGCACGCTTTTCAAATGGATCTGGGAGGCACAGAAATGCCCTAATATTCATCGAGTACGAGCTCACATGCCCTCAAGGTATTTTACAGATGAAAGAGTCCCTTAGGAGAGGGTTACATAAATGCGCTTAGGGCGTGTCAGCGTTGTGCACGATAGAAACACAGGTCAGGTAGAACGCAATTCTCCACCATCATATAAACACGGCACGTTTAATTTTTAAGTAAAACCATTGTTGCATAAACAATGTTGTTTCAGGCAAACAGATGCTGAAAATCCCATGTTTTTAATTCATAACTAATTGAACATTTGTTTATATTCAGATCCTAAACGAGGGGTAAATTCATGGTAGCCGATTCTTGCGGCCTTAGTCTCTGAACCGTATGTCCCTTGCGTTCCCTCACGTAGTGTGTCCCGGGTTTGAGTCCCCGCCTTGGGCTTGAGTGTTTATGTACTGCGTAAATGTGTAGAATACAGAAAAACAAAGTAGTAAAGCAACGTAGAATTAAAAACAGCGAAAACTAGGAAGCAGAAATCCATATTAAAAAAAGCTAGATAATACATGCTAATAACAGAAAGGAAAGAAAATATAGAGCGAGATATCCTGTCTACATACATTGACGTTATTCCCAAGGGGATTATTGCTACATCAGGCCAAAGGGCCTAGTCTAGCCACATTAACATATGAACCTACAAGGGAAGTTCGGGCTCGCCTTGATATTCATAGTTAAATATTTTAAGCATGGGCCGCGCCATGGCTGAATGGTTAGACCACTTATCTCTCCAAGGCGGCCCGGGTTCGATCCTAAGCAACCGCTAAGTGAAATTTGTGGTGCACAACATGCCGCTGTGACAGGTTTTTTCCGGGTCCTCCGGTTTCTCCCGTCAGAATAACACCAATTGCCCCATAATCATCTTTCCTATCATTCATCTCGTCCTCGTACATATACATCCACTTTCTTCATTTTCACACCAGGCATTGGGCTGATGACCTATCTTGGTTCTCTATCGGAACCAAAGCTTCGGCTCCTCAGGCCAGATCTTGAAAGGGATAGAGGAACAAGAATCCACTAACACCACGATAGTGGTACAACTAGGGAAGTTAAAGAAGAAGAAACTATTTTAAGTAACGTAGGTGACAGGGACAGGGCAACTGTCAAGGGAACCTAGGGATTAAACATTTGGGTACAGATTATATTGTATTTATGGGTGTTGACTACATGGCACATCAGCATAACCAATTTCCGACTTGCTCTGGTTTCAACACTTACTGCCGTGTTGCACCACTTAATTGTCGCTGGATTGGGCCTGCGGCGTTTCTTACTTCTAGGCAAATAGTTATCGTGAAAATAGTTGCACGTATAGAATGTACCATGTTTCTAATATTTGACAATTTTAAATAACGTTTTTCTCTGAACAAAACAGAGTATTCAAATTGGCTTTTTCTACAGAAATAGTTTGCACTTTGAAACATTCCAAAAACAACACTTGAAAACACAGCATTTTTGTACTTCTTATTGTTTGCTTTAAAATATTTTCATTTGATGTATAAATATAAAAGCCTTTTACGGCTCAATAAAATCCAAACATTCAACATGTAGTCATTTTAATGCCTTAGTATCTGAAGGGATTAGTTTCTATATTGAGGCTTATTCCTTTTCGGGTATAGTTTAGTTCTATTTTCACACTTTGTGCGCAACTAAGTTTCAACTTCAATGAAAATTAACTTAAAAGCATGATATACTTAGTGCATCTATAAAACTATAAGGGTTATTTTAAGTGAAAATACCATTAACGTTGAAAATTATCTGGAAAAATCCCATCATTAAACATAAATAAAATTGGTAAGTTATGTTCACACGAACTTCTCTACCCAAAAACTGGAACTGGCTACGCCCGTCCGTGCCCTCGTCATTCGTTCCCGTCTGCCGTTATCATAGAAAGGGGCGGATGAAACCATGTACATAACATTTCTAAAACTACTTTTAAGGGCTTTACTTGCCCATGTAATTAAATTAGTTGCCGAAACTGGCCACCGTCGTTGTCTATAAATTTTCGGCACCTGTTTAAGAAACTATCCATCCATAGTTCACGTTGAGAAATGCTGGCGTTTCTCCATTACTGGAGAAAGAGCTGTAGACCAAATCCTTTTCGAGTCAACAGTTGACGCCCATACATTCCTTAATATAATCCCCACTTTTTTTAGAGAACACGGAGCGTGCTTTTTTCCTTTTTCAACAAGGCCCTGCAACAACTCATACAACCAACTTTTCGATTAGAACAATTGAAAATGTGTTTCAGAATAGAATTATAATTAGGTATATATTTGTAGCCCCCTCCTTTCTCCTGCGATCTCTATCCCTGAGGTAACTTAAAGCATGAAGTGTACAAGACTAACCCACACACCATAGCAGGATTAAAACAAAATATCCGCCAAGTAATTGTCAGCATTTCTCAACGTGAACTACTGCGAGTGATGGAAAACTTTCTTAAAAGATGCCAAACATGTATGAATGACGGTGGTAGCTAGTTTCAGTATCTTCTTTAATAACACGGATAAGTAAAGCTTTTAAAAGTAGTTTTAAAAATGCATGGTTTAATCCGCGCCTTTCTGTGTTAGTGCAAGACGGCAACGAGCGGCGAGTTCGCGGACAGGCGGAACACCGCACAGCCGATTCCTGTGTTTTTGGGTCTCTATGTAATTGCATTATACCTTTTCTTTGGAGTACTTACGGAGTATAGAAGAAACTGAAACGATTGCCAAGTGTTTAAAAAGTGTTCACTATGTAATTACAACTTCAAGCTCTTTCCATGATATCGCGAGAAACCAAATCAATAGCAATAGGACTTCATAATACTGTGAGGTATTGAACAGTTGAACTAGTTAACGAATATCCTGGGAACAGCTAATATTAAAAAACGTTGTGTGTATACGATTTCTGCTGGCCCGCCTCGGTTGCGTAGATGGTAGCGAGTCTGCCTCACGTTCAAGAGGTCTCGAGTTGGAATCTCGGTCAGGGTGAGTTATCTGGATGAGGTTTTTTCCAGGGTTTTCCCTTATCCTGAAAGACGAATGTCTGGTAACTCTAAGCTATATGGAACCTGGGCTCATTTGAGCATCATTTCACCCATTCCATTCATCGTCCGATATGACTTAACGTTGGAGGACGTAAAATACAAAAAAAAAAAAAAAAAATGATTTCTGCTGGATTGAAGCGGGCTACAGGAACAAACTCTACTCTAGGCAGTACGAATCCATTCATAACTAACCTTAGGAAAAAGAGAAATCAGAATATCTTACTCATGCTTAGTATATCCGTGATAAGAGCTTGTTTCATTTTACTGCTGCTTTTGTTTTCCGTCCTCCAACGTTAAGTTATATCGGACGATGAATGAAATAGGTGAAATGGAGCTGAAATGACTCCGGGGCGCAAGGAGTTTAGTTAGCTGACAGTCCTCTTTCAGGATAAGGGAAACCCCTGGAAAAACCCTTATTCAGGTAACTCACCCTAACCGAGATTCGAACTCGGGACCTCTTGAACGTGTGGCAGACACGCTACTATCTACGCTACCGAGGCTGTGAACACCTTAGTTGCATTGTCATTCTAATCATAAAATGGACCATTACTGATGAAGTTGTGAATTAAGCCTAGCCTGATCATACTTATCTCAGGAATGTCTGAAAGCACTAATATAACCGCAAGTTTGATTATTAGTACGATTATACTATTCCAGATTAAAAATATAAAGCAGCAAGCCTACATATTTCCCATATTTATGTTCCAGTTTTTCTATACTCTTAGCACTTTTCTTCAGATATCCCGCTGCTTGTAATGATTAGTGCGAAGGTAAATTCATTGTCGTCGCAAGATATCTCCCCCACTCGTGTCCTAGCTTCTTCTCTCACTGTTTATAAATCAGAATCACGATGTGGGCTGCTTGCTTTGTACTGAAAATGCCTTTACATGCGATATCGTGCCAATATTACTTTGATTGGTTCTATACATGACATCCTACGAGATCGTATATTTTGTCATACTTCTAGTATCATATTTGGAAATTCCTGAGTATCTCTCTCTCTCTCTCTCTCTCGCTCTCTCTCGTATGTGCTTTCTCTTAAAAAAGCTATTCCTTCCACCAGCACCCCGTGTTGTTAAAGTTTGCTGCTAATTGGTTTCAAATTGCTTGCTCTATTTTCCTGCCCAGGGTTGCTCTTACAAATTATCATACACAAGATTTATAGATACCATGATTTGCAATGTTTGTACCATTTACTTTTATTCCCATTTCCTATTTATTTCCACCTTTTTTTGTGAATGTTCTTCAACAGAGTATCAAATTTAACTCGACTTTTTTAGAATAAAAAGTACCTAGCAGGTGTAATGTGCGTGCGTGTGTGTGTGACGCTCGCTTTTACTAAATGTGGCACCGCAGGTGGTGACACTGATGATACATGAGATGAAGCTGGAGCAACGGTGGAATGAGATGGCCTGGAAAACCTGAGATCCCGGAGAAAATCCTCCCCACTTCCGTGTTATCCATTACAAATCTTACTTTGAGGTCACCTGGGATCAAACCCGGGCCACCTAGTAGGGCAGCTATCCATAATCAAACTGTTTTGAAGAATCACGTGCACATTTCCTTATATATCAGGTGTGTTCGCAACATTCTCTTCTTGTTGTCACCTGTTCTGGTATTTGCTGGAAACGTCATGAAATATCTAATGGTAAAAACCTAAGATATCCGCTCCTGATTCAAATTAATTTTGATACTCCGTCTCTTTGAAATAATTTGAAGCAACAATTATTTGGCCGTTGTAAACACTTTCTTTCTAGAAAAAAATAACGTAAATAACCGCTTTGTCGTTTCATTTCATAAATTAGCATACAATTAAGTTGTGCGTGTTCCAGTGCTCTAAATCTGCGACATTCCCCTAGATTTTACATATTTTAATGTTAAATGTAAATGTTAATTTGAGATTGTTTATAAGGTGGCAGGATAATCTAGCATTCTTGGAGGTATTCTAAACAGGTACGGCCTTGAACATGCTACTGGCAGTCATATTTCTGCAGTAAAACAATAGCTGTGTGATTTCATCAAGGTAAAAAGTATGTTTCTCATTAAAAACAGTGCGGCACTGATCATAAATGCCGTAAATTATGATAAACTTCATGACTTAATGTAAGGGTACGTGATTAAGTAAAAAAATGGTGTTTAATTACATGTTAAATTAGCAGTGCTTAGTAGTATTGGTGGTAATAGTAGTGGATTATTCTGAGAGGATTCGGCACGTCGAGCAGTCTAGATCTAATGTAACTATGTCCCAACTGGGGCGTCCCCCAGAGGAAGTATGAGGTGAGAGGAGACAGAGGGTGGCCAACCCCAAGGAGTCACTATGGTACAGAGGACGAGGTCCTTACAATTTACTAGATAGAAAGTCCCCTGCGGTGAGTTTATGACAATCGTCATCCCTCCAACCGTGGCCCCGAAACAGTTACCGACCCGGTTCGGAGACCGGAGGCGGCCTCCCTAGAGTAGGATACTCCAGGTAGGCTTGCACAATTGGCCCAATTGGCCGACTCTGAGACCAAATTCCGTCCCGCCGGAAAGTCGGGAAAGCGTTTTTTTCAGAGCATATCATCCCGCCATGCACCGCCGAGACTCCCGCCGACACTTCTACTCTGAAAGAAACCACCAGATGGGAGATGACCTGAAATGATAACGCAGGTGGAATGGAGGTATAGGAAATTTAGGGATGTATTAGCCTAGCCAGCATTCGCCTAGTGACGCTAGAAAACCCCCTAAAAGCCATAGGCCAGGTAGGTCGACCACGGGATTCGAACCCGTGTCTCCCGAATGCGAGCCACAGACGAAACCGCCTGAGTTGTCCCGCTTGGTCAGCAGTGCTTAATTCGATTGAAGTTATTCTAATTGTTAGTTGCTTTATTAATTCAAACAACCGCATCACAAATAATAATTCGAGTTAGACACATGAAACCAGTCCATAACTTAGGTGACAGGAAAAAACGTTTTACGTTACCAAAACCTTGTGTTGAGTGACAGTACGTTAAACTTATATCGAGTTTCATTTAACATGAATAACAGCGTTTTTATAAAAACTAAATTTCCTAAATAATATTCTGATAAGGGCAGGCACAGTAAAATAATTACTTGTCACGTTTTCCTTCCGTTTGACTTCAGGGCAATTTGCCTTTATGCTATTTGCTACGTTATCTGATGTGGCTGTGAATTAATCTTACCTCTTTTTTGTGCCTTTGTGGTTTATTGGACGCGAATTAATTAACCTACAAAATTAATTTCTAGAATATTAAACAAACAGGAAGTACATATACACCGTAATATCAACACATCATAACGTGGTAAAGTATTATGTATTTAAACCCAGAGGATGTCGAGATACACAGGAACTTATTACTGTGGCATTTGTAGGGGAACATCAACTCATAATTAATATGTGCAAGCGGATATGAGAAATACGATCACAAATAACGTTTCCAGCAAATATCAGAACACAAGGTGAGAATGCTGCCATCACACCTGAAATATTAGAATATGTGCATTTTTATAATGGTTTTCTTCAAAACAAACTCTTTGTTTGATTATGGATAGCTGTCCTGTTAGGAACTCTATTCTGAAAACATCGAGTTAAATTTGACACTTTGTTGAAGAGCATTCAAAAAAAGAAAATAGAGAAACCTAATAAACAATTTATCACCAACAAAAATATATTACACTTTCGAGTGCTGAAATAGTCACACCATGCTACTGCCAGAATGCTACTATGCCTTTTGCTGTCATCTTGAAGAAAATTGGTGGTAGTTGCGGAAATTGGCGCTTATTTTAAGGCCTTGCTAAGTCGTTGAAGTGAAATCTTTTGTGTAACAGCACTTGAGTGTGTGTGCGTGTGCGCGTGTTTGTGTATGTTTGTGTGTGTGTGTGTGTGTGTGTTTTTAAATTATTCATTTATTATACAGCATATTCCATTACTATATGCTTGGGTGCACAGTTATATTAAATTTTGTTTTCACTACTGTATAACATATTATCACATTTCCTCGAGACTTACAATTCTATAAACTAATATAAGTATTTGCATCCCACTTGACTATTTACAGATTATTGAAGTTGATACTGTTTACAAATTTACTGAAACTTTTGGTGTGTTTTTGTATAAGTTACTTTTTTTCTAGTGTCCAGCGTCCACCAGCCATTGTTATTGCTTTCTTTAGGTTTTCCCTTTCTTTGTCTAGCAGATTACACTCAAAGATTAAGTGTTCCACAGTTTGTTCGTTTAGGTTGCACTTACACATTGGATTGTCACTTATTTTAAATCGGTGGTAGTACACTTTAGTTTTCCCGTGACCTGCTAACAATGATGTTAATTTTATTTTAGTTTTCATCCTGTCATTTATGTTGGGAAAATAGGATTTTGTAATTTCACCTTTTGATGTTTGTTGCCGTTCTTGTTGCCATTTTTCCATACTTGAGCACTTTAGCCTGCTGATTACTTCACTTTTTGGTATTTTGTTGTAGGTTACTGTGTGTGTGTGTGGGGGGGGGGGCCTTGGGGGGTGGGGGTTGGGGGTGCGTGTGTGTGCGCCTGTGTGTGCGCGTGTGTACAATTATGAATAGTATCAACTGAAATGCATTCCTATGTTAATTTTTATGTCTTTTACCCTCGACCAAGAACACACTACTGAACAAAACTGGTTTACAAGCTTAAATATCAGGTAAGCCATTTTATGCCTATACTTTTATTATTTCTTGAGAGGTTTTAGTTATCTCTAACTTAATAGACAGTTGTGAGCCCTCCGGCCGGAATCAGAATTATAAATAGTGGATTCTTCCGTTTTGATTCTTTCGTGCTGTCTGCTGGAGTTCTGTTGTGAGGCGTTTCTTTGACATCTACGGCGAAGATGTTCACTGCAGCTGTGCACGCAACATCGGTTATCAGAACTGAGCAGGCCACGGACTATCGTCCAGAAGAATCCACTAGTTGTATATTTACATTAACTTGCTGATGAGAGATTATACTTAAACTCGTTACAAACACATAGTGCTTAGGAAAACAAGACTGCGAGCGACTGCGAGGAACGAGAATTTCACTACCACAGAGAAACGTTGACATTTGGTTCTTTCCTTTAAAAATATGTTTTTAAAGAACAAAAGCCTATAAAATTAAATGAAAGAAGGAAGTCGTTTTCTTCAGCATTTCTTGATTTAGCCTCTTGCGAGAAAGCTGTTATCGAACTGAATAGGCATTTTGGAATTTTTCACCTTGGTGCATGCTTTGAGATTAACGTAAATCAAATACTCCTGTAATAAAAGGTGTGAGCACTTATCCACAATCAATTACCGGAAGGAGGTGTCAGAAGAATTGTGGTTATTTAATTGAATATAAACCGCATCTTTTAAGATGCAACGAGAAGTTGTTGTTACATCTTCGTTACAAATGGCGCTTACTTAAAAAGAAACTGTAATTTATATAAAGAACTATATGTGCTTTTTTTGCAAATGCCATGGGTAGGCCAAGTTGGAAAGGAACCAACCTGAAAATGTTAATGCCATAGTCGGGATTTGAAACCTGAACTTCAATTTACCGTGGGGCACCTCTAACCCTCTGAGCACCGAGCGGGATGGCTCAGGCGGTTTTGTCCGTGGCCCGCATTCAGGAGGTTATCCATGAATTTTTGGGGGTATTTCTCGGGTCACCAGGTGAATGCTGGGTAGGTTAATTACAGCCCCCGGATTTCCTGTCCCTCCATTTCATCTTCTTTCTTATCATTTCACATCTCTCATCTGGTGGTTTCTTTCAGGGTAGAAGTGTCGGCAGGTGTCTCGGCGCTGTATGGCAGGATGATATGCTCTAAGTGAACCACTTCCTCCTCCGGTAAATCCGTTGCCGGTCCCCCATATAGCTTCTGGAACCCCTTCCGAACCACAGTAGCAGGAATGTCCGGTTCCTGGCCTACCGGGGCAGTTTTCCATTTAAGCAAAATGTAGAGACCCTGCCCTCTGAACTGCAGTGCCTTCTTGGTACAGCCGCCCTCTGTCTCCTCTCTCCTCATTCTTCCTCCCTGGGATGCTCCTCTTGGGGGTATAGGTATAAATAGATCAAGACTGGTCGCAATGCCGAAACATATCCGTAGTAATCCTATTCTAACCTTCTGAGCCATCATGACAAACTGCCGTCACAGCAATATATTATCCAACTGATTCGCACTGTTTTCGGTAATTGGTGTTCTCAGTCATTTTGGGTAACGTCGTCTTAAAATTTCTTGGGTACGCAAGTACTGGGCTTCATGAAGTTACTATAAAGTGTAATTATCTTCCAAACACAAATTTGTTTATTTTATCTGTTTAACATCAGCATTAGCCAGTTTCCAAGGTATCATGATTATTGTATTGAATATGTCAGTACTTCTGACGTTTTGAATTGGTGTCGCTATTCAGGTGTTTCTTGTAATGGCATTCAAGGAATACGGAACTTCAGGGCGAACATGCAACGATCACCTTTAAAAAAGTTTACTAATGCTTCGCTCTACTA
Source organism: Mantis religiosa (assembly GCA_030765055.1). Classification (NCBI taxonomy): domain Eukaryota; kingdom Metazoa; phylum Arthropoda; class Insecta; order Mantodea; family Mantidae; genus Mantis; species Mantis religiosa. Next base: position 76,985,610 of record CM060948.1, read on the forward strand.
TAAACCTCCTTGTACCTACAACGAAGTTGTAATGAAGCTATTTTCGCTGAAGTTTATCTGGAAGCTTCTGTAACTAAAGGTTTAAAACGTATACAAAGATTAATGCTAGAGGTAGAAAAAGTCATTTAAGACATCAGTAGTTTGTTTTTCAATTACCTGTATGTACACACTTCAAATGCACATCTTCAAAATTTTCACGTTGTCATTAAAGGTAATTAATTATAAGGCAATATTATTGTTTTCATTCTACACATAGCTGTACACATTCATACGATTTTTATTGCTTTGAATTTAGCTTCTGTGTATTTTCAGTTAAATTAATCTTACTGTTCTTCTACTTTTTTGTTTTCCTCTGCCCTGTGTTCATTTGAATATGAGTTACATGTATTAGTATTGTATATATATAATATTTCTATGGATTGGCCGCAAGGGATGACCAATTGGTTTTGGCTGTTCCACAAAAATACGTTAAAATTTCAAACTTTTGGGTTAAGTGAATTTGGGAGGTATAAACGGTTTATGAGCTGGAGTAATCTTGAATAGAGACCTATGACAGAAAGGAGGCGTCTACACGTGGCCGGCTGGAGGTAAAGACGACGACGCCCGTTAGATGGCAGCAGGGGCGCCTGGAACTACGCAGGGCAGAACGAGAGAGATGTGCTATGCCAATGTGCGTGAGGAAGTGGAGCAGTGCGAGAGAGGGTGTGTCTGGTGCTTGCAATGCTAACTAGTTATGGCGCGGGCTACTCGAGATAGTGTGAAGCGACCATGAACACGAACGTCTGTGCCCCAGGTAAGGAGCTCCTCCAGGTCTCTCAAATTCAAAACTGAGTTAATTATGTGCAAAACACTTTCTATTGCTGGTAAAATTTATACCTCAGGTCAGATACTTTAAAATGTTGTAATATTTTAGGCAGCTAATTGAATAATTAAACAGGATATATCCAGGAAAATCCAAACCAAATTGTCTAACTCGATTAAGCATTCAAACCTGAAGTGCATTTGCATTATATTTACGGATTATTTTGAATAATGCTACTTGCACCAACTACACCACACAGTATTAAACGTTCATTTTTAAACATTATTCGTGATGGTATGGGTTTCTGGCTGCTTAATATGAAAGAATGACTACTTTAGTTGATAATATGATAGAGAAAACACGTTCTTCCATTCAGAAATACATATATTTCATTCATTAAACTTTGAAGGTGGCGTTTTCTCGAGAGCGAAATGGGGGTACTTGCAGCTAATTCCATGCAAGGCGCAGGTGATACGGTTGAGATACACTCTATGTATCTTCAAGAGAGCAGGAAAATTTGCAGACTTCTCTAGATTTCCCACTAGTGGTACAGTTGCACATTCCTTTCAGTACGTTCAAGTAAATGTACGTAATTCAGGACGAGCGTGAGACCGGTGAGTACGTAATCGGTACGTAAACCTTTGCCCTGCTATGACCTTTCACCAGAAATCTCTTTGTTTACCTATTACCTGTTATGATCACTTTCATATAGCATTTCCGAAGTTAATTTTCTTGAGATAATCAAAATTTTTGTCCTCCTTTCCTTTTACTGTAAACGAACATCGTAAATCGGGGCTACTTTTGCTATATTTTGGAAAATTTAAATACTTTAATATTAAAACCTTCGTGCAACTGAAGTGCATGAAGACATACTATTTATGCCTTAATTATAGGATGATTTTTTTCCTAAAATTGACATTTTAGGGAAAGCTTCGATCTAAACCCACCTTTCTATATGCCTGAATGAATGCGGTACTTGGGTTTTGAATTAAAATGATATCAATTTTAAATATACAAATAATATCTTAATATTATTCGTCGAAATCGAAAATTTTCATTGCTTGAAACTTCTGATTTATTACAAATTCTAAGATAAATTGAAAACTAAAGGTACGATAATTACTTCTATCTATATTCTTACCGTTTGAAAGTATAGAAATAACATTAAAATATCAATAATGAGAGATCAAGTTTGTAATGCACTATTTTCTTGATGCAGAAGGTCATTCATGGTTTGTTTATTAAGATATAATTTTCATGCCGTTTGCTAGTACTCGCGTGCTTGTTTCCCAAGGGACTCTTATTTTCCTTTGTAGACAGTTGCAAGCAGCTTCTCTCGTGCGTACTTAACTTGTTACGTATTTCATTACGGGACTAAAATCACAAGCTATTACTGCTTTTCTACATAAGATATAACCCCCACAATAACTCTGTTTAATGCCTATAAAAGGTGAGTATTTAAAATATTGCAACATATTAAAGGCAGCCTAAATATTAAAAACTTACTTTTGGAACTATGTATTTACTTGTCTATTTGAATCTAAATTTACATCGATTATGGTGTACAGAGTTATCTTGCTTGTAGCTATTGTCTGGAAAAGTTTTCTTTTCTGTTTTCTTTTCAGAGGTTTGCTTCCTAATTTCAGCTTAATGGACCCCGGACTCATTTTAGCATCATTCCACATGTTTCCTTCGTCGTCTCAATAGATCTTAGTTGTTAAAAGGAATTCTATGTCTTAAATCTGTATAAATCAGATTACTTTTCCACCATCCATAGTGCAATAAGAAAAAAATAAATTATTGAAGGCATTAGGGAGGTCTGAACTAACTCTTCCAGTAATAATTTTTGGTTCTTGAACCTACTTGAAATTTATCTATACCAGATCTAGTGTATTACTAAGGTGGTGATTGCAAATGAAGCCGAGTTTGCAAATGTAATACCAAATATGACGATTTCAAACATTTTATAATAAGCAAATCATGCTACCTACTTTCATAAATGCTAATGTTTTGAATGCCAGTATTAATGTCCATTGTGTTATAAGTACTAAATTTTTAAATTAGTTATTAACCTTGCTAATTGAAAACTGCACTTACACGCACTTCGCCATTATATCTGTGAAGCTATTGGATCTTAAGTGCTGAACAGCTAATATTACACCTTAGGCAGTTTTTGGGCCATCTTAATAAGTATATTTTCCTTGACATGATTCTCAATTCTAATTATTTAAAATAAAGGGGGGGGGATAAATATCGAATTTTTCGGTTGGATATTACATACTCCTCAGACGTAGTCTTCATACTGCGGCTACTTGCAGTTAAAATAGTGTTCATATTGAGCACGAAAATGAATGATGGCTGATTGAGGAATGGAAAACTTATTTTCAGCCTTGACTTTGAACGCAAGTATTGCCCTGAACGTCTTCCTTTTGACGAGATGCTGTTCTCTTATAAAAGTATCTGAAACATTAACTCTCTGCACCGCTTGCAACGCAGGCTTCTCCTAGAAAAAAATCGACTTTGATACTGAAGATGTACTCCACAATTGTGAACGAAACCTCTAGAACTTCTAATTCTAGCAGACCATGGAGGTAATAGCCCAGAAAAAACTTACAGCTATATTGATTTTGGCCATGAAAGCCAACGCTCTCTCAAAATTTACCATTGTTACGCTAAATTAGTATACCAAGGTTGGAGCATGCTTTGTACATTTTCGGCAACGGTATTTTTGTAAATGTGAAATACATTCTCATGATCTTCCGAATTGTAAGTAGTAATCACTAAAATGCAAAAGTTAAAAATCATATACTTATATCGCTGATGTATAGTTACGCAATTTGCATAATTGTTTAAAATCTATTTCAAAGAGGAAACAAAAACCTTTTCCTTCTAAGCGAAAGATATTCATTAGATCTATATTAGCCTGAATTTTGCAGAGCACTCTATTACGTACTATTATTATATCTAACAGGAAAAGTCAATGTTTGCAAATTCCTTGCCAGGAACAGTAATAGCTCTCGCCAATAATGTCTCTTCTAAATATTAATTAAACCTATTCGTATTAAATAAGACAACCATAGCAAAATATGTCAATCTCAGCTATTTCAATTTAACGAACATATGTTGAAAAATAATAATCTCTGCGTTTTGGTGAACATCACGTAAAAGAATGCATCACTACTCTGAGCTGTAAGGTAACAGTTCGTTTAACTACTAGCTAACCAGTGAGTAATTGCACTTTATAATGATAAAAACAATTGGGAGTTTTCATCTCGCCCTCTGTTGGCTTGATATGTTTAATTACTTTTCTATATTTTCTGACAGTTATGAGCATTATTTATGCGACATATGAAAGTTTTACTTGTGAAAAGTAGGTAGATATACGGAACCCATGAGGTTTAATAATAATAATAATAATAATAATAATAATAATAATAATAATAATAATAATAATAATAATAATAATAATAATAATAATAATAATAATAATAATAATAATAATAATAATAATAATAATAATAATAATAATAATAATAATAATCATAATAATCATAAATACACATGTTTCCCTTTGAAGTCTTGTTTTTGAGTTAATATTGCACCCCCTCTTTTACACACACACACACACACACACACACACACACACACAATCGAGTTTGAATCTCGATTACAGTGCGGCTCCTAGATAAAATTTTTCCGGATTTGTCATATACTATGAAGCCGTACATGTGCGTGTGTATATAATACGCTACCTAATGCATACGCTATAGAGCAAGTAGAAATAGTCTCATACATATCCTTGAAAGTTTACCCTTGAAAGTCATATGATATACTTCGCTTAACTATATAAAACGGTACTTAGCAGAATATCCTAATTAAAACAATAATTTAGACTGATAGTTGGGCGCGGTACCATTTTGATGGGAAATGTAGCAGTAACTCTAATTTTATCACATTTTAAAAACCCGAAAGAACATGATCTTTGAAATAAAAGACAATGTTTTGTAAGTATATGAACTATATCATTCTCTTTTAATCTCTATTACTCCTTATATATTATTACGTTCCTCTTCCATTATATGACAAATACATGGCAATTTCAGACAGCAAGGCCACTATTTCATGTAGTGTAAGTCTGTATACGGTTTACGTTGAGATTTGCGGGATGAAGCAATGTAAGAGAGACAGGAAACACATCTATATGTGTTTCAAATGGGAAGGTGTTTATCCTTGAGCGCTATTAGGTAAGCAACTAATCGGAGTCCTGTGGTGTTGTATTTCATTCCCGCTAAGTGGTGTGCGAGGAGCACAAAGCTAATCAATCTGTAATTTTTTTTTTAATTTACGTCCTCCAACGTTAAGTAATATGAAATACTATTCGCGCTAAACAAAAATTCAGATTTTGCCAAAACTGATCCATGTGAAAAATAGAGAGTAATGTATCTAACATAACCATGAAAACCCCAATTTTTAGCTCAAATAACTTTCGTAATACAAATAAATAAAGTAGATACCATTATATTATAACAATGCATTGCGACCTAGGCACTGTAACGAATATCATTATTGGTTGGCATGTATGCGTGAACGTATATTTGAAATTACCCAGAACTGAAACGTAAACATCTGACATGACGTGAAAGAAATACGTACTTTTAATAAGACAAGGTGTTTGTTAAATTCGATGAGAGGAAACGATACACTTCTTGCTAGTCTGGCAGAACGTGTCTGATCACATATCTTTGTTTATAAATGGTTCGTAATCTCTATTTATTCTAGAGAGTTCAAAGCAGCATTATTCAGTTACTCTTCCATTAAAAAGGGTATCAGCTGAATCAATGAGACGCGATCCACCTCTCCCCCCCCCCTTACTACTGCTAGAATAATCCAATTGAGTTAATGTGGGCTCAAATTATGTTGCAAACAGAAATATTTTTAAACTGACTGACGTTGACCGACTTATTCACAAAGAAATTGACAAGGAACACAACAAGACTGGTAAAACTGCGCGAGACACCAGATAAACTAGAAGTAGATGACTTTTGGAAAGAAATAGCATGTAACGAGAGTTTGAAACTTAGTATAAATTTGCAGTGCTCTGACGTTGAAAATGACAATGATGACGAATTATCTCTTAACGTAAGTAACGTTCAGTTATAAGGATGCACCGCTGGTATTTTCGTTGCTTTAGAAAAATAAGTAATTCATAAACTTAAACTAAATATTTAAACCATTTGCGTAATATACAAATATCCATGTTGCAATTGTGATTTCAACAACTGCATTATTATAAAACTTTGGAAAATTCCGTTTGCGTTCGCTTACGTCTAGCGCCACGAACACTCACAAGTGTGTGTGTATGTGAGTGTGTGTGAGAGAGAGAGAGAGAGGGGGGGAATATAAAGATTGGGTATAACGAGGTGGCAATGGTGAAGGCTCTAACGCATCTGATTCGCTACAGGCGAGAACTCTTCCCATTTTAAACACATTAGTGTTAATAACATAACTAACGCCTTTATGGCTGGCAGTAATCTTAGATTGCTACGTCCCACACGCTTCAAACTATTTAGTCTTCTCCTACGACAGCAGTACAGTGCGGTGACGTCACACGCTGAGCCCTGATTCAGAGCGAGCATGTATAATGACCTGAGCTGTCACATCGGCACTGCCTGTCCTCTGTACAGAGGTCATTCTTATATGACAATGGGCAATTTAGGTGAGATTACATTTAATGAATTCAAGAAGTGCAAAGTTCAATCGTATGGATTAAACAGTTACCTTCCTGAACGCTTATATGTTCAACAGCAGACATGTGGCTATAAATAGAGCAATCTCTCAAGATTGTGGGAAGAGCTGTGATTCATTAGTACTAAGGAATAGTGCGCCATCAGTCCGCTCCCAGCTTCTGAGTAATATTGCTCCGAACTTCATTACCTGGCAGAGGAAGTTGTGTTTATCTGCGAATTTAACGACAGATTCAAGAACTCCAAAATAGTGTTTAGCTATATCTACCCTCCGTGTAAGCAGATCTCAGAAGTTTACCAAGTATATGAGTTTGGGGTTGGAATGGCTTGAAAGAATACAATCTTATGTGTACAGCCAAATAACTTTCGCTACTCTGGTACAAAATATTTTTAAAGCGCTTATTCTACCTCATGTTAATCGAGATAGAAGTGTGTAGCAAGTCTTATCACATATTTACTTAAATATTAATAGGGAATATCGGATTGTAATAGACTTCAGTATACTCCTAAATACAGAAATTTAATAGAGAATATAAACACATTATTAATACTGCTTTAATTAATGGTTTTAATAAAGGTTTTATACATAAAAGGATTGAAATTTTTAAATATAGAAATGTTTCTACCCTTAAAAAATAAAATACGATTATAACTATAAACATTTTATTTACCATCCTTGGGTTAATAGAAATTCTGGCATTTATCAAATTAATTGTTTAGATTGCGATTACGTTTACATTGGAATGACCAAGCGTAATTTAGAGACCAGAACGAAAAAATATTTTCGAAATATAAGGTATAAAAATATTGATAAATCGGCAGTGGCTAATCATTTTTGGTCATTTAACCATTAAATAGATCAAGAAGTAAAATTATTAAAAAAAATTAAATGATCCGATAGATGTAATGGTTAAGGGAAAAACATTTATATAAAAAATAGAAATCGCGTAACGAATCTTGAAATACCGCCAATCGATTCTCTTAAGTTTGTTTCATTACGACATCTAGTGAGTGTAACGTTGACAACAATTTGTTGTTGTTGTTGTTGTTGTTGTAATTTACGTCCTCCAACGTTGTCATATTGGACGATGAACGGAATGGATGAAATGTGATGCTTAAATGAGTCCGGGTCCATGGAGCTTAGAGTTACCCGACATTCGTCTTACAGGATAAGGGAAAACCCTGGAAAAAGCTTTATCCAGGTAACTCACCCTGACTGAGATTCGAACTCGGGACCTCTTGAACGTGAGGCAGACATACTACCACCACGCTCCGAGGCGGGTAACAACAAAGGAAGTGATTGACAGTGTAAGCAATCGTTTGCGAAACTGGTTTCAATTGGATTCTGTGAAGTTTTCATTAATTTTGTTATAAGTGAAGTTTGTTACAAATACTTATATTTTAATGTAAGGTTTTATCTGTCTGTTATGCTTTACAAGCTACAAATGTCACTCAGAATGAACACTTCTGAAGGCATTCGCATAAAATTCACTATACCATTTCATTTGTCATGAACATATCTTAAATATACTGTATTTTAATTAAGCTCCTTAGCTATTTTTTATGAAATATAATTTTTCTAAAACTGTTCCGTATAATCGGAAATCAGGGATGGGAGATATCCTTGAACCTTCATGTCGCATCCTCGGAAGCTCCTGAATTTAAGTAGCAAGATTTGTATTTAATCGGCTTTTCGTATCTGAAATATGCTGTTCACCTGTACATATTTTGTTCGTTTTTTCTTTTTTATTCGGTGGATTTCAATCACATATTACGGGTGAATATTTGGGACAGAATTTTTATTGGAATGCAATGCTTCACATACTTACTATACCTAGTATAGAAAGTAAAACATGAAGAAAATCATGCTTTGACCATTTCGGTATTAAGGTGTCTAGTGTGACCTGGTAGCCACTGTTGCACTAGATATGGTGAGTATACTAGATTTACTACATGCGGCACTGCAGGCGGTGACACCGATGATACACGAGACGAAGATGGAGCACTGTTGAAATGAGATGGCGAGGGAAACAGGAGATCTCGGAGAAAACTCCCCAGCGCCATGTTGTCCACAAATCTCACTTTGCGGTCGCCTGGGATAGAACTCAGGCCACCTTGGTGAGTGCCAAACGGTCTAATCACTCAGCCACGACGCAGCCATACAAGATTAGGGTGTGTGTCCATAGGTATTAATGTTTATACTCTGTACTTTCGTATTGCTCCATTTTCCCAGTGTCATCCGTTTTAACTTTTAACCTGTTCTTCAAATGTTACTTTTTTATTTTTGTAAGGTCTTGGCTTAACATTAATCCATTCTTTTCTGAGCTGCCTTTTTCTTTTCAGCATTTTTCATGGTTTGTAAATACCAGAGTGTTAATAAAATTGTTTTTATGTTTCAACAGAGGTTCCTGTTATGCAATTATTAAAGTATTTCGTCTTTTTGAAATGAAGTACTTTCATGATTCATATTCGTATAATTTCAGAACTTGGGCAACAATATATAAATGAAAACGATTTGTTCTGACAGTGTTTTCACAGAAAATTCTTTGTTGGATGCTAAAGCTCAAAATAAAGTGAAAATTGATATAATAAAACAGTCAGTGCAAGTAATATTTGAAAATTACGAAACTAAACGATACATTCCAAATAAAAGTTCATATCTTGAAAGCACTTTTATATTGCTTATTTAAATTTTAAATCATTCATTTGTTTCATGCTCTTCGTACCTTTTAAAATATCCAGTTTAGAAAGGCATACATCTTTAAACTTGTTACAGTTGTATTGCTCTAACGCATTGTTTATATTACCGGAAGCAGCAAAATGGTATTAACAGACACTAAAGAAATGCATGTATTCAACTGCTTTTTCCGACTGTATAACTGAATGTGAAGATTCCTATCCACTGTGTATTCATTTTGGAGAATGCGTAACAGGATCGCTACCTTTCTATTATTTTTCACATTCTATTTTCGAAAATGTTTTATCGGCATAAATTATGTACCTTAAAAAGGCTCAAACAACGCCGATATGGAAGATAGCCAAATAGTTTTGAAAGAATAAGCCAATAAGTCCCGCACTATTGTGTTCAATTTATACTCCAGAAGTACGCTTAAAGGATAAACATTTCCTGATGACTGAGGAAGAAACTAGGGAGTATAACACTGAAGAATACGACATAGGCTAAATAGCTGTGTGTCCGTAATGTATCGTATAAATAGCACAAAAGTACCACTCCAATTTACAGAAGTAATACTCTATTGTATTCCTTTAAGAAGAAAGTATTAGGCCACTTATATACAGAAATCCCCTTGGCAGGATATTGCACATGTTCCGAGGCCGAGTGTCTTAACAGATGCGATACCATTCACATCGTTATCGTCGTCCATCCAATTACGAGTATAATCCTATCGCACTCTAAAGGAATTGACTGCCCTTCAGCAGGAGGAGCTAAATACGTTTACTTTTATTGTCTTAGAAGCGGAATACAAGCATGATAAAAAAATTGGTTTACTGGATTGTAATTGGTCTGTTGAATGCTACTGGAACAAATAGGGACGAGCCACGTGTCAACAAGGAGGGGGGGGAGTAATCTAACAAAGTACATTAAAACCTCTCTAAACGGAACAAGATCGTTACGGCATTTGTTTTCCCTTTACACAGGTTTCAGTCTTACAGAGGGTTGCTAGAATACAAATACAATACAGGAGTTAGTCGCACAGGTTTACATTGAAGGAATAATATAAAATGAAGTGTAAATAATAATTATAATAGTAATAATAGTAATAGTAATAGTAATAATAGTAATAGTAATAATAGGCTGATATATATGATGTACTATATTTTCAACTTGCATACAATAATTGCAGTTTATCGCCTAGTTTCTCTGTCTGTTTTCATTGTACCCCTTTCAATCTGCAACTGTCTGCATATGAACATAATTTGCTTCACCACACACAGCATTCAAAACGAAGTTATGGCGATGGTCGAAACTCTTGAGACATCCATTAGAAGCTGTTAAATTGTCTTTGCCTAATTTTCTTGCTGTCTCTAAAGCGAGTCTGAAGCAATAGTCCAGAAATGGAAATTCCTTTAGCGCGCGCACTAACAAACCAGTCAAACACAGCAAGATTTAGCTCGGCATACTCCAGATTTTTTGATGTTTCACATGCCCTGCTGTTCTCTTTACCCACTCGTCTTTAATTATTATTTTTATTTTTCAAAATCTCATAAATCTGAGTTTTCTTCACTTTAAACAACACAGTTAAATTCTTTAGCTCGAAGTTTGTTCCTTTCGTGTTCAATAACCTTAATTTTATTACCTCCAGTGATAATGTCTTATGTTTAGAACTCATTTTACAGAATTTGTGTACATACAAACTATGGTTTTAAAAATCACCAAAGTTCAGTTTTCTTCCTCTCGTACCTGATCACTTCTAAGAACGAAACTGAGGATGAACACACTGCAAAACAGTCATGTCCTTACCATGTGTGTTGGAAGAGTTGAGAGAGATAATTGCTTTTTTTTTTTCTTCGAAGCATTACGGTTTATGACTTTATGGTTTATAGAACCTCGGCGCAAATGTAGCTGCCTTCAAAATTATTGCACTTTTTAGAATAGGTGCGTTGTAACCCATTGCTCATAAAGTAATCCGTTTTAGTCAGGTTATTTACGCAAACGGTTCCCGAAAAATATTTGTTTCCGCTTTAGGCAGTTCTCCGGCTTACATGGGGAATAGCTCCGTTCCGAAATTTATTTTCCGTTTTTCTAGGTTTCTGGCTGATAAGAGGCCAGTTTTAGCACGTTTTACCGTAGCAACATATCGATCGGAGAAGTGATGCTAATATTGAGAAGTGGAAAATGCCTATTTATTAAAATAGTAAGTACGGATTAAATGACAAAAGCGATTTATTCATTACTGCTCATATAATAAAAATTAAATCAGGAAGTACCTATTACCTATCAAATTTAAAACCCAACATATATAATGCCTTCTATAAACTTTCAGGAATAAAATAACAAATGGTAGAGCATAGTTAGCTTTTACATTACCTATACTTGCAGAATATACCTACAGAATGTTTCCAAACGACACTGAACGAACATAGAGATGTAGTTGCTCAGATTCTATGTGACACAAATAGATAGTTCTTACCACCAATAGAGCCGCATTCAAAATGTTCCAGAATGAGTGTTGATTACGCAGTGACAGGAACAAAGACGCGTTCCTCACGCCATCGGAGTTCGCTGGTATGGATCACACGCCGTGCCCCGTTCTGTAACTGTAAACATACCGCCATACTGCGCAGTAGCTTGTTACTATTAAGAACTTCTTTGGCTTATGAAACCGCAATAAAGAAGCTATTGCTGAACTATTGCTTATAGTGTTTAACGTGTTCCAAAATTCCGTTATAGCAGTCCATGATGGCAATAAGCTGGTGGACATATGCAACTTACGCCTTTTAGAGGGAAGTTAATGTAAGTGAGGTTGAGCAAGGAAGCATTAAATAATAAACAGAACAGAAAACAATATCAAAGAATTGCAGATAAGTTAACCAAAACTAAATACCTTATGCAATGAGACGAGCATTTTATTTCACATGTTTGATAGTTGTAAATAAAGCACCTGTAACTGAAGAGGAAGCTCTTGATATTTACAGTAAGTGGTTGAAAGTATCGTACAATAAAAATCATAAAATGCTCTGAAGTTAAACATATAAATATTATCATTGATGTAACTATTTTTACAATTCATGTTTTAATAAAACTAAATTAATCGTGCGTTCGTTGAACTCCCTTCAGTTTCTCCATTCATCAAAACCATATCCGTCATTTCGGCGTTCGTATAGCACTTCATATTACTTGGATTTGCTATCTAAGTTCGCGCAAAATCCTCCGTTAAGTACGGAATGTGTAGTTTTATACTGAAGAGCAACCTTGCAACTTTCCCAGTTATTAGTCGACTTTTGCACAAGTTACTGCCCTTTGCTCCATTATCTGAAAGCGAGGCTAGGGTCGCTGATAAAGAGCAAGGAGTAATGTTTTTGTTTTCGTGACCGGTGCCTCCCAATAACTTTTGAGGTTCGCACACCAGTGGTTCCTGCGCTGCCTTCTCACAAAAGCATGTAATATTTAATGCTGCATAAAATTATACCTAACAGAACTTCGAAACCGCGACACCGAAATTCGGTCTAGTTAAGTTATAAACTACACAACGCCCATAATCGTTCGGTGTCGTTTTGAAACAAACTGTATTGCAGCAATTTGTATGTTACAAAATATGAGAGACTTCATAGCTCCCTAAATGTTCCGCAAAAGTTTGTGGAATGTAATTCATACATTGCGTACAGCAGTTATACACTAAAGTCTTTAAGTTATACACGTATGCGTGGTAATGCATAATGTCCAGTTAAACGTTAATGAATATATCAGTTCCCGGAAAATGCCACGCACAATATTCACATAAATACGGTTTAAACGCTCTAAAGCGGAAATCGTCATTCTCCAAAACGTGTGGTAATCACCATATATTTCTAAAAGGTATTAGAGTTGGAGGAGGAGATGACCCGAAGAAAAGCTTGCGAATATGTGCATAAAGCTGAGAAGCTTTATTGGAAGATGAATACTTCAAGAGACCAAATTAATTTATCGGGAAACTCACACTGATAAGGATAAAAATTGAGTTGACACATTTGTTAACAGGACAAGATAACACCAGTCAAAAATGACGAGAAATCACCACTGATCCTTCTTGCTCCACTGTAGGGATTTTTTCGCACTAGTCACCAACGGAAAATGAAGGATGACAGGATAGCTAGATAGAGGGAAAATATTCCCTGTCTACAAAATAAGTAACCGAGCCTTGGAGAGCATATATTATATGGGCTTTTAATTCTAAAATATACTAGCCCTTTTCCAGAAGTGTCACATTCTAACTAGTGCAAAGTTTGGAACCATTGCATTCAATGAAAAAATTCAATTAAATAGCAAAGTAAAAGTTTTACGTCCTAAAATCTTAAAATTGGCTCCAATAGTAAAAATGGGTATCTTAGACACCACAAAACTTCTTATTTTATATAAAACATAATATTTTAAGTGGTTCTGAGTGTATTCGTATCCAGAATGATCAAGGTCTGCATGTGGCCCGCATTTGGGGGGCACTGGTTCGATTCCCTTGGCGGACCTACCTGAACCATGGTTTTTGGGGGCTTTCCCGGGTCGCCAGGTGAATGCGGGGTAGGTTAATTACATCTCCCGAACTTCCTCTCCATTCATTTCAACTCCATTATCCTTCCATATCATCTCATCTGGTGGTCTCTCTTAGGGTGGAAGTGTCGGCGGGTGTCTCGGCGTTGTCGTGACTCCTTGGGTCGGTCACCCTCTGCCTCCTCTCGCCTCATCCTTCCTCCCGGCGATGCCCCACCCCTAAAAATATTTGAAAAAGTCCTTCTGTGTCCGTAAACAACATAAATCAAAATGCTTTAACAAATTGGTATTTAAGTTCAATAAGTATATTCTAAGCAGAGAAGAGGAAGATTAAGAAAATTCTGCCACCTCAAACTGGCCTTTCCCTTGACAATTTTACGAAACGTGTTTTCTAAAAAATACTTCTAATTTTTTTGGGGGGTTAAAATAAATTTAGGCAGAGGGGCAGGTGGTTAGAGGAGGAAGTAGCAATGGCTGAGCGGTAGAGCATGTCCCAGAAAGGACTTACACCGCGTGCTTAGTTATCTATATCTAATATACTTTTATGGCAAATTAAATTTATTTAATTTTGTGGAAACAATCCATAAAGTCTCTTCATTGAGAAGGAATTTTGCATAATTTTGCATAACTGGTGACAATATTAGAGAAAAAAGTACTGCACAAAAATTATATATTTTGAAGCATATGACTAATCTCGCATGCTCCTTTAATTTTAATTTATATTTCTTTTTTCTACAACCATCTATCAGACGTCCATTATTATTGGATTCAGCTGTTTATTTTAAAGCGAACACTCGTATGTACCTTGGAATTTTATGAAAGACATTCAATTTTAAGGCCAAGACCTGACTCAAATTTTGCTATCCTCTATTCCTCTTGTATTTGCAATAAAAAGTGTCGTGGAACTAATTGTGCAAACGTTTATATTGATTAATATTAAGTAGATAGAAAACTTTTAAGATATCTTAGGACCAGTTTGTAGGAGCTAGACAAAAGCAAAATAATGGGCACGTGAGATGTTTTTGGTGTAATTTCAATAATACTTGTGAAATATGAGCATGAGAAACACATTTCATAATACTGCGATCTCGACTAAGGTGTAAAGCGAAACCAGCACTGCTATCAACACCTTAGTTGCGATCTCAGTATAACCACAAAATGAACTATGCCTGTTGGATTTAAAAAGTCGCTAAAATTATATCGATGTGCTGTTGCTTCATTTTAAATGATTTTTTTAACTCGATTAACAATCCTTCCCCGGGTGACATATTTAAAATACCTTTTATTCATAAATATAGTTGCTAGTGGCATTCATGCGTATCTGTCGATATTTGAAATTTGAATTTATGTAACATGTCTTTATGCTTCGCTGAAAGTTGAATATGTTAATTCTGTGCAACTCCTATTTGTCAAATGAATAAAGATCTTTGTGCTACAGAAATTTGCATAAATACACTAAAGTAAATGACTGAAAATGTACACAGTTTCAAATTTAATCAATTTTAATTCACAGAAAGAGTTAAATCTAAGGATTAAAATGTACAAGGTGTACATCTTAAAAATATACCGACCACGTCTTCAGTTTCGTATAAACTATTACCAAATACGATAAGTTTTGCATTGGACTTTGTAAATCACATAAACGAGTCGGTTGCTACTTGAATGTAAAGATTCATCTCCATTTATAGTGAATTGAATAATTCAATAACGACATATTAGATTGTTATTAATAAGTACTTCTTAACGCTATTTATGGCAAAAGTAACATTTCTGGCTATTTTAAAAGTTACACAAGTTTCTTCATTTATTCCATTTTATTTACTATCGAATGTATTATGCGCTATAATTTTTAATTCTTTTACCTCTTATGCTTGCACATTTTCTCATTTCTTTGTTTAAAGATAACTGAATCCAAAATGCACATGAATACATTGTACACAAAGAACTCGCCATATTATCAAGTCAAAAAGTGTTACCTTTCTTGTACTTCCACTTCAATCCTAAAATCTGCTGAAAATTCTGTCAATGGCAATGGAATTACCAATCCCTCCAGAATTTCTTAAAACAACCTTTTCGCACTTTTTCTGGAAATTTGGCAAACTTGTGATTGCACTTGAAGTATTGCATAAATGCTTTAATTATACCTTTTATATTTTAATTTCAAAAGGAGTCAATATATTGCAATAAATTTCTCACATATATCGTATTTTAGTGTAATATTAATACTTCGAATGAATTTCGATTTCTGTCACATTTTGTAAACACATTAAATAATGAGTAGAAGCCTTGGAGTATTTCACGCTATATCACAGCTGCTAAAATTCACTATCTCTACTAATTAAAAGCACCTGAACATAACACACTGGTGCCATCTAGCTAATTATTGTAATGAGATGGTTTAATAATAAATGTCAAGAATTTCAGTATTTCAGTGGATGCATATTTTTTTATTGTATAACTAAATCCTATCTGAAGTCTGATTCTCTCTAAACAAATCGCAGATTTGTCGTTAAATAGAAGCCAGCGGTGAGTGTACAACTGATTAAAACTAGTGTTTTGTGAGATAAAACTGTAATTCATATTTTATTTGTGGTATGAGGTTGTACTCAAAGGATATGGTTGGAGAATAAATTTTGTAGTTTTTGACAAACTTGGGAAGGGGCAATCGCTAACTTGTCGGAAGTCGAAGAATCTGTGGTTAGAACTGCATGGTACAAAAGTAATTTAACTACATTGTCCCTATATGCTTGAAACTTCCGAGAGTCTACATCACTGTGCGTGTTCACTATGATGACGGTGAACGTTATAGCCCAGGGTTCTCTCTGTGAGGCTCGCAAGCCCTATGCGGCCTCTCAAAATTCCTATCTTTAAAATAGTTAATTAATGTAAGCTTTCTGTTATTGCTAAAACTATGGCATCTATTTAGTATGTCCAACAAACGTGTTAAACATGAACAGTTATACGATTTACTTAAATCCGCTCAGGTGTCAAAACTCAAGACAATTCGAAAACTTCATAGAAGAAATTATCAGCATTAAATGGCCTAATGTGTGGCATTGTTTAGTGATGTAGCCACCCATATCTAGGCAATGTTGTCAGTCTTTGCCATTACTAAAGATATCAACATTAAAAAAAGAAAAGAAACAGCCAATCTTTCCCTCAATTTGACGGCTCTCGGTGGTAATAGATATGGCATTTTACACAGGGGCTCAATGTTTACGCTTAATAAACGTTCAATTTAACTCACAATAGCTTATTTCAGATCTAATATACTCCTTCAGAAAAGCGATAATAAATTCTCGCTTCTCTGAAAAAAATATTGGAAAGTATTTCTGAATATTACTAATGAAATGTTACTAAATTGAATGGTGTGGCAAAAGGAATGTAATTTTAAGGATATTTAAATCCTAATTTGCTTTTATGAAATATCTCAATTTTATTAACATATTGAAAGTTGGTTACCCTGTTTAAAGGCCAGTTCATTCTGCAGCATTACAGCTGGAGCTGCTATAGATTAGAGTACGGACTAACGGCCGGTTTCGCCAAAACCAGTAATGTTTAGCGTTACTTCGCTACACATAAATCCAGGTATACGCCTTTACTGGTGTAATATAAAGGCATATTTCACCACCACGGTCCAAACCCAGATTAGGAAATCTTAGCTTTGGTTTATGCGTGTTATACCAGACAGCAAATTCTCACGCATAATATGCGAGAAACTTTCGCTCTTTCTGAATGATGCCTTGTTTTATGTATGTTGGAAATTAAAACAATTTAATGGAAACACAGGCAAAAATATTGTACTTTTGAAACTCTGCTGTGTTGAAAATCTCTTACGAATAAAATAGTAATGTAACTTATACCGTAAATATAAGCTTATCAGACACGAAATAGTCATGCACCTAATTCCATCTCATACAGGATATTTAAAAAGGCAGTGATATAAATATGAGGCTGGGGAAAGGGAGGAAATATGGCGAAAGCTGAAAAATACATTTTCATGTCATAAAATGTGTAGAGGATGAAGCAATATACTGATATCTGTGACCCTAAAAGTCTAGAGCAACGCGTATCAGCAATTTATGATGTAGTAAAGAATTAGGTTAGGCTTGTTTAAGTGGTAGACAACATTATAAAATTTGTATTCCTCGTATGTTAAAATTGTTGTTTTTGCTCCAAAATTAAGTATATGCCTTATCCTTCTCTTTTCATGAGTATATCCACTTTTGTTTACGATCATATTGGTAGGTTGACTCGGCAAACACTCAGTTGACTGTCGGTTATTTAATGTTGGATTTTAATTTTGGAAACACTTATTCACTCACAAATGCATACTTCCAAACTATTTGGAAGGTAGAGCGAAATTGTAATTAAAAAGTGCCCCACATAGATCAATGAATTATGGATCACAGAGATAGTTCAAATGAAACAATTTGCGTTTATCTGCAGCGAAACCACGCCACAAAATCTACTCGTAACGTAAGTTTATGGAAATAATGGTTGCTCTGCTTTCTGAACCATCATGCAGTCTTTCTATTTCTCTCGTACTGCACATATTCTTCATTACAAACTTAATATTTATGTTCTCTATAAAAAGTTCATTTCTGTTGTGATGCTATTATCTGTTTGCTTTGATAAGTTCGATTTTGACCCGTAATCAATAGAACATGGACGGTGTGGCAAAAGTTGACGTTTTTCGTCTTCATCTCTACGCTTTTGTTTTTTAAATTTTAATTTTGCCACCAAATTCAGTGCTGCGCTAACGGTGCTCCGCTTGTGAAAACAATAATTAACCTATAAGGACTAACTTGACGTTGGAGGAGCTGAAGTACCTACAAATCCAGTGACGGGGATTCTGCTAGTGGGATAGAGGAGGTTGCACTAACAGTGAGTAGGGTTAGGTTTGCCAGTGTTATATGAAAAAGCGTCGAGGCGTGTGAAGGTAAATAAGCCTCAAAGCCCTGCCAAGTAGTAGGAAAAGTAGTAGGAAAAACTTTCTGATCCTCTTGTATGGCACTTCTTATGCAAAACAAACTGTTCTCCCATTAGTCTTGGAACATAAAAAGGATATAAAAAGAATAAATATAGGCATTTATTTTAAGGAAATGAGTAGAGTAAAAAGGATTAAAAAGAAGTAAAATGAAAGTTGAGTGGTACAAACCACAGAACATATTATGGTACCAGCATCTTGATCATTCAGCTACAAAACACTTCACTATATAGGGACCGATAAGTGGAATTGATGCTAATATCTTGGGAACTCAGGGTATTTACAAATAGTAATTTACTACATATCCATGTTTAAACCCGCGAAAGACAGACAAAATTAATCTCTACCATGTTAAAAGCACCATGCTTATTGCAATTAGCCAGTGAGATGACAAAACTAACATAGGCGTGGTTATTGATCCGATACACAGCACAAGCCATGATGTCACCTACAATGTGACAGTACGAGCCAATAAAATAATCATGACATCACGAAGTACCACAGACGTAGTAAATGAGGTATGGCTAAGGCAGCCTTGTTGATTTCTTCTTCCTGGTTTTTTGTGACAACATAAAGAGCTGCATGCCATTATGGGCTACATTTTACGTATTTCACCATATCTTCGCAATGAATTAAGGCCTTTGACTTAAATGTGTCTAATTACAACACATTTGAGGAGTACTTTAGTATACGAAATTAAGTGCGGCTCTTCAAAGCCTGCACCATGAATTGCTGCTCCCAGTAGTGTCAGGTAGTTGGGCGCCCCTGCTGTGGACGAATGCAGCTGTCAGTTGAAATGTTAGGATCGTTAACCCAACCCCTAGGTGTTACTGCTTAAGCCGTGATGATTACTGGGCTTGCAGATATAATACCCGATAAATGAACTTCACCAGGGATATGGTTGGTGTATTACTTGGGAGAGAGGGAGGATGTGGAACGACCGGTTTCTAGATAAGATTATTACGAGTACATTCTGCATTGTGTTAGCAAAAGGATGTTGCTATATCTGCTCGCATTTAAATGGTTCACTCAGGTTCACACTGCTTGTAGACATGAATTCTCCATTCTTAGCAAAATTCTTTGTTTTAAAGGAAATTATTTTTAAATAATATAATTGTGAGTATGCAACCAAATAAAGCTATAAGTATGCAATCCAGATTTTCAGCATTTGCAGGAAAAACTGAAATACTTGAAGTTTTCAATAATTCAATCTAATTATACATATAATAAAACAGCTACGTCAAGTTTTTCATTTTGGGTCAGTTAAACTAGTTTTATATACCGTCAAATAAAAATTGACATGTTTAAAATTTGTTTGCGAATGCACACTTTTCGAAAAGGAATGTAGAAATCGGTTGTTACGAAACACATTTAATTTATAACATTTAATTATTATATTTATCAAGCTATTCTTCTAATTTTAAATCCGAATATTCGTATCGTGAACGTAACAATATTCTTCCCTTTGATGTTGCCAATAGTCAGAAGTAGCCGTTTTAACACTGAGTTTTTAAAAACAACATTCAAAATACAATTTTCACGAAGACATGTGGGCCCGGCAACAGTAACCGAGGTCATTAGCGACGCAGAAGTGAGCCGGAGTTTCGGGGTTTATCTTCCGCCAGGGTCGTTCTTCCTGACAGGTATTCTCAGAGTTTTGTTAAGTCCTTACTAGAGAATACCTGGAAAGTTCTTAAACTAAGTCCTGATACTTCTTCCCAAACTTCCTTGTTTAAAAATAATTTCATTTCGTGTTTCCCATGTGTCCGCCACCTATGATGCAACAAAAAATGAGCGACAAACACTATTCAAAAGCAAAGGGATGAAGTTGTAATATATAAGTACATAGCGAATGAGAGAGAAACTTGAAGAGGGACACATAGGTAAGAATATCCGCATTTAACATAATAACTTGGAGTTGCGAGTTCTATTAGTGCATAATGACGTCCTACACCATTTTAATAACTTAAGGGGTTGAACACATTTAGAGGAAATGCAAGTTGTGTTAAAATCTCGTACAAAGCTGCTTTGTAGATGCAATTATTATTATTATTATTATTATTATTATTATTATTATTATTATTATTATTATTATTATTATTATTATTATTATTATTATTATTATTATTATTATTATTATTATTATTATTATTATTATTATTATTATTATTATTATTATTATTATTATTATTATTATTATTATTATTATTATTATTATTATTATTATTATTATTATTATTATTATTATTATTATTATTATTATTATTATTATTATTATTATTATTATTATTATTATTATTATTATTATTATTATTATTATTATTATTATTATTATTATTATTATTATTATTATTATTATTATTATTATTATTATTATTATTATTATTATTATTATTATTATTATTATTATTATTATTATTATTATTATTATTATTATTATTATTATTATTATTATTATTATTATTATTATTATTATTATTATTATTATTATTATTATTATTATTATTATTATTATTATTATTATTATTATTATTATTATTATTATTATTATTATTATTATTATTATTATTATTATTATTATTATTATTATTATTATTATTATTATTATTATTATTATTATTATTATTATTATTATTATTATTATTATTATTATTATTATTATTATTATTTATTATTTATTATTATTTATTATTATTTATTATTATTTATTATTATTTATTATTATTTATTATTATTTATTATTATTTATTATTATTTATTATTATTTATTATTATTTATTATTATTATTATTTATTATTATTATTATTTATTATTATTATTATTTATTATTATTTAATTATTATTATTTAATTATTATTATTTAATTATTATTATTTATTTATTATTATTTATTATTATTATTTATTATTATTATTTAATTATTATTATTTATTATTATTATTTAATTATTATTATTTATTTTTATTATTATTATTTAATTTTATTATTTATTATTTAATATTATTTATTATTTAATATTATTTATTATTTAATATTATTTATTATTTAATATTATTTATTATTTAATATTATTTATTATTTAATATTATTTATTATTTAATATTTAATATTATTTATTATTTAATATTATTTATTATTTAATTATTATTTAATATTTAATATTATTATTATTATTTATTATTATTATTATTAATATTATTTATTATTAATATTATTATTTATTATTATTATTATTTATTGTTGTTGTTGTTGTTGTTGTTGTTGTTGTTGTATTTTTTGCAACAAATGAGTCCATGTAGGACTACGTAAATCACTTAGAGACGTTTCTTAGCTATTCTATGAATACACAATCCAAGGCTCTCGTTCTTTGCCTTAGGCTTTCTTTCTCTCGTCTGTCCACGTTGATCGTCTTTTTCTTCTGTTTGTCCTCTTGGTCAACCTCCCACTTACGTACCTTCATTCTACAGACTTCCCTATCTAGGTTATCGTCTTGAGTGGTTCCTGCCAATTTTAAACCATTGTTTACTTCAATCCATTTCATAGTGTCTACATGTGCGTTACTTCTGTTTTCGTAAAATTCCATAATTTTTTTTTATTTCTTTTTTAATTCTAAGTTTAAAAACCTTTAGAAGTCTACAATTTGTTCTGAGTAGAAATCACTTTCAGTGATTTCTTTATATGTTTTGAGATTTTATTTGAAGTTAGTCGTTTAATATGTCCATAAAATTTTAACCTTAGTTTCCGAATATCACTTTGGATGTCTGTATAATTTTATCTCATTTTTAGTTCTAAATGTGTATTATTCAACTACAATTTGTGAACCTAACATTTTTCTAATAATTTTGCGTTCTTCTATATTTTCGACATCTGCTTTAATGTTTCTAATTCATAGACCTACTTTGGTCTAATTAGTGTTATAATGCCTTAATTTGGTATATTTAGAGATTTTTATTATGTTTTGAGTAAGCCGATAAGTTGTTTCCATTTTTGGCACCTCTTTTATTTACTTTAGTTTCCATTACATTTTCCTGAATTACCTCCCCAAGATATTGAAATTGTGAAACTCGTTTAATTTTTCTTTATTTGGTTTCCTTGCATTTTTTGCTTGTTATTGCACGCAATATATTATGTTTTTTATTGTTATTTTATTGCTTTTGACTGCAGTGGTCCTATCGACTGCCGTTCTCCTTTTGGAATATCGCGATGGTGTTATCTGGTAGATGCTGGGTTGCTGGTACCTTAGATTTTTCTTTTTTAATCACTAGATCACGCACAGATTCATACTCTTCCCAGACTCTGGAGAAGATGGGAAATCATCTTGGTCGGAGAAAACTCCCCACGCCCAGCCGGGAATGGAACCTGGGACCCCTCGCAAGGCAGGCAGGTGCTCTACCGACTGAGTTACGGGGCCAGCCAATGTTGTTAGCATTGGAGTTATTCAGGACAAGCATTTATCGTTTTTTATGATCACGGCATGATGGATAATTCAGTAATGATGGAAATCAGTACTAGGAATCGACATGTGCTTGATTAGTTAATAGAAGTCACAATTACTCCCAGAGATGAATTAGGATTGGTTCATCGTGCGTAATAATTGCAGTTAACCTCCAGGAAAACACCGACATAGCTTATATTGTGAAGCTCCCAATTCTTCGCTTTATTAACTAGTGGTTTAATGCACATTCCAATTTTAAATGTTCTGTCATTTTTAAATGTCTAATCACTTAAATAGATCCACATAATATGTTCTTTCAGTAAAGTTTCAGAAATAATTGTTATAGAAACTCATATCCCGATACAATTGAAAAACAAAATGCATAAATTAAAATGATTTAGCTTCTCTTCCGGCTAATACAAGCATTGTAGTTTTCTTTATAAAGACCTTTTAAAGCCAAAATAAAATTTTGTGTCGAATCTAATACTTGTTTAGGTGGGGAGTTTTTAAGCAACATTTTAAATACATTTTATTAAATCTGAACAAAGAAAAAAGTTAAATTTAGAGGTGTCATTGCATTGTATTTCATTACGTACTATACTGTGACAAAAATTTCAAGTTTTTTAAATTAAAAAATATAGATTTTTAGTTCTTTGAAGCTATGTTGGTTTATAGCGTAGTTAATTTCCTTTACCAACGAGCGTACGAAATGAACTGCTGTAATTCTCGGAATTTGAAATGGCTTTTAACTGCCTTTGAAGGCTGCAGCTTTGTGAACGGTAGGCTTTGCGTTCGGCACGTGTACGAGAGGGGGGACTTTCGGTAACCTTTGAAGTTGCCGACTTCCCCTATTTTGAGGTTCCTTCTATGCGCCAGCCATGACTGTTCCTTGTGAACCAAAACAAAACTAGGCTATAGTCCACTTGACAGAAGATTAAATGTGAAAGTCTAAGAAGCGTTTCTGCCACCGAAGTTAACTTAATGAGCTTGGGGTTAATACTCAATTGCTGCTCGTTAAAATATTGAATCTTGAACCTCCCACTGAAACCCAATTTTACTCCGGTAAATAATTCATATAGGTTTAGCATATTAGATATCTTTAATGAGGAAATTGTGGAGTTGTTTTCAAAATAAATCTTAATCTATTCTTCAAAAGAATCGGCGTTTTCTCCATATTTTAACCCATTTTGATAACTGATCAGCAGAAGCGGGCTTGTGATTTTGTGCCACTGTTGTCATTCCTATTTCTCTCTCTCAAACTTCGTTTGTTGGGATGTTTGAACTTCCTTACGGTGACACACTGGTAGTAGAACAGAGCCTCCTTCGACAGTAAGCAAACCGAAGAACAAACCGGAAATAGGCTCAACCTCCTGTTTACTCTAGTGGGAGCACTAAACTAAGGAGTAAACTCAGTTTACGGAACCCATCTGTGAATTTCCGAGTTTTGGGAATCTAATATACAACTATATTTTTCGGATGTAAATCCCGAATGTACGAGGGTGGGTCAAAAAGCAATGCCTCCTATTTTCTTCCTTAAATAAGTAAGTTATGTGAAAACTTTGAAATTGGCGCAATTCCTCAAACCTTCTTCTAGAATTCCCTGCAGTAGTAACTTCCTAAGTCAACACGTGGCAGCACTGCATCCCCTTGCAAAATGGCTGACATCGACATTCGTATTAGACAGCGTTCTGTGATTGAACTTTTTACTGCGGAAGGTGAAACGCCAATTCGCATTCACGAAAGGCTAAAAAATGTGTGTGTGTGTGTGTGTGTGTGGTGATGCAACGGTGGATGTCAGCAGGGTTAGACGATGGGTTCGTGGCTGTAACGAAGCTGAAGGGCAAACACCATTGGCAGATGAAAAGCGAAGCGGCAGGCCGGTGACTGAAGTGACTCCATGCAACATTCAGCGAGTCGATGACATCATTCGTGGTGATCGCCGGGTAACAACAGGTGAAATGTGTTGCATTACCCACCTCAGTATAGGCAGTGTGATGACGATTATTCAACAACTGGGTTACTCTAAAGTTTGTTCACGTTGGGTACCAAGAATGTTAACCACCCAAAACAAGGAAACGAGGAAAACAATAGCCTCCTAGCACTTGCAGCGCGCTTTCAATTTGGAGGGAGAGGAGTTTCTGGAAAAAGTTGTTACTGGAGACGAAACGTGGGTTCATTTTTTTGAACCTGAATCAAAGAGGTAGTCAATGGAATGGCATCACATAACGTCACCGAAGAAAAAAAATTCAAATCTCAGCGGTCGTCAGGGAAAGTTATGGCGACAGTGTTTTGGGATGCAGAGGGTGTGCTTATGATTGATTTTTTGGAGCAGGGATGCATAATAAATTCTTTCGAATACATCAGAACTCTCAAAAAGCTGAAAGTACGTCTTCGCCGAGTTCGCCCAACAAAAACTATGGCGGATGTTCTTCTCTTGCATGACAATGCAAGACCACGCACCATCCGTTACACCACTGCAGAAATTAAGAAATTGGGATGGCAAGTCTTACCTCACCCCCCATACAACCCTGACCTGGCACCATCAGACTTCCATATGTTCGGGCCACTAAAGAAGCTCATCGTGGGATTTATTTTGAAGATCATGAGGCTGTGAAAACGTCCGTGCATCAATGGCTTAGGAAGCAAGACCGTGTGTTTTACCACACTGGAATACATGCCCTAGTTAAATGTTGGACCAAAACTGTGGAAAAGGACGGAGATTATATTGAATAGTCACAAAGTAATCGTAAATGTTGTAGTTTTCAAGCTATGTAAATGGGATTCAATTTTCTTGGCAATTAAGAGAAAAAAATAGGAGGCATTACTCTCTGACTCACCCTCGTACGTTATTGACTTGCTTAAGCGTTTCTAAATACTAACTTCCTTTCATTTCAATATTCATCAGAGGTAGAAATGCTTATCGCAGATATACAAGATAAGTAACATACACAAAAGTATAAAAATATGGTTGCAATATACCAGGAAAGTCAGCCGCTCCTTCTTCGTTTGCAAGGTTGGCCACCCATCAAACAGCATGTGAGCTTTAGTACAGTCTTGCGTTTACTAAACTGTATTGCTGGACGTTCTTAGAAATAACAATGCGTAAAATTCAGAGGAATAGCGGCTTAAGGGACAAAACGTACTGCTCGCTAAAGTATACCTCAAAAACATACGACTCCTTTATTGAGAGCCAATTCTGGTTACCAGGCGATTTTACAAACACTTTTATTAGAGTGTACATGGCAAAGTAATCCAGTAAACGCCTCGGAAAAAAGTACCTATAATATTAGTACACTAAAAACGCCAACTAAAAAGAAAATGGCGGGTTATTGTACTTAGAGCAAGGGTTGGCTACGAAAAATTAGGAAAAAATTAGAGACACGCCTTAACCATCATGGGCAGGTACAGTCTAAACGGACATATTATTAAACAACGGTTTATTTACATTTTTGCTTAAACTACTTCTCGTGCAACCCAATTAACATGCACAAGTGCTTTTGCCATTTATGCAATAATATTAAAACACCCAAAAAATTATTAAAACTGTCTTAAAAGGCTAAATCACGCACGAGAACTCGCGAGGTGGCAAAGGTATAGCGCCAGGCATACAAGTCGTACTACTGAACCCAGAACGTACTTTCAGGCAAGTCTCAAAACAGCTCAATGGGATTATGACCTTTCCTGTGCCCTAACCCCCAATGACACAGGCTCGAATCTCAGTATTGTTATTATTATTTTTATGTTCATCAAAACTTGGAAACCGAATTACAATAATTTAATTATGAAGTTTCCGAGGGCATGCATTATCCAAGGTCATCAGTTTGAACACTTGCTTCGTTAGAGGAGTCGTGTTCCAGGAATAGAAAAAGGGTCATTCCAGCGCCCCAAAACATACCAATTTGAAACGACATTTTTAATAGCACAATAATTCTCTCTGTAAATTTGTGTTTAACTTACACGTTAAACTCTGATACTGTAATTCCCCTGTTTTCTGTGTTTAAATGGTTCTTATTTCAATTGCACCTACCTATAGGTGTGTTTAAACAACTATCTGCTTGTGGTTCAGCAGTAAAGAAACATCAAACAATACCATAAAAAATAAGGCAGTTAAAAATAAAAGTTTTCAGAATAATACTTGTAAATTGTGAGTATTACGTGGTAAAAAGTTAATATACCCATGCAGGGAATTTGAACCACCTTCACAGTAGAGAGATAACAAGTTTTTTGCTCGTTCTAACTGAGCTATCTAGTAACGTGTGAGGCAAACATCCCGTTTAACCTATAGTATTCACTAGTGCCAGTGAACATTTGCAACCCTGTAAACGTCAGCTATCTAATTACGAACATACTACAGGTGATGTGATAACTTCTATATAAGTACTAGTTTCATCGAGTGTTTAACAGCGTGTAGAATCTAGTAATGGTGTCAATGTTTCCATGTTGGAGTATAAAATGCGGATAGCATAAAACTCGAGAATAAGGGGCAGTTGACTCACATGGTAAAAGAAGAACTTTGCATACAGTAGTAGCATATAGTAGTATTCGTTTGAAAAAAAGACCGAAAATAAAAATTTTAGCAGCTGGTAGTACAGCTTTTGGTGAGCCACTCATGCTAGAAATTGAAGATAACAGCCGAAGTGAAACATAGAGAATTTTATAAGACTACATCGTTACCACCCTTAGTTTTTGCAATGGAAATTATATGTTTAATAAGCGGAGGCTTTGTATCATTTAATGTAATTGCTTACCATTTGAAGTAGAAAGCAGAAACTGAAGAAATTTGAAAGTGGCAAAGGGATAGCATTGTAGTTGTCGCTAAGGAAGTTGAAGGAAGAAACATTGCATGCAATAAATTTCTTCAGCACTGTAAGGGGAAAAAACGCATATCTTTTCATGAAATGAAAAATGAAGGAAAGCAGAACGATTTCTCTTATATATTACAACGTAATCCATGGCATAACTCGCTAAGGTACTATTATAGGCGACCGCTGTACAGACGACATGACGCTGGCCGGGTTTACTCCGGGATCTCCAGTTTCTTCCGCAATCTCATTTCACATGTGCTCCATCTTCATCTTACGTAACATCAGTGTCACCACCTGCGGTGCCGCATGGAGTAAAAGCGGGCGTTAAACACTACGCATTTCAGTTCATTTCCATGGCGTTACAATTCACAAGTGAGGCTGCTAACCCAAGCTAGCCACATACGCAAGGCAGAAGTGGGCAATCCAACCAATACGAGGAGATGTGGTCGGCATCTCGGCACTCCAGCCGGAAAGCTGTTTTTCTATACCAGGGCTCCCTGCCTAGCGTAGCTCAACTTCCTCGCGATGTTGAGTGGGCACCAGTCCTCTACCCGGGACTTAAATTCCCCACCTCGGGTGCTTTCCGTGGCAGAGAACCAAAGCACACGTTCTAGCCCTCCCATGCCACGGCGCAGGATTTGATACGTTATAGAAGGTTATAATTGTGCAAGAAATCATGCTGTCAGTCCTGGTGCCATGAAGTTCAAACAAAGAGGTCCGAATAACGGAACAGAACTCCAGATTGCGCATTTCAGAATGTATACTACCATTTAGTTTTCAACTGAACATAATTGCCGTGCAACTAAATATGTTTAATGTAAATAGCTCAATTACTGAAATTATAAATTCTACCCTAACCGCTGCATAGAGAATGTTTTACTCTCTTTCGCACACTTTAAACGGCCTAAATGGGCTCAATTTTTAATTACAATATTTTATTTAGATAGGAATAATTCACTTCAACTCAATATTGTTAACTGATAAATTGTCTTTCGTCAGTACTTGAGAGGTTAATGGAACGTGAATAGCTATAAAGTCCATGCACTCGCCAGGTACAATATTGCTGTTAAATTCTTATTGTTGTTTAAGTTTGCGCCGATAACTTAATACAAATTTCAAATTTCAGTTATATGTATATTTCGTGCACAAACTGCTAGAATATGAAGGCGGTTGTGATTTAGTACTGAATTGTATGGCTCAACGATATTCATAAAGTTATTATGGAAAACATAACATTTGTTTACGTTGTTTAAATGAAGGAAGGTACTACTCTCGAAGAGAGTTTCTAATGTGAATTTATACAAAGTACCCTGGATAAAAGTTTGCCTAAAAACATATTGCCGTTTGCTCCCTCCCCCCTCTCTCTTTAGATATATACCTACGTAGAATGTGTCATGTTGAGTAACTTTAAAAAAAAACTTACCACTTTTGTTGTACGTTTTATAATGACGTTATCAGCAAATCTTACAGCATTAACGAAGGAAAATCCACAGCATTGACGTTATCGAGAATTGAAATTCTGAAGCTGTCGGCCTTGTACTCGACTTGTAGAGGCTTATCTTCTAGTGCGCTAGTCTGAACTTTGCTTGGAGTTAGCTAATCCGCATTCGAATGCTTCGAGCACAAGACCGACCGATGCAAAATATAACGTTCGAATATAGCCCTTAATAATGCTCTGGGACGAATTTCCCATTTCTACGAGTCGCACCACCTCGGCGAGCTACCCTTTGATTACGTTGGGAAGAACAAGTCATCATTTTGCTTGTTGCAAAAATGCGCTTTTGTAACAGAGGCATAAATATAAACAAATGTTATTTTGTAGCATCGTACAACACAGCAGCACTACTGCTTTTATCGCGTAGGAGTCTAAAGAACTACGCAAAGTAAGCCCATTTCAACTTGCATATAAATTTACACTATTGGTTACACCTTAATTAGTGTATCGGGTGCGCAATCTGGAATACGCTTTTCACATAGTTGCGAGATCATAGATTCCTTTATTAGCATTTCTGATATTGTTATAAAAAATCCATATGAGCATTCGCTGCTTCCATAAGATGAATCCTATTGAAATGCTTACGTAGTGTCAACTGTGCCTATCATGATAAATTAGTTAATTCTATATGTCTGGACATCTGCAATGACAAAACGTTGTAGGAGGGTAACTAAATACCACTAAATTCCGTTTTCGAAGAAAAGATCTTTGAGGTTCTGAAACAAAGAAATTTGACAGTTACCTTGAAACATAGGACATGGTAATTGGAGCTGTGAAAACGCCAGAGATCTTTCCAGAATGAAAGGCACTTGTTTAGAAAAACATCGAAAGGCTTGGCTTTAGTTGTTTGGAAACACGTGGTTAAATTTGCTGATGTATAAATAACGTGGTTAACGTTCCTTATATTATTGTGCTGCTCGAATGGTTATCCCGGATTTATCTTTGTCGATAGAAACATCTCAGATAACGCACTAATTACTCCACGTGGACAAAACATCTGTCATTTGTGATTCCTACGCATTCCATTGGTTGATGTGATGCTTTCTTTGGTGCTTAGCACAAGGTCCGAGAATTGCAGCAGTTCCCCCTCTCACTCTTTCGAGAATAACCAGTGCGTTATCTGAGAGGTTTCTGTTAACAAAGATAAAGCCATGGTAAGGCTTTGAGTAGCAGGATAATACATTATCTTTTTTCTCAATACCAACTTAATTTTGTAGTGTTTAACTACCCGGTAGACATAGCTAAAGAAGAGGAAATCGTTAGAATCCTATAAGTTTCAAAATAAATATTGCAGAAAGCATCTATCATGAATCCAAAGCATGGTGATGAAATCTACATTCTGCTGCGTTGAGCTGTAAAGTTAGTACTTCTGTGTGAACAGCGTTTGAAGTGACGAAGTGCAACTTTGTAGTTTGAGGTATTCAGCGGAGACAAGCGGTATACGATATAAGCTTAAGTCCATGCATACAGAAGCATTAACTACGCAAATAGCTTCCGCAGTTGACATTTGGGGAAACTTGCCCGAAACTGATTTCTATTTAATCTATGTTCTAGCGTTGCTTAATCGTCTTAATCTTCGAAAGCAGCATGCAGTATTCGCAATATACAAGCCAGGTATGGTCAAATAAGAATTAGATAGCATAGGATTGCACTTTTTGGGTGTAAACTGCAACCTTAAAACTTGTTACGCTATACAGCTAAAGTGGCAGTTGATACAGTTCTAAATTAGCCCTAACAGAGGTTGTTCATTGATATTTATAGAGGATTTGTATGTTAATGGTGTTAATTTGTTAGAATTGTGCAAAAATTATTTGTAACATTATATACAAAATAGTTAGTAAGGATATTAACATAATGGGAAGATCGTAAAAGGTTACGTTGCTATGGTGATGAAAAGTGACTTCCGAAACAAAAAAGTTAATGGACAGATTGTATCACAGAGTGAGACTAATGTACATACCTATAGCGTTAAACTGTTTATATGAATGTGATGCACAATTATTTTAAATTAAAGTATTATCAACGTGTTATTTTAATTAAACATAACGAAAGCTATCGATGCGAGACCACGACTTAAACAGTCAACTGCTCGTCCGCCGACTGCAGCGAGGCCGAGGAAATAAGTAAAAAGCTCACACAAATCAGCACAAACGACATTAAAGTATTCGTTAGTCACAAATGAAAGTAACACAGATTGTATAAGCAAGCAACGTGAGTCTAAACGTAATCGTCAATCCCATTACTCCACATTTGCCAAACATTAATCTTTGCCATTTAGTCAATACTTTTGTAATAAAATATCAAACATAGGATATAGCATATATTCAGTGAAAATTTCTGTTGTATCGTAAGAACCAGATTTATAACCCATTTGGTCTATTGTTGATACGGGTTGATACCTAATGTTCATGTAATTGGTATTAGCGTTTCAGTATTTTCTGATTTTTCAAACTACTATGCTTTTGAAATTTGATGTTGTTGCACAAAGCATAGCTATATGAAAAATATTAGATGTCTACCATATTTAAAATAACACTAAAATGTAACGATTGCCCAAACAAATCTGTGGCCCATGTTGGTTCACGTAATCGTTTATTTGAAGTATATCATCATGGGTGATAACACTGACTATATATAATGACTCTTTGCTTAAAAATAATTGCATCAATGGTCGATTAAACTATGTATGTCCTCAGAAAGTAGCGTTTATTGAGCGGCTAACCAGCAGCTTCTAGGATCTAATGGTTTGGCAACTGTCGTTTTATATTTCCAGTGCTGAAGACACGTTAGTCACAAGTCGAGAGGTCGAAAATGTTATTTTCAGGGTAAAGGACCTCCTATAATAAACGTCGCAGCACACTCCTACATGTTGGAGTCAGGTGTAATACTTCATACGCGCTCTTCATATGTAAATCTTACTACACTAAAGACATCTGCGGTCAAACACTGAATAATTAAATGCAATGATTCTTTAGAAAAATAACGCAAATTGTGCCCAGTGGTTTCCGTAGATTTCATCATGACACTTAACGTCTTCCAGGTAGATCAAATGGTTTTGTGGCTGTGGAGATGGCTGCTACAACATACACAATGTCCGGTTAATTTAATCAACAAGTGCTCTTATAAAAAGTTTCATTTAGACAGTCATTATTATTTCGAGATATTTGTTTCGATGCTTTGGAGCAGAAAGGACATCAAATAAAAGCAGTTATACAACCCAGGATAAAACCCAGAAATTTAATAGTATATTATGCGAGGAGATTATAACGGTAGTAATTAAGATACAAGTATATTTATAAAACGAGTAGATAGAGTTCAATAATTTTCACATGAGCATCTTAATTGCCATTGCAGTCAATTTCATACGACTACGACCGACATTTTTCCTCAATTCATTTACACATGTGGATCTTAAAATTAGGTGAAATCCGCACTTTAATAAAGGGATGTATTTTAATGAGCTCCATCTCAGTGAAGCTACCAGACGTATAATTGCTCCATTCTTCATGATCAAGCTTAAGAATTAGGTCATAGATCGTATCACTTTGGTTGAGATCAAAAATGAAATAAATGTCGAATATATAAAATACAATATCAGAGCCAATTTAAGTCCTTTTCTTCAGATTCACTTTAGTATTTTAAGATGGTCTACTAGTTCCCGAGGTCACACGTGACACCCTACGGAGAGATATTGACATTTTTTGGGAATTAAAAATCATTAGCATGGCTCTTTTCGGAAGGGAAGTAAAATATAGGTGGTCCCAAGTCGTAAACTTACGGCACGTAGAACAACTTTAAGCCGGATAGAGACCTCTGAGCAAAATTAAGGTGTGCTTCACGCACGGTATAACCACGCCGTGGCTCAGTAGTTAGACCGCTTGGCTCTCACCAAGGCGTCCCGGGTTCGATCTCAGGCGACCGCAAAGTGAGATTTGTGGTGGACAACACGGCGTTGGGGCGTGTTTTCTCCGGGACCTCCGGTTTCCCCCGCCATCTCATTCCACCGGTACTCCATCTTCATCTCGTGCATCGTCAGTATCACCGCCTGCGGTGCCGTATGTAGTAAAACTGGGCGTTAAACACTACACATTTCACGCACGGTATAGAAAGGGACGCTGAAACCACAGCAGTCAAAGAGTTACAATAAATATAGCTTAAATAGATATATAAGTAGATAAATAAATACATAATTAAATATTTTACTCGAACACAGGAAGCTTGCTAACATTTTCTGCAACCATATTTATTAATGCACTTTCAGGTCTGTGACAAACTAATATATCTTCCTGCATTCGTGATAATAATGGTACAGATCGTTATCTTACAAGGCGTGTAACTGGAGTACTACTACTGTTTGACCAAATTGGTGTTTATTTCAAGTAACAGAAACTTTGAGCTGCAGAGATAGTTGGTTCTCCTATATAACCTTTTAAAATATTTAACAAATGGGGAAGTTTATGTGCATTCTGCTTGCACTAAAGTATAATATGCTGGCAAACATTTTTTATGAAGCAATATTTGTGTTTTAACAGTTAATCCACAGGTGGCGTGATGTCCTGTAAACTGATTTAAGGAGTGCAGTAAAATTGCACTTTATGAAGTGATAGTTTATGGTTAATTTAATATGCGGCCCAAAAACATGCTGAAAATTGTCGGTGCTATAAATGCAAATGGTTTTCTATCTTATTAGGTTTATTGCATCTTAAGATTTCCATTCCAGTTTGAGTAGCTAGTAATGTGTTCTCAGTCATGCCATACGTTAAGAGTACCGAAGTAGTAGCTCAGAATAAAACATGCTACATAGTCATATTCTCCAATGTTTATATTGCGGGAATCGGTTTTAAGAGGATTTAGCAGTGAAAAGAGTAGGACATGAACTAAGCTGGAATGAAATGGGAAAGATATGTCTAAGGAAAAGCCAAATTAATTAGTGCGTTGTGGAAGATGTGAGTGAAATTTGACAACATACAGGAGAAAAATTAAGTATGTTACTTAAAAAAAAATTGTTAAATTTAGAATTGAAGGAAGACTGATTTGACGGAAAGTTGTTTTGACTGATCCAATAGGAAAAGGACGATATAACTTTAGCACAAAATGTATTTTCCTCAAAGCACAAGATACAATAGAACGAAAACTGAAAAATGGTCACGCACTGATGTTTGTTATATGTATACCAATGGGCCCGATAGTATAGAGGAGTTGGAGGTGATTTATTCTAAAAGGTCCCGTAACTTTTGAATGGAGCGAAGCAATTCCTTTGTGATAACGGTTTAGATAAGGTTTCGGTGTGTGGCAAAGTATAATTCAGCGTGTGCCAATGGGTTACGGGTGACGTATTAGTAGCGTAGAAACTGCTCTTGAGCACTACCGGTAGGAAGGGAACATCAAACTGTATTTACAAACAGTAAATGCAGAGTATAACTTGGGTTAATATGTACATCTCTTTATCCTTTGATTTCGTCACTCCCCTCGCTTCATCTACCTTAGACTTTTCATTGACCTTTCTGTGCCAAAGTGCCTGGTTCTTGATATCGTACTTCACATGGCTGCTATGAGAAAGGAGACTAGGGACATGTTCTGGTTTCAAGAGAACGACAACTACACAAATAGAAAAGTGTTGACAGAGATAGTAGAGTGGAAGGACTTCATTAAAATCACAAATGGGCCATTATAACATTGGCAAGTATTAAAAAATATCGATATATTTTAATTTATTGATCTGCTGAGTATTTAGTTCAGAGTAGGACATGATGTTATCAAAAATATGCCCTTAAAATTAGTATTTCTGGTTCACTTTTAAGAGGTTAATGCTTAGTTTGGTTTATAATGAACGCAATCTTTGGCATTAAGTTTTAATTTTTTGTTTGCTCTACCACGCTCCTAGAGGTATTGCATTGCACTTGAAATTCAGTGGAGAGGTTACAGCAAATATAAAAGTTCTGAACTCTGCTGAATCCAGAAAGGCATTTTTAGAAAAAGCTTGCGGTGTGTGCGTGTTCAACTGCTTACTGAAGTTCATAACTTATAAACCGAACGAGATGGCTAGATGGTTTCGCTTGTAGCCCACATTTGGGAGAACCGGGTTCGATTCCTACCTGATCTATGGATTTTTGGGGATTTTACTAGGTCGCTAGACGAATGCTGGGTAGTTTTATTAGGTCCCATGAATTTCCTGTCTCTCCATTATCATTTCATGTCATCTCTCACCTGGTGGTTTCTTTCAGGTTAGAAGTGTCGACGGGAATCTCGGCGGTGCATGGCGGGATGATATGCTGAGTGGCCGCGCGGTGGCCGAATGGTTAGCCCTCATTAAAGTGGCCCAGGTTCAATCCCAGGCAACCGCAAAGTGAGATTTGTGATGGACAACACGGCGCTGGGGTGGGTTTTCTCTGGGTTCTCCGGTTTCCTCACCATCTTGATCCATTGGTGCTCCATCTTTATTTCATGTATCATTAGCGTTACCGCTAGTAAAAGCGGGCGTTAAATCTCTCTCTCTCTCCTCTCTCTCTCTCTCTCTCTCTCTCTCTCTCTCTCTCTCTCTCTCTCTCTCTCTCTCTCTCTCTCTCTCTCTCTCTCTCTCTCTCTCTCTCTCTCGCACACTCACGTGTTCTGAGTGAACATTTTCTGTTCAGCGGGTCGGACTCCAGTCTCTAAGCTGGCATTTCAGGAAAGCGGCCGATTCAGCCCTATTCGGCTTGAAGGATGTCGGTTGTGCAAGCCTGCCTGGAGTCTTCCTTGCTCTGGGGGACCGTCCTCCGGTCTCCGAATCGGCCTCGTCACGTGACCACGGTAGGTGGGATGACGATTTTCCTAAACCCACCGCTGGGAGTTTTGTCTATACTGTAGTGACTCCTTGGGGTCACTGTTTTCTCTCACCTCATCCTCCCTCCCGGGGACGCCCCACTTGGAGCATAGATATAAAAATCAGTCTGGTCGAAGTGGCGAATCTCTCCTAACAATCCAACCATATTATATATGATGATGATGATGATGATGATGATGATGATGATGATGATGATGATGATGATGATGATGATGATGATGATGATGATGATGATGATGATGATGATGATGATGATGATGATGATGATGATGATGATGATGATACGAAGAAAGGTTCCATATATGTAGCACATTTGAGTGACGGAATTTGTGTCTTGAGTTTTCGGAATAACTGTGAAATCCTCTTATTCGGAAGTAATGTATAATTTTATGTAATGGGTAAAGCATACACAATAGACGAAAACATATGCACTGCAACTGTAAATATCACAAATATGATAGCGTGTGAGCGTTTTGTAGCATCAGACGTTGCTGAAAGATCAGATATTAAAGTTCAAGTTGTTGCATATTTGATAACTTTATTAAAGTGATGTTGGTATTCAGCTGGTTTTTGTGGTGCCGGGAAAAGAGCATGGAAATTAAAAGACGAGCCGTTTCCTTCTATTTCTCTGATTATAAAATTATAAATAAGCTATTTCTGCTCCACCTAATGTAGACATTTCCATAAGAATAGTTAGTAGAGTTCATACATTTAAAAATAAACGATACTGGGTAGAGAAATTCAGGATAATGTAGTGTTTGAGGTCTGTATATACGCCACGCTGTAATGTTACCTTTAAAACAGTTATTTTCATAAGAGAAGTCGTTAAGACTTAAACGTTTACCAAGAAACATTTGCGTATAGTTAACTGACCTCCAAAACGACTATATATGAAATACTTGGAGCTAAATTTTGATTCTTAATATGTAAACAGCTTTCTATCCTTTGCTGATTTATTCAACTGTTCTGGAGCATTTTTTCCTCCGAATCAGCTTGTTTATTTGCAGTAAGATTCGCTGTATTGTATTTACTCACCTTAAAAATTCAGAGGGAGGGCTAAGGATATACGAATATACTGTGTTTCCCTTTCTATTAGTGAACAGTGCCACCAGCTGATTAACCGTATAATTATGTTCGTCATGGAAGGCAACAAAGGTCACAAAACAAAATTTACCTCTTAATTTCGTCAGTTAAAAAGTTTCACTGTGAAGCTGCATGTTGCTATAAATACCTGTAGCGCACTGCCCGTTTTAATTAACCTGTCAGAGCTCGAAATTTGCTCTTTTTTTCTCGCCAGATGCAGTATATTATTTAGTGATTCGCTTTGTGAAGCAAAGTTTTGCCCATTTGGACTAGTCGGTACAAGCGTTGTCATAAACACGAGGTGTGTGTAGTATAAAAAGTAAGCAAAATAACTGTTTATTGAACATTTTATTTCTAATATTCTATGGGAAGACAAAAATAGATGTGTGAATAACTTTCTCACCACAATCGAGAACATCAAGGACTCCGAATCTAGAGGTGTTCTATAACGACAAGCATTACATTCTATATCATTATTTTTAACAGCCACTTTCTACTTCAATTAAAATTATTGATAGTTGCATTATTATTTTATTAAAGGAAAGAAATGCATATATCTAAACAAAGTTCATTTTAAGATAAATGCATCCATTTTTTTTTCCAAAACATGAATGGTAGTTAACATTACGACTTGATATTTTCTGGCTATTTAAATTAAGGGATTTAAAGCCTATGTGCAAGTAATTGAACCGTTGTGATTAATAGGTCTCTTAATTGTGTGTTGTTTATTAGAACAAGAAATATACAAAACAGGAAAAATGGTAAGTAGACTTCTGCTTCGTTTAATATCCAGCTCTATTTCCAAATCTTCAAATTTTCGTCATCATCATGACAAAGACTGTTACGATAGATAGGTTGTACATATTTCATTAACATCTGAAGTTTCATGGAAACACCTGAACTTTTACCGCTTCTCCTAAAATTAACTGTTAGATATACTTCAGATTTAAATAACACAAACCAAATTAAACAATCTCAGGATTATTATGGTCCAAAATAATGGACGTAATCTTACGTAAAAGCAAAGGAGCACCACACACACGCACATATATACTAATTTGAAAGTTTGAAGTGATGCCATTCTGTGCGTCAACAAAGTCTTACCTGTTCATTTGATTAATGAACGATTTACCACTATTTCTGCACAACTTTCTTCTGTTTATTACTCAGGTGCCTTTCTCACTCGTTTCCTTCATTTTTTTATATTCAGGAATAACATCTGCAGACGGCGCCATATATACTACCGTTTACATCAATGCCATGAACGTGTATCGGTCATAAATAAAGCACTCATAATATAATTTTGAGTCGAACTAGTACTCAATGCTCTATTGGCATGATATTTTTGGAGTATTGAGTACTAGTTTACTTAAAATTATATTGATTTTCTGCCTCATTGTATCATATCCTTACCATAGGAAAGCGCTCGCAGCTGCGATGTCATTTTTACACAGAGAGTGAGTTCGTTTTCACTACGGAAAAATTTTAAAGATGGAAAATGAGAGCTTTGGCATATCCCAATTGATTTGATAATTCACCACAAGAAAGATAGATGGCAGCTGCGCAGCCATGCTTCTATCTCGTCGGTTGGGATCTCCTGTTATTCTGAGCGCCTCGGTTATCATTGCCCAATATTTTCTCTTGCCCTGCAACAGGATTCTTAATTACTTAAATTAAGTAGTTTATCAAGAACAAGAACCACTTTCATAGGAAATAGGCAAATTAATGAAGTGAATGATTCTCTCTGCTTGCATCGTCGTTTAGAAAAGTGCCCCACTTAAAGACCCAAAAATATTAAAGGGATTACAAGCAATACATTTTAACATATTTGTTCTTTATCATCATTGTGTGAAGCTTAAATTGAAAAGTTAAAACCGGAGAGAAACTGCAAAGCCTGGAACATAAAGAACTTATCAGTTGCGTATATTTTCTGAAACATAAATCTCATAAGTTTTCCGGTTTACCAGAAAAAATAAGTCAGTAGTGGAATTATTGTGGTACTCCCAATGTTAGAACAGCGTAGTGGAAACCGTGCATCATGGTACCTTTATATTCATATTATTCCTCTCCAATTTTAATTGGGGTTTGTGTGAATAAAATAAAAAATCTTAATTGTTCTTAATTTCTTAAATTATTGGATACATCTTTCCTTAAAGCTTAGTATTACAAGCAAGTATATAAATAACAGAAAATAATGGGCGCAAAATCAGTGTTTTAAGTTTTAATAAATTCTTCTAATAATATAGAATAATAGGCATTTAAGTAGATATTTTTCAGTATAAACACCGAATTTATTGAATCATTTAGTTATGTTTTATTTGCTTATATAAAGCAGCGTATGGGGCCTCTACATTAAAACCTATGTATTTGATTAGCCAAAGTATAAAACTACCAATGAAGACTATCCACCCCATTACTATGATCATCAGAAATGCATTAATACAATGATTCAAAATAGTTTAAATCTCTTGAACGGATGATTTACTACCTTATTGAAATAGGTGATACTCATTCTCTTGGGCATGTAGTTTAAAATGAAAAGTTCTTGTTCATTGCTCTTGCATCGTATTTGATTAAGAAAATATGCTAAATATAAATTGATCAGAAAAAGAAACAATAATAAATAAAATATGAAACAACGCCAAACGAGAATTCAAATCTTGATGCCTTCATTTTGCTAAGTCCTTTGGTACAATAAAATAGTCGTGGATAACGTACGTTTAATATTCGAGACAGTTTCCGTAGAAGTAGTTTTATTGTAGTTTATTACCTAGACAAGTACAGATTATATGCTTGCATTTGCTCTGTCGTTCGGTAGTCCCCTATTGTGAACAGAAGATACAAGGGTGGAGACGTCGTCAGCCAGCCGAGAGTAAGTGCACAAGCACTCTACCGCACATGTGAACAGTTATCTGGAGCAGAATCAAGGGGATGATACATACAGGACGCCTTTGTGCTCGAATCAGTTTCATAGATGAACTATTTTCCACAAACTGTTCTACTTTTTGCACACTTCTAGTTATTGAATTATTACTGTTCTTGCAACCATGCTGTGCAGCCTTCATTGAAGCGATTGATGAGAAAAGCTCTTTAGTCAGTTTTGGAAAAAGAAAATTGGATTTTCGGCTTCTTGAATTAAACATAGTGGCAGTAAAATATGTGCGTACAACGTTTATAACACTAGGGCACTCAGAAGATTGGCCTAATTAGTAATTAATTTAATCTTTGTGATGATTTCAATTTAAATGGATAAGTGTTTCATTTTTTGCATACCACTCCCCAAACTACTATATCCGTCGCGTCATGTTCCCATCGTTGTGTTACAAGCAGTTTTAGTCGAAGAGCCCAAACAAGCGCATCGGCGAGTGTTATATACCCAGCCTTATCTCCAACCAGTTCTAGTCAAAAAAACAGACCAAACGTATCGATCAGTGCCATATTACCATCCTTATCTCACACCAGTTCTGGTAAAAAACACCGACCAAATGTATCGATCAATGCCATAGTTCCCATCCTCGTCTCGCATACAGTTCAACTTGACAAAGCAACCGAACGTATATCCCCATCCCTGTCTCACACGCGGTCATTAAGTCACACTTGTTTTTGTGTCATACTTTAGAAACTGTTGCGAAGCTTATCTTAACTTTGGCTTTCAATTCTATTCATGAAGCTTGTAGATCATATCTAGGTTATTACAAATATGCAGATCTGTACTCCGCCAGAAGCTGGGCTTCATAGCTCATATCAGAATATTAATGAAAAAATGTTACATTATTCTTTTTTACCTGCAGTATATTTCTAAACCCATTGGTTGAAATTTTAATCCATGCCTAATACCAATTTGGTCTACAATTTCTATGGCAGCAGTTATTCGTGTTGCTACTCATGAAATTTACGAGTAGTTTTATGCACATATTCTGTTCTTGCTCTACACTTGCTCAGAAAGCCTGCATCTTATCGCAAGTATAGGATTTCTTATCCTATACGATCTCCTTGCCACAATTTCCATTTTATTTTATTTCTCATATTTCAGGTGCTTCTAGGTTTTGTGGGTCTATTAGTGCATAGATGCGTGGGTGCTTGTTCAAAGTAGGAATATACCACAGGAATTCTAGTGGACAGATAATTCATCGCACTCTCTAGGCAGCTCCTGAAGTGAGACGGGTTTTCAGTCTGGTTTAAGCAAACAATATCCTTTTCCAATAAGTCTAAACTGGAAATAAAAAGGCGCATCAACCAGACATGGAAGAAATACTGGATTCTTAATTCATCCTGGAAGATAGGTTCCAAAAGAAAAGTATAAAGAAGTCGTCGAAACATGTGTACTACCGGTGTTATATGGATGCCAAATTTGGTTCTTAAAAAGTAGAGCACCATGCTAAAAATCTGTCAGAAAAAATGAAGCGGAAGATATAACAAGTGACAAGAAAGGACAGGATGACAAACATGGCCGAATTGGCTTCACGGATGCAAAAACTAAAATGGAGATGGGAAGGGCATGTCGCCAGAATGCACCAACTTCGATGGACGCAACGAATGATAATGTGAGACTCCAGAATAGAACTTCGAACGACAGGGAGGCCGAAGATATGGGCAGATAGCTTCAGAAAGATAGCAGGGATACACTGGTCAATACAAACTATGAAGAGAGCTACATTTAGGATACTGGAAGAAGTATCTACCCAGGTGCTGTAAACTAAGATTAGGTGTATCATAGCTAAATACGTACAAAAGTGGTGTAAGTGTGTAGAGTAAACCGCATTAGTACTAAGGACACGAAATTACGCTGTTACTGGAGCTCAGCAATTGCACAAGGCTCTTACGAGTTGCCACCCTAATGAACTTCTCATTTGCTACTCCCTGGTAGAACCCATAAATTCTGATCTAGTAAAACAAGAGCTAACTTTATAAAAAGGAAATAGCACAGTGACCATTACACTTGCTTTAGAATGCAATAAATTGGTTATTCACAAGCCAATCTTAGTATATTTAAAGCACAATACAGATAAAGTAATATTTCACCTCCACCAAAGTTAGGCTTCAAATTCTTTGAAATCAAATGTGTACCTTACGAGTAGTCTATCGTAAATGTGATGCATGAACAGCTGAGCCCTTAACAGTATTTAAGGCTAAAACTTTTGAGAGTACATACAAATTGCTATTCATAAATGTTGAAGCATAATGCATTTATATGGCGTGCCTAATTGCATGAATACTCACATTTTCTCTTCGATATGGAAGTAAGATCACAGGAAAATCTGACTTTGAAAGTGAGGTGAGCGTTCATGTCTTGAACCTTTCGGGCAATAACCTTTACTACTGAACAGTATACATTCTGCAAAATGCAATTAATTAGTATGGAGAAAAGCCTTTACAAGACAATGAGCTTCTTTCAGCCACTCAGGTTGAAGTTCTCATTACTTCCGCCTTCTGATTTCTCACGAAGAAATGTCATTCAGTCGTAGATTGTGTGTGGAACATTACTTAATAAGAGGCTGGTTTGGTCATACAGAGATTAAAGGAAAACACTATGGGCATTTGAATAAATCGACACTCTTTAAGTATGTGCCCGTGTGCATGCGCGTGCATGCGTGTGTGTTGCATGAGTGTATATTAGGCTTCTGGTAGAAGCGCAGAAATACGATGCCGTGGAACTGCTTCCAATGACTGCATTAGGCACACGTGTATATATTCAGGCGATGAACTGACCGTATAGCTCCAGGTCCCTGACGCTCTGTTACTTTCACCTACTCAACTTGACATTTTTTGAAGTTTTATCTACTGACTAAAATAAGCTATCATATAGTTTACTCTTAAAAACTACAGAAAAAGAAAAGTCAGACTGGAAGAGGTCCTTTCACTGAATTTAAAGTAAATTAACTACATGTTTCAAGGGAATATTAAGTAACAACTTGCTCAATTTTATTAGAAATCTAAAATACTTGAATCGCTAATGAAGATGCAAGCATTGAGCATTTATTTTTCCATGCTTTACTAGGTTCTGAGGAACACACAATCGTGATGCGAGGTTTTATTGTTTAGTTATGCTCTGTGCTGCCGTGTCATGCAAGTCTAAATACCTACTGACGTCAAACTGTTCTGTAATTTATTGGTACAACACCTTTTAATATCCTGTTTATTATATAAAACGGATTAATTTTTATATTGGATATTATTGGTTATGTTATTCGACTTGAAATATGCGGTACGCTTGGAAGATTCCCGTATGCAACT
Organism: Mantis religiosa; assembly: GCA_030765055.1. Classification (NCBI taxonomy): domain Eukaryota; kingdom Metazoa; phylum Arthropoda; class Insecta; order Mantodea; family Mantidae; genus Mantis; species Mantis religiosa. The sequence continues at coordinate 77,029,226 of CM060948.1, forward strand.
TGCATATGTGGAAACCCGTTACACTTTATTTCCTCCTCCAACTTAAGTCATATCCAACGATGAATGAAATGGGTGAAGTATTGAAATAGAGCTTAGTTACCCGATATTCGTTTCTCAGGCTAAGGGAAAACACCGGAAAAAGAAACCTTAACCAGGTAACTCACCCTGACTAAGATTCGAACTCGGTACTACTTGAACGTGAGGCAGACACGCCACCATCTACGCTATCGAGGTGGACGCTTCGCTTTTGGCTGTACTGAATGTGGCGTTACGTCATACCTGTGCTTCATTTTGGGTTGTCTCTGGTTATGGATTTTGTAAATTCAAATATTTCGTGAATATTAGCGTTTACAAGGATTTAAAAAGTGGTTTTGATACATTTTCTGGGTTAGAAAATATTTTGAGGGCCTCTGTTGAAAATTTTGTTGTAAAAATTATATTTTGTACATAAATGGGGCCTAACTTAGCCATTAATCAAAACACGAGCTCTAGTGCAGGTGATGAAAACTGGTCATAAGTTACAAATTTTGTGGGATCAAGTGTAAGGCTCCATGTATGAGTCGTGATAAGGAGTTCATCACCTATAGAACAAAGGTTATAGTCATGTGGGAATTGGTAAGTTGGGAAGTTAGGAAGTTTGGGAGGTGGAGGGGAGATATTAGTCTCAAGTAGAAGTGTACAGAGACTTGCCCAACCTGACTGAAGTGCAGACATGCAAAGCAATCGCCAATCAAAGTGGTTTCATTCCCAAAACGGATAAAGATTGACATGGTCAGGATGAATAACCTAACTTGTTTGCCCATTTCGCTGATCCTGTGCTACTCAGCATAACCGTTCAGCCTTCCTGTTTTTGTGAAATATCAGAATAAAATTGCAGTAGCAACAGGCTCTGCATATCTTTCATTTGGAATTCCTCGAGTCAAACTATGTATGAAAAAAGTTACAATTTTATAATTGTTTTACACTGTTCGTGAACACAAACATTTCCAACCTGTTTGCCAGATTTTACACTCACTAGTATGAATGATCAATTTTCAAGAATAAGTTAACCCTAACGGAGGCTAATTATTGTAGTCAGGGAATTAGAACCACATTTACTATATTACAAATTCACTTTCAGGTATGAATATCTGGAATATTAGTGATCGACGTGAAAATTTATCGGAATTATTGAATCAAATTAGGTTTATTGCGTGTGTGAGCATCTGGCTGTGGTATCTCAAGCGGTAAGAGCATCGGTATATAAAATAACTAGTGCGAGTCCTGGCCACACTGTTCAAAAATATATATTTGCTTACATAATAGAGGAATGAAGTAATTATTTCGCGAAGTTTCAACTTGCTCTGTTTGTCGTGAAGTGGCTAGAGGCTATCACGGTTGAAATGGAGTATGTACATCTCTAATCTCTACTCCTAGTACTGAACGTTATTAGATAACCTAATTAAAAACAAGAAGGTTACAAGTATGCACCTTGCTGACACCCGATTACTCCAGGGAAAATGCCCGAATATATGTAGTATTATCATCCAATAGGGGATATTTTAGGTGTTGGTCATTCATTAAGAAGATTTGTAAATAGCAAAGGCTTCTCATATTACTTCTGTCACCAGCAGCAGCAAGGTTACAGTAAGCAATAAATAACTTGCTCTGACACAGTTGTGTGGATAGGAAAGACAGTTGTTTTATATCGCTTTACTTTGTAGTTTACTGCTTCTGAAAATAGCGCAGCCACATGTGTACGTTATACCTTCGCTCCACACCTTCACAGTCGGGGAGACTATATTGGTTAGCGTTCTTTTCTTGAACTGAAATTGAAGTTTCATTCTGTCAAAAAGCATAGTTAGAGAAAATGTGACAGCGAAGCATAACTGCAGGACCATGAAAAAACAATCTTGTTTAGAAATAAATCGTGAATAGCTTTAACACTTTAGTGTCACCTTAAATATGTAATTCCAAGTGTGGTTTCAGCCCAACAATCTTTCTTTCGCGTCATTCTAGAAACTGTTAAATACTAAGCAATGGTTTCAGTTGGAATTTTATAGTTTTTTTACTTCAATGGATCATCGTCTATTTCATTGGCCCAAAAGTTTCTGAGGACTTTCTTTAAGTGCAAGTTTTGCAATTGTTTTGCCAATGCGTTTCATTTCATTTGCTAATTGTGCGCTCCATAAAATCGCGAGTTTTAGTTTCTGTATGCTTACATACTGTCGTTGTCTTCAGGCCAATAAAAAGGGAACGCTTGCTAGCAGCTCCTGTGGTTTTGGGACCTCGATTAAATGTAAAGTGCTAGTGTTGTAGAAATTATCGTTGTCGACTTGACATTCCATTTTATTGATCTGAAAAGAACGAACAGTAAGTGAGCTTACCAAAACTTAACGCTCTTTTATAGAGCATATGTCTCCATCCAATAAGACAAATGCATTGCCAAACATTTTTCTTTACCATGCAGAACTTTACGTAAAGGGGGAAAAACAGAACTTATGGCTTAACCCATTAAATCAGCTTTGTCCTTTATATGTACCTTTAAATAATCCCGTAAACCTCCGAAAGTATATCTGGCCCATAATGCAATGGAGATTGTGTTGGTACTGAAAAATGTGGACACAGCCTGTATTGGCATGATCATCTCGCCTTTCGAGCATAATTATTCTACCCACTGGTGTGGCAGAGATACTTCATCTTGAAACCTTCTATCCCACTATACGTCAGTTCACATGACATCTCCAATAACTCCATCTTTGAGTTCTACTTCCTGCTACTACATTGGCGAAACATGGAACAGTTTCCTCGGGTATGCGTGAGTGGAAGAAAACACCAGTTGTATTAAGTTCAATAGAGGCTAATAACTGTGCGGTTTAAAATGAAGCCAATTTTGGACAATTTTGGAGTACATGACATTTCACGATGCCAAATACTAAGGATTCCTTTTTATTTTTCGGAACTGGTACACGCTTGCGTTAATGCAGTTCTATGACTCCTGAAGGTACTATAATTTTATTGCCTGAACCTTAGCATGAGGTATTTGTTCGTTATGTTCATCAGAACACCTGATCACTTTGAATATACTTAATGTAGCTTCTTTGCCTCAATACAATTAGCCTTGGCTGGCTAATGATTCCTTATCCGTGACAAGACACTAAACCATAACCTTATATGCGTTGTTTTTAATACAAATTATTTTAGTTATCTTCCTATACTTTCTTTATAAGCTTATGAGTCCCATACTTCCAAAATACCTGTGTAAATCCCCCTCACAATATTGTCGAATTATCGAAGGGTAAGATCATAATTTAAATCCTGTATTTTCATGCTACATTACCATTTTCTTTATCGATACCCTATTCACTTTGATGGTGGCAATATTTTAACCCTCGTCTTTATGCCGCTGATGGAACACTCGTATATAAATGGTCGTTCAGTTAATAAATGCAAATAACTTTTCGCGCCTTCCTCTAGGAGGCCGAAATACGTTTAAATTGGTTTAGTCTTTCCTTATGGACCAGTCGTAGCAAAACGCTTTCATAGAGGCTGTATTCACCCGACTTTTCATTTCACATTGATTATAATATGTTGTATATTTCGCTTTGTGTCCCTCAAATTTTCAGTTTCATAGAGAATTGCTACGTTGTGGATGGAGTCAAATTGCTTACCTGAAATTTGAAACCTTAGAGAGGGGGAAAAATACTAATGCGATGACAGATTGGATCACTTTATTAAGTCAGTATACTCAGATATAATTATAGGTATAAGGCAGGTATAGATAAAAGTTTGATTGAACTGAAAAATGCCTTCTTTGAATTTAAATCTTTAAATAAACACGCCCAAATTAAAACTAGAAAGACCTTTAAGCATCATATCACCACTTGGTTGTTTTCAGCATTTCCTGGTACATATATAAAGTTATCCTTGCAGAGAAGTTTAATGTTAGCATTTCGAAAAGTGGTTCTGAAATTATATTTAAATATAAACTTACATTTTGGAATATTCGGTATTTTTGTATGATTTGTACCTTTTTTGTAAATGTTGCAAATGAAATCTGATATAACAAAAGAGAAGGTGACATTTTGAAATTTTGTGTAGTGTTTTAACTCGGAATACATATTTTCAAAAAAAGTTGGGAATACATATTTTCAAAAAAGGTTGAAAGTTTATTGAGGGGAAGATTTCGGAATTTTCATCCATCCCTGCCTTAAATCTTGAACATTTGTAAACATGTCGTGAACGTGACAAAATAAGTACAATTAAGGATAACCTTTACGAAGTTGTATGCTGAGATTTTTTAACGACTTATTGAAGTGGTACACGAATGAATTTGAGAAAAATTACCGAACAAGTCAGAGCAGGCCTACTAATAGTTTAATATTCTTTGAATTATTCTTTAGTTGCTTTTGCAGCCACAAGTCAAACGCGCTCAAATATTTGTGTACACTTAATTCATCTACATTGTCAGTGTTGTATGTAACATTACGTGACTGGATTCCAAATGACTTCTTTTCTGTAAATGATCATGATATTTAAGTATATATTTAGTCATTTTAATATTACTACTACTTGCCTTTAAGTAACCAAAAACTGCACTATTAAAATTAGCGGCTGATACGGTTTTAAAGGTTTAAAAATGCTTTCATACATACGAAAGAGCTCTTGTCTTATTTTAGCTAACGCATTGTATCATATACTTTGTCTTTCAGCAGAATAGAAAAACTAACAAGTATTTTATTACGGTTATGATTTTGAAGCTTAGGTCAATTCCCTCGAATGTTCTATACGTGAAGAGAATTTGGTTCATATCGAAGGCAGTGTGCAGCAGTTCAATCAGGAGGACCCTTATTCCACGTGAAGGAATGTTAAGAAGAATGCTTCCTGATGGAATCGTGCTCGGAAGCCTACTTTTATGTAATGCAGAAAGTACAATATTTGTGATCTTCTTTCCATTGTGGAAGTTTGCTAGATAACCTGAGCAACTAAACGTCTTATCTCCCTCTGGATTTGAAACCCTCTTTGTGTGTGGCATAGCTCGCTACGAGGAAATATAATCCAACCTCTTTCTACAAGTCCTTTGTCGTGTATACCTCAAGAAAGGAACTAAAAATAGTACAAGAGTATTACATTGCAGGAGTGTTTTGTCCTACATTTAGACTTCATAGTTGACAATTCAAAGCGAGCAGTAAAGTATTTACGATGTAGTTATCAGTCACTTCCTATATTTTCTCTAGAACATGTTGTTCACTTTATTATTACATTGAACATTAATAAAGTAAACATCAAGTTCCATATATAACAAAATAACATCATTCGAGTTTTATAGACGTTAATAACAGAACTTCCCTCTCATACATCTTGTAACAGACTGATGAAGTATAGCTCCATTACATTTTTCTTTTATCGGCTTTTTAAAAGTAAGCTTAAGATGAAGTTAAAGGACAAACATCGACAAAATATTTCATTTTTTGCATGCTCTTGGAATTTCTTCTTTGATTGGATTTGTCTTTTATCATTGTATTCAAAACAAATATATTTTTAAACATTTTATTACGTTCCATTTGTACTCTTATACTGTGTACTACTTCCCCGAGAAAATTACAACTCCTTCATACTTTGCAGTAGAAAGGTTTAAGCATATCTTTTTCGAGAAGTTTTGTCATATAAATTTAGTATCGTTTTCAAATAACAATGATGTGTGTGTTGTCTTGCTTTTTTGTTGTTGTTTACGTGTGTATTTTGACATTTTAAAATGTGCTGCTTTTTCTCTGAAGGTTAGTCTCACATATGACTCATTTTCTCAGGAACTAGTTAAGGAATTGGTATAATTTTGATAGAAGAGCAGAACTTTGGTTCCGATTACTGTTCTAATTTGGTGTTAAAAAGACATCAGTCTGACTTCCCAAAATCTGAGTCTGTACCTTCCCGACTTTATAAAAGTGCTGGATGGGCAAGGTGATTGAACGGATTGTTGACTGTCAAATGACTCATTAATTAGAACTGTTCATAATTACGAGAAATACTAACAGAAATATAATGTTTTTTGTTCGATATGCATGTGGAACATGTATGCCTCTTTTAATTTACGCCCGCCAAGAACCTGTAACTTGCTGTGATGCGATTAGGTGAAGAACTGATTACTTGTAGTAATAGGGTCCACTAGAGCCATAAGATCTAGGTAAAGATTTTCCTGTAAGTAGCCTCGTAATAAAAGTGCAAGGCTATTCTTGCCATCGAATGAGAACGTAACGCAGGAGTTGCTGCAATTTCTGATATACGTGGAGCTGAATCACTATGGTAGAAAAATTATGGAAGTGAGCATTATCATCTGTGCAATGAAAACGCTGATATGAGGAAGTCAGAGGTCTCGTTTAATTAAATATTAATCACAATCCCTGATCTGATTATAATTAGTTATTAACCTTTGGGTACTCGACTGGCAAGGCAACTCATTGGCAGTGTTAGCCTCCAATTATATTTTGCAATAACGTAGATTTGTCAGTCAACTGGTTAGAATAACGCAGGAGATGACGTTACAAAACTGATGTTTAAAATGTTCTCTTCAGTGCACATTTCAATTTCCCCGTTCCTGAATTAAGCCGTCTTTCTGCACTCAAAGTATACACGATATAGAACGACGATAACCTCTGCAGTTGAGCACCTTTATATATACACATGCACACGATATAGAAATTATACATACCTCTTTAAATACTAATTTCGAACTTGAACCATTATTATGTAGCATACATATACAAAAACAAATTACATCAAAGGTGAGAGCAGGAGCTTTTATTGGGGGCTTGAGAGCAAAGCATTGTTCTGGGCACGTAATGAAAAGTGCTATACAGAGTAGCTAATCCACCCCGACACATTTACAAAGCATTAAATAGCAGGCTGATGCTTCAGTCGTGTATTAAACACGAAGTAGTGTCCTATTTAATACACAGGATGATGCAAAGGTCAGTTTCCCCATACATTAGAACACAACAAGCAAACATTCTCATTTCATCTAAATGTCTTGGCGATACGGAGAACAACATACCCTTCATAATCTCCCCATAGGCTGATATCGCATGGCGTCATATCACAAGAACGTGGTGGCCGGCCAAGTCCCAGGGCACCCAATCCCTTTTCTGAAACTGTTATTTAAATGTTTAAACGTTCAGTCCAAAATAGCGTGGAGCTCTATCTTGTCAAGTGAAACTCAGAATGTGGCTGTTTTCCCTCTCGGGTGCTGCAAAGTTCTGCAAAATTTTTAAATAAGCTGCATAATTACTGTACCTTAAAAAATAAGGTCCTATTAATCCGATACTATAAATTCCTCCCCAGACAATAACACCTGGAACATGAGATTTTTCTCTATTGCCTCATTGGCCAATAAACACAATTGTGACGATTCACAAGTCCATTTCGTTTAAAACTTGCCTCGTCTGTCCATGAAATTAGCCGCCCAAAATTAGTACTTGTCTCATTTCCTACTAAAACCAGCTCGAAGAACACAAGTTCTCTGTCGTAGTCATCTTCATGTATTGCGTGAAACTATTTACACTGCTCAAATTGGTTCATTTATTAAACTATAAGAAATTGTAATAATTTCGGTATGTGGTTTTTTCCCATTGTTTTCCTTTTCCCAAAATTTATGTAGCATTACAGAATTTGCAATGTTAAAATTCACTAAGATGCTAAACATGGACACCATGGAAGTTCAATTCTATCTGTTTTAATCCATTTTCCAGACCGTGTATTGTAGTAAAATAAATTCTGAAGTTTTAAAATTTGCTAAAACCTCGATCAAAGCTAATATCGGATATATATCCTTTCATCTTAACGGGCCTTTCCACGCAGTTTTGCGCATTTGATACATAATCAGTAAATTCTGTAAATATGGATTTCTCCACTAGTCTCTTTAATTAAATGTATTTATGTACACTTTAGAGTAGACAGTGGAATTATCACAGTTCCCAGGAGTATTATAAACAAAGGTATTTTCATTTACTTAACATTTACACACTACTCCACTACCTATAATAATAATAATAATAATAATAATAATAATAATAATAATAATAATAATAATAATAATAATAATAATAATAATAATAATAATAATAATAATAATAATAATAATAATAATAATAATAATAATAATAATAATAATAATAATAATAATAATAATAATAATAATAATAATAATAATAATAATAATAATAATAATAATAATAATAATAATAATAATAATAATAATAATAATAATAATAATAATAATAATAATAATAATAATAATAATGAAATGTAGTCTTCATAGTGACGTTAAATAAGTGTTATCGTTATCCTTATTAATATTATCATTATTCACTTAATGAAACCTATTTAGCAAGAACAGGCAACCAACTGGTGGTACTCGCCTGCACTCATCTTTTAGGAATACGTAAACAACTTCAGTGGCTATGCAGGAGGGGGCGGAGGTTCAAGATGCTAGGAGTACATGGAGCTCCATATTTTACTAACCTACACCGCTTCATTCCTGTTCAGACCACTTCTTGTGCACCCAGGTACACATGGAAAAGTCATTTAGTGCCTTATTTGAGAAGAAAACCACAGAAAAATGGATTGCTGGCGGACATTAATCTGATTCATCTCTGACGTGTGTATTGCTGATTTTATGAAGCAGAGGGAATGTCTTATTGGTCAAATGACCAGAAAGTGTCCCTGCTGGAGCACGACGGCAATTGGAGCTCGAGAGACGCTATTCACGACGTGCCTGATAAGAATTCAAAATAGTTGTCGAAGATTTTCAGCAACTGTCGGAATCAATGTCTGCCCAAAGTACTCCTTTGGAGTCGGGGTTCGAGTCCTTAAAAAGAGGAAGTAAGTGAGGTTCGTAGATATACAACATAGTGGACCACGCCCAAATCAATACTCGGGCCTTCACGTGACTTGTCAACCCTGTGGAGTTGGTTGTGTTGAGTCAAGGCACAAAAATAATAAGGTAGGGCATTCAGAGCAGCAAAACACACTCATGCATGATGCAGCCACTTCTTGCGTGGAAATGAATGCAAGAACAATTGCGTGAAAGAAGCTTCCTGATGGACTACTCGTCTTCCACTTGTGTATTATGTATGGGTAGAGATGCAACTTCAGCACTTAACTCTCGCCTCACAACCGTCTAAAGTTAAACAGGGTGACAACTTTTTTCGGTCATTATACTTCATTGACATAGCGCGTTATGTGAACTTCAAAAAGCCTAAAAACACTGAAAAATTTACAGAAGGTATTTTCTTAAGTGTCAGAGGACCTCCAAATAGAGATTATGCAATTTTCTAAATTTGGGTACATACATTTCAGGATCTCCTAAATCTAAAAGAATGACATTTTATACGCTGAGGCAATACGCTTTTCAAAATATGAAGGTGAATTCCTGAAACCGATATCCACAAACATCCTTGCATTGAATTAAATTATGTTTTCCAATATTTCATCCGCGTTACTGTGTCAGGTGCATTTCAAGCCCCTTTCCTGATAAAAGATGTTACACACTCACTGTTTCACATAGCTTTATCTGGTGGATCAAACGGCAGACCGGAACACCGTTTCTGCACGGACAGTGCCGATTAACAATAGCGTTGGAGTTGCAGACTGTCAGTCGCAGCAATTGAAGAGAAACTTGGAAGTGCGTGTACTAATGGAGCCTTACGTGAAGCTTGTTTGCTTGGGATTGGGATTCTCTTGATATAAAAAAGACTAACATTACCATTACTTACTCGTAGATAATTCAAAGTCAGCTCTTTCGATTGATTGTGCAAGCCCTTCCAGTTTTCAAAATTAAATAAATCAAAATTTGTTCTTAGCACCACATATACTTCAGCCTGATATACATTTTATACAATGATTCAAAATTATGCTCCTTGTTATTGATGGGCATAATGAACCTCAACAAAGAGAATACAAATGGCCACTACAATCATAGTTCTTCAGCATAATTGTATTTCATTTTTGATGAATGTACGGATATAATGGAATAAGTTACCAAGTAAAACGCAATATTTAACTATTTTGGATCAATAAACGAATGCATTATCGTATAAAAGTATGATATGCATGTTTCATAAAATGTATGTTTGAAATGTTTTTATCCGATTTCCACACAAAAGCCATAAAGCTGTACTGCTGTAAGCGCCGAGTACAATGGTGGAATTGAAAAGCGCATAGTTTTCTTGCATTATTGAATTCAGAGCACGTAGCGAGAGGAGCAAAATGAACTGGGAATAAAAGTGAATCTAACGATAGTTGGTCCTATTTTTAATTCACAGGAAGAGCTGCGCTGGTTCAATGTATCGGTAGTTAACATTCCGTTTGTGAGAGTGCCTTTGTAGATACTCGCAGTCGCTGTATTCGTATTTCAAACAAGCGTGAGTGTGTGGTAATTTTGTCAATTCATTGATCTGGGTGCCTCATAATTTCAGTTGATCTGATAGTTCTTTAAACCTGTTACTATACAAGTGCCGTAATATAACAGGTTCGTACAGCACATAAATTTAAGTAAGCATACCACTAATAATTGTTGAAAACTTTGGAGAAATGGACATATTATGTGCCGAAAATTCGTCTAACAAAAGGTTTCAATGTAGATATATCCTATTTTATAAAATAAGATAACGTTTGTAGTAAAAAATTTCTTAATTTTATGATCTAAATTTTTGTCTACTCCTTTCCTTAGCAAATTGCTCATTCGGAATATTTCATACGTTCGAATTTTTCCTAAATCGGCACAAAATATTCTTGTTTTTAATATGGTAGGGTTAAGTTCTTGATTATTAAACAACAAAAAACTTCAAAAATAGAAATTCGAACAATGACTTAAAGCAGTATTAGCACCAAAGCGATCAAACACTTATGAAAGTTTGTGCATATTTGTTCTAGAACTGAGATGCGTACATAAATCGTTTACAAGTTTCAGGCATGTTTGATATGACAGGAAGTATCTTTTGAAATACTTTTGTTTTATAACAAAACATTGGTATCAATAAGTGAAAATATAAAATTTTTCTTTACAAACATAATGTAAATTCAATAATAAATTTTCAGCTAAGCAGAACAACTTTTCAAATAGGAATTTCAGTGGTACGTTCTACGTATATCAAAATGCTCAACTTTAGAGTGTAGTACTCTGAACCAAATGTAAGCAAAATATTACTTAAAACCAAGACGAAAAATATCCGTATAAGTACTGGAACATTTATTCATGATAGTGTGAAAACAAATCCCGCGTGATGCATTCGGACAAGGCTTTGTACGCGAGAGAATCGAAAAATAAACCTGTATGATAAGAGTCGGCCAAGCATTAGAAGACGCTTTGTATGGCTACTCTGAGTAACTTCACCATATTGGCTCTGGTATGTTCCAATCAGTTGCCTAAAGAATATTACGTAAATAGAAGGTACGCGTAAATTTACGTGACCGGTGTTCATAATATGTTCTAAAACTACCCCTGTTTTCTGTAAATCTAACACTTCGTCACTCCCCCCCTCTGTCCCTCTCCCTATCCTTGTGAGGGATATCCTCAAATGTTCTCATCACGTCACTTCTCTCCCTAGGGTAAATACATGCTAAAAGAACCTAAATTCCCGTACTTTCTGAACTCCGTAATCTTCATGTAGTTGATAAACCCTACCTTTGACCCCACTTACTGAGCCACGAGTATATGTTACTGGCTCTGTTTTAGCATGTATTTAGTTTTAAGAGTCAACGGAGAGAAGCGATGTGATAACATCTCTAAAAGTACCTCTCCAAACAGCAACGAAACGCCAAGTTGAAGTATTTTAACCCAGAAACTCCCAGAAAACAGCCATGGAACGTTTAGAGCATCAAACTATTTATGTAAGAACGTATGTTATACTTGATTTTCTGGTAAACGAAAGAATGCTTAGAGCTGCCATAATGCTCTTTAGATACAGAGAAACTTAAGTGCAGGACTATCATTTCGGAGAGGAGAACAAAGCAATCTGAAGTTATGTTATTTTAGATAATTTCCTCCCTAGCAAACGTCAATTTCCCTGCACAGCGTGGTGCTCTGTTATGTTTAGTTGTCAGAGGTCATTTCATGTCTTCTCCCGTGGAGATAAATAACACGACAAAAGGTTGCTCTGTACTGCGCTTAGAAATTTTCATCACTTAAAAATAATATAAGAAATACGATAGCAAGAGGAAGTAATATAAGATTATCATTTAAAATAACTCATTTGTAAAGGTGCACATTTCCTACTAACGTAAGGAGAAATTCCGGAAGAACTGGAACAGAGACTCATATCTTAGTTTGTAACCTATCACAATGTGTGCAGAGACCCAGTATAGTGTCTGTCACTTGACTATCATTACAAAGTGTTTTAATGGGTATAATGAACGTCTGGTGAAAAAAATATACAAGGCATTTATAAACGAACATATCGATCCTTGCTACAGCATCTTGTACATTTTGTGCGGAATTGGCCTACATTTTTAATCGAGAACTTGCAAACAAAAGTAGCGCTACAAACAATATTTTAACTGAAAATTAAAAGCGGTATAAAATTGATACGTTTAGCTTTATTTTTATAATTTTCAATTGGCTTATACGCATGCAGTATATAGGCAAATAAGCTTCAGATATTTATATTGAATCAGTAACCGAGGATGCCATAATTTTGGTAAGCTTAACATTTCATCTAAGCTTACTAAATTTATATTTCTATTCCAAGTCCACTTGAACTGCACGAATAAGTAACAGTCGTGGATTAAGCGATCGCTTCAACTACTACAGGTTTCGTTTTCGAGCTCACGGCAAACATGTTAATTCCCTAAGATTTGCACTTTTTCAGAAAGTAATTTTCCCAATTTTCAATTTTATGTGTCTGAGAGAGAGAGAGAGAGAGAGAGAGAGAGAGAGAGAGAGAGAGAGAGAGAGAGAGAGAGAGAGAGAGAGAGAGAGAGAGAGGAGAGGTTGTTTATTTTATATATTTTGTATAAGTGTATATGGCGAATTCCTACGCACTATGTGTCGGACAGAAATTCAGTGTAAACTGCCAAATGTTGCAATTTATGTCAAGGCAGTTAAACATAGCTCATCATATGGTCCACCTTACAGGTTCCTCCTTTTTTTTCTTCAATAGAAAACATACTTCAGAGCCAAAACTCAACAAGCGGCTTCTTTTATAGTTGATGTTTATCTGTGGAGAGGTAGCCAATTCCGATCACTTAGGAACACACTTTTCAATAACTATTGTAATGCAGAAATTACTCTTGCGTTATCAGATTCATTAAAAAGAGCTGAGACACTAGAGTTAAAGATGAAAAGGATCTGAGGCAGTTCAGGTGATTTTTTTTTCTAATCAGAATACTTACTTTTATATCTCTCCTGGGCAATTAAACGAAAACTCAATTTATAGTTGCGCAAAATTTGAATGAAGTATAAAAGTATAAGCGGACGGGCGTCGTAATTATGTAAAGGCAGTTTATATGCGCGCGAGCATTCCATTCCCCCTTCCATCCGTAAACCCCATATTTTCCTCTGTAGTAATTCGTTTCGGTTCTCTTGACGTGAACTGCTTGCTTTGTTTCCAGGCAGGATGTTTATTATAACTATAAATATCTCCTTATTGCGTTTCATAGCTGTCGTCCATATGAGTAAATAAAAACAAGTTAACCAGCTTTATTCTCCATTTCTCAAAGAGAAATAATCCAAGAAGAAATTTCTTCAGGAAAAGGTGCTAGATTTCATGTAGCGTTCACAGTGGTATGTAGGGGAGGTATTATAACTTTGATCCCCCAAAACTGTACCGATTATTCATGTAGTACAAGGAATATTATTAATTCTATAGTTTCAGTCAGTGAATTAGTGATTTTCATTTCCTCTCTCCCCCATAAATTCTTGGGTTATTTCCCATCAGTTATATCGAATAGGGTAGGTATTATGAGCAATACATACTTCATAAAGGTTTTTGTTTTTATTGTTGTGGCGTCTATTTTGCTAACTTCATGAAATTACGTTCAAGTTGCCCAATTAGTGAACTTTAAAGGTGCTAAGCATTCTACTGAACGTCTTCAATCCTTACAGAGTATGGTGGTATAACGTATACTTGCAAAGTTTAGTTGATATAAGTCGTTCGCTAATTATGGGTTTAAAAAAAGTTGCTGAACAAAGAGCCCTACTTCTGATTTAATTTTCAAACATTGAAAAATTTAAAGTTTGTTTCTTATTGAACTATCAAATAAGTGTGATATGAAACAAGCGTTCAAATTCACTGGACGAAAAGAGCTATATTTGCGCAGTTGTTAGTTTCGGGTTGTGCAAAATACTATGCTTATCAAACTTATCCCAACTTGATGGCGTAATATATTTGCCTCATATTAATCACTAAATATAAAGTTTTAGCCAACATACAAATATTGGGGAGAAGTGTAAACCAGGTGTCGTTATAGCTTTAATGTTGCATGGTATGAAACATTTAAAGTGTTGAAAAATATTTTAAAACATTGAAACTGAAAGGAAAGAAGCGCTTGCGAGAGGAATTCGCCAGTAAAAATTGCTAGCAAATTTACTAATAAAACTGCCCCGAAATTGCATTTTTATTAAATTCTCTACATTTTATTTAAAATGTTAGAAACGGAGTAACATGTGAGGAAAAGTATATGAAAACATTTATATAAATGTTGAAAAACTGTAAGGAATATCAAAATAAACCTCAAATACGCAACCATACCCTCTACTCAAGGTTAGCTATATTACATAACATTCTAATTTTCACTCCATTAACAAAACTATTTATAGTAAAATAATCCTGTATAATCTGACATAGTAAGTTAAGGAGCATAAATCCAGTATTTTTATGAATTTTGTCCAATTTTCATTGATTGGTCTTCCTGAAGTTTGAATATATCATGTACATATTTTAACTAGTATTTCTATCGCGGTACATACAACCTCTAAAATTTTCCTTAGTTCATTATGCAAAAGATAAATCATACAGCGTTCATATTTTGTCAAACTAAATACGAACTCGCCAAGTTTGTTGTAGACAATTGGCGTGGAGATGACGTGCCACGTTAAGGGATATCCTTGGAGTCGAATACATTTTCTAAGATATTCAGTGCCACAGTGGTTTCAGGATCTCGAAACCTAATTCTCCTGAAGTTTGATACAAAAATACATAATTGCCAAGATTTAACTCTAAAGTAACAAATTATCGTCGAGTCACTTTCGGTAACTATGGGACTATATAAATAATTAGCCGATCCTAACTCCAGTGCAACCGATGCCAGAAAACTCGCAGTTCAGAAAATCGGTTAAATCGATGGAAATGAGGAAAATATGCTCCCATCTGGAAAGTAGCAATAATTACCCTCTACCTACTAAAGCAAACATCAGCTGCCGCTGCCAAATGCCAATTTGTAAATGTGCAATAGCTTGGTAGTTTTTATAACTAAGTACTATCCTTAAACTTTCACACAAAGCTTATTTATCCTGTAGGGCGTGCATAAGAAAACTATCATTTGAATAACTATTTATATTATTATCATAGAATTTTTTGAGATTTTATCTATCTTAATTCTGGAAAACTGACTAATTTGGCGGTTTCTTCACTATTTAAAGGTAGGAACTTTTTCTAATTCCTTCTTGGCAGATACAGGCTGTAAGACAGCTTCTAATTCAAATTCATAAATGAATAAACCGTTTTACTGGATAACATACATCTAAATAACGCAAAAGCCGTATGTATTTTGCTCCAAAGAAACTAAAATAAATAAATACAGATTGTCGTTATTTAGTAATCAAATCATAAATTAAAAAAGCATATAAGCGAATCGCTGTTACGATGTATGCCATATTTATACCAAAACCTCATACTCACCGTTATGTATGAATGTTCTTTTTTGTTTCATATGTACGTCTTAATAAAGTTAGTTGCCAAAGTATGCTCAATAATTCTATAAGTATACAATTATATTTAGTGGAACAAAAGATTTTGGATACGTCTTTGAATGTTAGAGAGATTGGTCCATCTTTCATGGGATACAAAAACGGAGATGAAACGTCGGGTCATCTGTTGTGCAAGTACGAGTCCTATTAGGTTGAAGGGTAAAGCACTTCAGATAAGGGTTTATGTAGTTTCATGAACTTAATAAAGACTTGGCATGAAGGCTAACCTACTTTGTAAAGCATGCTGGCATTCTGAGAGACTAGAGGATGAGGTGCTTGGGACTTCGATAGCCTACCTCTTGTAAGCCTAAACCTAACGTCGAAGTTGCTTGAGTGATAGCTGCGATAAGTACCTGAAAATAATATCTTGCAGACTGTTGTACTTTTTATATTTAAGTTTCTGACCTGCTTGTTTGTTATGGTATTTGTTTATATTGGTGTTTCTTTTTTCTTGTTTTGTGAAATCTGCATAAGCTTAGATACCTATGGAACTAAAGGGAAGGTACAGAGTGTTAGAGGTTGAAACATACATCTAACGCGTTTCTCAAATATGCCGAAGCAATACAATGATTTGTTTTACCGCAAAAATATATGTTAAGCTATACAACAGTTCTTGAGCTTGGAAGTGGTCAAAAATTGCACAAAAAGTAGCATTCGTCGATGTTTCACAATTTTTGTGAATACTAAGGTGCGTTATTATTAAAATATCTATCGTTGCACATTATAGATTAATTATACATATTTCCTTATGATACATTTTGCGTTAAGGTTTCTTTCAGAGTTTTATATGCATTCTTTGAAGATGAATGAAGGTATCTACCGAGAAGTTAAGACATCAAGTGTAATTTTTAATTTACGTTCTTGATTTAATACGTTATTGGCTTTTAGAAAATTAAAAAATAACATACTTTTTATTTAACGTTACAAAACCTAATCTTTGGTAAAGATGACTGCCGCTCTTAACTGATTGTAAAAGGTCCATTATTTGATGAATTATATGTAACGTTTTAAATACTAATTACCGAATTTCTTCCACAAGGGACATTTTGCGTGAGACACGATTTTCACCGTTTGTAAATTATTTTCTTGGAAATCCGGATACATAGAAACATGCAAGCTAGTTTGTTTTATAATTGTGAAATTTGTTAAAACTGATTTGAGTACACACATAAACCTTAATTGAAATAAACGAACGGACCTAAGTTTTGGCCAAGAACTTTTTATTACCAGCAACTATTGTATTTCATAATTTATATACAGAAAGAACATGTTTCTGCCCTAGATATTAAATTTTGCAATAAACGCAGTTCCTGTACAATTTATTCCTCAAAGAATGCATGTTTTACGAAAACCGCTATAATCCAGGAATTCTTTCTTAATGTAACCACGCTGTACGTGTAATTTTCGCTAAACCACACATTCATGATCTTCGACAAAAACTACAGCCTCAAAGAAATTGATATACAGAGCTGTAGATAAATTGACTGCAATGAACTAATTTAATCACTATGAAACAAGAATCCCTCCCCAGTTCATCCGCCCGTAGC
Organism: Mantis religiosa; assembly: GCA_030765055.1. Taxonomy (NCBI): domain Eukaryota; kingdom Metazoa; phylum Arthropoda; class Insecta; order Mantodea; family Mantidae; genus Mantis; species Mantis religiosa. The sequence goes on from CM060948.1 coordinate 77,046,710, forward strand.
TAATAAAAATGAAACGAAGCTCTTAAATATAATCTAAGATGTAGAAATGATATAAATAAAATAGACTATATATTGATAATGAGGTGTTTACTAGAGGTCCTTGGAAAAACAAAAGCAAAACATGAAAAGTAAAATTTCCTGTTGTATTTCATTTACAAAGTTGTGATACGATGGGCTCTTCTATCCCTGCCAAACCTAAAGATTTTCATTCCAACTCCCACCAATACTGACTACCGCCGCAGACTTTAGTCTGTCAGATGTCCACACAAGCATAGATAAAGCATACAATACCACCTGGGACCTTATGTCAATGAATAACGCTGGCGGTTCTGCTAGAAAATCTGGAGATCATCTCACTATATAGTTTTAATTTCACCTGTATGTGTACGGATTGGGAATGGAGAGACTACTCCATACAATTCCGCTTCGTCTTACAAAAGTATGGCTGATCCGAAGAAGGTAGAAGGGCGGTCAGATTTGATGCTGTCAGGCACGCTCAGATATGTCTCTAAGCTTTTCAGATAGGGCATCCCTAACACACCTCCACAGATACCCACCCCATCCGAGAGTAGTATCACTAGATTTCTTATTTCACATCCGTATCCCAAGAAAGGAAACCAAGTTGAAGCACAACCGCCGTAGACAATGTCTTTTGCTGCAATACTAAGAGATGAAAGGAAATGCAATGCAGGAAAATGAATCGGCAAGTTCATGGACATGTATAATTTACCCCAGTCCACAGCCACAAAGAAAATCACGAATAAAGCCCTATGCCACTCAAACTTGCCCTTCTCCGATAGCAAGGTTTGAGTCGCTGCCACCAGCGCCATCTGCTCGATTTTCGTTCTAAATGACAGACTAAAACATTCTTTAGCTTGTGCTTCTGTCCAAACTTAATACTTGATATGATTTTTCTCCTCCGTTATCCTCTCACAACGTTAATACGCACTCTGAAACACGACGCTTATCGATTCCATTCCAACCAACGGGACTTTTCCTCGTGATTCCTCGTAATCCCTGTCACTATCTGGGACATTTGCCATAGAGGACCTAAAACCTACCACAGTTTGAGCTTTTAGAAAAAAGTGTCTTAATACCTTTGAAACACACGGCTGACTCTTTTGTATTTAGTAAAGCATTAATGCTATAAACCGTTTATTGTATTAATTATAGTTTCAGATTGTATTCTTAGCTTCACTTATTTTATTTGTTACTGTTTCTACATTGAAATATATGCTAGTGTAACTCTATTGTAGAATTAACTAGTTAGGCACTTCGTAACCTTTAATTGTAATTATTTCAATGTAAGAGTGGAAAAAGATCTAATGTTCTCTGCTCTGCCAATTATAAAAATAAGTAGAAATCAATATATTTTTAAAACATGTAATTCCATACTCTGAGAAACGTATGTTCCTTTCTACCGAAACTGCAACAATGTGTTCTATGAAGCACATTGCTATATCTGGAAATTGATGAAAAAGTTTTAAGTTAAGCTTCATTGATAACGCACATATTCGCCGATTTTTAAATTGCTAAAAGACCCAATTAGAGCTACTAAATTATTATTTACTTCATACATAGCTCAACTATAGTATTTTTTACACATAACACTTATTTTGAAATTTTGAAGGACTATTTCAGATACAGAACGATAAAATTGCAATGCAGCAGTGGAGAGGGAGGTCATAACAGAAATTCTGTTGCTGCGCTCTTGCATGACAGGTGATCTGAGTTTACAATATAGAAAGCATTTCCCTACTAAGTTTAATTTGGCAAATATTGTACTAGTTTATCAAGGGTCACAATTAGCTAGTTCAAAATTACAAGAGAAAAAAATGATCACATCTACGTTCCAGGGTCTAGAGGGCTGCGTGTAAAAAGAACATTCGTTACTCTTGAAGTTAAAAGAAGGTTTACTTTCGCAAATATTTACCTAGCATATAAGCTTTTGGCACAAAGATTTTGTGGAAATACATGTGTTGAGCCCTCCACTCAGAAAAATTATAAACATTCCCTTCTCCTTTTTGTGTACGTTTATGGGCTTTGAACAGCATAATTAAAAATATAAGTTCAAGATAAATACAAAATTGGCATTTAAGTTCATATCTTTCAAAGATTTGACACGAATATTCTAAGAATAGCCTCTCATACCAACTTAACCCTCATATGGAAATTTCAGTGATTTTTATTTAATATTATATGAATGACGAATGCAATATAAACTTCTAATTTTGTGTAAAAACCTATGTCTTCATTCTTGTGGAATTTTGTATAGCTGGTAAACGTTATGAGGTAGACAAAAGCATACTACAGCGCAAAATGTGGATCTCTTTAAAACACATTTACTCAAACAAGTTTTGTCATCAGTAATTGCCGAGGTACTTGCTATTACTGATTTGAACAATTTAACTCCTCGGGTTTTCTTGAAAAGAAAATGAGTTTGCAATACGAGCATAGTAACCAGATTTTTAAACGTATAAACTATTGATTTAGTTTATTTTATCTCCCCTGTACCTACAAGCAAAGAGGCGCATTTCTAGAGTCAATTACACCTTGAGTTGAACAAATTGGAAATTTGAAGCCCAAAGTAGGAATGTACTTGAAACGGTGCTGCTCACCAACAGATCCGGTTTATCACTTGGCTATTCAAGCTGTATCCGGAGTTTATTGGATGCCTAAAGGGGAAAACATGAGATTGGCGTTCTGAGTTCCGATATTGGACTAGGATTCGTCAAATTCTTAGAATCACATCAAGCAACCTAGCTTTCCTCTCAATTACATATGCACATAAGCCTTATGGAATTAAAGGCGAAATGATAAATAGCCAT
>CM060948.1:77054537-77069537 GCA_030765055.1 Mantis religiosa
AGTTGTACTGAAGAAAGTTACATTGAACAGCTGCGAGGATTGAGAAGGTCGCGTGATAGAGGGTGTCTTGAGTGTTCACTTATAGTTTAAATAGTCGGTTCTTCCAACTATTCTGGCTAAGGAGCACCTGTCTTGGGACTGCAACGTTCCAATGACGTAGATCTTCGGTGTTGTGTATTAGCCAAACATAATGAACATCATAGACCAAAGCATAGAGGGGAAGGGTTATTAAATAAATTGAAAAAATATTTGGAAGATGTATTAATTGAGCATTTCATTTCATTCAGCATTAAAATACATTTTAAGCAACATAAGAAAGAGTATTTAATTTTGAAGTTTCAATATTTCCAATGTTTTCTCTTGGCGTTCTTTAATAATTTGAAATATAGAAACCGATGCCGTGATATCTAGCCCATTCACGACTATTAGGTGCCAGAACTTTCACCTCATATAAAGTTAAATACGGAATAAGGTCATGTGCTTCCTTGAACTCATGTTCTATTAACACTAAAATTTACAGTACAAAATGTACACGATGTAATTTTTCACCAGAATTACTGAATATTACCAAAGCAGGTAAAAATTATAAAATCTGAGTTACGTTTAATTAATTTTATGAATTAATCAAAAATAATATTGTATAAATCAAAGAAAAAGTAAATTTTGTACATTTTTTCAGTAACAAACTAAGTTTTGTTTTAAGTTAAATATGGAAAAGTACCAATTAGAGTACTTTATCAGAAAACCGTTTTGCTAAGTCAGGAACGTTTCATGGTAACATCAAACGATGTGACGCATGAGACATGTTATGTAACTACCAATATATCACTTGTAGAATAATAATTCTAGTGTGTGGTTAAAATTTAGAAGCAATTGATTATTGTACTTCAACGTGTTTATCACCAAATTCTTTATGTATATATCTAACGCACTGATTGTGCATTGACGGCGTATTTTTACATTCATGCCCGTAAAACTTATATAATAAAGAAATGCATTATAAAAGCGTGAATAGTTTCAGTATCTCCTCTAGGCTTCCCATGTGCAAATATATTCATTTGTGATGTATTTCTGAAATCGACTATATTTTACTTCTAATTGGCTAATTTTGCGTGAATCGTTTTCCGTAGGATTAAGCATTAAGAGCAGAAAATAAACTGCGTTAACCGAGGAAATATTGGGATTTCATTTTTAAAAGGTTAAGTTTGAATTTTCTGATGCAGTGCATTACTTAAAGTTTTCACTCAGAGTAGAAGGGATAAGTTGAACAAAAAAGGACCAACTAAACGTAAACGCAACAAATGCTTTAAAGTCGTGTTTTAAAGTCTTTAGCTCAGGCCATGCTTCACTACAATGTGAAAATGTTCAGTTCATCAAAAGAGCTTCTAACCGTAACTACAACATTGATTTGGATACGCGCTGGTTAAAGTAGTGTGGAATGAGGTGTTTCCAGGTCCATGAGAAACAACCGTATGATTTGGTTACACACTAGGGAGATTTGTTGTGTGGAACACAGTGTTTCCAGGCGAAAATGTTGCTACTACCCATGAGCTGTACAAATGCTAGCCACATTGTATGGAACTCATGTTTTCAGATAAAGCAAATGCTGTAGCCTTTCGAGTAGGCTACACGCTAGACAATTTTATTGTGTGGATTGCAGAACTTCCAGGCGCAAGAGGAGCTACAGCCATGCGACAAACATAATATGTGGAATGTATAGTTTCCGGGCGCAAGAGCTGATGCGAGGTGCACTACGTGGATGTGAGCTTTATAGAAGTTTTTCGGTGGAGATACGTGTTTTTGGAGTCGCTGTCTTTGGCAGAGGAGAAGACGTGATGAGGGATTGCAAAAGGGCAGCCAGAAATATGACTACGGAATTCACGCGTGATATCCCCTTACATGTCTGGAAAATGCAGTGCCCCTTCCTTCCTTCCTTACTCTTATCCTCGTGGAAAGGCTATCAAATGGTTAAGATACAGAGGTCTATTTTTCTCTCCTGAAATCCATCCTTTATCTGTCCTGAAAGCACAAGTGGAATATGGATATTCTCCAGAATTAGTCCCAGCATTCAACTGCGATCAGGGGTAAAACACAAACTGCTCGATTTTTTCTGGGATTTATAATATCTTCGAAATTGAATTTCGAACAATTCCACCTGAGGCACCATGTATTAATTCACTTTCTAGAAACACTAATTCTAGAGTGCCTGAGCTAAGCACTTGACACTGATTTATTGATTTGTAGTAGACGAGCTCTCTTAATTCGCTGTGGTCTCCACTGGCAGTATCTATTAACACGCCAATAAGTACTGTTGTCATGCCATGTTTATACCAACGAATGTTAACAACATAAATATTAAGCATACTAGGTGATGATTTACAAGTATTTCAAGGGATATATAAGTTACACTCGGGTATCTTAAGTTGCATTCATTTACTTACTTTGATTTGACTCTTACTGAAACAACTAATCGATTGACTTAAATTGCTCTTTTTGCTTTGGTTCTCCTGATGCAGTTTACATAATTTGTTTAAAAAATTCAGGATCATTCATTAAGAGATTATATGTACGTATGTATACATAACTCTATATATATATTTAAAATTTAACAATAAACATTTATTATTAGGGTATATTCCTTAGAATCTCGATTAAAAGTTTTCCAGAATAAGTTTAATGTTTTGCTTCACAAAAATATCAGTGAATATGTGTTGAGGGTTATTGCGTTCCAAAGCTATATAGTACCAATAAGACAGCAATACTTTATTATTGAATTTAAGTTTCAAAGCACTTTAACATCTGATATTGCTCTAAATTTCCGTTGTGTCTAATTGCTGGAGGCTGTCGATGCCATTTCCGTCACGTACACGGTTTCGAGAGCAGTCACGTTCGAGTGATTAATTTCAGTTTGCATAAGAATACATTGATTTAATAATCCCTCTTGTAGATGCAATCACATGCATCTCCCAATAAGTTAAATACACAGTACATTGTATAACAATGCAGTTTTATTACAGTAACTTCGTTTTAACTAAATAATTTAAGTGAGTTACATTTTCTTCATTTATTTACTTCTGTCTGTAATACAAATTTTAAAGCGACAGCCCTTGAAGTCTTAAAGTAACGCATGTGTGAAATTTGGAAAACCCACAGTAAGTAAAATATTTTGTTAAACCTGTACCATTTTCAATCTTTTTTCAAAATTCTATCCTGCATGGTTATTTAAACATTAATTCCTTATTGTGTAAAGTCATTGTTATATTGTAATATTTACAACAAATGTTAACAATTAACTTTTCAAAATGAAATTTATTTTCTAAATTTGGAGCATTATTTTGAAGTATAGGATGACAAAAGCGGACATATTTGATCAGCCAATAAAGGTAAGAGTGATGTAAGAAAACGTTTTGTTTTCGTACTTAATGGGAGCCTTACAACTTCCGATTTAAGAAACAATTATGGAATGTATAATTCTGAAATATCTCTGGCTATTACAACACATTTCAAACATTCCCGTATTTTATCACGTATTTAGTTTCAATCAATGCGTCTTTGGAAATCACTGCATAACTATTGAAACAAATTAATCATTTGTGTCCTGTGGAATACTTTGAGCATGGAATCAATATTGAAAACGTCGTGAGAAAACTTTCTTTAAATTTTGTATGTGCTTAATCGTAAGCATGCGTCTGTCAACTTAAGGTTTGAATTGACTGGAATGTAAAATGCGCTAAATGTAAAACAAGTTATACTTTCATGAAATTGATAATTCATGTTCTTGAATATAACATTTAATTGTTCACAATTTCTGGTCAAATTTCACAGATGCGTTGCCTTAAACAAAAGAGTCTGGGGCTGGTGCGTTATTTAATTAGTTTTAACTTTTAATAGAAAACTCGAAATCAATTGAAAAGATTCTACTGTTTCACTGCCAGCTTCATTGAGATGATGGAAGTTTCCGTTTTTGTTTTACGTCAGAACGTAAAGAATTCCTGAACGTGATCCATGTAAGGAATTTCACGATAAACTGCAAGCTATTTCTCTCTGTCACCAGCTCATAAGCACTAGGGATAGCGGAATTTGCCCTCCGGTTACCCTCTCGGTCTTGGCGCTACTGTGGGTCGTTGAGGAGTTAAAGCTCCATGCCGCATTACTTTACTGCAAGAGTTGACGCATCACCAGGGGCAATGCTCTCAATTTACACGTTCAAGTTTCAGGCTAACGCAAAGAAACGTGTTGAGTTCTGATAAAAGCTAAACGAGTCGCATCAGTAATTTGTAAATCGACTAATCTAAATAGTAGCATTGTAACATAAGTGGCATATCCATTGATGTACTTTATCTCACATTATTGTTTAAGTTGTATCATTTACTAACTTCAATAGAGTTTTCTTCACTGGCCGAATTATATTAAAGTCTGAATTGCATTTAGATATTTCAGTAGAAATAAATCTGTTACATCCGAAATAAGAAATGGTAGTTCTAGAAAAATATCTGCGCTTGCGTGTGTGTGAACAGCAGAACTCAAAACCACAAATTATGAATATGCTAAACTTGGTATTTTAATTCAATATCATCTTGTACGTTTGAAAGAGGTTTAGGAAATCTCTCCTTTTACCACCATTTATAGAAAGTTTTCTAAATTAAGCTTTTAGCATGCCAAGTACAATGGGTATCTTAGTTTCTTGGAAGTAACCTGTAAAGTCTTCATAAGGGATTTTCTATCATTTTATAAAATTAGTAAGCCATAGTACACATAAAAATGTACTTCACGAATATTATTATTATTATTATTATTATTATTATTATTATTATTATTATTATTATTATTATTATTATTATTATTATTATTATTATTATTATTATTATTATTATTATTATTATTATTATTATTATTATTATTATTATTATTATTATTATTATTATTATTATTATTATTATTATTATTATTATTATTATTATTATTATTATTACTATTATTATTATTATTATTATTATTACTATTACTATTACTATTATTATTATTATTATTATTATTATTATTACTATTACTATTACTATTATTATTATTATTACTATTATTATTACTATTATTATTACTATTATTATTATTATTATTATTATTATTATTATTATTATTATTATTATTATTATTATTATTATTATTATTATTATTATTATTATTATTATTATTATTATTATTATTATTATTATTATTATTATTATTATTATTATTATTATTATTATTATTATTATTATTATTATTATTATTATTATAAATATAGATTATTATTATTATTATTATTATTATTATTATAAATATAGATTATTGGTCGCATCAGCATCATCCAAAATATCCCTTACTATTTGTGTAATTGTGTAATCGTTTATTTTCTGAACTGCTGTCACATTGTTTCTCGTGATGACATGGAAGCAGTATGTCCACCCACACATGTGCACTCCCTTTTAAACATAATTTCCTGTATCCCTCTTGAAGTTGCAAGCAAGAAAAAAAAAGACTAACATTGCCTATGTAGAAAAATACACGTTGGTAAATATATTGTGTAAAAGTTAATGATGAAGATGCTTATATTAATAAAACAAGCTTGGTTTTATATGTATATGTGAACAATTGAACCCTCGAAATAGATATTTAGGTAATCCTGCAAAAGTATGACAGTCAAAAAACGTAGACGGGAAATGCTGCACATACGCAATTTTGCACCCAAAAGGGAGCTGCTAGTGAAGAATTCGCATTCGAAATGAGTAAATTGAAGCAGTCTTTCACAATGAAATAAGGAGTTGTTAATGTGAAAGGAATAACAACACTTTGTATCTGTATTGACATTAAGCCGCAATATAATTTAAATATAATAAACACCAAGTATCACATTAAACCGCTTCTAAAAATGTAGAAGCTCTTATAAGGGCAGTAGCAAACATTTCCTTAAAGAAAGCCCCTGTGAGGCTGAATTGCTCGCAGGTTGATTTCTCTCCCATTCTTAATAATGTTTAATAACTGCTCTTACTATACACGTCACTAAGGGCAACGGCACTAGTGATACATAAAATATTAATTTGTTAAAGAAACGCTCTAGAAATAAGTTTAGGTATCTCCTCGACATTTACCAGGTATGAGAGCTGGGGTAAACGCGGAAAATGCCTGAGTAAGGGACGATGGTCCTTCGGGAGGTTGCGGCACAAACTTCCCGTTCACGAGTCGAAGCTTTGAAGTCCTCGGCCACACGTGCCAGCACTCTCTCCCAGGTAATCTCAACAAAAGTATTTAAAATGATATTTTGTTGAAATCAAGATGCATCGTTCATTAGTACCTTGCTCGTACGAAGATATTTCTGATTAGAGCTGACGTGAGCTGCTTTCCTGTGAAAACAGTGCATCCATTGTTTTATATTACTTGTGGTAGGTGATTCCATCCAGTATAAGAGTTTCTTGTATGCTATTGCTGAGCTCAGGCATTTGTTGTCACATTGTTAGTATATTTTTCAATACCCAGATTGTCCTAAGATAAATAGAATATTCAACCTGTACTTTCCTCTTGCACAGTATAAATGTGAAAACGCATCACATTCGGAGAGGTAACTTGGTACAGAGATTGGTCTATTATTCATAAATTTTACGACTTGGGTTAATCTTCTCTACAATTCATAAACACATTAAATCGTCTTTTCTCAGTGATCCCTGAAAGAAATCAAGAAAATGTATACTATTTGTATTATTTGTAGTCTCATTGCTCTTTTGAATGTTTAGGATACTATAAACCATTCTCACGCTATGTTCGAACATGAATTTTAAAAACAAACTATTTGTTTCTTAAGGTATGTGGCATCAGCAGTGCATGCATTTGGGATCTAGACTCTTGCATCCGTCGAAACTATGTCGCTTTCAGTAAAATGTATTGCTTCTCTTTGCAAAACAAGATAAACTAGTTTTGTAAAATTGGCTGCCGTTCAGAAAGGATAAAGTAGTCACCTGACACTTAAGTAAAAATAATATAGAGCTTTTTTGATAGAAAACGGAAATAAAGAAATTTACTTGCGTTGGTAATTTTTATAACTCTTCCAAAAATTGTTTTGGCCAAACTCTCGAGCATTTCTATCTTAATAGTTTTCCGGGAGCATTTCTGTCCTAATGCCTTATTGTACACTATAAATGTCTTGGATCTGCCTGTGCTTTTTCTTTCTGGAGGATTCCATCTGTATACTTCATTGGTAATCTTTCCTCCCCCCATTCCTCTATCATGACAATACGATACGCTATTTTTGTAATTTCGTCTGTTATGGTGTTGGACTGCATTCTAATTCTTTCCAACCTAGAACTTATATTTTCTCTTCTCCAAATATTCGTTTCTGTTGCAAATAATTTCCTTTCTTCTTTTTTCTTATTGGAAATATCATATTGTATTATTTCCTTAACTACTGAATCATAAATATACCACAATATCAAGTTGAGTAGGGATGTTGATTTTCTGCCCTGAGCGACTTATTTGATTGCAACTTTGTTTACAATATCTGAATATTTTAATATCATCTATGCTTATACTTTAAAATACCAAACATCTTGATATTCCTCAGGAATTTCAGCAAATATTTATTGCCCATGGTTTCAATGGTCTTCTGCTCCATTGCATTATAATATTTTATTCCAGTTTATTTTTACCCTGCTCGTAAGGCTGACTTACACCTCCCAGGACTCGCTAATGGATGTCTAGGCCTGACATCTGCCGAGGAGTAGAGGAACTCTGGATCCGAAAGAATATGCAGGATGAAGATCAACTCGATACCTCGTATAGGGGTGAAGAAGTGGATAGTATGGAATGCTGATGCAGTGGACGAAAGTAAATGTAATTATGTAGCAGTTGGAGGAAACCTGAGAACTCGGATCTGACCCACCCAGAATCTGCTTCGTCCACCACAGTTCCCACATGCAGTCCCCCGGGATCGAACCCGGACCGCATAGGTGAGACGTGAATGATCTAAGCACGGCACCACAAATTAAAGCCAACCTCAATAAAATGCCCAGTCTTAAAAGCAGTTGGCAGTAACACAAAACGTTAACAAAAGTGGTTCAAATTCCGAAATAAAGCTAATGAGCAAAATTCCTGAAAAACGCCGAAACACGAAATATGTATTGCATTCTATACTTTCTATATATTTAAATTTGGAATTTTATCTCCATTAATTTGATTGAATAAAGTGGCTGAAAAAATCGCTATGTGATGAAGTTCAGCCTTAATGCAACAAAATGAGAATTGTAAGGAGGAAAGAGAATCTCTCAATGGCGACTGACAAATGCATGAAGAGACTAGAGAAACTATCATACCAGTGGGGCCAAGGATGTAGAGGCTAGTAAAGATATTTAAAATGCAGTGAAGTGCCAATCTTAAGATATTTAACGATCTTTGATCCTCTATACTTTTAAATAAATTTTCTCCCCTATCTTTGAATTTTATAAAGGGCTTGTACTGAGTGCTTAAATTTTTTACCAGATCATATTCTGTACGAAAATGTGATTGCAAGTTTGATGCATATGCCTATGTTAAGTGTACTTGGATTATGTTGTTTAAAACACAAATTTAAGCTTTCATAAATCAAAATGCTCCTTACGGTGCTGTTCTTCTCATAACTTTGCAACTACATCAAATTTATATCCATTATGGAGCTATGAAATAAGTTTGATAATTAATATATTTTAAAACAATTAGGTTTAAAATTAATTGTTATTCAACGGTTAGTTCCAGCTTTTGTAAATATGTAAATAGTGAGCTTGGTGAAAGTTGCATAATATTAAAACTGTATAATAGGTTTTAGTTAGCATGCTAGGAAAATATTTCGGAAGTTTGTCTCCAACTTAAAATGGCATCCTATGGCGAATTTTAAACGTTGAAAAGTGTTTATTCTAAAAAAATATGGCTTTAAATTCTGATAGTGTATTTTCTATTAAATAGTACGCATTTTAAAATAAAACACGTAACTTAGAAACAGCTTAAGAGGCATAGACATTTCTAAGCGTTTAAGTCCGGAGGAAAAGTAAACTAGGCAGAACTGTTACCGTACTCTACACAGTCAAGTCACCTCACCCCCACACAGTCTCCTTCCTGGCCAATCACGAGACCTGCTTTACCTGCCATTAGCGACACATGGTCGCTAATGCGTACGTTTTATGTATTAATTATGGTTTAAGTGTAGTTAATGTAAGTTCAACTGCCTAAGAGTTACACTGCCTGCTGATTAACACCTGCCCAGCAAATTTTGCAAAACACTTCCAAAACTTTGGGAAAAATAAAAAGAATTTAATAAGCCTCAAATGTGCATCACGCTGCCCCTCGTAATTATTTAAATAGCCACATAGCCTTCACCGTTTCACCCAAATTACAAAAACATATTTGCAAGTAATAGGAGTCAGTAGTAATCTGTTGTAAATTTATTTTATATTGTAGTTTTGTCTGAATTATTTACACAATCTTCACGAATTCATCTACTAGACATCGCTTCCTGTAAGAAATGTCACTTCTTCCCCTCCAAGCTCACAGGATATTGTTATGCTTTTGTACGCCCTCTTTAACCTCTTTACAGACGGCCAGGTCGATAGAAGCAAGCAAAGTAACTTGCCAGCCAGGTTCCATTTAAATTTATATCTTCATCAGTTTTAGGGAAATCTCGTTCTGACGAACACTTTTGTCGTTTACTATGAACATTATGCCTTCCTACTTACTTACCTACTTGAATAACTAATAAGAGTTGGCCAATTATAGGGCGTGTTTGAAACTGTTGCCACTCATTACTGGCTGCTTCCGGGTGGACGCCAATGAGCGTATTTTAGCGACTGAGTAATTTGTTCCTCTGTGCCATTATGAAGATATATTGTCTTTTAATGTAACTGCCTTACATAAGAAGTTTTATCTCTTGAAGAGCTGCTTTATACTTATCATTGTTTAAAACATACATTTCCTTCTCTTCCATGAAACTATAATTTTTATGAGCTGATAATTGCCTCTTCTTAAAACGAACCAAAGCAACAAAGTATTTACGTACAACATAATTCCTTCAAGTAGTCCATTTTAACCTTCTGCTGGTTTTATGGTTTTAAGTTCTATTTTAGTCTTTGCCTCACCGTTAAGACGGTGCTTTTATCTTGGCATGTAGCATTTTAGTGTTTTAAACTGTTATCTAGTTCATTTTAACACACTTGTCTTTTTTAACACACTTGTCTTTTTTTAACACACCTGTCTTTTTTTTAACACACTTGTCTTTTTTTTAACACACTTGTCTTTTTTTAACACACTTGTCTTTTTTTAACACACTTGTCTTTTTTTAACACACTTGTCTTTTTTTAACACACTTGTCTTTTTTTAACACACTTGTCTTTTTTTAACACACTTGTCTTTTTTTAACACACTTGTCTTTTTTTAACACACTTGTCTTTTTTTAACACACTTGTCTTTTTTTAACACACTTGTCTTTTTTTAACACACTTGTCTTTTTTTAACACACTTGTCTTTTTTTAACACACTTGTCTTTTTTTAACACACTTGTCTTTTTTTAACACACTTGTCTTTTTTTAACACACTTGTCTTTTTTAACACACTTGTCTTTTTTTAACACACTTGTCTTTTTTTAACACACTTGTCTTTTTTTAACACACTTGTCTTTTTTTAACACACTTGTCTTTTTTTAACACACTTGTCTTTTTTAACACACTTGTCTTTTTTTAACACACTTGTCTTTTTTTAACACACTTGTCTTTTTTAACACACTTGTCTTTTTTTAACACACTTGTCTTTTTTTAACACACTTGTCTTTTTTTAACACACGTCTATTTTTTAACACACTTGTCTTTTTTTAACACACTTGTCTTTTTTTAACACACTTGTCTTTTTTTTAACACACTTGTCTTTTTTTTAACACACTTGTCTTTTTTTAACACACTTGTCTTTTTTTAACACACTTGTCTTTTTTTAACACACTTGTCTTTTTTAACACACTTGTCTTTTTTTAACACACTTGTCTTTTTTTAACACACTTGTCTTTTTTTAACACACTTGTCTTTTTTTAACACACTTGTCTTTTTTTAACACACTTGTCTTTTTTTAACACACTTGTCTTTTTTTAACACACTTGTCTTTTTTTAACACACTTGTCTTTTTTTAACACACTTGTCTTTTTTTTAACACACTTGTCTTTTTTTTAACACACTTGTCTTTTTTTTAACACACTTGTCTTTTTTTTAACACACTTGTCTTTTTTTTAACACACTTGTCTTTTTTTAACACACTTGTCTTTTTTAGGGCGCTGAAGACCCAGTAGTTGAGCGCCCTTAAACCATCATCTTCATGTAGTAAGTGGCATGGGAAACGGGTGGAAACTCTGACTGCGTTTATGATGCTACAGCGATGAAGGTTGGAATGAATCTTGGAGGGAGCAGTAGAAATAAAAAACAAATGAAAGCATAATTAACGTACTGGTTTACAAAATATGTTCAAAATATCCCTAATTCTGTGTAACACGTCATTCACACTTTTAATTAAACATATAAATTTTATTTTGTTATTGAATTAATGTGGTTTATTATTGCTAGTTTCAGTTCGTGTATCAGTTTTTTTAATTGATGCTCTCCTACATTGTCGTATCGGACGGTGAATGAAATGGGTGATACGATACTCAAATAAGCCAATGTTCCATGGAGCTGAATTAGCCGATATTAATCTTTCAGGATAAGAAAAAGCCCCGAGAAAACCTTATCCAGGTAAATCGTACTAACCTATATTAGAACTTTTCATTGTCCTTATACAGTCCCCGTAGGGGAGGGGATCCGCACCCTTAGCACTCGTGGTACTTCTGACGTTGCTAACGCCCCTCCCTAAATGGGAGTTGTTCGTATTGGGTTGTACTCGAGGGGGCAGTGTTTTCCCAACACCCGGGGAAGATCGGGTACCTCCCACCAGGCTTCGGCCATCCGGAGGGGGCAGGAGTTTGCCTAAGAATCGGGTACTAGCCTCAGAGCTAGTAGGTGTGCTAGATCACCAGGCGGCCCCACCGAGGTTATTCGGTAGTCTTCCCTTCGGGGTTGACGCGCGTAAGCGGCGTACCCACTTCCACCCGTCTTGAGATGGGGGGGGGGGGACTTTTTGACTCAAAGTATTGCCTCAAGGATAGAACCTTTGAGTCTCCCATCGCTCCCGGGATGATGGAGGCCGGAGTCTCGGACTTTCGGGTAGACCTCGCGACAAAGTGTCCTTACACAGTTCATTGCCTGGACTGACCATTATTCCCAATCCTTGTTATAATAGGAATAGCTCAACACAGAATGCAACGGCTCTAGGGAATGATAATTTTAATTCTTTTGGTTTATTACAATGTTAAGATATATTATATTTTTGATCCATTATTAATGATTAAAAGATTAAATTACCTTAGGGATAACAGCATAATTCTTTTTAAGAGTTCATATCGAAAAAGGAGATTGTGACCTCGATGTTGGATTAAGATTAGTTTTGGGTGTAGATGTTCAATAACTTCTATCTTGAGAGCACTAAACAACACTGTGCCATGGGCGAATGCTTTAGGGCTCATCCTCAAACTACAATTGTTCTGCCCATTTCCCGCTCCCATTGTTTCCTTCTTATCCACTACAGAGTTGTAAGATCAGGCGACGGTTTACGACGGGTTGCAGCTTTACGGTGATTGTGCATTCCGTGACACATTCATCTCCGTTATTACAGGACAGCTCGGTCAGCACTTGACTCCGCCATGAGTACTGGGGGGAAAGGGTGAGGTTTGGGCAGCTCGGATTGGAAGCGATAGGGACCCCGTCTATGCTTGCGGCCGTTATCATTCGGATGTGGTCACCCTTTAGGTCTCTCCTCGAATATTTCCTCCTAATGCTGGTGGTAGCAGTACTAAGAGCCAGCTGAGCTGCGTTCTCAATTATGCCTCGGTAATGCAGGGACAACTCGTAGTCTTAATTTTAAATTTGCTTTATTCCATTTTTGTATGTAGATGAGAAAATATTATAATTTGAGAAACAAAATATGGCATACACCTCTGGACATTAGTATGTCTGAACATTTCTTTATATCACAGTCAGCAGCGTGTTTGATATAGCGAAACAAATCTGGCCAGATTGTGATAGCTCACCGCAAAATATAACGCGTATAGTCTTTTTATTTCCCTTGAGCGTCGTTTACATAAATAAATCCTTTTAATTGGACGTAATCCCATCTCTAATCTCCCAAAATAACTATTTTGGCCCAAAACTATTGTATAAGCACCCTCCCCTTAGGGGAGGGTATCCGTCCCCTTCAGCTGCCGTGGCACTCGTGGTACCTCTGACGTTACTAGAAGAGACTCGGGCCGAATAATCTAGCCCCTCCCTGATAGATAGTTGTTCGGATTGGGTTGGATTCGAGGGGGCAGTGGTTCCCGATACACGTGGAAGATCGGGTACGTCTCCGGACGGGATTGAGGGAAGCCATTAATATTTCCGCGTACTAGCCAGAATAGCTAGTAAAAGGTGTGCTAGATCACCAGGTGGTCCCACCGAGGTCATATCGGTAGCCTTCCCATTTTGGAGTTGGCACGCGTTAGTGGCGTATCCACTTCCATCCCGTCTTGAGTCCTACGGGTCCAGGACCAATGGGAGTAGAACCTCTGACATTAACTGTATAAGCACCCTATCGTTGCAAATGGGAATATTATTTGCTTTCACTGCGGTACAGAGGAAGGATAGAAAATTCGGGCTTTGCTAATGACCGAAGGATCAGGAAACCAAAATATTGTAACGTTATATTTTCCTTAATGAGTGGTCCATAATACTGATGCATTTCTTTTAAAAAACTACATTTGCAAACGGAAAATCTGTTAATAAAAGAATGATTATTCAAGAACTGGAAATCAAATGGTTAAATTTGATAACTTAACGTTCACGCTTACTTATACAACAATAGTGGCTCAACGCTGATGCATGATATCCTGATTGAGAGAAGAAATTTAGGATGAAAATATTATGTCTAAGTTTAGTTTTCTTTTCCGATATTTGGCAACACTGATGACTGGGGGAAATCTGGGGAATAGATTTATAGGGAGGATGGTTCTGACGAGATTTGAACTGCAGACTTCTTGACCACTAATCCATGACTTGATGACTCCAGTTCCTTGAGTGGTATAATGTTTCCTGTCCCGATACCTACAACATAACTTGGATTGTAAATGCGAACTACTTGGCATGTACGTGCAAAATGTCTTGAGTGTTAGCTTTGCTGATGGTTCTATCAAGCGAAAAGGAGCGATAAACAGGTTTTCACCCTAAGGAACGAATCCATGGAATACTGGTTCTTCTGACCAGTAGCAATGTTTACAAACTGGGTGGGAACGCCAGCAAAAGTAAAGAACTCGAAACTAAACAGTCCTGTGGGAGAGCGGATAAACAAAAGAGCGCACTGCATGATTGCCAGCCAATTCTTACTGCAAATAAGCTGAAGTGATGGGACTGGACAGTTAATCACTGCATCAAATCAAAATGTTTACTCAAAGGAGAGGGATATGGAACAGTGCATCAATAGGTGCCGAGCAAATTCAATAGCTACGGCAGATGAACTCAAACCTAAAGAGTATAAAAAACCCAACGAAATTGATTTTACCGACCCAGTGGTGTTATGGAGAATTAACATTCTGTGCATCTTTTATAGTTTCTACAGTTAAGAACATCACTTTACTTTCCATACACGCAGATTATAAAAACTATCCCTACCATCTTATTACTGGTCTAACGGTAAGCGAATTAATTATTATTATTGTTATTTTTATTATTATTATTATTATTATTATTATTATTATTATTATTATTATTATTATTATTATTATTATTATTATTATTATTATTATTATTATTATTATTATTATTATTATTATTATTATTATTATTATTATTATTATTATTATTATTATTATTATTATTATTATTATTATTATTATTATGATTATTA
>CM060948.1:77072037-77256930 GCA_030765055.1 Mantis religiosa
TAAAATTAGAGGAAAAGCTAATTTAAAATATTCCAGATAGGAGATATTCATCTAAAGGAAATCGTGGCATTTATCAGCAGGATAACTTCAGTTCCTTTGAAGAAAAAAAGTGAGCTCTATAAAAGTATCATTCCATTGCAAGGATTTGCATGATTGATAATTTCTAGGTGTATGGAATATTTTCATCTAGTGCTAAATGCACCCTTGTTACTTTCTTGCAATCAATCTACGGCAAGTAATGAAAGTATTGGACCCCTATAAAAACTTGTGTCGAAATTTCCGAGCAAATATATGTTTTGAGGCATTTTAAACAAAATGCATTTGGAGAAATATGTGTGTATAAGTGAGCGAGATAGAAGAGCATAACTCTTAAACAAGAGGTTTGATAGATACCATACATGGTATTTAAGTTCAGTAAAATGACACTCAGATTCTGAAGAAAATTGCACACCATAAGCTATCGTTTATATGAAATACTTTTCTAATTAATGTGTGATTTTTTAATAAAATGTGTTTTCACCAGTTGCGCAAGTCTGCAATAGGAAAGTAACAGAAGGTCAGCGACGCGCTCAAGCACAGCTGTCAGGAATTACGCAAAAGGCTTTTCGCTACTGCAATTCCAGAGGCTTCAAGTTCCAGAAAAAAATTACCGCGTCCGGCAAGTAAATAAAGGCCGAAATGTGTCGGTAGAGTTTAGTTACCCGACACTCATCTTTCTCGATAAGGTAAAATCACGAAAGAAACCTTATTCGATATCTCGCGCTGATCGAGATTCGAACCCGCGACATCTTAAACGAGACACGCTCGTTACCACCACACTAACAATAAAAATGTAATGAAACCATTCTGCAAAAATCCCAAAAAGAACGCCTTCGTAAGACTAGATGTAATATAAAAACAGTATTTGGTTAGATTTTATGAGGGGTAATGTAATGTCAGAAAAGAGAAGTGCAGCGTTGTGCGTATGAAAGTATCCGCCTTTTTAATCTTAACTAAAAATAGCTGTAATCATTTTGATTATATCATCCCTTAACAACTTAACTGAATTGTCTACTTTATTCGAGGAATTTTCCACGTACTGCTCCTTTTATTATTTGAATGGGAATAACTAAATACTAACTGCGTATTATGTATAAGGGAGGATCCATCTTCTGCTTTGGTTGACGTAGTTTTATGAAATAAATAATCTCGACTTGTGTATCATATTGCAAATGGCCTCACCTAATCCTTAGATAAGAACATTTAAGACTGTTATCCGATTATTTGTTGATCCGACATGCACTGAGTAAACGATTCATTTCCTCATTTGAAGTTTTCCTCTGCGTCATTAGACTCCCTCTTTAAGTGTATCTATTTTAAACCTTTTCATCGTTACCGGGGATTACTGTAATTGTATTTGAACCACAGCCCATTTCCTTTTCTCTCGTATTATAGGTAAACCTCTCAGAAGGGGAGGCCACAAGTATAGAAGCGTGTTGACTTAACGTCAAAAAGCTTCCTTCAGGTAGAAGATTTTATAGGATATGAATAGAAAGCTCGTTAGCCCGTAATATGCTTTTGTACAATAATGTAGTTTATAAAGTCTGCAGGACTACTTTCTCAATTTATATATTTAGTAAAATGTATCAGCATTTCAATGAAGCGTAACCAATCAATTTATTAACACTAAAGCAGATCAGTAACACGTGCTTCCAAAAGATCAAATTTGCATATAACTGTGTGCGACAGTTCCAAAAAGTACATCATTTATATCAAAATGTTTTCCAAAGAAGTAAACTTTCAGGGTAAAATGGAGAATAAAAAATATCGAATATACTTATATCAATGTTATATCAATTATATTAAAAATGTTATCTTATATAATTTATATTATGTATCTTATATTATATTTAATTATTATTTATCTATTTATTTCACAAAGAAAAAATAACTTAGCTTTGACAAACCAATCTGCCATGTACATAATTTATAGAGCAACGTTTTCCCTAAAAGATGAACATAAATGTAGATTTTTATTCCAAAATTATGTATACAATGATAAATTACATATATCAAATCAATTACGATGCTTAAGACTGCGCATACGACTAAATATGTAAATGTTTGTATTTTTTTCGCACTTTCATACTGCATGATCTATTACAGCATCTACACTAGAGATGACATTCCTAACTTTACCCATGACGTCTTTATTTGGAAAAGAAATGAGGATACAAACAGCCATGAGGTGTGGGATAATTTTAGAGAAAACAGTTGTTTAATTTTAGGTAGGATAGCCGAAAAGCTTTGGGAGGGATAAATAACTGTTGCAATAAATTTGAAAATGAAGGGTTTCCGCGGATGCAATCGGCAGCACCTTAAAGGGCCTGAGAGAAGAAAATGGCAAACGATTTATTCATTATGAGTGTGGAGTTTAAAGGAATCCTTGTTTGTTAGAATGTGATCGGTTGAGTCGGTAGATGAAGATTTTATGGTAAATAAAACGGTATTAATTAAAGAAGAAATTACAGCCCATAAAATACTGACTGATACGAGAAACAAATCAGGAATAAAACGATGAGATAATATTTGGGGAAGTAAGGGAGAAATTTATAAGAGCAATAGCAACGATGAAAGATTTGAAATATAAGTTGATAAAACGTCTATACCCTGGAATTTAAAGAGAAGGCTGAGTTCTACTAAAAGATTATCTCTGGTGTTGTGTGCACTTATACCTCTTATAATGGATGTTAGGGACAACTGAATAGTAATTTAGATTAGCTCTTGAATTGTTGTTGTAGGAACATTCTTTTGTTTCTATGTCGATATTAATAAAATTGTATTTAAGGCGAGAATAAGAGTTCAAAAATATTACAAAATATTTATTTCTTTCTCTACGTCTTTACTAATCAAAAACGCGCATTTAGGCAATCTGCAACCCCCTGCCCCCCCATGAATGCTTCCTGTGGCTATATTGTTTCTGCTTGACACCAAACATACAGACTAGTTATTGCCACTGGTTTCTAATCACTAAGGTATATTTTTATTCAACTTATAATATATATTCTTAGGAAAGCTCACATCTCTATATACTTCACAGTAATCGTGATAACATATAAAGAAATAATTTCCAAGGAAAAATTCAGTGAAAGTTCAATGAAATTAAGGTAACTGAATTAGTGGCCATTGGTTTAGACAACGGTTCCTTATATGCTAGTCTCTTTACAAGGCATAGCGAGAAACGACTAAACAGCGCCGGTACTTAAGAAGATGACAAAGTATTAAAACATTCAACCCAAGACGAAGAGATACTTGAAAAGGTTTAATGCAGTGAAGTCACTTCAAGTGTAAGTTTTTGTGTACCACTTACGTTTACCAATTATACAAACACAAAATTGCTTGCGAATGAAGACTTCGTAGGCTATCCCAGCGAGTTAGTGCTGCACATTTTATTTATAATGGACATATCTTGAAGGTACCGTATTTTAATCAAAATTATATATATCCAGTTTTAAAAGTAAACAAAGCTTCGAAATTGTTTGGAGTGGGGATTCTCTTGACAATCTTACTATTGCACTTTCAGAAATTATTGAACATAAATGCAAAGTTTTGCATTCATCGGAGATTTCGATTTTGGTTTGTTATTGTCATTTGCACACACCCACGCGCACACACATGCACCCCGCTCTGCCTACACGCAACATATATAGACACACGCAGCTTCCAATCGCTCTCTTTGTGTGTAACTTACTGTACATCAACTTACTAATATTTCACTCCTCTAATCGACCAGATAAGACCCAATAAGGGACGATCACAGCGCTGATCACCTGGAAGTCAGTACACCTCAACGCTCTGTCGAGTAATACTCACACGGACATGAATTTCCGATGAAATCTCGCCATTGAATTGTTGTATGAAATAAAATAATTCCTCTTTTACTGTAAGTAGGTGGGAGAAATACAAACAGTGTGTTCCAAAAGATCCTAAGATGTCAGGTACATCAATCAACATGTACGGCGAATCCAACTCGCGCCTGAACCGAGAAAGTGTCTACAGGAAACCGACAGAGCGTCAGATAAACAGTGGCATTCTGTTTTTCAGTGCCGCGCGGGTCCATGTTTCCGGTCAAAGCTTAGTACAGGTTAAGGTGTTAGCAAATGAGCACGTGTTTGTACGGCCCTTGTTACTGGTCTACGCCTTGTACTGTTTGAAACGCGAGAATATACATTTTGTTAAATTTATTTCGAAGTGTTTTTAACTGTATGCGCTATGTATGCATTAAGTTTAGATAGTTGACTTGCTGACTTTAAAGTTTCCTCTAATACAGCGATATTTATAAACTGATACATCAGAACAAATATTGCCTGATAAACTGTAGGGTATTTATAGAAACGTTGTGTGGTATTCCACCTTCAAATTAAGGTGCAATTAGGAATTCATAACAGATTTAAGTAAACGTGTAAGCTGAAGTCTAAAATTGTCGTGTCCAAAAGCTGGGTGTTATTGGCGTATAGCTTGAACGTTCACCTCGTGTATCTTTAGGTCCTGCAGGACACGACGTAGCCGTTACAAACACGCCAGTCCCTACGGCTGCTAAAATTTTTAAATCGAAACCTTTCAGTGTTTCTATAGACCAAGAATGACACCGCGTGACAAAGAAATTCAGTGAATCTCTCCAATTGAATTTTACAACGTATCCAATATGGCAGTGTTGATCCACAATTAATGGTTTTCTTTGAAGTGTGGTTTCATTACATATGTTTACAGAACAGTATATTCTAGAGTGCAACAAATCCACAAACAATTCACCAGTCTCACCTGCATGACAAAATTTTGATGACATGCAATAATATCACATCGAATAATAGCACCTAAATTTTTCACGGCAGAGATATATCATGTGCAAATAAGAAGGTAGGCTGATAAGTCCCGAACCTCGCATAGAGATAGCACCACTGGGCCAGTTTGACGGTTACAGGTCAATAACGTGTTTAGTTTTTGAATGATAGCATTTTAAACAAGAGAAGGTTAGAGGTTTCGCGAAAATGAAGGATTTAGAAAAATGAGCAGTGATTAAATACTTCCATTTGAAAGTCTTAACCCCTAAAGAAATCAAGGAAGAAATGGACAGTACATTGAAAGACTTTGTCCCTTCATTGCAATGATTAAAAGGTGGGTTGCAGCGTTTAAAGGTGACGTATGGCTACTAGTGATGAGCCTCGCTCTGGACACCCTTTGGACGTCACAACTCCAGAGATCATTTGAAATAAAATTCATCGTTTAATAATGGAAGCCCACAGATTAAAGTTGTTTGAGCTAGCAGAGGATGTAAACATATCAAAGAACGTGCAGGTGATATTTTAAGTAACGTTATGGTATTTCACAAGATCTGTGCAAAATGGGTGCCGCGTTTGACACCTGATCAAAACTTGCAAAGAAAAACTTGTTTCTATTGAATTTGGAGCTCTACCGTAAACGTCCCAGTGAATTTTTGAGACGGCTTGTTACCATAGATGAAACTGGGATAATCACTCCTCTCCAGTTACTGTCAAGACAGTGGATTGCGCCAGGAACC
This sequence comes from Mantis religiosa, assembly GCA_030765055.1. NCBI lineage: Eukaryota > Metazoa > Arthropoda > Insecta > Mantodea > Mantidae > Mantis > Mantis religiosa. The sequence goes on from CM060948.1 coordinate 77,077,595, forward strand.
AACTCCAGAAAAGGCAAACTTAATTTTGTCACCTAACAAGGTTATGGCGAATGTTTTCTAGGATGTACAGGGAATTATTTTTATTGGCTACTTCGTAAAGGGGTAAAAGTATCACTGTTGACTACTACGCAAGCTTACTGCATGATGAGGGGAAAATGAAAAGACCTCATTTGGCAAAGAAAACAAAACTTGTTTCTTTACGACAATGCTCCGCCGCATCATTGAGTCATTGCAATGGGAAAAATCTGCGAATCAAATTTCGAATTTCTTGAGTATCCACCTTATTTGCAGATCTAGCACCTAGTGAATAGCTCCTGTTCCCGAAACTCAAAAAATGTCTTGGAGGACGAGGCTTTCACAGCAGAGGTCATTGAGGCAGTGAACAGCGATTTTGAGGACCTGTGGCGGCTCGAGGAGTAAAAATGTGGGTACTCACAAGACCTACACTTAAAATGCACACTAGCACTGTCTGCTACTGCTACCACCACTACTTCTAGTGAGTGCTAGCTCAAACGCCCTATAAATTTTATACAGTCTATTAGCCTAGAAAGAATGTATCTATTCCTATCAATTTGCCCATTGCGTCGCTTTACTGACAATCTATAAGCGCTGTCCAGCTGAACACTAATATTCACACGACCAAACATGGCGAACTGAACACATGCATTCTTATGTGAGTGTGAATTTCCGTGCTTCCTTATCTTTTCACTAAAATATGCAAAGTCGGCAACTTCTGTTTCTATCAAGTTACTCACTTCAGAGCTAAACATTAGGCACGGAAAGCAAAAAGCGCATTTCTAATACTACAACCGCATAGCTATTTACAGGTTGTGTATACATTGTGAAATTTGCGTCTGTAGTCCCACTTCTGATTTTTGTAACACGCTCAACTCGGCTGCGGACGCCCTAGTCGCTTTATTACAACTTCCTCTTCGTAAGTCAGTTATCTGTTTTACTTCTTAAAATGGAGTCCACCGAGTTCATAGCTACCGCTTGAGAGAAGTTCAAAAGTCACAAATATTCGAAAACCTCGTGGTCGGTCGCCGCAGACAACAAAGAATAGTTTGCGCTAAAGCTCTAGTTGTACTTGATGTACTAGTAAACTCACAATTGTCTCACCTGCTGATCACGGTTTCGGGTTTCGTCTGAACAGAACATTCGATTTCATGTTTGTTACAGAATATTCCAGAAATATCTAGTGATACCGGTAGTGGTATATATAAGAGGCGACACGCCAGCGGAGGGGTCGTAAATAGTTGTAAACTGTGTTTGTCACGAGATTTGTAACTGAAGCTGGTATTTGAATAAAGTGAGCGCTGTTGTTTGTGGTCAACGTCCTTGGTTGATTGTAATTGTGTATGTGACGTATTCTGCTATTGCAAGAGTGGAACGGTGTATTTCTACGGAAATAAGCAACATTTAGGATTTCTGAAAATTGGACTTTCAATTCTACGAGAGAGAGATAGAGAGAGAGGAAATATTAAAATAATAAAATTAATTTATGAAAGTAATTTATTTAAGAAAACTTAATGTTGTAATCATTTACCATAAAATTCAGGGTATACCAAGATATAAAATGTTTGAAGTAAATTTGAAACAATAAAAACGGAAGTTTTGTCTTAATATTCGAAAATAATTTTCAGGCAAACTGAATTGTGCAAGTAATAGGTAACTGTATTGTCGCCCTGTTCGAACGGTTACCATGGATTTATCTTTGGTAATAGATACCTCTCAGATAACGCACTGATTATTCTTGTAAGAGTGAGAGGGAAACTAAAGCGCCTCCCGGTCGTGTGCTAAGCACCAATGAACGCATCACTTCAGCCAATGGAATTCGCAGAAATCACAAATGACATATACACGTTTACTCCGCGTGGAGTAATCAGTGCGTTATCTGAGAGGTATCTATTACCAAAGATAAATCCATGGTAACCGTTCCAGCAGGGCGACTATACTCAAGAATTGCGCCTTTCTAAAATTGATGTATAAAGGTAATATTTGTTCAGTAAGGTTACACCTACTTCATTTTCAAAGCTATCACGCACATGACACTCAATTCTCACCGAGATCGGCACTGTACTGATGAGTATTGTACATTGACACTATAGTTTCTCAGTGCAGAACACCTGAAAGTTGAAACAAACCTTAGAAGCAACATTTAATATCAACTCGGCAGCGGTGGCTAACTAAAAATTTGTAAGGTTCGTCGCGCTGTTAGTTATTTACTCAAACGAAGATTCTTGATTTTCGCAATCATACTGATTGAAAAGTAAAGTGTAGTTATCAAAACAGATTATTAAGGTTTCCAATAAGTAATTCTATTATTTTACATGATAATTCATGGCCAGATTAATCTTTTGATATTTTTCGCACCTGAAAAGTAAGTAATGCAGTCCTGTTTCGAATCCTTCGCCGTCTGAAATGTTAATGACATAAGTACACACTTCCGTGGTGTGGAGTAGTGTGTCTACCCTCACAATCAAGAGGCTAGAGTTCGCATCGTGATTAGGGTGAGCTACTAGGTAAATTCTGTTTTCTTTCTCAGGGCATTTCCTTGTCCTGTGAAGATGAATATCAAATAACTAATTCTATGAAATCCGGGCTCTCTTTTGAGCATTTTACCCATTTTCCCGTTCCTAGCTCTGCCGACACACATTGAATCTGTTTTAAAGTGTATTCTAACGCCAGTTAAATTGCAGTCCGTTATCTTCCGTTTCTAGGAAAAATCACGCTTCGTTGGTCTCTATGTAAATGAAATACTCAGGTTGGTGCACCAGTTCAGAGTAAAATGCTCTAGGGCTACCACCCTGGGTTAATTGGTTTCGAAGTGAATGCATATTCGCGGGAACAAGCACGCAGGTTAATATTCTTTTTAAGAGGATTTAACGCGGTTAGATTAAAATAGATTTCACAGCACGGTAGAGATACTCGGAACTGTACAGAATCGTATCAAACTCAATTTCGTCCATGGATGGAGCTAATGCGGTTTAGAACGGATCTTCCATGCTTATAATTACCGGTCACTTAACTCACGTTGAAGGAATTAGCCCATCGTCATAGTAGTAACCATATATCTGTTTTCATTATGCTAAGGATTATATGTTTCAAACGATGTCTAGGAGAATTGTCTTTCGCATGCCTGATAAAAATGCATAGACATTAAATGCAATTGACGAGATAATTTATAGTGGGCGTTATACCTACTTATTGGAACTTGTAAAATTCTAATTACATACGACTAATCGTTGAATTGTAACGCAATGGATTCTCCAATAGCAGAACGTCACTTTTGGGACAGGTCACAGAAATATTCCAGTGATTCTAAATTTTTACTGTTTTTTGCATTTGTACCAATGTTGATTTTTGGAACGGCTCCGTTCTCAGAGCAATTCCAGAACGACACATTGTTTGTTTGTGACCAGATTGAGTACTTGGTCCATCATCAAACGGTTGGGTGGGTGAGCTTGCGGAAGGAAACCTTGCGCACAGCAACTTACATCTATGTTGGCTAATGGGTAAAGGGAAGGAATCGTAGTAAACTGCAGACCGCAGTTGAACGACCAGAGACCCACAGACGTCTAATATTTCCAGGTTTGATGACCCGGCTGGCTATTGCAGTTACTCGTGGCCGAAAAGTACCTCTTACAAACAGGCAGCACTCTGGCGTCCACGGGTAATACTATTTCCTTGAAACAAGCAACCACGCCATCTGTCCGGCATTGTCCCATACCGCGCAGGGAAATGAAATGATAGTAGAAGAGAAACCATCCCAGTATTCGCTCTATCGGCCAGGAAATCCCCGAAAAACACAAGGTCAGAGTTAATGGTCAAGAGCAATGGAACCTGGTTCTCAAAATTCGGGCATTACAAGTTGGATCGTGTCTTAACACATTTACTTTGTGTTCTTATATGAGCTCTCAAAACTTCTTTGAATGTTCTTCTTTGAATTGTGAAGCGCGGATGCCATAGATGATAGTGCTAAAATATATTGTGTTTAGAACTTGAATGGAGCACACATTAGTCAGTCTACAGTTTGCATAACGTATAATCGGTTTGGTTTAACACCCAGTTGTGTTAAGAGTCTCTTGTGATAGTTGAATAAAAGCTCAAGCAGAGTCATCAGAATATGCTTAAAAACTTTACCTTTATTTTGTTTTAAATTTAGGATCTGAATTTAAAATACATACAGACTGAAGGCATAAAAACAAAACCTTTATAAGGCAGAAGACTTATAACTAATAATGCTGTGGAACCAACTTGCTTTGATCTTCATTTTTATCTGGGAAATTATGTGGTAAGTATCACGTTTCCTCGTCCTGGATATGCGTTAACTGAATCTGCATATCACTGGCATTAAAAGATCCTCTTATCTCAGGGGAATGCGCTGAAAAATGTGTATAACACCCCCCACCCCCAATGAATGAGCTTGGACACAACCGTTTCAGGGGTTATAATCTGCCACCTGCGATGCAGGGTTGACATACAAATAGATATCTCTTACATAATTATAGTATCGTCTTTCGTATGAGCGTGGCAAATTTACTGTTCCTCGATTCAAATCGTACTAGTTGAACTTATTTTATTTCTTTGTGCATTTTTAAAGTCTTTTAACGGAAAATATTGTTCGGATGGGTAAATACAGCCGTGAAGCGCTTCATAATGTGATCATCTTCCGTTGATTTCACTTATTTTTAATGTCAAATTTCAACTTGTTTTACCTGATTACAACTCCTATAATTATAAAACAGTTATATAACAATAAGTAAGTATTTTAAGTTAGGAGTGGTTAGATGGAAGACAGAAGAGTGTAGTAAAACTTACATTTCCTTATGACTGTACTGATTTACAATACCATAAGTTTATTTATTCAGGCTCGTATAGTTTGTTATATAAAGAACAAAAAGTTGACTTACAACACCAATTAAGGTTTCCTTTTTTTAATTACAAGGTTCAGCTTACTTTTTATAGCTAATTGCTTTTTTTCATTATTATATACGTATAAAGGTCTACTTATTTTTTATTTATATATAACCAATGCTACTTCAAAAAGTAGTACCAAATGAAAGTCCAGAAATGGAAAAACAGTTATTTGTAGTTAAAACGCAAGTAAGAGCTTGGAGGGGAAATGTGTATTGCGTGTGGCTGTGCGTGAAAGTGCGCGCGCGTTTGGACAGTTTACTGAGAATGAAAAGGCAAGACTAATGCAAAATGTTATTTGCACTGTTTTAAGAAACGAGAATTCTTCTAAAATAAGCACTACCACTGTGTTTTCAGCTTTCTGGGTTAGTGGACAGGTTGAGACAGATTTATGGATAGGTAGTCTCAGTGATAGTCTCACGTTAAGCTATTCATTCAAGCGACTGGGGAAAATTCACAAAATGACTGCATTTCCTTGGTGTACGAAACGTATTCAAATAACTTTTACATACAAGTAAATATATATATATATATATATATATATATATATATATATATATATATGTTCAAGCCATACTCTATATCTCTCTATATCTCCTCTTAACCAGCATATCCTAGCTAAAGCAAGCTATTAAATACTGTTTATATATCAGCACAGACGTGAATTTGATGATCTACTGAGCGCTATCCAAGTTTATTTGTACATTGAATGGTTTTTCAAAGCGATTTGAGTAAAATGCCCGTTTAACATGTCAGTTTTCGTTCCGATCATCTATTTGAGTCGTATTTAGGTTCGAATTTTAATTGAAAACCCTTTTCATGCCACACTCATAATGGAAAATTGACTTAAGTGTACTCCCAATACCCCATATAAAATTAGGAAATAATGAACAGACATTGAGTTTGGCGCAAATGAGTCCAAATCGAACCTTCTTAAGGAGGACTCGTTTTTCATTGTGTGTCCTTCCGAGGTTTTAACATTAATAAAATTATACTCCTCTCCCTTCTAATACACCATGAGACTTCTTCCTCGCACCATACTAATGCAGCGTAATAAGCTCACCGTAGCGCTGTACAAACATAATTGTAGATAATGAATGTCGTACTACTCGTGTTTTCGTCAAGAACGAGGATTTCGTTCGGGGAAAGGGTTTGTGAGAATCTAAATCCTGCATCAAACGCTCAACTTAAAAATAGACCACGGAGCTTCGAAGGAAATACTGTGATCACACATTCTGTGGAAATAAGACTTTAAATGATTTCAAGCGTCATTCCACTTGGCTGTAGCTATACAGAACGATCTTAAGAAAAAGGTAAAGGTCTCATTGTTTTTAAATTACACTATTTTATTACCTTTAAGTTAACACTTTCCTGCTTTTATTCAATGAACGGATATTTGAAAGACATGGACGTTAAATGTACGCACATACATAGAACAAAATAGTATACATAGAACTTAAATAGCATCTGAAGTAGAACGATTTGTATTCCATGGATGAACTTGTCAGTTCTTGTCTAACTGTTAATAAAATTCAGGTAAGGATTAACGCACTTACTTGCCTACAGAATCACACTGGAGCGGGCATTATCGATCGCGTTTAAGTACCACTGTCGGGGAAAGTTACATAGTGTGCCTCAAAATATTGAAGTTCTTTAACCTCTAGGCGAACCTTTTATATTTCAATGTGTTGAAAAAGGGTTTTCCAAGTACAAAAGAGCACAAATTTCGTCTACAACGGAGAGGAAGAGGGAAAGGAGAAACACGTGTACACTATACAGCCTGTTTGCACTTCTGGGCTGTGAACCATGGTGCAATTTTCGTAGCAGAACTTTTCAAATGGTTTCCACAGCGTGCTGGTTCATTTGGATTTTCAGGGACAGTACAGTAAAAACGGATTAGGGGTCAACATTTCTCGTTCAATGTTTAGTCTTATGCGAAAAGTAACTTTCGTATCTTTTTACGTTAACCCAAATCGGTGAGGATGACATTGAAGCCCCTAGGCTGCTAACTGATCCCACTACCTTCGCCAACCGCGTACGTCATCATCCGATTGGCGCGTAAGATGCCCATTCCCATTCTTATAGAGGCTTCTAGAATGCTAACGGATCCAAAATCTTTCGCAGTTACGTAGGTCCTCATCCAATCTTCACGATAGTCTCTTTTTGGAAGAATTAATTATACGAGGAAAAACTTAATATTTTCTGTCCAATCCAGGGAGAATATGGCCTTTACTGAAAAAGGGAAAACAGCTGAAAGCTTGGGACAATGAAGCCGTGGAGTAAATTTGCTTTAAAGAAAATTCATTTTCGGGTTTAAGTCTTTTTTAGTATAAGTTTCTATGTGCGTCCATGGATAGCTTTGTATTTGTGACATTCACTATTCACAACATTAACGTCACTAAAGCAAGCTTACTGTTTTAGTAGACATCAATTTTAGCATTTTACACTGATTTGATGAGTCCTTTGTCACTTCGTAATATTGTGGATTTAATAAGCTGAAAGCCTCTACAATAATGGCATTCGACGTCTTATCTGTATGTCAGGTAAGGATCTCAAAATTTACACAGTTACTTTAGAAGTAGCAAATATATATTTAGCAACCAATCCGCTTTCATTTGCCTACCCTTCATTGTTAAAATGAATATCAAAACGCCTGCTGTAGTTAAGTGTACGGAAGTTCTTCTAAATATTAGGGTGCATTGCGCTAACTTCTTAAAACTAAAATTTAGAATTTAAAACTGTCTCAATTTTGGAGAAACGGCAGTTTTATTCAGGTTATATCACACATTTTCATATCTCTTATCTTTAGCGGAAGAAGGCCACAGTTACAATTGTAGATTTGATTCACAAAGCCGGTATCGATTGTATTCCGTCAGCTAATTAAACTGCCTCCTTGTTTTCACTGGAACACTGCGGTTCTGAAGATCGATAATTCTATCAGTACTTCAAGTCTTTGAAAAACCAAACACTGCAGGGTCTCAGAACACCCCATACCACAGAGGAGAAAAATTGGCGGTGTATGTGCTCAGCTATGTAATGGTTCTGAATTGTTAGGAGATTCAAGCCTTATGTATTGTTGAATCATAACTTTTGATTTCTGATCTAAATAGAGCCGCAATAGATGTGCACGTTAAACGAGCATGCTTAAATTACTTATGTAAACAGGAAAAGAGAAACAGATTATGGGAGAAATAGTAAAAAAAAATGCATAAATAATTTACTATGACCCTAAAATAGGTTTCTAGTCGTCCATTATAACTGATATATGCAGAATCGGAAGATTTTTTTTTTCAGACCTTGGTGTCAGTTAATGCCTTTGATATCATATGTGAGATAAAACATTTGTATTATTCCTTTTGTTGTTTACTCTGCTCTTCCCAGACCAAATAAAAATCATGCGAGATATAAACAACATTGAAACTTGAAACGGACCTTAGAAATGCCTAAGATGGCGAATGACATTTTTGCAAATGCTTTCGAAACTCCTCTAAGCTCTTGTAATCTTTTAAAGTCTTGAAAACCTGAGGGGTGAGATTTTGATGAGAGGAATTTTACAAACTGATTTAATTTTCCCTCTATTGATTGTTTTCACGGAGGTGACTGACATTTGTAACATCAGATGATTTCGTAATACAAATAACAATCGAGGTATTATGTTTTGAATATTTAACTTTTCAGTTACCTCCATGAGATGTTTCGGCAGATTTTCCTTTACTTTGAACCTTTAAATGTCGGGCAAACTCGAACTCTCGAATTTCCAGAGTCTAGATAAGAGGGGATTGTAACCAAATGGTAGTGATAGTCTGTGAATCGCAGTTCATGCATTAGAGCATATTAATATGAAAACTACAATGGTCTGTTTGCTTAAGGGTATACTGTATCTGAAATTTAGTGTTTTGTGCAGTTTTATTATTTGAAAATGTCTCCTTATTTTTAGATGGTTTATTGCTGTAGCATAAAATTTACTTTTTGTCCATTCTAAAAATGTGATTTCATTCTGTACTCTGAATAATTATCTGCCCCTTCACAAGAAAGAAACCGAACTCTTACACATGGTGTGTAGAGTAGAAAACTTTCGTACATGTCTTAGAATAAGTCCTCCTTTATAAATTAAAGCTTCACGGGTGATCAGCCGTGTCAAGTCTACTGAAGTCGAGCATTATAAATTGTCAGTACTGCTAAGTATGGCAACTTCTTTCTTCAAGCAATGTGGCTTCTTTCTCTGCAAATATATTAGGGCTTGCTTTCTCAGACAATTGAATATAGCAAAAGTGGACCATAAAATATGGAAATCCTGTAAAACTTTCAGCCCGATGTCCTTAAATTGTTTGAGATATTGAGCCTTGAATTTAAGAGATTTAACATAGGTAGGACATAACCTTTTATCCTCTCTTAAAACTAATTTTATTACGTCTTACTACTTCTTACCAATAAGATGCTAAGTAATATGTATGAACCAATCATGCTGCTTGTACCACATTCGTAATCACCTCCATAGCATATGCTACTTTGTTTGCGATCGTTATGTTTCCCTCAAATATAGATTCCGTTTTAATAATGTTGTTGCTATTGTTTTTATTCAAAGTATCTGTACACCAAACTACATTAGGTTATTGAGAATGTTATTGAATTTATGTCTTGTATTTGTAATATGCTCCTTAATTTTTGGGTCGAAAATTTAATCCGATCAAAGTATTAATCTCTTCTAGCTAAAGAAATTCTATGGTTATTGTTGGAGCAAAACTTTGAAAATTGCCTCTTCATTTAAACAGCTTCTCGTGTATTTTATGCCATCTGAAAGGAAGATTTTTCCAGATGTGGTGGTTATTTGGCTACTAGTTCAAGGACTCCTAGTGTCTTTGTATCAATATGAATCACTTTCCAGATCATCAGGCGTTCATCTGCTAATCCAGTTATTTTGGAGTTCAGTACAATAAGGGATTGTGATAGGATTACACATTGATTGTGTGTATGCGAGCGTGCAAGACTTAAGTTGTGTAAAGATTCTCTCTATCTCTGTCTCTCTCGTGTGCGCGTTTAGACATACAAGCATCTGTTTATTTGAAGCTCTTGAAAGGTTAAGCTTAGAAGAAACAACGGTTATAACCAAAGAGCTGCTAAATATTCCATAAGTTTAGGATTAACCACAAATACTGTAATTGTCATTAATTTTTCAAATTACCTTAAAAGGAAGCCTTACCCATCTAGTATGCAAGTGTATGAAAGTAGAAACCTAAATATATAATATTCTAGCTTGTAGTTACCCAAAACTTTAAATTATGATTTGATAACAGTTTAAAGACCTTACAAATGACCTTTATGAATAGTTCAATATGTCAAATTTTAACTTTCTAATTTCATTAAAGCTGGATAATTAGCATTTGCACTCCTGTAAAGCTTTTAACTGTCTCTGTCATTTAAAATATAGACTATTACTGTGAAATAAAATTATTAAGTGATTTTAATAAAATTATTACTTTTAATTTGAAAATATTTTAATAGGGAGAAATAAAATGTTGATTTAACTAAGGCGTAAGATGAACAGAGAATCACATTATAGTCTGCTTCAAATATATGGAAAACGCATAACGAAACTGAAATTCGTAAAATAAATGAAATACAATTTATGATGTGACAACCATTGTTATAATTTGCATGCTCTGGCATTTTGTTGTAGAAAATTAATTTTATTACCTTTATATTTTGAACTGCACCAAATTTTAAAACCTTTAAAGATTGTTCTTTAGGGAATCATTTTACGTGAATTTAGTAGAAATTACGAACACTTGAATTAATCAATATATAATTTAAACTGAAGGGAAGAATATTTAGTAGTGAATAGTCTTAGGTTAAGTAGGAAGTTCAAAATACTTAATAATTCAGGAATGTGATACTTTTAAGTCAATTCAAAGTATTGTGTGAATATATACTTCCTCTCAAAATTGTAGAAAATTTGATAAACACAGGAAAGTGTTGAAAAGTTGGTACAGTTTTCAAAAGTGCATAAAAATATATTAAAAGATCTGAGAAAGCGCCAGGAGACGCAAACTAATACTGTGTTTCCGCACACTAAAAATGTGAATTTTATTTCCGTTAATTTGCTTGCTGTTTTAATTTGGCAACGAATACCTTTTAGCTAGTGTCATGCAGGATGAATAGCCAGCTTCTTGTATGACATCACTGGCAATGCTATCTTTGAAGCTTCACGTTTATCTATTAGTATTTAATACATAGGTATTTGTTTCTCCTATATATAATAAATCAGAAATAATAAATACACTTTTTAAATGAAGCGTCTCATGTTTCAATCCCTGGTTGTGTATATAGCGTTGAGCCGGTCAGCTAATACGCTCAATGATTTTCTTGTTTTCTCCTGCTCTTTATTTGAGCTTCCTACCCATTTATTGCTTATTACTTCTAAAAATTCCTCCATTGGACTAGATTTTTCTCCTCTATCATCCGTAAAAATTTGTTTTTAGCAGATTTTTTTAGCTTATTCAACTTCTAATTCCAAAAACTTTTATTACAGCCTATTATAAATTTGATTCGGCATTTTACCTGTCAAAATTCCCCTTTATTTTCAAGGAAATCCTACATCTATTGTCACCCAATTGTAACCATCCTTCAGTTTGTCACAACTATCCACGTATTTGTACTTACTCCTTTAAATGCTCTCTGGTTAATTACAATGAACGTTTTACCTAGAAACTAGACCAATCTCCGATTTTCCCTCCATTATCCTCTTTCTGCCTCGAATCCTTCCAGAATTTATTGCAATTATTTTGAAATGAAAAGTGTAGTGTTTAACGCCCGCTTTTACTACATGCGACACCACCTGTGGTGACACTGATGATACATGAGATGAAGATGGAGCACCGGTAGAATGAGATGGAGGAGGAAACGCGCCCCAACACCGTGCTGTCCATCACAAATCTCACCCGGCCCGCCTTGGTGAGAGTCGAGAGGTATAGCCACTTAGCCACGGCGCGGTCTGCAATTATTTTCACCCATTGCAATTCCTTCCATCAATTTCTTCAGATCTCCAAACCAACCCTTAACCCCCATTACCATTTTGAGATCTTAAATTTCCTTTGGTAAATTTTGAATTTGTCACTTAACTTCAATATTTCATAATGTTACACCTCTCCTACACTTCCAAGTTCAAGCTTACTTCTCTAGTGAACCTTTTGACAAGCATAAAATCTCTCTCCAATTTTGCGCCACTCCACAGATTTCTATGCAATTTATCTTTGCTCCACTTCAGCTGCCTATGTCTATCTAAACATTTCATTGATAATATAAAGGTTTTCTATAGATATATTGACTGATTCCATGGCTAATTTTCATTTCACTAGGGCAGCTTTAGTCTGTGCGTCCCAGCTTCCAATACTTGAAAATCTTAGGCCCAAGTAATCGAAATTATTATTTTAGTAGCTCTGTTTACTCTCCGCTACACACTATTTTGCATTCTTAGTTTTACTCCCTTTTGAAAATTGTTACTTTTATTTCTTATAATTCATTATGAAATAGTCCCTTGTTATTTCGTTCTTAGCATGTTGAAGACCTGTTACGGTTATAGCTCCCGCAATTAGTGAGTGAGTGAGTGAGTGAGTGAGTGAGTGAGTGAGTGAGTGAGTGTGTGGTGTTTTAGGGCCCGTCGACAACAAGGTCATTTGGGCCCGTCCCGCAATTAGATCTAGGAGAAGTAAACTTTAAATTTCTTTATGCTGGACCATGTCAAACTTTAGTATTTATAGCACTGGTAGCAGAACTTTAATGGGCCTCATTAAAGTACACCTGTTCATTAAAGTATTTGTATTCAACCAATCAGAAGTAGCCACGTAATCTTTCGATTATTCTCGTGACGATCGACAACGGCAATAGCGCCAGTTAAGAAAAAAATCAATGTTTGACACTAGTAACAGTGACATTGAACTTACACCTCCAGAAATTACGGCAAAAGCACTCAATTTTACCAATAAATTGTTACCACAAAAGTCAATAAAGATGTACGAGAATTTCTATTCACAATTCATGGATTGGAGAATATCAAAAGGTGTAAATTCGTTCTAAAAATGTATTCCTAGTATATTTTGAAGATTTCTCGCAAAACCTGAAATCATCAACCTTGTGGACCCGCTGTACTATTTTGGAATCACCACTCAACTTTAGGCACCAAATTGACTTATCTAAATACTCCAAACGAAACAGCTCACTAAAACGTAAATCAGAAGGATATAAAGGGCAAAAGGTCAAATCCTCTATCTGATGAGTTGAAAATATGTATAAATGAAGCACCTGATGGTAAATACCTCGTGATTAAAGTAATGTTACAAATGCCTTGTTTTAATGTTTTTATGTTAAACAGTGCCACACGTTAACAGCTGTTTTTAGGGAAGTAATCAATATTTCTGCGCCTGCGTACTACGTACTACTTACCACGTCTGTCTTTAAACAAAGCAATAACGATTGTAACATATCACTCAAACCAGAAATGAATACTTTGAAATGAAAACTTTAATTTATATAGATGTATGATCGAGCATAAATATTCGTATGAATTGACTGCAATGGTAATTAAAACGTTCGGTTAAATTTACCTACAACAGGGTTTAAACTTCATATACTTCAATCTGAAGTAGAATGTACGTTTCAGACACTTTTCTATCTCCAGTGCATCATGCTTACGATTTGCGCAAAATGTAAAATAAGAAATTGCATCACAGTTATATTTACTGCTATCGAAATAATGCTTCAGTTGATTTAGAAATTCGACCCATAATCCCGGCATTTAAATGCAGTATAATTAGTTTCACTCTGCTTATATTATCTGGCGCATTGTGTATAACATAAATAAAATTTAGAGCTGAGAAATAACTTTAATTAGCTGTTTAAAAAAGGACAGGGTTTTTATAAAATAAGCTAGAATGTCGGCGATATCTACTCCTAACCCGTCTGCTATGTGTGGCCTCCAGCGTGGAGGTCAGAGCTCCTGACTAGAGCACAAAGGAACCTGGATCGATTCCCGACTCCGACGAGGGATTTATGAGTGGTGGAAAACATTCATCCAGTGCTCAAAACAGGATAGTGTCCATTCCCGCATCGTGGAAGGTAGTGGTAAAACACATCAGTATCATTTTGCCTAGTACGCCCTTGGGCGTGTCGTGGTTTTTACTCTTGGCCTAGCCTAATGAGACCGCATATGTATTCCGGGAGACCACCCGTTATCGTTGTAATATATATTAACCTCTTTATTAGAAAGGTCACCATAAAACAAGCAGTAAATTAATTTTTCAACACTAGTTTCATGCGGACATGTACGGGTATATATTAGTTTCATATTATCATTATTATTTATTATTACTATTATCATTACCATTTTCGTTGTTTGAAGCAGTTTAGAAATGAGAGATGAATGCTTCACTAAAGTGTAAACAAAAGGGGAATGTTTTGCACTTGGAATTAATAGAAAACGAGAATAATGCAACCATCCGGGAATTGAGTTGTGATGCAGATTGAAAGCGCCCTTATTGAGAACAGGGGTTTCCTTGAATGATAAATAGAATGTCGGTACAATGCGATGTTAATTACATAGCAGAAAACAGGAAAGTTCACCTCTTTAGTGCAATTTTTCTTCCAACGACCTACAGAGCTACGCAGCTTTCCAATAAATGTCTGTTCTAGAGGATAACCTATGCCTCATTAGACATTCCACGATTCTGAATGAACGTGGATCGGACTATTGTCTGTGATGCTCAAAATCTGTTTGAAACAAAATTTGATTTAGATATATATTTTATGTTAAATCATTAATCATTACAATTGTCTTGTCTATGCATGTGGCTGAAACTCAAGTTGCACTCGATTCTAAAATAATTAATTTTTGCTAATTTCCTTCACATGTTTGTTCAATAAAGGTAAAATAGAACACCAATTTTTGTGAGCATGTGAACGTTTTTAAAACGAAAGCAGAGTCATGAGTTAAATACCCCAATAAAAATATGACAAATCTAATATCTTAACTACTCATTTTATGCAACAAATAGTTTCTGACACTGAAACATATTTTGGCTTGTAGTATAATTCTGCGGAAATAATAAAACTATGTAGTTCTTTTACTGTTCTAAAACTCGGTTGTGAATTAAATATCTAAATTAGCTAGGTGTGATAAAAGTAAAATCATCATTACATGTGATCATTCATCTTCAACGAAGGTACACTAGAAATATGAACGAAATAGCATAGAAGCTTCATCATTGGAAACATTTTAAATTGGCTAAATTTGAGTGAAAGCACTACCAGAAAATCAGGATTTAAAACCTCCTCCGCTATTGTACACATCTGAGTAATTCATATAAACTTTGCTTAAGGGCATTGAAACCAAAGGCCAAACCTAGTTGATTCTCTCTCTACCATATGCTTTTTGCTGTGCAAAACTTAAGACGCGCGTTCTTTTTCTTTTAAGAAAAAAATTTAGCTTCACAACCTTTTAAGACCTTCAAATTATTAAAATATATTTGTGGTACATTCCACACTAAACAAAATATGCTCTTACTATAAATGTATATCACTTAGAATTATTAAAATTTTCTGAATTGTCTCAGGGTGCTTAGTCATTCGACTGTGCATAAGTTCGCTTGAAGCCAAATGCATTATAGTGAGTAAAGCTTCGGAGGTAATGCACTTAAACTTTGCTACAGAAAGTGATTTGAACAAATTCACGCCATGTACATATGCATACATGCAAGTTTAGTTTATTCTGGAGTTTAACGCCTGGTAAAATAAGCGTTTTCGATCATGTTGAAAGCATTCAAAACTGAATATTAGGACGTATCTATGGCGTATGAGGGGGGTGCAATTTCTCACGTTTACAGCGCTCACAGGTAGTGGCAGCCATGACGTAAGTTCGCTAGTTAATCCTATTACGGCCAAACCTGGTTAACCTGCCATTCGACAGTCAAGCCAAAGGGTAGTTGGAACAAGATCGCCTCTCCAAGATCGTCTTGAAAATGTACATACATTATCTAATAAATGATTAGGGCAAAACTGCGATGTGAACTACAACCAAATCACAGTTTGATACTGGTAATTGCACATATGTATGGAAACAGTATACGTAGGTAAACATTTCTTAGAAAATAATAGAGGCAGACTACCTCCGGTCAAAACTAAAACGGTCCGAACTGAAATTTCAGTATCTAGATTTTGGTGAAGTAATGAAGACGTATTAATCCAGCATGCCCTGTTGTAAAAATTATTCAGCATAGCAATTTAACACGTACTGTTTTAAAATGAACAATGGCGTGGACTTCTGTTTACTAAGCAAAACATTATTTTTGTATGTAGATGTACTGCACATAATTATGAGTCAGATTCTTATATTCTTAAACGTTCATATACCTGTGGATATCCTCATTATTGCTACTACTCGAGTTCCTAGATGAACCTGATATAAATATCCAGAAAGCGGGCGGTTTTTTACTTGCATCATGTCTACATTTTATAATATATATTTTAAGATGTTCTGAATGACTATATGAGTAAAATTTGTAGCTTTTAATGCCAAACTAGGTCAACTTGCAAGAGTCCTCACTTACATAGCCATTGGAAGTTTCCACATAGTTCGCCCAATGTGCCCTACCTTTCTCAAAGTGTGGTCAAAACTTCAAAGGGGCTAATATTACAAATTATTTGCATTTTCATACTACACTAACGCTTCATTTATATCGCATTTTCTCATTGCTTTTCTATGACGGTAGTAACTTAAAAATTAGTCCCCATGTTGATAAAAACTCCCATAAACATTTTGTAGCTGTCGTTGAGCTTAACGAAATATGCAAATATTTTTCCATCCCTTCCTCTAGAAGCCAAATGATGTGATGATTTGGTTTAGCCCTTCCCTGGTACTAAATGTCGTGAAACATTCGTAGAGGAGTATCCCAAATACTTCATTTCATACAGATTATAACAACCTTCTTTGTTAGGCTTTCATACCCCTGAAAAGTTTTTCAACCAGGGAGGGAGAAACGATATTGCCATCTAAGGGAACTGGCTACTTCCTATGTATATCATGTGGCATAATACTTTGCATTCTGATTTTGAAAGGTACACATAAAACATGTTTAAATGGTAAATTATAACACATAAAAATATTTTTTGTTCCATTTATACCTCGCCTTTAACTGCAATGGTCATATCGGCGGCCGTTCTCCTTTGGAACATATCGAAGGTGCTACTCTTGTTCTGTTGATTTTTATCATTACATCATACACACATTCGCACTCTCATGCATACTTCCAGACTCTGGGGAAGATGAAGAATTGTCTTAGACGGAGAAAAATCCCGGGACCTTAGCAGGGCAGGCAGGGGCTCCACCGACTGAGCTACGGGGTCAGCCTACAAAGACTTACATCATGTCCTCTTTTGCACTTTTCTAGATATGCCTTTCACAAAGTAATTTTCCTCGCTATTAAGGTTTCTTGTTCATCGGTTTTGGTGCAGTTTGAAAACGGGTATTATTTTTGCCAAAGCACTATTAAATTGGACGAGAAAAAATTAAATTTTAATATACATTGCAGTTTTATTGAAAAGTGAAAGAGGACGAGAAAATTTATATTTTGATAAATAATATTGCATACGCATTACCTCTGTGTGCAGCCCACCTTTATATAATTTCTTAAAACTGTTAGTACGAAAGCTTATTTTTCTCTGTACTTCATGCTAATCTAAATAATTCTATGCAATAAGTTTTATTACAAATTTCATTATGGCTGCAAGTTGGGTAGAGGAAATCAAATCTATAGTCAGATGTACAAAAGTGAGTGGCTATATCCTAGTCTAGAAGCTTTCCATAATATCGCGAAAAGCAGCTGAATAGCGATACAACTTTTAAAAGCTGATACTGTGAGAACTGTAAACCAATAAAACGCATATCTCAAATTGTTGATGCTACGGCATTTAAATCCCATAATCCCATATGAATGAAGATAACTTCACAGGCTGATTCCACAAAAATTTAAGGTATGTAATTTATTTGTGATATAAATATGTTGAAATGTATAGTACTGAAATGTAAATCTTTAGTCACTTTTGGGAAAATTAAACATTTCAAAATGTTTCTCTCTAAAGAGTAATTTGGTATGTGGAGATTTATTCGAAAATCGTGTGCCGCCTTTGAAAGCTCCTGAACTTAAATTCCAACGTTGGTATTTATCCTTTTTAAGTAATGCCTTTTACACACATGCACAAACATGAATACGGACCTCTGTTATATAATACTTATAAACATTTATAATTTCCCTGCCTCAAAACTTAAGTTACAAGTGAACTTCAGAATGCCGTCAATAGTTTGCATGTAGTTTTATGAAATATCTTGGAAGACAATTACCCTACAAAATGACAAACCTGTACGCACATTTTACACTAAATCGGCTGCAGAGTTACAATATTTATTAAATTCATTCAGTGATCAATGAATTAATGTATCTGTATAGAGTACGACGAAATGAGACGAACTAATATTGCAATTCTCTCTTATTTAACAGAATAAAGATGTGGGTTTTGCTCAACATAAAGTTAAATGCATGCCGCCAATCTTATAATGCACTATTACCAAATTAGGGGTATATTTGCATCCTTTTCCTAATGATACTGTATTCATTGTAGTTTTGTGCTTTTTACAGCAAAGTTTACGATCATTGTGGCACTATACTTGGACATTTTAAGAGTGGAACTATAATATCGCTCGGAAGGGAATAAAACGGGCTTGTTAGCCAAGATTGCTAGGCTTCAAATGATTTCCACTACTCCGTTTTCTTTATGACCAACACCAGAGTGAAACTGTTGTCTTAAAAACCGAAACGCGTAACTCTTATCTTGTTTTCTGTTTCTTGAAAATGACGCCAGATAGCGTGCGTAAGCGTCGTGCGTGCGTGCGTGTCTGTCTAAACTCGCGTGTTAATGATTTTCGAGGCATGGAACAAAGGCGTGTTTGCTCCCCCATCGTGCCAACCCTGGAAAATCAACACTGTGAATATAGTGCACGGAATCGTTTTTAAAGAAAGTGCTACTTTTTATGTTGGAATTTTCAGATGCAGCTGACGTTTTTAAATAAAAAACCGTATGAATCCCCGGTATGAAACGCATTACCACACGAACGATTTGCACATAATTATTTTGCAAGAAAACACAACACACCTTCATTGGGATAATATGAAACTCTCACAGCGTAAAGGAAATGCCTGCCCCTCTCATTGTAGGAGAATAAATAACACTAGTCTGCATTTTGAAAAACTTTTTGACAAATGATTTCTTAAAATTAGGTATTCTTGAATCAAGCTTTTAGGCTTATTCCAGAAATAACTTCCGTTTTTTACTGCGTCAGGTTTTTACACAAAATAGGAAGCAGTGTTTTGACAATTTTACTAATGAGCGTAGAAAAGTATTCAAATACCATTTCACATAGGGTAAGTTTTTTTCAAGGAACATTTTAAGAATACTCTCAAGAACTCCCCTAATTTCATGACTACACTTTAACAAAACAAGAAGGCAAAGTGTTTCATTTAATTTTTTCAAACTTTCTCTTTGACTTCCTTGGAGATTCTTGTAGATGACTGTCCCTCTTCAACATCCAACAGCAGTCGGCCGTCATAGTTTCATTCCATCTCCCCGGTACCTTGTCTCCATTTCCTTAATATCCCGGTGAAAACGCTCACCCTACTCTTCACTATAATGTCAGAGATTTTCTGGAAATTATTAGATATGTGAATGAAGAGAATGCGCCTTTACACTCATACTACAACCCTTCTTCCTAAAATTTTCCAACATTGACACTGGCCTTATAATTAGGAGTTTTGTTATTGCCTAAGAAGTTTTCAATAACTGATCGGAAGGCGGTCCATGCTTCTATTTCTCTTTCATTGTCTTCTCGAAATCTTCATCCTTCATCCTTCATCCTTCTTCTTTGAGGGACCCCCCCCCCCAAAAAAAATATAAAGAAATAAAAAAATAAGCATGTTACGCTTTTTTCATGAAGTCTGTTACATCAGTTCTCTGTTGAAACACTGTATAATTTCCACAAATGTAGCAGAAAAATTATATTCATAAACTTGCGTGTAGACATAATCTCTAACTTCAATCACGATATAGCACTGGTAATGCAAGCTTCTGATGTTAACAGCAATGCCCAAATTACAAATAGCAACCAGCATCTACAGGTGTAACAACCTAAAGACTCGCAAGTCTGTATTGAGAAATTTCCCTCCAAAAATGATAAATTTACCTTCAACAATACTCATCAACTGGTTTAACTCTCTATTTTTCAAGTGAAATTGTGAACAAATAGTACGTAACAGAAAAAAGCTAAAAGCAGTTCTGAAATCAGCATAAAGAGTGAGTCAGAATCACTTACTGGTTTTCATTCATCCTTTATCATGCAGACTAGTGTAATTAATTCAATAATTAGCAAATTAAGAACGACACTAAGTTCCTACATCATGGTAAGTTTAAGCTCTTACGAAAAAAATGCAAAATGATACAGAGATGCGTATGATAATAGTATTGTTATTGCGTGCTTAAACTTTATAATTTATCACATACAAGTAGCAGGTACATAAACATCAATTATTTTATTTAACAGAAACTTAAAGAAAGCAAATGATGTTAACTTCCGCGTGCAAGCTTACGTAATCGAACGCTGGCATGCTATATGATGTATATTGTTTTCGCAGTAAGTTCCCTGCATGAAGCAACATGAATATTAGAGAAATGATTATAGGTAAGTGCACATTTTGAGCATCAGTGACCAATTATAGTGTTTAAGATATGTATATGTCATCCATGTATTGAAACAATTTGATAATTGCTACAGTCCACCAGTTCTAGAACTTTATTGCGAGAGGCGGTGTGTGAATGTAGCATCATTTTATGTCAACTGCCTAGGTCTCTTTCTATTTAGCATAATATCACAAAGCTAGTCGTGTAGTAGTTATTTTTATACTTCATGTTGTTAAGAATAGTCAAAGAGATTAGTATTTATAATAAGATAAAGAAGTAATGTAAGGTAGGTAATGGTGTAACCATGACAACGTAATATGTTAAGTTGAAGTTTTAAAAGATTTTATTCTTCTGCTTATGAAAGTCTTGGGGGTACGAAGTATATTTGTCTATTCATGTGTGTGCAGAAACAATTTTGTGTGTGCATCAAAGGTGCATAAGTAGCGTGTGCGCAAGAAAAGAAATAGTTCACCGTGGAATCTGCCGCTGGTTCTAAAAAGACTACATTCATAATATTTGTAATTGTTTCAAAGAATTTAAAATTGTTTATGAGGAATTAAAATGTAGCTTCAGTCGATGATCGTATTTATAGGGAATGAGTGAAAAATCGTTCCATAAAAAGGGCAGTATTAATTAGTCCCAAAGTGAGAGTTGTTAACAGTAGCATCAGTGTAGTGGTGGTCTCCATGCCAACAATAACCTGAACCAAAAAACTCGTATGATCAATACATCTAGAAATATGACCTCCCATCAAACGCAAATCCAGCGTCATTTTACAATTTTGTGCGCTCAACCAGTTTCATGTTCGTATTTCACTATCATTTGAATAATTAGGCCAAATTGTGCAATTTGTGTTAATAGTCGTAAAAATTTTCACAGAAATGTTTAAATGTTATCGCTACCCATATTTAAATTTCAGTGCACGCACTAATCCGAGATGTTAAATTAGGACGTTTCATCTTTATCATCCAAAATATGTATATAAATTTCTAAGAAATGCTATCTCGCATTTCAAGAATCCCAAGCTAACCTGCCATACCTAATCCTACTAGTCCTAGTGTAACTAACCTAACTACTACTACAAATTTGCTGAAAACGAGCCGTCTGTATCATGCTTAATCTTACTCCGAGCCAAAATGTACTCAATTATTGCCAAACCTACAGCCCCTTAACAATTAACACAACTTCACAAACTATTCATATTATAATTTCATTATAAGCTCTAATTTATTCATTGGATTCATAATTTCTGTAATAATAGTAATAAAAGAAATAGCACTTAGGCGAAAATAGAATGCATTACCACCAGCTGTCGAATATTGTGGTTCGGGTAGCAAAGTCAATGACATAAACAATTATGTATTTACTAAACACCTGGCTGTAAATCTTTAACAAATCAATAACTTGCGGTTCATATTTTTAGAGTTATGAATTAAACTATTTCCTTATATTTGATAGCCATTTTTGTTCCATGTATATCCCGCCTTTGACTTGCAATGATCCTATCGGCAGTCGTTCTCCTTTGGAACATATCGCGATGGTGTAATCTCGTAGACGTTGGGTTGCTGGTACTTTGGAGTTTTCTTTTTAATCATTAGATCATGCACACATTCGCACTTTCATTCATACTTCCAGACTCTGGAGAAGATGGGGAATCATTTTGGTTGGAGAAAAATCCCCACCCTCAGTCGGGAATCGAACCCGGGACTCCTCGCACGGCATGCAGGTGCTCTACCGACTGATTGTTAACATTTACAATGTAAGATCCAGATATAATTTAAGTGGTAGAATTCAACTCTGAAATATTCTATAACCGGAACAATAATAGTATTAATAATAATAATAAAATTAATAATAATAATAATAATAAAATTAATAATAATAATAATAATAATAATAATAATAATAATAATAATAATAAAATTAATAATAATATAAAATTAATAATAATAATATAAAATTAATAATAATATAAAATTAATAATAATATTAATAATAATAATAAAATTAATAATAATAATAATAATAAAATTAATAATAATAAAATAATAATAATAATAATAATAATAATAATAATAATAATAATAATAATAATAATAATAATAATAATAATAATAAAATTAATAATAATAATAAAATTAATAATAATAATAAAATTAATAATAATAATAAAATTAATAATAATAATAAAATTAATAATAATAATAATGAAATTAATAATAATAATAATAATAATAATAATGAAATTAATAATAATAATAATAATAATAATAATGAAATTAATAATAATAATAATAATAATAATAATAATGAAATTAATAATAATAATAATAATAATAATAATAATAATAATAATGAAATTAATAATAATAATAATAATGAAATTAATAATAATGAAAATAATAATAATAATAATAATAATGAAATTAATAATAATAATAATAATAATAATAATGAAATTAATAATAATAATAATAATAATAATAATGAAATTAATAATAATAATAATAATAATAATGAAATTAATAATAATAATAATAATAATAATAAATAATGAAACTTCAGAGGATTTAATATAGTTAATGCACCTGCGTGCAGTGAAATAGGCAAAATAACATTAAATATTAGATATTGAACTTTTCGCCGAAACAGCATGAACGGGAAGCGGATCAAAAATACTAGTGATCAAAGCAGTAATGTTCACGATTTAGGTTGCGCCACTTTTTTTTCAACTAACTCTACCTAAAGAACCTTGGGCCAAGATCTGGCGTGCATATTCTTTTCCCATAGGATAGCAGGAGCAGGGACTAGTAATGTGGTCAGCATGACGATTCTCTCATCACTTAAGCGTGTTTGGCGTTGGCAAAAGTATCTACTGAAACGCAGCGAATATGGCCAAAACTTCCTGAGGCGATAGTGACAGAGATAACAGCACTTGACCCAGCGTGAGCGCTAGAAGCGCAATCGTCAGATAACCAGAATCTCCTGCAAGTTTCCCTTTTCTCTTTTCAAACGTGTTTGAACTGTAAGGGAGATTTTCAGGGACATAAGTAGGGAGCGGATTTATAGGCACTAAAAATGTGTGAAATAGGCAAGCAAAGAGGCACTAAAATGGGCACAATAAGCACTTAAATAGGCACTAATAATTTGTTAGGTAAACACCTAGAAATACACAATGTCAGTAACATGGCTCTTAAAATGCACTGTAGCTAATAGTACACATTATACAAAATTTCAAGCAAGGACTCAACAATGAAGATATAGGCATAGAAAATACACAAATTGTCGAAACCAAATGCTTTATTGGAACCTGTTGTTACGTAAATCACCTGTCACTATCAGCATCACACTTTGAATTATAATGGACAATAATATACTTTTCAAAATGTTCAGGAGTAAACTTAAGGCTTGTTTTCTCGTAAGATGTTCTTATATTGTGAGAAACTTCTTTCTACTTCGCACGATACAACCGGGGAAAAATTAAAATTTGCTATTTCTTGTGGCCTAGGGTCAGGCTTTTCATGCGCCACAGTTACTGAACTAGCTTCTGAAATATCACTAATGGTTGGTATGGTTTCCCAACCAGGATTTTGGCCTCGGTAGCGTAGATGGTAGCGAGTCTGCCTCATGTTCAAGAGGTCCCGAGTTCGACACTCGGTTAGGGTGAGCTACCTGGATACGGTTTCTTCCGGGGTTTTCCCTTATCCTGAAAGCAAATGTCAGGTATCTCTACGCTCCATGGACCCCAAAGTTCATCACAGTAATCCTAATATCACTATAAATGTCACGATGTGTCAGAAAGATACAAAGCACAGAACAAAAATTTATTAAAAGCTAAAGCTCCAGAATCTTAGTTTTTGTAATAAAAACCCTAAATGCCGCATTGTCGACTAAGAACAAATAATGAAGCACAGATCATTAGTAAGCGTTTTCCGTTCATTCAATCAGAATTACAGCAATTACGGTATCGTTAAACGAATTTTCGTACCTTCTTTTATAAATGCATTTCTGTAAAATTTTACACAAACCATTAATATTTATTGGTCTGCAGTTTCATTTTCAATGTTGGAAACAACGCCGAAAGTCTCCAAGCAATCGATTTCATGATTCCTTGTGATACATGTAGAAAAACGTAAGCATGAGAAAATCACAATTTTTCCATATAGAATCTTCGTCTTTATAGCCTAGATAATTAAGCGCTGGTCTTACACGTTTTAGTTGTAACCTGAACAGAGTTCCAGAGTGGTGATTTTAAGATTGGGTAAAACAAAAGCTTCGTGTCAGTACATTTACACACATTAAAAGAAATCTTACGGGAGTAAATTCCTGCTTACCAGCGGTACTCATTGTGGCCTGATATGATTGTTAACAATTGACACCATCAATAATTCCGTTAATAATTCCTCCCCCAAGTATTACTATTAGCTCAAGAAATAAGTATTTACACCAGCACAAAAATATCATGCGGCTGCATTGAAACTGCCAAAAGATAATACTCGTAACAAAATTGTGAAATCCAGTACACTGAGTTTGCAAACCTATACCTCAAATAAATATTATAATCATGATGAAATGCATTATACGGAATTCAACGACTCAAATATGCTTTAAGCTAAATCTTAATGTAAAGCCGATGAGGAAATTTTCCACATTAGGCAAATTTGTGCATTACTTTGCAGAACTGAAAACATTGAGTTTCTCTTCTTTCGGCTCTCCCCAACATACTAATTTGTGTTCGGCATAATGTTGCTACAGGGGCTGATTTTTACAATGTTTTTGAAACTAGAGTAACATAGTATTAATACAAACATGAATGATTAAACTTATCTGTTTCATACAAGGTTGGCAAAAAATTACATTCCCATCTGTGCTGAACGATGGATCAACATTTATCCACTGTTTAAGAAGCACACACTTCTGTTTCTTCTCTCTTTTGGCATATTTGCGTAGGAAACTGATCTATGTGTGCACTTGAAACACTGCTTAGAGAATGGGCTTTCCATTCCCCACATAAAGAGTGGTCATTTGTCAATCCATTGAAATACCATTTAGCTGGTGTTTGCCACTCGTCCTTGAGCGAATTCTAAAATTTTTCCATGACCTCATTAGCAATTTGTGACACGTCTGTGATGCAGATACCTACCTGACTAAACCCCTTTTTGTATATCCAATGTGCAGCAGTAAGAAATTTCTTCCCCGAAAACTACACGTTGAAACCAACAAATGTAAAAGCTGTTATCTCAAATTACAAGCAGAAGAAATTGGCTAACAAGGTAGTTTGGGGCTCTAATGGGCACAGTAGGCACAAACGTATGAAATAGGCATTTAAATGCACTATAAAACTAAGAAATTGTGCTAATAATTGTTGGAAACGTGTTTATAACTTAAAAGCCTACGTTTCTGAACAAAGGAATAAAATAGGCAAATAGGGCAAAATTCGCTGCCTAGAGATAAGAGAACGTTTTCGCAAGTCAAAGCTATTGAAGTATATGAATTAGTTTGGGGTGCCAAAAGTGCAATACACAGTTGTGACGACCGCTGTGATCTAATAATAATGACGCAGATGATTAGAAAGGTTTTGCATTTGATTCCGCAACGGATGAACCGTCTTGCAATATCTTCCTCCACTGGCACTAATCCTACCATATCACACACAGGTTGTCCTGCACTTATCAAATTTATTTTTGAATGTCGATTTTGTTTTAATTGAAACCCAATCTTTGTCATAAATATAATTGTTCTTCATAAGTATGTTGGGTTACACGATTAAGAAATAAATTGCATTTAATTAGGTAACTTTTAACGATAACCTGAAATATTTATAAATAGTAAGGGCTCTACTACAGTAACCCAACAATAATTTATACTAAATGCAAAATTTCACCTCTTAATCGCATTAAACTTCCCCTGATATGCCCCATAGTGCGGCATGCTCACCAAACAACAATCGGGGTTTGAGAACATAAGACAATTCCTTCAACTCAGTTACATCAAATCTGTTTTGAAATAGTCTCGAAAAATCCAGATAAAATAGAATACTTTAAATTTCTAAAGAAACAAGATACTTTTGGATTGCCTCTGTGTTGCTGTGATTAGCATGCAGGTCTTTAAATCCAGAGGTCTCTGTCGATTCCGGCTGGAGGTGGGAATTTTTCTTGAGCCAGAATTGAGTTTCCCAACCGCCCTAGAGTGGGGAAGCATGAAGGTGTATAAATTATAACAGTGAGGACTCATAGTAATACCACCTGTACAATCGGCCAACATTTCCTGATGAGCAATTGTTCCAATGGCATAATGGCGCCGATATGATTATATAGAATAATGGTGGTATATAAATGGGGCACGGTTAAACGACTCCTGTCTTTCTGTATCAACAGAAATAATACGCGAAACGCTCCTTAACGCTAAGTCGACATGTCATACATTCGCCCATTTGTGAAGTCAAAGCTTAAATACGAAATTCAGCTGTTCTGCTCCAACTGTGTACTCTTATTCAAGTGCTGAAGAGATGGCAGAACAAACAAAACCTGGTATAGCATCAAAGAGAAATGCCAACTCTCGGGAGCGTGTAGCAAACCTAAAATTCAAATAATGCACGAATGGCTTAACCCGAGAACGGCGGTTCAAATTTTCTAGCTGCTATCCAAAGCGATTGTGTCGACGAGCCACGATGTTAATCATAAAACGGAGAGGAAACTTTGTCACGAACGTTATGAAGATAGCATAATGGATGTTTCGTAACGTAAACGTCTATAGACATTCAAATTCGTTTAGATTCTCTTGTGAAAACGACACAATTACTCTGATGCTTTGAATTTCGTTTCTTCTTTCATTATGTTCTATGTTTATTTGGTTTTCGTATCTACTTATTCCTTTGGTATATTGTCATTAAAAGAAGACTACACAGCAAAATGATTTTTGTCTTTGTACAGTCTTAGTATCTAAAATATATTCAGTTTGGTATATCGTTTACCATTGAAGATACAAACTTATATTTTATGTGTACGTACTATTAAGTGATGATGTACCTGTCATTTTACTGAGTTCTAGAATTACCAAAGAGAGATTATTACTCCTACGCTATTTTGAGTAGGGAAGTAAACTTCAGCCCATCTTTTAGGGAAAGCTTTGTTGTGAATGGCAGCTTTTGTGAACTCATGTCATGTGGGCTCTCTTTTTGGGAAATTGTATTCTGAATTTTTTGTTTGAACATCTTTTTCTGTGAATGGCATTCTCTGGTATAAAATGGACTGTTCTCAAACTTTTTGAAAAATAAATTGTGATGAAACATACGGTTGGATGATCTCCCAACTTTGACTTGCACATATGAGCGTTAACCATGGCTGGATTGGGTCTGCTGTCTGCTAAGCAGTGGATTAACTTTTAATTACGCTAAAAATAATTCATATGTGATGTTTTGGAACCTTTTTGGTGTTAACATGGTTGGTTATTTTGCTAAAAAGGGAATTTCTGTGATAAAATACAATACTCCATGATTAGCAAAAGTATTGCATAAATTTAGAATAATGCACTCAGAAGGTATGCAGCTATATTCTGTAAAACCTTATCAGCTTTCCAAGATAGATTTTTTAGAATTAAGTCGTTAGTTTATAACTTAACAGTGGCAGTATAGGGATTTTCACTTCCTCTCAACCTTTGATTAACTTTTACGATATTTATTTATAACTCACAAATTAATCATGATGTGGGGCATGGGTCAGAATAACTACAGCAAATATTGTAGGGCAACCGTAACGCATAATAGCTTGCAGCTGATAAGACCAGAAACGAGTCGCAACCTTCCAACTCCGACCTCTCGGAAATTGTCCAGCACCTTCGGGACGTTTTCTCCGAGTTTACTCCTCATTAAGTACGGCGTAGTGTTCCTCTACGTTCCCTGTTACCTGATTTGCTAAAGTTTCCGCCTCATAAACGTCTCTTTTCCTAGCACGTAGGGAATGTGACCAACGGACGGCACAGAAACACAGCAAATGTACACATAGAAATAAACAGTTGCAAGCATGCAATTGCGCAATACCGGTGTTATCTGAATTTCAAGACTATGGTTGGCTCGAATAGGTAACAAGTTAAACTCTGCGTCAGTCTAACTTTCGAGCTTAAAGGCATGCATTTCAGGTTAACGGTTTACACTACAGTGGGAATGATATTGATCCTATCTGTTGATTGTGTTTATGGTTATAATGACATAGGTTAACTTTGCTCGACCTTAATTGCATGAGGACTACTAATTTGAGTTTATATAAAATTCTCTTAAGTCAGGATTGCTAACAAATTTACGGTTTATTGGTTGTTAGAAAAATATGAGAAACTGTCCTTGTGAGACGAAAAGCATAGACAGCCATAGTTCCGACCGAGAAAGTGTTGCACCAGGTAGGAATTGTCATGAAAAGTCTAAGAAATCCGTCATCTCGCATACTATATTTTATGGTTGACTTGACTGCTCAATCCTGTGATTCTCTGAGAATACTTAACGTTCAAGTTAATGTAACAATACTTATTCGCTCGACTTATCACAAGGTGCCCGGCAATGTTCCGACTACAGAAATGGATGTTTTTCACTAACTCTCAACATGCATCAGATTTGATAAAACCGAAAGGTAAGCGTAACACACATTCTTCCGTACCGTTAGCGTTAGCTAGAGCAGCAGCAGCTTGCCGTCAGCCGCCACCCCATTGCAGTACCGTGTGAGCCGCGGGCTATCAGTCGCATCATTTAAAAAACTAAGAATTGAAGTTACGGAATGCACGATAATGCGGCAGTCGTATGTCGCAATCTGCTGCCGTGATGGTTTCAGAGTAGCATTTATCGCACTTGTGCTTATTTCTTCTTCTATAATCTCTTACTCTTCCCTTTGCCAGGTAGTCTATAGGCACAAGTAGGTATAATAAGAGTATCAACATATACCCGCAAAACCTTACGATTTACTTTTAAATTAATGCCTTGCAGCATAAGTCATGCTTGAGGATGAATGAAATGGTTGAAATGATACTCAAAATGAGCTCAGGGCCAATGGAGCTTAGATAGCCAACGTTAATTTTCCACGATAGGGGGAAACCCCAGTAAAAACCTTATCCAGATAATTTGCCCTGACCGATATTGGAACTCGCAACCTCTTGAATGAGTTGCAAGCACGCTACCACAACTTTCGGTAGAAATTGTTATAAATAACGTTCTCTGCCGACAGAAGGTAACTTTGAATCTTTGTTCAAACGCTGTTAAAAATTTATTGTTGGAAGTTTACATTTAATGAGAAGCCCGTTCTCATGCATACGCGAAACACTTTAATTAGTCACTTCTAACTAGCCCGTTTTTCTCATGCAGCAAGATGTTTCATCACCGCTAAACCAGCAGTGTAACCACGGGTACTTTCACCACATTGTTTTTAATCACAATGTAAGAAAAACTTGTAACAGTTTGCCCTACGTGTACTCGTATAACTATCGGAGTTAATTGAAAGCAACTTGATGCGTACCTTGGTTTCGCCAAGCAATGAACGCACACGGTAACAAACTTCGCTTGCCTGCGGTGAGGAGTTAAGGTCAGAGGTCACCAACCAACTAGAACAGGCAAAAATCGTTATTTTTTAGTTTCTTCTCCAAGAACTACTGCGTTACAAATAACCATTTTAAAATAACAAGTGCAGGACTATTTCATACATCTGCAACAAGAAGATCTTGGTCCAGTGTCGAGTTAAGTTACTTGCCTTATTCGGGTTCTTTCACATCATGTAGTTATTTTTCCAATCAAGTAGTTATTAATGCTTTCCATATTCTTCTCTACCTTCTATTATACACGTCTGAATTCCAGTAGTAGGGTTGCGGTGTAGGGTTACGTTGCGGTGTAGAGCGTGTATCTCTGGTTCCCGGCTGCGGAAAGTCTATACCGTCCGTGAGGGTGTGGATTTTAAGCCACACATATAGAACTGGCGACCATAAAGAATCATGAGAAAAGTGAGGAGCTGCGATAGGCAGCAATTTTAGCCTCTTGAAGCAGCTTACCGCAGGGGATGGGTGGTGCTGGTGATATGGACTCCAAGTATCGTTTGGATGACATCCCACTTCTACCGTACGTAAATGAGCATGAGGCCGGCAGGATTAGGTTTTTCGTGAACTGTAGCATTACAATATTTATTTATATACTCATAATTACTACTCATTTAAATCCAGGTCCATTATTATCATAACAGTCGTGTATCAGTTTAGTTAATGCTATTGCTTATATGTTAGTCCATTTTATAATTATACTGACATCGCAACTGATGTGTTCACAACAGTCAAGCGAAATCAGCTTTCACGCGATTTACTGCACCTCTGACTTAAAGCAGGATGTGAATCCATTCCTGTTGGATGGAAATCGTGTCAAACGAACTCTACTCCAGGTAGTGTAAGAAACACCAGGGTTAAGTAACTTACAAACGCAGTTGTTCAAATATTATAAAATAAAATTGTAACTTCCTCTTTTTTAAGTGTACATTTGAAACACACATAGGTTTTGTACTTCCTCAATATTCTGCTAAGCAGTAATGTGCA
Source organism: Mantis religiosa (assembly GCA_030765055.1). Classification (NCBI taxonomy): domain Eukaryota; kingdom Metazoa; phylum Arthropoda; class Insecta; order Mantodea; family Mantidae; genus Mantis; species Mantis religiosa. The sequence goes on from CM060948.1 coordinate 77,108,837, forward strand.
ATACATTTGATATTAGACATACTGATGAAGAACAGAAACATTTAAGTTCCTTACAACCATTAACCATCACAAGCAAATATTTTCTTCTACTACTGAGGATGGTTCCGTCGTAACATTCTTCTCCTCCGATTTTTATTGTCGCCGATTGTTTAATTGCCACCCAATATGTTTACAAAATTTAGTGTAATTTACTACAACACTAGAGATGTCTGTTTCGGTAAGATTTCCATTCATTTCACAGACTGCACCCAAATCGGTCTGAGTGGCAATGGCTTACTGATCCCAAGGTCACGGATTCAAAATCGGCTCGGTTCGATCGTTTTAAGTGTGCTTAGCAGCGATAGTCCTTTGTTAATTTACTGGTATGTAAAAACTTCTTCGGGACGAAATTCCAGCACACGGGTGGCACTGACACGATCCTGACTAGTGATGGGCGAATTTGAATACAAAAAATCGATTCATTCGATTCTTAGTAGTTCTCGAGATGTTCTCGAAATCTGAATGTGTATTCGAATACAATACAAAATTGTCGTTTGCGTTTGTCCTTAGTGCCGTTCTCGAACACTTTGTGCCCGAAGTTCTCGTTAGGTGCAGGTGCACTGAGGTGGAATTTGAATCCAGATCTCGATTCAGTTTCACGGATTCTCATTGGTGCCCACAGATTCACATCATACAGGTCAGGCAGCATAGGAGAGAAGTGAGATGGTTGAAAATTAAACATTGTAAACAGATAGTGTGGGATATGTTTACTGTATAGAGAAAATATACTGTTTACGCGTAATGCACCTGCTTACATTCCAAAGTTATCGGACTGTACCAAAACAATTATTTCAATACGTGATCATATATTTAAATTACTAAATCGTGGGAGAAAGGAGTGTACATTACGAGATATGTAACTATAACGAATGAATAACTGTTTTAAATTCGAAACCAAATTCAAATTTATGTTGACGTACTATTGATTCCCAAGTACACCATAATATGCACAAGCAAATGGTCAATAATGACTAATTTCTTTTCGTTTTAACATATTAGTACGTGCTGTCACATTATTTTATGCTTTACTGCCGTATGCTTTGACGCTGCCTTAAAATATGTTCAAAATTTCTTGGCTTGAAATAAAATGTTTTCCTGATCAGAAACACCGTAGCATAGTGACCACATACCCAGCAAAGCATTTAGTCATGAGCGTTGCAACAGTGAATTAGAACAGGAATAAACGATTTAAGCTCGCATTTGCCAATTGTTTTTATCTATACTTCCTGCCTAAATAAAAAAATCTATCATCATTATTAGCATCATCAGCATCATCTTATATACATCATTTTCGTTGTTTTTGTCGTTTTTATTTCTATGTTCTATGTTGTTTTTCTGTATGTTTACACACATACACAGTACACATATCTAAACACTATGCCCAAGGCGGGACTCGAACCCCCAACCCTCTACGCAGAGGAACGCCGGAGACATCCGCTCTAGCGACTCCGAGCACTTGCATTAAATACACTACAAATTTTGTCGTTTGTAGCATCCGAGAACTTGTTTTTAAAACAAGTAAATGTTCTCGATCTTTCTAAATAAATATTATTTAACTTTCCTTCTTTTCGTCTTTTTTACTTTTATGTTTTTCTGTATTTTACCACATACACAGTATAAATAAATACCATACCAAAGGCGGCACTCGAACACGCGAACGACTGCGCAGTGGAACGCCAGATATATATGCTTCAGCGACTCCGAGCACTTGCATGAATACACGCATGTTCTCGTTTGTATTATCCGAGAATGTATTTCGAATACAAGTAAGTGTTCTCGATTCGCAGCGTGTGACATCATCCGAGAACTTGCATTCGAATGCAAGCCAAAGTTCTCGTTTGTAGCAAAATCGAATCGCAGCGTGTGACATCATCCGAGAACTTGCATTCGAATGCAAGCCAAAGTTCTCGTTTGTAGCAAAATCGAATCGCAGCGTGTGACATCATCCGAGAACTTACATTCGAATGCAAGCCAAAGTTCTCGTTTGTAGCAAAATCGAATCGCAGCGTGTGACATCATCCGAGAACTTGCATTCGAATGCAAGCAAAAGTTCCCATTTGTAGCAAAATCGAATCGCAGCGTGTGACATCATCCGAGAACTTGCATTCGAATGCAAGCAAAAGCTCCCATTTGTAGCAAAATCGAAACGCAGCGTGAGACATCATCCGAGAACTTGCACTCGAATGTAGGCCAAAGTTCTCGTTTGTAGCAAAATCGATTCGCAGCGTGTGACATCATCCGAGAACTTGCATTCGAATGAAAGTTTCATTCTTAAAATTATTTCATTCTTAAAATCATTCGCTTCTGCCCATCACTAATCTTGACAATTGACAGCGTCGTTAAAACACTATATATAAATATTTTTAAATTAATTCTAAGAGCTGCACATAATTCGATGAACAATGTTATACTCAGTGTGAAGTGAGGGGGAAACAGTCTTAACAGCAGTCTCAATAGCCTTAATAGCCTCGGAAATAGTCTAAATAGTCTCTGAAATAGTCGTAACCATTTCTGCTACGATTGGTGTGAATAAGAGTTGGCCTAGTTCAATATGCTATTTAGGCCCTTGATCCTGTGGAAGGAAGGCTAAAAAATGATTGACCTGTATTGTTTAAATGAACACTTGCTTAAGCATTTACGCTAGACGTTTCCTATGAAGGCTAAAATTACTGTCGCTATCGAAAAGCGTGTTGCTAAAAATCCCAAACTGCAACATTTGAAAGAAACGAATCTCATTTGAAAAATGATCAAATGAGGGGTGGAATAAATCTGACGACTATGAAGTTGGTGTAGGGTGCGGAAAAGACGGCGCACACAATAAATTCATTTCATACGTTATCTAAACTTCAACATTTTATTCACCAAAAATGTTTCTAAATATCTTCCTTAAGGTTTTTAGTGCTTTAAGGTAAGAAATGCAAAGAGAGATTTTAATATAATTTATTTTGTTACTTTAGTAAATGAGGGTTTAAATAATGAGCTAAGACGGTTTCCGCCGCGTATGATCACATATCATGGGTGAACAAAGCGAACTGAATTCAACTTCTATATTCAGTGGTTCCATTACTATTGAGCACTTGTTTCTAGCGCAGTGTGCTGATTAATGGACTGATTAAACATACACAACTCTCCCAGAAATAACTTGGATCACCAATTAGCTGTGCGTTTATTTTTGTGAATGGTATTCTCAGCCGTGAAGGTAGGCGGAGACAGATCCCTTAATACTCTGTCCAGCTCGCCCAATGTGAATGAAAAAATCTAACATTTAATGAATTTACTAATAAAACAATGAAAGATAAGTAAGTATTATTGCTGTTGTATTAATATCTAGGTTTTTGGGATATATATTACTGCTAATTGTAAGAAAATCTAGGTTTTTGCAACTTAATAAGGGGTAAAGTATCAATGAACAATGTTTATACAAATGAAAGGTCCGTAAATAACTGTTCATTTTGATTTAACGCTATGCATGATTTTCTTCCTTATTTTTGGGTTATTTTGTTCATATGAAAATGATCAAAGCAGTCCATTTTTATTAGATTTGCTTAATGTATTAGAGAAAAACAACGATTTCGTTGGAACCCATTTTATTAACAATAAAAATCTAATGTTATAACATAAATGAACAATGGAATTAATAACTCCCATAACAAACTGAATGGCCCCCCACATTCTCCCTCCTAATAAAAATTGTTTCATTGGTTATGGAATCGATTATATTAGCCGCATAATATATTTACGCCGTTTCTATTTGCTTTGTACACAACCAAGAGAGGACTGGCGCCTGCAACAGCAAATATTGAGCTGATGACCTCCATTCTGAACTAATCATGTATGCGAATAAATATATATAAGTCATTGGTAAAAGTTATCAATAAAATATTAAATTTTGAAACGTGGAAAAGTTAATGCAAACACGAGTTTGAAAGCGTGTAGAGAGATAACGAAGCAGAGCTCTGCTGGAAGATGGAAGAACTGACACACATTCAGAATTCTCACTGCATTAGCGAGGGCGGTGATACTTGGCAGCTTCATGGCTGTCTTGTACGATGGCATTAAGATTTGGCTGGCGGCTGACTTGGCATTTTCCTTCAAAATAAAACCTTGAAGCAGGTATTATCTTAATATCGTCATCTCTTTAAATGAGTTCATATTCATTAGCATCCCTAGCTGAAGAAGCGGTCGAATATACCCTTAGGTGAACTAACAGCTATTTCACAGTCAATAATGACGTCATTTCCTAGCCGTTCGCTGTGCTGGGGGAAAGAAATAAAGAGAAGGTATTGCAGTAGACCTAAGACTTAAGACAATCCTTTCCTTCTATTTTAGCTAAATCTACCAGGACATTTGAACACAAAAACATTTAGTATTATATACTTTTGCTAAGGGTTAGAGGTAGTTCTCACAAACGAAGACTTTTGAATTAAAGTTTGAATAAAATCTCTTTTTACTTCATATTGGGACTAAATCTTAAGATTACCAGAGCTGATTTTAACTCTCTCTCTCTCTCTCTCTCTCTCTCTCTCTCTCTCTCTCTCTCTCTCCTCTCTCTCTCTCTCTCATCTCTCTCTCTCTCTCTCTCTCTCATCTCTCTCATCTCTCTTCTCTCTCTCTCTCTCTCTCTTCTCTCTCTCTCTCTCTCTCTCTCTCTCTCTCTCTCTCTCCTCTCTCTCTCTCCTCTCTCTCTCTCTCTCTCTCTCTCTCTCTCGTCTCTCTCTCTCTCTCTCTCTCCCTCTCTCTCTCTCTCTCTCTCTCTCACTCTCTCTCTCTCTCTCTCTCTCTCTCTCTCTCTCTCTCTCTCTCTCTCTCTCTCTCTCTCTCTCTCTGTGTGTGTTATTTTTCTATTCTTAGATCAGAAAAACTGGTGTTTTTTTTTTCATATCTCTTTTATGGATTGAACCACTCGTTTATACCAGGTATTAGTACCCCATAATCCGGTTTCGTATAATCGTCTGTTCAGAATTAAAGGAATGATATGCTTGGGATATACGAAAAGAAGCAATTGATAAGCTTCTTAAATTCGTGAAAATCCTGTTAGACACCGATGAGCTGAATCATTTTATGTAAAAGGAAATTCCTTCAATAACCATTGTTACAAGCAGATCAAACTGTATACTCGAAACACTCCCATCTGTCGGCGTAGAGCCCTAAGGATGCCTTTTGTAGGTAATTTAATTATGCTGTGTATTAGATATAAATAATTCCAACGTGCCAATAAAGCAGTAAATTATTGTAATCTTACCTAAAGATTAATATAATTCGGAAACCAAAAAATAAATCAAACGATAAGAAATGAAATGGGGAAAGAACAGTAAAACATGGGCTAGAAGTGAGATGGCCTAGAAATGAGGGATTGGCAAACAAATCAAATTTTTCAAAGTACTGATGTTACGTTTGCATTACTTTCTCTATCCATTTATGCGACAGTTAGAATTCCATTCTCTTTATATGACAAGGGAGAAAATGGCTTTCCAGTTGACAAGAGTATACTTAATTGTAAATTAAAACCAATAACAAGGTATATTTCCAAAGCAGTTAATTCTAAAAAAAAAAAGTGCATCAAATGTGTTTTGTGTGCTTTGACAAGATCTGCGTTTTCTGTTCTAAGACGTTGTCTATCTTCTATGGCCTGTAAGTTACGCAAGCCATTTAGAGTAAAGAATATTTCAGTGTTATTCCCGTAAAATTCAAGATATGCGTTTTAAGTGTGAAATATGTTAAACATGCGCCGTTTTAATCAAAAACGCTACACCCATTTTTGAGAATAATTTTTGGATACCTTTCTGTGTAAGGGATAGTTTTAGGGCGGGATATTTTCTTGTCACATTCTTCAAATACTTCGAAATTAAATACCGAGTTTGGTATTTAATCAACTTTATTTTTTGAGTTATATTGTTTAGAGATCTCCAAGTACAGGCGGGTGGACACTTTTAAACGTCAGGAAAGCCTCAAGACCTATTTCTGAAGAAATTTTGAACTGGAAGTTTTAGATAGAATAAAGTTTTAGTCAATATAAGGCCGCAGTACAGGGTATTAAATATTGGCAACGATACACAGAAAAATACTCAAATGAACAAACTTAAGACTATATGATAAAGCTTGCTATGAAATAACGCTCTTTGTTACAGAAGAATGGGAAGATTTGTGTGAATAAATGGAAGGATTAGAATGTCGCCTGATTGGGAAAGTGAAGTGATAAGTGCTACATTTTATAAGATTTCTAGAAGATAGGCTTCGACTATCTTTTTCATTACAATAAAAGCTGTGCACGGAGGAAAAGTTACTTCTCCGAGTATTTTGGAACAAATACAGAGTGGGCCAAAAGTCGCAATCGGATACTTTTTAAGTTTGTGTTACAATAAAAAATTTCACAAGTGACGTAAAAACGTTATTTACTCAATGCTGCACTAATAAGGAATATAAATATGAAAATATAAACATAACTGGGCCAGCCAGTGTCCTTATTAAACTTCTAATATTGCGTTGTGTTCGTCATCATTTTCCGCGCACAGTTGAGTCTGTGTGCCCGCCTGAGAATATCGGGAGTGATCGTTCTGAAGATACGGATCTCTCTCTCTCTCTCTCTCTGTCTCTCTCTCTCTTTCTCTCTCTCTCTCTAGTTAAGGGATTCTGCTTTCAGTCAGACCGTGATGTTGCATACTTGCATTTCCGCCAATTGTTCCCTTGTTAATTTCTTCGGCGAACACTCCAGTGTTTCAGACAGAAGATTACTAATATTGTGACAGCAGTATTTTTAGGTCTTCTGCTGCGTTTTGCATCTAATGCAGAGCCTTTATAGAAAGTCTTCATTTCCAGTTTTCGGAGATTGGCTTCATTTGGAGCTACTTCATTGAAATGAAGACTTTGATTTCTTCGTACGTTTCGCCACTTCGTTGTTTTTCATGGACCCACACACTAACGAGACATTCTTCAGTCGTATATTTGCTTGTACCAGCCATTGCTTACAATACAAACAGCATTTCACATTGACAGCACCAACTAATAACCTACGAAAAATCTGGCTGGCCGCTATAATATAGCAGTGCCCTCACTCATCCGTAATTTGGAAAACTGATGCAGCAATAAGCATATGAAGGGGAGAAATGCCCCTCTTAATCTATGAATAGTTTTAATTTGTTTTCGGTTTCAGAAAGCGAGTTATTTCAACATATACATTATCCTATCGTGACTTTTGTCCCGCCCTGTAGATATGGGATATGTATCTGTCGGTAGTCAAAGCATTCGAAAGAACCTTTGGAAGCACTTAAGAATATGAACTGAAGCCATGATCTTTAAAACAGCTTAATGGTCAAAGGAAACTTGAGTTTATAGACTCCTTAAACAGAGTGGGTTAGAAGGGAATGTGTAAATATTTAACACAGAAGGAATAATGCATACACCCAAGAAGTGGAGTAGTATCAACAGTACTTAAGACTTGAAGATGGTAGAAGCTTCCACTGTACTGGACAATAAGGTCAAGTAGTATTATAATGTTTAGAAGTAAATGTATTAAAACGTTTAGTTCCTTACTAAAAGGCATTGTATGCTCTGTTCACAGCACTTAATATGAGTTTTGCGTTTCTTCTTGGTTTAAACTGTTCATTATCACAGTATACTGCGTTGAAGAGCTTCATGTTACTAGTAAGTAGGGATTAATTTCATATTTTTGGATGCCTATACATAGTTACTATTAACACTAATTTTCGTTAAAGACTGTTGTGTTGCCAGAAAGATGATTATATACCTATCGACTGCAGCACGTTGTAAGTAAATCAAATCTCAAAGATTATGAATCAATAATGGACTATATGGTAGTTGAGTTCTTTAAAAACAACAAAATTGTTTTGTGACAGACGTCAAAACCGAGTACTTCCCACAATGGGATGTCCATCATTCAGAATTTGGAATTCACCACTAGTTTCATGTAAAATCCAAGTTTTGGAAAAGGAACCTATACTTTCATATACCACACTTCCTCTGATGCGTTATACATATTATAAATTGTAACTACTTTAATTAATAATGATCAGTTGCCTAAAATAACACACACGCATACCGAAGTATTGCCAAAACTTAGTATTCGAAATATAATCAAACTTTACGAATTTGGCAAAATTCAGAAAGTTAAAGAATGAGTTTACCAAAAATTACCTTTGGCCTAACGCAGTTAGATTAAATGCCTTGGAAGGAAACCATCAGAATACTGGGAATTTAAAAATGGTTCTTGGAACGGGATTATTTCAGAGGGGACTCGGCAAGAAGGTCCAAACTTGGTCTATTATACCTACGCCCTAACTGGGGCTTTCCCGAAGAGGAAGGATCAGGTGAGAGGATACAGAGGGCGGCCGTCCAAAGGAACCACGACAGTGCAGGGGGCAGGGTACCTACGTATTACTTAGATGGAAACTTCCCGCGGCGGGCCAGGACAACGGACATCCCACCCTACCGTGGTTCGGAAACAGTTCCACCACGAGATCTGGGTTCGGAGACCGGCAACCGTCCTACTGGAGGAGGCATTGGTTTACTCAGAGCATATAATCCTGCCATGCACTACCGAGACAGTCACCAACACTTCTACCCTGAAAGAGACCACCAGATGAAAATAGATATGAAATGATAATGAAGATGAAATGGACGGACAGGAAATTCGGGGGATTAATTAACCTAACCAGTATTCGCCTGGCGACTTGGGGAAACTCCCGGTCACGTAGGTCACCCATGGGAATCGAACCCGGGCCTACCGAATACGGGCCACAGGCGAAACCGCCAGAACCATCCCCGCTCGGTTTAGAAATGAGTATACTTTTGTATAGCACTTAAATAAGAAAGTATGAAAATTTGCTACATTTACGAGTAGAGTTCAAGCTTGAAGTCAAATTTTAGTAAATGAATAAAATTGGAATCACATTATCCGTAAGAGAGAGAAGTTAAGTATGACATTGGGCTAGATTTTCTTCAATTTTGACTCGATCTCGAACGTGCTCCATTCGCACTCCAACGGTAACTGCCGGCAGGCAGCTATAACATCAAGTGCCAGGTTAGTTCTCCCAGACTTCATATATAGCGTCGGCGCGCGAAGGCAGCGAGAAACGAGTGCCACATAATAAATGAAATTTAGGAGAGCTTATTTACTGTTATTTATTTATTGATTCATTCATTTGTTAAACAGTGTTTGGTAGCACAAACAAAAATAAAGCGAGAGGGACTTGGATATATAAAATTCAAACGATTTTACAGGAAATAGGTATGGGTTCATTATGCCTAGATAGTGGAAGAATAGAAAAGGGATTCTGGAAAGAAGTAAAAACAAGAATTGAAGATATTGAAAAACAAGAATTACGGGCTAATCTTAATAACAAAAGATCTCTGAAACTATATAAAACATTGAAAAATGATTGGGGCAGGGAAAAAATATATTGACATCTGTGATAAAGTAGGACGAGAAGGGTTGGCATGGTTTAGAACAAGAGTAATATACTTAAGGGGTATAGGGAATGGATACATTAAGAGAAGATGTCCAATGTGTGAGAAAGAAGATAGTATTTGACGTTACATTTTTGATTGTCAAAAACAAAATATTGGAGAGACGAATTTCTTTTGCATAGGTGGGAAAACATAACAAATGAAATAAGAGGCAATCTTGAATATTTTCAAAAGAAAACATAATAAAACTGGGAAAATGTATTGGCAAGGTAAGACAAAAATGGCTTTGGAAAACAGGGAAGACTAATGAGAACAACTAGGAAAAATAGCAGAAGGTATAAAGGGAAACAAAAATATAGATCCCACGTTTTAAAATGCTCCATTATATACACCTGGGTTAATTATAATGGCGCATGAGAGTATGCAACTCCAAAATGAGGAGTATGTAAGATATTGTATTTGTGGTATATTAATTGTTATATGTATGAAGTTGTATCTGCTAGATATTGTAGTAAGAAATTGGAAATAAAGTATTTACTCATTTACTTAGTAATAGTAAAAATCTCGTACCCTAAGATAACTAAGAGTCGAGTGTCCCGGCAATCACCAATGAAGACATAAGACAGCAAACGGGATCCTATAACACAGGATCAATTGTATCTCTCCCCATACTTCATTTCTTCTACCGTCCTTAACACATAATAAAAAGCGTTCCAAAATGTGCCAAGTTCGAATCTTGGCGAGGGTGAGTTATGTCCGGGTGAGTTATGACGAATGTCCGGTAACTCTAAGCTCTATTGACCCTGGAATCATTTTAGCATAATTTTACCCATTTCATTCATCGTCCGAATTGGCTTAACATTGGAGGACGTAAATTTTAACAAAAAAGCCGAAAAAATCTGATACATCCATTTTTATAACCAAAGTACTTTACATTTCTTTCTCTTCCTCTTTCTTTGCTCACTCTCCTCGTATGGAGCACTTGCACATCATTTCAGAACTTACAAGTGAGCGAACTGAGATCAGCTGCCTAGGAGCAGAAAAACTCTGGATCAGTTAAAGTAGCCAGGGTAGATCAGCCTGAAGTTTGGCATGAGAGTAGAGGAGGAGATCATATGAAAGTATGAGGGCGAGATGGATGAAAGAAAAGATAATGGAGCAGTTGATGGAATGAATGGCGATGGAAACCAAGGAACTTGGACGCTGCGTTGTCCCCCACCCTAATACGGTCCACTGCAGATTGGTGAGATGTGAACTGTAACCATTCGGTCACGACACCACAACAGCTGTATAGATGATAGTTATTTGTATTTGCAAAATAAACCATTTAGGCTAACGAGCGAGAGGCAAAAGATGCTCCCCAATGATTCAAAATGAACGTATGTATGTCTGCCTCTAAATCACGATTCTCCAATGAACATTCCCTTCAGTGATCGCGTATCATAACTTCAAAAAGCATTTGCGCATAAACACATAAAGTGTTTAAAATATTACATTTGACAAATACCGGGTAGTTAAATTACGACTCGTATATTCGAGTTCACACACGGCCTATCTCCACTGCGCGAGACGGCCGGGATTCGTCGGGGAACTTACGCCGGCAGAAGCGGATTGGAGTCCTTACCTTGTAATAGATGCTGGAAATGTTGACCTGCTCTCAAACAGGCAGCATAACTTGTTTAAATATTCTTGCTCGCTTTCCGAAGCTCAGCAGCAGATGTTCTTGTGATATCTTGCACAATGTTTTCCCTAAATTCCCATAGTGTATGAGGATTGGAACGACATTTGTGACTTTTATTTATGGGGTTCTTTAAAAGGCAAACTCTTTAATCAGGAGAACTAGAGGGCCACAAATCAACACTAATTATTCTGTCATCCTCTGAATCTCGCTTGAACCAATCATACGATTTCTCTTCTGTCAAGCTATTGAAAAATGACGCCAAAATTAGCCTTTAATATCGCTCTGCATTTGTTTCATCAAAATATTTTTTTTATTATTTTTCAAGCACTTATCGCACACCACATTCCAATTTTCTGATCATAATGAGGTGTTTCATCCTGTAGCACAGGTTTATCTGATGCCCAGTATCGACTTTTGTGAGTATTCAAATATTTAATTAAATGTAAATAAGATTCACAGTGTAAAACTAAAGCTGTAAGCCAATGAAACCCCTTTCCACGAATTGGAAAATTCATTTAAAGTAATTCATACATTTAGCGGGGTCATTTGGCTTTAACGCTTGCACACGTGTGTAGCGTTGGGGCTTCAATTTTAACAAACGTGTATCGTTCCAATCCTCATACACTACAATAACTTAGGGAAAACATAGTGCAAGAATACCTGCTGCTGAGCTGCGGAGAGTGAGCGAGAATATTTACAAGATATATGTTGCATGCCTGAGAGCAGAAATGAAATGAAATGAAATGGTGTTAGTGTTTAACGTCCGTTTGTACTACATGCGGCACCGCAGGCGGTGACACTGATACATGAAATGAAGATGGAACGTCGGTGGAATGTGATGGCGGGGGAAATCGGAGTTCTCGGAGAAAACCCGCCCAGTGTCCTGTTGTCCACCACAAATCTCACTTTGCGGTCGCGTGGGATCAAACCCGGGCTGCCTTGGTGAGACCAGAGTGAGACCACTCTGCCACGGCGTGGTACTTAAGAACAGGTCAACATTTACAGCATCTATTATGCAGGCGTAAGTTCCCCGGCGATTGCCGGTCGTCTCGAGCAACAGAGAGGCCGTGAGTGGTCTCGATTATATTTAACTACCCTGTACCAAATGCGAGGCTCGATCACTTCAACCTCGCAAATACAGCGGCTCCAGGAGTTTTCTATCAAACGAAGTTAAATCACAGTATTTTAAAGACTTGGCACAATATAGTAATATCTTTCTATAATCTAAATTAATTTAAAAAATACATACCTTACTTCAGAGTTTTCTTTATTTTTCCACGTACCACTAAATGTATTAAGTATTTGGCATAGCTAGGCCTGGTCATTTCCCCTCTAGTTTCAACACCACCGCGTAGTAGTAGGTTATCTACACATGTAGCATGCCTATGACGTCACGTAGTCGCAGAGTGCCGGCCGATTCAAATATAAATTGGTACTATGAACATCGGGAGGTGTGGTGGAATTAGAAGCACAGTGAACGCATAATGCGTTACTAATTTAATACAGTGCGATTTTTCGCATACGCGGGGGGATTGCCAGTAAGTCACCATTGTATAAAATTATGGCGCAAGCCTTAATATGCCTAATTTTGCACGTCCTTCCGCTTGGGTCCCTTTTTGCTTAATACCTGACTGTACTTGTTGGACTTGCCTTCAGGTGTTTGATCTTCGCTCTCCATCCAACCTCACATCTATAATCAATGTGCGCGCATCTTAACCAGAATTATAGAAAATGACCACACCTGGTCATAGCATGCAATATGGTTATCAAGTCTTTCACACGTCGTACTCATGAACCATATCAACACTCGTCACTAAAAAATCGTTTGTTTTTTTGCAATGTTTTAAGTTGGAATGCAAACTGCGTGGTGAATGGGAAATACACTATGAACATTAAGTGTGCAGGTATTGTATGGACATTGACAAAAAATGGTAATCATTTGCAAATAGCACACTAAAGAGCGTGTCGTTTACTCTTTTGTGACGCTTCCAATCCATCTCAAACTCTGGCTCTTGGTTCCGCTGCAGTGTTACGTACGTAAGCTCAGCGTGTGCAGAAAGTTGATCCTCTAACACTGCTACAAACTAGACTATAACACTATTAGAGTACATATCACTGCGGTTTTTCAAAGGCTCTACGGCCCACGTTTCACCATATCTATCAACAATAAACAGGCACTGGTATAAAACATTTCTCTTCACTTCTAAATAAGAACTTCTGTAAACCAAACACGTGCTAGTTTCGCTATTTGCAATTTTTTATTGAGTATCCTCCCTGATCGGGCGGGTTAATTAATGACTAGTTTCCGGTCCTTAATGGAGTATGAGACGCGTGAGCTTCAAGACGTATCCTAATTCCAAACAATTTTTCACGTGCCAAATTGTTTGGCGATAACTATGCCAGTGGTACGAAGACTTGTATTAACATGCAACAACTTCTGCGTTTAATAAATCCATATCAATGGCTTGAAATAATTAGTGACTCATAAATTAAACTCAAATTTTAAATAATTTCCTTAATTCATTGTCGCCCGAATGCATATGCAATCACGATGACAAACTAGAAATCAACCAGGGTCATTTAACTTGTTACTTTTGTAAATTAGCTGATGACTGACACAAATATTAATGTGTTATAGAGATTCTTTTAGTTGCATAATGGTTTAAATTAAGTAAATTATTAAAATTTACTCAGGCAATAAGCAGGTTAAACCTTGGAGAATATAGTGTCACTACAAAGAAGGCAAGTCACCTCAGCAGTACTGCTTTTTGTGGCTACGTGATAAAGTACGTAATACGAAAGAGCAGACCTCACGCTCTGCGACCTACGGAGATGTATTTGGGGAGGAAGGGACGAACTGAAGGAACCGTATGAGATAACTGGCTATAGGTAGCGGACCACAAGTATGTGTGGAAGGCCGTAAAAGTTCGTGACTTCAAGACTCGTCCACTACTGGAGCCACTCTGAGAAGGGAATAGACGCCCATCCACCCAAGGAGTCCTCTAGTATGTATCTGTGCTGAACAAATGGCGTGCATGCTTGTTCTAAGAAAGTATTCTTCGTGAACGCAACAGGGCTGATTGATTGGATGGGTCGTTCTGAGCAGCTCTGGTAGCGACACTAGTCTTCTAGCCAGGAACTGTTAGATTTCCTCACCAGTCTTAGCCTTCAACCTATAGCTTCCTTAGTTTCTTTCATTTGTTTCTCCTGCAAGTGGTAGACGCAAGAGATCCCGTGCAGGTCGCAGTATATGAGGTGTCCCTCTCCCTAATATACCTATACCCCATATTTTTATTAATTGTATGCCTGAAAGGGATATCAGGCTCCATGAACTATTTAGTGTTCGTAGAAAAATGTACTTTCATAGCCATGGACGTCCAGAGGTCTTCAAAATCTTTCACAAAAACATAGCCAAATATAGCAGCCAATTTATGTTACCTAAATGTCAGACGTAAAATATTTTCCGCCTGATACGCGATTTCCAGGGAAATAAAACGATATCCAAAACTAGAGGGAGCAACCAAAACCTTAATTTGATCACCTCAGTTTATCGGTTTCGAAGGTTATTTCACCATTAATCGAGAATTGGAAAAAGAGAAGGCGATAGAATTGCATTCCAGGTTTTTAATTCACAGCGAACAGAATATTGAAAATGGAAAGTGTGTCGCTTGGAATATTGATAGCTTCATGGAAAATTGTTTTTGCACACTGATAATAGCATTTGCTTAGAATGGATAAATGGCGCGGTTTTCCTCTGAATGAAAGCTTTAAATTTCAATTCAGCAAATATTTTCAGTTACTATTTGTGATTTAAACTGCGAATGAATCTATTGGCAGCGTAAACGAAAGTGAAAGTAGTAGGGACTGCAGCTGACAGGAATGCTTCCTTTTTATTTTATTTTTTCCCTCCAAACCTGCTACTACGGAGAGCTCTAGTAACTGTTATCGTAGGTCACGGCCTCCGCGATAACCATCCACAGTAAAGATAGATACGCACATAACACAGATGATTAGGAAAAGGAGGCATTAAACTTGTTGAAGTTTTTTGGCTTTTTGAGTTTGTCACTATCTATGAGCGCATTTGAAAACGATTGTTTAAATATTTTTCCTTGTTCTGACGCTCATTTGAATCCCAGCATTTACAGTATATGATCTTGCAGGGTCCTTCAATCTTAGTTTTTATTTCTTAAAGGATTTCACATTTTACGTTCACCACAACGAATAGCCGAGCCTTGTTACAAAACTCCAAATATTTCTTGAGGCGTTTAACAAGATTATTTAGCAATTAATAAATTGCAACAAAATAAAGCAAACTGCCGAATGTTTGATCACTAATGCAGAATGCCAAAGAAACCGACTAACGCGACTCAGTGAAGTACATATACTATAATTATATGATTACATTTAAATTGATCGGAATATATATATTTATGTAAAGTTCGCCTTATAATGAGTGCATACTCGAAGTGCTCCGTATACCAGATGAATCAGATGGTTTTCATATTTTTACAACTCGCAGATTACAATCTTGCTAAAAGAATCAGCATTTTATGGCACACCAGTTCACCAGATCAGCTCACTTGCGTAAGTGAAATGGGGAATAGTGTTCCTCTTACTGTGAGTGTGATAAGCTCAAGGCGGTGTATATGCGACTGCCCTGACTCCTGCACCCCAACGCACTCAGGATTTTATTTATCCTCTCTTGCGCTTATGGAGTGTCACGACGTTTTCCCAAATAGTTTCGTATTGGCCTAGCGTAATTTATGTTGTTGCATAAATCCAAAGCAGCTGTAGAAAAATTAGGTCAAAGTAGTCTAAAAGTGGTGAGATTCTGAAATGTTTCGATGTAGAACATTTCCGTACAGGTTCGTGTAACTGATGGGTTACCACTCCAAAGAATAGGGACTTCATGCATCAAAATACCTTTTGTGAATTCAATTTTAATCTGTTATTCGCAATCGATTAAGCGCATTACCCAAATGCTAATTGTGGTCGTGAAATTGCTAATATGGTGTGCTATATTCAGTGCTAAAGAAAGTGGCCTAATTCTAGAACATTAATTCTTTCACCGGCTCATACATATCACCGTCAAAATATGTCTTTTAACCATTTTAAAATATGTAATTTGATTGCAACTTTCATATTATTTAATCTAGAACTAAGCTTATATTGTATGATATAGGAAAGAAATTTAGCTACTTTCTTTGTAGCATTCGAACCCTAACTTCAATTTCGTTAACACTCAACTTAGTTTCTATACCAGTTAACCATTTGGGGTCCAAGAGTGCGTTTACTACATGACAAAGCGTTGAGACGTATTGATCTTCAATGACAAAGCACTGTATTCGTTCGGTAACGTGTTTATAGAGGAGCAAAATATTAATTACCACTTGGAAGCTCTGTCTCATATGAGATGTTAGGAAATTATTATATACCCGAATGTAAATTATCATTTCAGCCGCCCTTTTGTCGCTTGACACAAACGGATTTCGATTCCCTCTTCTTTCTCCTTTTCACAATATTCAATCACGTTATGCATGATTTCCCGCGTCTGCCGATGTATGACACGTTGCCGTCTAGAAATAATTGCATCTGAACAGAGTACATACACTCTCTCGCGGTGTATGTGCGATAGGCTTGCATAAACATCTGTTGGTTCACATTCCTTCGGATACGTTCAACGCTTTGTATTATTGTAAATATTTCTTATCTGAATACTTACAAGGTAAACAAACTTCACATATTTTATAGTCTAAAACCATTATTCGAAACTGCAACTTTATAATAATATGACAGTTGATCTTAGGTATGATAATCAAATTTAGGAACCATTTCAATGCCAGAATTAAATGCTTCATTTCTTATTGTAGCAAGTTTACGCCCTACCCGTATTAGATATATGTAGTCTACCTCTCAGCACATTTACGTCCAAAATTTTCTCTTCTATTTTGACATTGCCTCCATCACAAGGATGGATTATTTCGCTGGTAGATAGTGTGTTTGGTAGGCATATGTTTGAGATAAACCTCTCACTGGACTTGACCCTTAAATTGACTTGTCACTTTGGGGCCTTTTGTTTCTCTTAATAAGTAAATTGAGCTCTAAGGCATGTGCCGAAGACGGAACTAACAATGAGATTTTTTTCAACAAGATATAGAAATTAAAATACCTAAAGAAATTGTTCACTAGATGTAATAAATTTAAAGTATTCATCATAACAAATATGGGCTTTATGAAAGTAGCTGTTTATTTATATGAATAAATGCCATAGTTCACATCACCTACTAAACTTAAAGGAAGTTATATTTATTTAACAAAATATCGGTAATTTGCACATTTTTACAACCCCGCTCTTCATATCTTGGCAACGGGATAAACGATTGCGATATAGCACAAGTTATGAACCAAACTCTTACATTAGCATAGAGGTTTCCACTTTTTAAATTGTTTTCTTTTTAGTTTACGATCGCGCCGTGGCCGAATGCTTAGACCACTCGACTCTCAACAAAGCGGCCCGGGTTCGATCGCAGGCAACCACATCTGAGATTTGATGTAGACATAGTGGCATAGGAGCGGGTTTCCTCCGGGTGCTTCGGTTTCCCCTTCCATGTCGTTCCACCGGTACTTCATCTCCATTTCATGCAACATCAATATCACTGCCTGCGGTACAGCATGTAATAAATGCGGGCGTTAAACACTACACTACACTGCGCGCGCGCGCACACACACACACACACACACACACACACACACACACACACACACACACACACACACACACACACACACACACACACACACACACACACACACACACACACACACTTTTTAAGTCTCGATGCGAGCAAAAAATAAAAAAAAATTGGCTACAGGGTGCAGCATAAACATTAGCAACCGCCAAAAAAAAATTAATCAGCTATGTAAAACTAGCGGATCATGTTCTTGATTTCTACTTAGCGAAGAGTGCATCTGTGCGACCCGCTCGGCTCTCACCAAGGCGGCCCGGGTTCGATCTCAAGCGACCGCAAAGTGAGATTTGTGGTAGACAACAAGGCGCTGGGGCGGGTTTTCTCCGGGATCTCCGGTTTCCCCCGCCATGTCATTCCACCGGTGCCCCAACTTCATTTCATGCGTCATCAGTGCACCGCCTGCGGTGCCGCATGTAGTAAAAGCGGGCGTTAAACACTACATGTTTCATTTTGTCTCTGCGATAGTAATTCATGGATTCTATCACAAATTAATTGGCAGGGATCGTGTTGTAAAACAGAATAATTAAATTTGTTAAGTGTTTATTGTTGGGCTAAAAATGTTTTACCTCGTAACCCTTTCGCTAAGGGTAACGCAGGAAAACAGAGTAACCATGTGTGACGTAGCTGTGACGTAAGATCGGATAGCGTGACGTCAGTTTGCCACACCCACAGCATAACGATCGGCTTTACTTTGCCATGGGTAACTAGCAAACTGATGACGTGTTAGCCTTATTCGTGTCGTAGTAATAGTTTCGCGCTTGTTTTGACGACTTGTATATTCAGGCAAACGGCGAGGTGAAGGTATAACAAATTTGAGCCGTAGCGTTATCATAGTCAAGATGTAACGGTAGTTCTTCATGTTGAATGCATTAAAGGTCTGTGGTAATCCCATACATATTAGTTTGCGCAACTAAATATAAATTTGATTTTACAGTAAACTTACTTTCATCCGCACTCGTGCCGCTGCAGAGAAATGATTTGTCACATACCGATTAGACGTTTAACAATTATAGTTCTTGTAAATGTAGACCAGGGCCGAGGAATGAGCATCTAAAGCGTGAAATGTTTTACACTTGCAATCTCCCCTCCCTCTTTCCTTTGACAGGTAAACAAAGAGGTGACGTGTGCCGTAAGTGCTGGTCATTTGCGTTTTGGATGGGACATTCTTGCACGTAATCAAATGTAGACTTTCGAAATCAAGAGTTGTCTAGGAAAGCACAGAGGATGTGAATGGCACAACAGAATATGAGTGAAGCGCGGAGCTATAATGATAGACGGCTCATACTGGCATTGTGTGGGAAGCCGCTCTGCCCAAAGCCACCGGCCCTCGTAGCCGTGGACGCTAGAGCGTATGTCTCTTGCGTTCCTCCGTGTAGAGGGTCGCGCATTCGAGTCCCGCCTTGGGCATGGGTGTTCATGTGTACTGTGTAATGTGTAAAAATATATAAAAACAACAAGGTAGAAGTAAAACCTGTGAAAACAAAGGAAAAAGAAAAATATTTGATAAAATGTGTAGCCGCAGGAGGGTAGAGCAATTTTATCCTCGTGGTATGCGTGGATATGTATGGGAGTAAGGATGGTTCTACTGACACTGGAATGCAAGTTTCAAACTGGTTTAATGACTGTTTCTTTTTATCCTCACATCAAACTTGAAGTTGCCGACCAAGGGTTACCAATATATCACTGTTCAGAGTGACCGTATGTAGAATGCTTATTGCGCGATAACACTTAATTCTTAACTCACGTAGGAACCGATATACCTTTTCTGAACACTTCTGGTCTGCCTTCGCCCAAGACCCAACCAGATGTTTCTTAATGGCTCGCCAACCGCGTTCTGTCTGTCCTTACTGGGGCAGAGAAGGTGTGTGTGTGTGTGTGTGTGTGTGTGTGTGTGTGTGTGTGTGTGTGTTCACCTCTGGAAGCCCTCTCTTTATTCATACCAAAGTTCCTTTTGTGACTATTTTGTCCATTGTGATTATTAGTCTCGGTCATGTCATTAAGGGTCCGAACAGTGCCTTTTCAAACGGAGTCAAGTGTCACCCACTGACAATTCCTGCTAAGAACCTTATTTCTTACGTTTCTTTTGTTAAAACGATTCAACCCAATGCACCTGCACGTGTTGTAACAAAGATACAATATGCCTTTGAAATCCATTACGATTCTTTACTCATTGCAATCCTTAACTTCGGTATCAAATGTGTATGAATATTTTTATTTTTAAAAAAAGCCAAACATGAAGCTAACA
This sequence comes from Mantis religiosa, assembly GCA_030765055.1. NCBI lineage: Eukaryota > Metazoa > Arthropoda > Insecta > Mantodea > Mantidae > Mantis > Mantis religiosa. Next base: position 77,128,974 of record CM060948.1, read on the forward strand.
AAAGCAGAATACAATTAAAATTTTTATTACTTTTATTTTGTGATACAATAGTTGTTATAAATTGATAAATGTTTCCCATATGCTGCTTAAGACCAAATACTTTCTAAACTGTATTCTAAAAAGCAAACGGCATAATCTATCTAAAAAGTGCATTGACATTGTTTGCAATATACACTGTTATATAATGACGTAATCATGATTCTTCTCTAATGTACACGATTGGTATTCTTGCTGGTTTATTTTTTAAATATTAGTGTTTCAGTGTTCGGCTACAAACTACATGTACTTAAATGTAGAATACATTGAAGATGTTCATCCGAAACGCTTCTGGGTAGCAGGTTCTTGTTCAGTGTCAATGTTATACAGTTGCTCGCTTTGATAAGTAACATAGACATGGCCAGTAATTTGCTTGCAAAAGGGTGCAGCTTGGGAAAGGTGTGTACAAATGCAAACCATGTTTTCCTGAACTGAGCAATAATGTGCTGCTGTGAACGTTCATGGGCTCCAGTATGAGTCGCACTGAAATGACGACTCATTAAAATTGACGACTTAGAATGAAGGTCCAATGTTGGGAGCACATACAAGCTACCACTGCACAGATAAGACTGCCTGATGGCCATGAACCGAATCAACTGGTTCAGTTGGCAGTGTTTACCTGTTTGTTGAAAGTATGGGATCATCAGGGAGGGTAAATTCACATTTACAGTGCCTTCCTTCCCGGTCCTGATGTAGAATTTTAAGGTTGTATTCAATATAATGGGAAGTTATTTCCCAGTGCGTTTCACCGTGGTCAGCATGGAGATGAATGTTCCAGACATTTCGACCGCGACACTGAAGATGTTCATCGTAGTTGTGGTAGAAACATCTGGAAGATCTTAAATCCAGCAGACCACGGCATAACAATTTGGTTTACTTCCAGGTGTATGTTCTTATACACATTTTATTTCAAAAGTAGTAATTTAGTCGTGCTACCCGACGAAGGTGAGTGAAGTCTTCTATACCGCAGCGTTATGTCCATGAATATCGACATCATCTCTTCCGATATGACTTGCGTTGGAAGACGTTAATTAGAAAAGGAATCGACTTCGTCGGTTAAGACAACTAAGCAGGTTGTAGGGTATGTGTTGCACGTGTGTCACCGTAATATCCGAGTCTTTCTGCGGTTTCACTTGTTTCGGTACAGTCGAAAGTTGCCAACTTGAAATTCCTTACCAAGTAAATGCTGTCCGCCTCTGTAGCGTAGGTGGTCACGTGTCTGCCTTGCTTTCAAGATGTCCCGAGTTCGAATCTCAATCAGGGTGAGTTATATGGAAAATGTGTTTTACCCTTTTCCCTTATCCTGAAAAGGAATATCTGGTAACCAAGCTCTATGGTTCCTGGGCTCATTTGAGCATCATTTCATCCATATAATTCATCGTCCGATATGAGTTATCGTTGGAGCACGTAAATTAAAAAAACATGTTTCCATCACTCTTCTAGCGTTTAATTGCTAGATTCGCTTTAGTTCTAAGTGCATTCAAAAGGGTCAAATTTGAAGTATTGTAAATACTTAAAATGCAGTATACGTAAGCTTTCAATGATTACTTAAAATTATGAAAATATCAATATAGATCTTAATGATGGCTCTACGAAATTTTGCCTATCTCTTTCTTAACCTATTGCCAAATATTAATTTGGTTATCGCTAAACTATAACCTTCAGTTTCGAATTACCTCAATGGTTTAATAATTTAACCTGCAGTGTCTTTCTAAATATATCTAGGTATAAATGTGATGCAGGAAGGATTATTTATAAGGTGATGAATATATACTTTAAGTAAGCCCAGCTGAGAGTTTCAGGGTGAGGCAAGTAATTGGTGCTTTGCGTTACTATCACGGTTCTTGGAAAGCTGGATGTTGAGTGTAAGCTGATTTAAGACTGAGCAATTCTTTACAAAAAGAGAATGTATAAAATTCGTAGAATTTAACATAATAAAGTAGCACACTTGTTTCAAAATAACAATAGATAATTTTGTGTAAGTGGTTCACGCAATGTAGGAAAGTTGTTAGTAGTAGAAATTTAGCCATGGTTGAAGTAGAGCCGGGAACGTGTATTACAGATTCGGATCACTGACTCCGAATTTCAATCGGATCACTTGCTGTTCTGCGCATTAGCAACCGAAGTTATTATCACTCCGACGTGCAACAACTAAGGCTTAGCTTCGTTTTTATTACGAAAATAATTCAATTTTCGAAATTTAACAGTTGGCAGTCCTTTCTAGTTATACACAGTTAGTAATAAAAACATGCATCATGGAATTAAACTAGTGTTATCGTTTCCACTGCATTCACGCATAACGTGAGACAAAGGTTTTACAGTTCTACCGAGGAAGCAGCCGATAGCAAAACAGCACTGAACGATTCAGATGACTTCGGAAACCTAACGGACCAGATAAAGTGGAACGTTGCTTCAAAATTGTTGCACTTTACTCCACGGAAAAGAACGTGCTTCAAAAGAATGTCATTCCAATATATAACGTGACACCATCTCCATGCCGAGATTCTTAAAGTTTTCAAAAAAGAAATTTAGTACCTAGTTGTCAAAAATTTTATATAATTCCCTGAATATGTAATACAAAAATTAGCATTTTCCAAAATGTAGAACGTTTGATTGCATACTTTAGGTACCTGTTCGAACTCTTTGTTTATCCATTAAGGATGTGCAAGCAATTGTTCCACATTTTTCCAATAGTATATTGGTTATTTCAAAATTAACTTTAATAGGTGAATCTATAATTTATACGTTTTCTTAAAGCGGGGAGATGCTTTACCTTTGCATATATTGCCTGGAAAGGAAGAAATACATTTACGTTCATAGAATATTCAAATATAAATTTGTAAAATGATCTGATTTCTTCAGAGATTTTAATTTCACTGCTTCATTGATTTCTTATTAAGATTTCAAACGTTTGCAACAAAAAGTAACCGTCTATTTTGAGCTTTAGAAGTCAAAGGTACTTAAATTGATAATTTCAGCATGTCCTTGCATAAACCTCTTGTTTGATACTTTGGCTACCCTTCTAAAGTTCTTAACATATAGCTTAGTCATCACATATAAATCATTGGAAAATGCAATACAAAGTAGAAAATTATCAAAAATTCTATGAATAAGAAAAAACTGTAACCAGAATGAAACGTAGGACACACAAATTACCAAATAGGTTGTAAAAACTCCCACCCACATTAACTACTCTCTTCTCCTACACTGTAGCCTTTACCGGTTTTCACTTGCTCAAACGCCATCCGCTATGGCATCCAGGCAAGATCGTTCCCCGGGAGAACTCGGAAAACCAAGGAAGAAGAAGTCCCTTCCTTTATAATTTAGTCTCCGCACTCTAGTAGAATTATCTTTTAATGATTTATTTTTTTCTGATAGTGGACAAATGTGTTGCTCTTCATTCTCCTTTACTTTAACACTGCATTATTCTAAGGCAGGGGTACTCAACCGCTGAACACGTGCTCGCTTTCCTTACACAGGTTATTCCCCACCCCCTCCCTACCTGTGAACAAGACGAGTGACCGGCCTAGCTGTCAAGAGGCGAAGAATGTGTATAGCTTTTGTCTTTCATTAATTATAAGAAATTATTTAAGTCGCCCTGCTGGAATAGAGCTTTACAGAATATTCAGAGAAAATTTAAGAAACCTGTATCTGCCTTACTCTAAAAATAATCACCTACCATTCTCGACATTTAAATTGTGCTTCTTTGCTTTCAACAAATATGTTACATTAATGTATTACTGTATATTGAAACATTAGCCTAACAGGCTTCAATTTTTTTTAACAATGGTATTAGTTTGGAAAGGTAGAGCCAGACTGAAAACTTCAATGCCATAGCCGGGATTTGAACCACGGATCTTCAGGCCACGGATCCCGGCTATGGCATTGAATTTTTCAGTCTGACTCTACCTTTCCATATTTAGCCTACACAAGGCCAGTGTCAAAGAACAATTAATTTCCATTAATGGTATTAGTTGCCTACAAGGGAAGATCGTTTGACAGGATAAGTCGTCGCCATGTGCTGGAATTTCGATCGCAGGATTTGTTCTACAGGTCAGTAAATTTCCTGTCTTATGGCTGTAGCTTTTAAGACTACTTAAAATGCCATCGGTCCTGGGCGGTTTTCAACCCGAGAACTTGCAAGCAATAGGCCAACGCATAACCGAATGAGCCCCTCGGGGTGTTTTTCCTTTTTTTTCCCAGTTGAAGCCCACTTACTGCAATTTTAGGTGAAGTATAGAGAGAAGGTGCAGGCGATATGAACGTACAGTATTTGAATGCTTTAAGCCACATGTCCAACACCACAAAACCTGGTAGAAAACATCTGCCATCACTTGTATTGCATTTCCTGCATGCGAAATCCGTTGCTCAATCTACTAGTTCTAATACTACTTTGCGATAAAAATGTGGCAGGTGCATCACTTGAGATTCGAGGAAAACTTTGAAACACGAGACGAAGTCAAGTAATTTCTACTTTACCGGACGAGGTGGCACAGGTGGTAGCGCGTGTCCCGTATTCAAGAGATCGTGGGTTTCAACCCCGCGGCTCTAACCCATGTTCTTTTTCGACGATTTGCCCAGGTCGCTAGCCAAATACCGGGAGGATTAACTACATTGCCCGAATGTAGTGTCTTCCCATTTCACGTCACTTCACTTCATTTTGTTTCACTTCCTATTTGTCTATTTCACGGTTTTGAAGGTCGGTGGGAATGTCGCGGAACGTTGTAGGAGGGGGAGGTGAAGACGCTCTGTAATCCTTCGTCCCTCGGGGGGGGGGGGGGTTCTAGGTTCCAGGTCCGCCCAATAGAATATGCTTGTAGCGGGAAGAGGGATCGGTTGTATGGGCTGAAACCGGGAAGTCTATGCCTGAAAACAGTAGAGAACCTGCCCTCTGCTCTCATGTCTCCTAGCTGTAGCCACTCTGTCTCACCTTATTTGTGCCCTCCATCCCAGGCTGCATAGGTACAAAAATCATCAGGTCGAAATGCTAAGTCTTCCTTTGAAACTTATTTTATATTTCCGAAATTCTTCAATGCACTTAGCGCATATGTACTATTTTCTTAGGGGGGGGGGCGACTGCATTAAATATAAGTTTTTTCAGCGTGGTAGTTCCAGTAGGATGGTTATCAATGTTCAACTTGGTAGCGACCTGTCGATCGACCATTCTCACTTCGAATTTGATCTTGAATTACAATTAGAAAAACGGGTTTAATATAAAACATAGATGTGTCTTCTGATTATTTTTGTAACTAAATAATATGTATTCTTAAATTTATTATATGGATAAATAGGGTAGATTCTTACGGATGGGATTCGACACTGCGACCAGTACTGATCTATTCTGTGTATGCGCCAAGTGGGGAATCCTCGGGAAGAAGGATAAAGCGAGAGGAGACTGAGGTCGGCCAACCAAGGAGATACGACAGTACAGATGGCAGGGTCCCTACTATTAGAACCAGTTAGAAACACCCCGGCAGGCCAGTACAGTCGGCATCCCGCCCAACATGGTCCTAAAACGGACCATTAGGCCGACCCGGAAACATCCTACCGGAGGAGGAAGCGTTTACCAGGATCATTTCATCCTGCCATGCAACGCTAAGACTTCCACCGACGCTTTCTACCCGTAATGCTTGACATGGTGACGTCGATTCTTCTTGAACACGTTACTCTCCTCTTTGTAAAATGTAAACTCTTAAGGTCTTGAAGACAGAAGAATTTTCCGGGCTCAGGAGCCGTGGTCTGAGCCCGGAAAATTCTTCTGTCTTCAAATTATACTCCGGCCGTAAAAGCTTACGATTATTCATGACCTTAAGGTTTTGTTTCAGTAGCCTGTCAAGGAACGAGCAAACATTGAATAATGGTACTCGTATATACAGAATTGGGGGACCAGAACAATACCTGGTATGGCGGTGAAGAAGGAAATGAAATCTAAAGATAAAAGAAGTATAATAGATCAGATTATCCAACCCAGTATCCACAACTGACTGGGAGAAGCCACGAGAAAAACCTTCGTTTAAGTTACTAGGCCCCTGGAGTTTGATCCTGTGACAGTGGCAAACGTTAACCTGATATCAGCTCCTTTTTGAGATGTTGCGTCAGCTGAATGAAACCCCAAATAAATATCAGGAAATAAAAACCAAGGTAACATTCAAATGGTAAGATTAAGCAATGAAATATCATATGGCCTCAATAATGAATACATTAAAGGTTACAAGGTTTAACATTACTCAGGCACATACAAAGTGGCACAAAAAGGGGTACTTTTGAAACGCGTAGTGGCAGCCAAGACGAGTGACACAATTATTTAAAAACGATGCATTCTTCTTAAATGGCAAGTTGTACCGTTTCCAGCACGTTTGAATAAAATGTTTTTACATCACTTAGTTTTGCTGGTCTGTTGAAATATTCCTTTTTGTGCCATGCTCTATATGCGTAAAATAGGGAAAACATTTAAGTTCCCATCACTGAATGCAGGATTTGCTATATTTTCCATCATGATAGCATGAAAGGGAAGCATTTCAAATGTAATGTCGTTGAAACAAGTTGTTTTTCAGATCCACAAATCAGCTTATAAACATTCCCGATTACTGTGAGTACCTATGAGTGTTTCCAGCACTTATGGCCATGTTATCACACTGAAACAAATGGTAATACTGGCTGAAGACTTGGTGGCGCCTGCATGCAGATTTAGGCATAACCTGACCCCTTTGCCATTTATAGCACGACCTCTAACAATACGTATTGTTACTGCTACACAGGCATTCGGAAATCAATAACTGTATCCAAACAGTCATGAATGACCGGATATTTTCGCAACCCACGGTAAAAAAAATAAACAAGAAATATGGATATATCTCTATTTGTGTTTTGATAGAATTGGGAATTCAAGGGAGTGGAAAAATGTACTGCGACGCTGAAAACTAGCGAGATTGCATGTCTTGTACTGATAAGATTCGTGCAAGGGGGTGCTAACCTAAAGCTTACTAAGCGAAAGAGATGGAAACTGAGTGAATGAACTTCATAGAATGATACCCAGCAGAGTTAAATGCAAATCAAACGAATGCTAATTCTTAGGCATTCATCAATGAATAACACCTGCGTCAAGCCCTCATCACACGTTTCTAACACACTGCTAAGTCAGTTTGTTGAACTTTGTTATATTTTACCAGAACCGCTAATCGAGTTTCATTAATAACTAAGAGGAGCTAAAAATAGTTAAACTGGTTTATATTCAAACCAACACACTAGTGTTAAAAGCGAGGTTGACCATAAAGACTCTCGCACCCAGAGAATGGCACCTAATGGCATTCAAATTGCCGAGAGTTTTCCATGTGTGAGTATAAGTGATGAACAGACAAATAGAAGTACATACTGTGAGAACAAACTGTCTTAATCCATGAGGACGCACGTGGAAGGTTGGAGTTCACAGGCGTTTTCTACTCCCCCGAGTCAAGTCTTCTAGTGTTAGACAAAGATCTATCCATCCCTTTAGAAACGCCCTTCGTGACATGAGGGTTTTCTTTCTATTTTCCGCAGTCCTCGTAACTGGTAAATGCCCGGGAGATACCCTAAACTTACTTATCCATCCCAAATTCCCTTTCTCGGTTCAGCAGACATAAGAGTTTCCAGCCATTAAAGCCAGGGCGAAACCAAAGTAAGTTGAGAGGTTATTGGACTTCACTCAATGAAGTCCCAGATAAAGAACCACACCCCATTCCTTGTACAATCTTTTGGAGTTTGCAGAGCATACGCGCCCAATCACAACTTGTTTGATCATGCTTTATCTGATGATTTGGGACCCTCGGCAGCTGTTCTTTAGGCCCTTTGTATTGATAATGATTTGAATGTAGCTAATTAAAGCAAACAGCTTAAGAATTCGCATGACTGATTCATCGGTGTCTCCTCTCTATGGTGCCAGGTGTAGTAAGAATGGAAGTTTAAGCGTTGCAAATTTCCGCCGCACGTCCGTTACATCTTCTACCTTCAGCCACACACAGGACGGCATTGGGAGTGCTATGTCGTCAACATCTTCTTAATGGTTGGTAAAATGATAGTTTAAAGAATTTCAGATCAGAATTTAAGAATTAAAGTTTAAGGAATTCATAATTTAATTTTATGAGTGCTCAAATGACGAATAACCACATTTCTTTTTCCATATAGTGGTGGAGAAGATTTAAATAGTTGTTACTTTTATTCTTATGTGCCATTTTAATACTTACTTTTCATTTTATTGTGACTATTAATGTTGGAAACGTTTAAATATGTTAAAAAGAAAAGGACAAAATGATTGCAAGTATAACGGAATGAAAGTTCAAAACTAGAAGGTTTTCTTCTCGTAGGAAAGGAATTATAAGCGCAGGTACTTTGACCATTTAGAAGGTCCTGGTTTGATTCCTGAGGTTGGCCACTCTACGTGTTTTCCTGTATTGCCCTCGGAAAGGCGAATGCTATGGTTCCCCTCCTCCTTTTTACCAAGAGTTTTCATTCCCTGCTTTCTTATAATATTGCTTCCCTTTGCACGTTTAAGTGGGTTTGTTGGATGAGTAATAGCGAATGGCGTCAGACAGATGGCGCAGATGCTTGTCCTTTGGAAGGTTCTTCTCGCCCTGCCAGCTGGCGGTCCTCTCTGAACTGCCTTAGGTGGATCGAATTCTTCCCGGTTTCGCCAGAGGAAGCCTTCACTGAAGTCACAATATTTCGGCGAATATTTAAAATGCTACACCGGTTTTTTGTTTCTGCTATTCTTGTAAATAAACTGGTTACCATGGTAAATAGTATAGTTTGCATTTTTTATGTGAAGAAGGAAAACTACTGTTAAACCTTTTGAAAATTATTTTTGAAACCTAAGAAAAGCATTAGGAAGTATTTTGGCATTTACAAGGTGACACGCACAAAGAAAAAGTATTTTAAGTTGCGTAGTGGCGGCCATGAGAATTGGGCAGAGAATTATTAAAAAAAAAAATATACATTCCGTTAGCGTTTCTTAAACGGAAATTTGTAAGGTTTCCATTACGTATGAACAAAATGTTTCCTTACATCACACTTAGTTTTATTGGACTGATCAAATTTTCACCTTTGCTGTGTCACTCTGTATGTTGCACGAAAATTGGTTGTAGGGGGAGATAGTGAATTGGAACGCTGTTATGAAGAAGATACACTGACGTTAGGTTGAGGAATTTCCTCAATCTATTAGTTACAGTAATAAGATTGCATGTGTTGAGATTAATTAATAGAGCCGATCAATCTTCACACAAGATGATGAGCTTCCAGGGATTTGAACTCCCGCTCTCCCAATTAGGAACCCCTAATCTATATACAGCATACTTTTTCATAATACACACATCTTTAAAGATAGCAAGAAAACGAACTTCATGTTTGAACCTTTGAGGTTAACCACCCATTGGTATAAAGTATGTGCATTTGAACCCAAGCTGTCGTATTAGCATAATCACACCTCACCTTGCATGTATCCACATAAAGCTTCGTTAGTGAAGTACTGACTCATTGAGTTTAGTCTATTGCCTGCAATCTTATACCCAGAGTTTCCTACTTGAAACTCTTCGCTTAACACCTCTTTCCCTCAAAGTTTGTCGGTGGAGTTCTGAAACATCGTGTATAGGTGATGGAGCTCCAAACATCACTTCCGCCTGAACTTATTACCATTAAAAGATTTTCCAACTACTTCCTGTCCTGATTCCAGAAGTTTCGAGTAGTTGTACAGTAGGTTCTTGACTGGATCTTCTCCCTCCTTTACAACGGGATTGACAATAGGACCTTCTTCTTTAAGCAATTTTGTTCATTTTTCTGATTAGCTTTACTTAGAAAAGTAGTTTTCCTCGCGTATTTAATTACTTGTTTATATAACACACTAGAAAATCTCCAACTCATTTTGCAACGCAGTCCCTAAGAGAAAATGCTAACTTGATTGTCTCTGCATTAAGGAGCTTAACATGCTAACATATTTATTTTTACAGACAGCCATAGCAGTGTCACGAACTTAAGATTGTATGAGATCCGTGAATTTAAAAAGTAAGAGACGGTAGAAATTTGCGATACTACAATATAATAAACAGAAGCGTGGGGTGGTTAATCTTAAGAACACTCAACCGTTTTTGATATATCAGGGTTGGAAAACCCTACTCTTTCAGACAGTCACAGGTTACATAATATTTCATTAAGTTTGAAAACTACAAATCGAGGATTCCTTTTTCATATCGATATCGTGAGTTCCCATCCCGTTTTGTTGAGCATGGGATCTAAAGCTACTTTTGGGAGTTAATTTCAATGGTTTTTTTTCATGTTGTTACATTTCCCTCGTATTCATCGAAGTTTTATTAAGTAATATTTTAGTATGGTTTATTTTTGTTCTAAAACTTGAGCAAAATAAGCTATTCTTCTATTGGATATCATACAAATCTACATTCGTTAGCCTGTGTAGATAAAACGATACATGCTTACACTATAGAACTGAAAGAAAAGTATAAGCTTGCCACCTTACAATTACCCTTAACATATTCTCAACCCCTTTTGTATACATTTTCCTTTTCAAGAATCCATCTAATAAAAATATGTTCACTCTAGAACACGAGTTCGTAAATGTTAAACATAATGTTTACAAAAACCACATAGTCCTTATTTTTATTCATACTATTCAAAATTTTAAAGCTACCTTGATTCCCTTTCAACCCCTTATAAAACGGTACTCTTCAGGTAAAGATAATACAAATTTCTGCATCTGAACTGTAGAACTTTTCAAAATTAGAGCTGATCATAATACTCAAGAAACCTACTAGCACAGAAATTATTCAAGCTCTATGTTAAGAGTGCAAATTGTCATTATTTAGCCAATATGGGCAAATTTAGGATACTTATGATTTAGGTACAACTACAAATTAAGCACCGATTACGACTAAGTGCATCCCTATCTTATTTTCTAATCCGTACTTATAAAATGTACCTATGAAAGGCCGGGTAAGACTGCTGTAATTGTATAAAGTGAAAATATTGCCAACATTAGAACGACGGCCATCATGGATGAATCCAAAGCGTTCTATACAGAAAATCGGCAAGTTGGGCTGCACATTTCAACAGCGGGTTTGTGCGGATATAGCTAACAGTTCTTGGCAAAAGATGATGCGTGTGTCGTACCAACCTTGCTAAAGAAATTTATTGGGCCAGTTTCCAACACGACGCAGCACAAAAAGTAGTTAACGGTACTTGCAGTGCAACATAAAAAATTGTCATCAATGATGTGTTAATATCTGCAAGAAACACTGACTGCAATATACTATATCCTGAACGACAATATTGTCCCAAGTTATCATTATTTGGAAATTGCATCTCGTAATTCGTTTCACAAGATTTCTTTTTTTTTTTTTGGGGGGGGGGGAGTCGAATAAGAGCTACCATGAAAATGGATATATATTTAACGATTTCATTCCATTTCTTCCAATTTATCAGGGTGATAATAGTCTCAAATGTCGGTGTCTGAAACATTCATTGAAGTACCTAAAATAGTTTCAAATACTTGGTTTTTATTTTATGGGAACTGGTACTACAAGCTTTGAAACTCTCCCTACAAAAGATTTTTTTCTTAACTTAAAGCTCCAATCACATTTATTTGAACTACAGCCCTTTTAAGAATGAGTTTCTGACATTTTAACTTCACAAGTAAAATTAAATGTCTTTAAAACTAATTTATGTTTTCACAGTATGGCTTTGAGATAAAATAGCAAAAAAAGGAATGCTGTAATTATATCCGTTCTTGTGTACACGACAACATTGAAATGTTGAAGGTAATTTTCAGAAATTATAGGAGTTCGTAAACATTTTCCAACACTTCTTTCCTTGCTTCACTGTAAATGAAATGTGTAGTGTTTAACGCCCTCGTTTACTACATACGGCACCGCAGGCGATGACACGGGTGATACATGAGATGAAGATGGAGCACTGGTGGAATGAGATGGCGGGGGAAACTGCAGATCCCGGAGAAAACCCGCCCAAGCGCCGTGTTGTCCACCAGAAATCTCACTTTGCGGTCACCTGAGATCGAACCCGGGCCGTCTTGGTGAGAACCAAGCGGTCTAACCACTGAGCCACGGCGCGACCGTTGCTTCACTGTGATAATCAAAAGTTAGCATTATAAAATGTTTGTCAACAGTGTAAAACTGCCTCAATTTCCAAGACATTTATCTTTGGTTAAAATTTCAAAACAATTTTTTAACATTTTAGCTTTTGCAATGTTTCCAGATTATGATTAAAAAGTACCAAATCCTAATATTATTTGGTTAACTGCCTTTCATTTTATACTCACTATTGTCTATGTTTATCAAATCTAGCTTAACTAGCCTTTTCTCTATTACTCGGAAGACCATAGAAAACATAGCTCGGACCCGACTGCACTACCCCTGCATTCTCTGCCTCCATTTCGCGAAGCAGTAGCGAGGGTGCTTGCGGTATCCCAAGCTCCTTAGGTGCGGTTTCCGAGGCCCAGAGCCATTATACCATACACATCAGTCCTAGAGGATGCACACGGATAAACGGATATTGTCTCGAAGTCCCAACATAAGAACATTTCCATTTAGGTAAAGCTATTATCCTGGACTGCATCCTAATTTTGCAAAACTCCAACCTTTATCTGAGGACCCGTGAACCCATGCGCTTTTGCAATGGTGAATACACTTAACATCTCAACGAAATATGTTGCGGAATTGAATCCCTGGACGGAGTTCCAAGATATAATATGGACCACGTTAACTTTAAATAATCATTCACAAGAGATCGTACTTGAACAGCGAACCTTATAGTATATAAACCCAACCTTGTCTTCAATAGGTACATCGGCACACACGATACTCGTCGGATATTCCCTCTGCTGATTATGAATTGATACCCCACTGAAAGATACTTTGCGTAAGCACTTCCGTACTTGAGGAGACTTGGCAGTGCAGTGAGATGTGAGATTGTTAAATTTAGCACTAATCGAATTACTCCTCCTTGCAATTGAACAATTGATAACCTTGGAGGTTACTTTTCAGTTTATTAATTTATTAATAGCCAACAGATTGCGTCAAAGGTTTACTTTTAATACTGATATTTGAACTATGCTTTTATATCTACTGGCATAACACTCGTTGCAAATGTTACTATCAATCTGTATTATGTTGTGAACGTCATTCGTAATTTTTAATATTGTCTGATGGAAGGCAAATGTTAAACTAAATTGATGCCAAGTCTGATATAAACATAACTTCATGCTCCATGAATGCTGTGAATTTAGAGTTCCCGAGTTTGAACCTTGGCCACGGAGAGTTGTCTGAGTAAGTTTTCTTTTTTCTGGGGGTTTTCCCTTATTCCGAAAAGTGAATGTCGGGTAGCTAAGCTGTGTGGTTCCTATGTTCATTTTAGCATCATTTTACCCATTTCACTCATCGTCCGATATGGCTTAACATTAGAGGACGTTTGAGTGGACTGAAAACATTATAAACCCTTTGGCAGATTTGGGGATTGCGCAACCTCAAATTAGGTGCATCATGTTAACAATGTTATCCTTGGAAATTAATTGTACCTTTATACTAGTCGTTTATATAACAAGGTTTGGAAAGGTATGCAGACTGAAAAATTCAATGCTATAACCGGAATTTGAACCAGGAAGCATAAACCGCGGGACCTAAATTGCTTACAACATTGTAAGTTACTATTAAGGATGCTCTGTCATACATATGAGATCTCCTAGTGACTTACAGGGAAAAACGCGAATCAGTTGGAAAGTTTAATGTCGTGCTGGCATGTTGCCATACAAATTCAGTAGTTGCAGCAACCGGACGGAGACCGGAAGATCCGTGGTTCAAATCCCAGCTATAGCATTGAACTTTTATGTCTGACTCTAACTTTCCAGTCTTTTTGTCACTTATATACAATTATAACGCCAAACAGCTGGATACTAAGTCCTTATTCAGAAAATTGTTTGAAATAAATTTAACTTCTTGCTATTTTATTTGTGCAGCACACTTTCTTAACGTAATCAAACCTTATGGTGCTTCATTGCGTTTTGTAGCAATTTTCCATTCTTCAAATGTGTCTGCTTTCTTGTAAATATTTGCTGCACTGGTCTTTTTACGAGTGTTTTTCTTCTGAACCTCTAAAACCGAGATGATAAAAATGTGGATTAAGGTCTGCACCCCTTAAGAATAACAGAATAAGAATATTTAAAACTGTGTAAAGATCCGAAGTGGAGTCTGAGGTCTGTGGTTACTTATTCGTATAGGAATATCTTGCTCGCAAGCTAGCGTTCACTAAATGTATTATACAGGTTAACTCACCACTCTGCCATTGCAAGTTGGATTTAAATCCTTCGTGTTCAGCTCAATTTTATTACCCTTTGTTTTATCTGTTGGGGTCTGTAATTTGATATTATAAGACAAACAACATTCTATAGCATTATAGGTGCTTACAAAATACAATAATACCAATGTTTTCCTTCGGTAGAAAGTTATTAATTTGTAGTTCATAGTAGATATTTTGTGATCGGTATTATACATGACCCATTCAACCAAGTTTCAAACATTTCACAAATGCAAAGTGAAACGTAAGATATAAGGATGAAACAAAAACTATTAGATTTAATGTGGTCGACATGCTCCTTAAAAATGAAAGCCAACTACGTAACATGGTTTACAACACCAGATACTGTACAGATTATAAGGGTCACAAAGTTAATCATGATCCCTAATTAAAGATAGAGAGCCTGTAGTTACCCTTTGAACGGCAAGGAGCTTACTACATGTCGATAGGGTGAGCTCGGCCCAACTTCTTTGTGAGCTAATCCTGTAGATCCTTAATTATCGGACTGTAATTCTTGTATCTTTGACTCACAAGAGACCCAATAGCAACAATGAATTACTAACTAAAATACACACAGTAAAGACCAGGAAGAAAACAACCGAAACAATGTGACGTCGTTTCGTAGCTAGCCTTCGCACACCATATTCCAGCAGCTAACCCAAACGCCCAGCTGCCACGTATTCTATGTCGTTCTTTGGAAAAGCATTCGCTTTCACCTTGCTAGTATAACATGCATGAACATCCGTCGTTTATTTAAGCTTTTCGCAGCTTCTTGGTCCTCATTCAGGGAAGTATTAATGCTGGGTGCCTGTAGTACCGAATAGAAAGGCAAAGCTGCAATAACAGCTTTTGTGCTAAAACGGTTAATGTTTTCACATTAGACTAGAAGCTGCGGGGTGCATAGATGGCAATAAATAGGGGCAGCTGACTCATCTGGTAAATGTGCCTTTACCTCTCCTACTTACATTTCTACAGATATAATTTAATTCATGATACGTTAAATTCCAACCGTAAACATATGAGAAACTTAAATTTTAATATTGCAAGTAACTGAACTGGCATCAATGACCCTGATACTTCGTGCACTCAATATTTCATTTTAACAACCATTAGGATAGTTGATTCCAGAAGGAATAAGTAAATATGAGCTGTTGATTATGACAATTTGTGCCATTATATAATATAATTCATTATATAATACCTGTAGGGGAATAACTTTTGCCGTTGTCTAATATCCGTTGAACACGTTTTGAAGTTTTATGTTCCATGTCTCCTATGTCAAATTTTTGTCATAATAAGCAGTAATATTTAATAGAACACATTTATTCAAAAGTGTAATTTAAACAATGAAATACCTTGTGCTTTTATAATAACTGAACATGCAGGGAAAGGGATGGTTATGACTTATGAAGGTTGTTTATTACTTTTATTTACCTACCTACAGACAAAGTTAGCGGATGGTCGTAGATTAAAGACACGTAAAAAGAATCTCAAGCCTGATAGAAGCCTCGGAGCAACATCAAGCGGGTTTTCACGCCCAATATAGAATGGACGCTGAGAACCAAAGCGGTTAAAGAGCATCCAACTGTTCTTATGGGGCATAGCCTTGAAAAATGGATACCTGTATATGTTTCTATAAATACGCTATGCACTTATTTTTATATTAAGTAATGCACTCTTTCCCAAGATTTTGTTGTTCACTTTCACAAGTAAATTAAGAACAAAATCTGCACTTAAAAGTAATAATAGAATAAAGTTTCTTGCACATCAAACCTTTTAAGAATAAGGTTGTTAAGAAACTGAAAAATATTGCAACAGCCTTTGCTTTGTTCATGTACCTTATCCAGTTTATTTTCCTTCCAAAAATACTATACTTACCTATTTGAATGTGATTTACTGTCTTATGTAATTTAACACACTAAACTGTTATATGCTCTCGCATGTCACCAATCCTTATAGCCGATCAATTTATCT
The DNA here is from genome assembly GCA_030765055.1 of Mantis religiosa. Classification (NCBI taxonomy): domain Eukaryota; kingdom Metazoa; phylum Arthropoda; class Insecta; order Mantodea; family Mantidae; genus Mantis; species Mantis religiosa. The sequence goes on from CM060948.1 coordinate 77,145,327, forward strand.
CTTTCTGTTATGCGGTGTTGAAACCGATATATAATTTTGAGTGAGATGGGTCCTATTTTAAATCTTAAACTGAAAATTGTTTGATCGTTCACTATTTCTATATTCAAGGCTTATTTTTTAATTTTAGCCTGTACACTCACCACGGAAGAGTGGAGGGAGAGAAAGGCCAGTGACTGCAAGAAGTTGTTTGTACGAGCATATTTCTCATGTTGCACATTTAAGGCTCAAATACCTTTCTCATTCTAATACGTACTATATTTCTTTAATTACAAAACTTTATTTATGTATGTTATGTATATATGACCTTTCTTTTTTTCAGGTAAGTGTTGTCCTCATACCCCTTCATTGCACGAGTACACGGTAGGGTTATTGAAGCGGTGCAGCAAGTAGCAGCAGTGAGCACATAACTCCTAGGTAAGAATTGTCATATTAAAATGAAACATTTAGACAAATACAAATTCTTACGGTAAGTAAAACTACTTACTTAAAACAAACTTAAGTTTGTCTTAAATTTTACAAAAGAATGCACATCTTTTTAGTATGTCGATCTTAAATTCTACTATTTTCTGAATCTAACTTTATAATGCTTGGAAATAAATAAATAAGTAAATAAGTAAGTAAATAGACAAATAAATTACAAGGCTCAGTAATAGGTAGACAGACACCATGTAATAATATATTATTAATAAAACTACGATCTGAAACGCTTTGTTTTTCTGCTAGAAACTCGTAAAGTATGACGATACATTATGAAAGAGGTAAACGTAAAGTGCCATATCGTAAGTAAACAATAACATGTTAATCAACTACCAAAGAAGCCCAAAACGATTACCACCCACTTCGATATATTCTGTGCACCGCCTGGGTACGTGATGTTGAACAATTGGAAAGACATCAAATTCTGGTATACAAATACGAATGGGTTTGTTAGGATGTAAGCTGCCTGTTTCACTTAGTCTCTCCATTCTTCGAAACATGTTGTGGGCTGTGTGACGCCCGTTACAACAAAACTGATAGAGCCGGCTAATCTGTTGTATCCTCATAGAAGAGAACTATCTGGTTATACTCTACATGTATGTACTGTTGTTCTTCCCCACTTAACAGCCATACAAATGAATACTGTTAATATATTAAATTTGGCTAGAGTTGGCGAAAGACCACTGTACAGTCCTACATGTACCCATTTGGGAGACTAGCGCGTAATCAGTGTCTCTGGAACTTGAGGATACGAGATATGTCTAAAAATTATCCGACCGATGATCAGAAAAAATAATTTGTTTGATGGGATTGCGACGCTAATCCCTTTCCAAGTAGCCCGCTTGTGCGTTCACACATTTAGCTCATCGCTTGTTACAGTTCTGGAAATTGTTCTGGTAAGTGGTAAATAATCATATCCATATATATCTTAAATTTGTTCAACAAAGAATCAGTATTAATTAGATATATTAAAGAGATAAGAAATAATAAATTTTGAATTAATGTTCTTTTGGGATGGCGTTCAATTCCACCGTCGCATTCCTCATCATTTCTTTCCTTTCAAAACGCCATCTTTTAATATCATCTTCAACCACAAGTTGCAAGAAGCCATGTCCGGGGAGTAGGTAGTTTGGAACGACCGGATGTTCAAGTTTCGCCAAAACAGTCTGGATCAGTGCGATGAATGTGCTAGAGCATTGCCATAATGCAAGTGCCAGGTTTTTGCTCACCATAGGTCTTGTCTTTTCCGCCAAACTGCATCACGGAGGCGGCGGAGAACACTTTGATAGTACTTCTTTCTCACTGCTGACCTTCTGGTTCTAATTCATGATGAGCAACTCCACAGATATCAAATGACACTGTTGACACTGACCTGATTTTGCTTCTCACCTGTCTTGCTTTTTTTCGGCCTTGGAGATTCGGGTTATCCCCGAGCATTATCTCCAAACGCAAAATTTGAGCAGTATCCTTCCTCATTTCGTTCAGTCATTTTGTGGGAAAACTAAATCCGACGGATACTTATAGCATTACCTCACTTGGCAATCTGCGGCCAACGACTGACACTCGCAAACACAGTGACAAAATTCAAGCATGTACATTAAGATTCCTGCCACCTTGTACAATGGCACCACCATAGCATCACTACTTTACGCCAAAAGTCGGAAACTTTTTAGACATGCCTCAGTATATTGCTGTATAGTGCAACAGTACCTAATGCTAGTTGACATTCCCATTGGCAGCCAACGCTCAATGATGTCTTTGTATACTAGATACAGGCTATAATTGAAATAGAATTCCTTCTTTTAAACTATTCTGTGTAATTCTTAAGAAAATTTAATCGTGTTTAAATAACAACGTTACACTTAGAACATTCCTTGGCATATGAGACCAATGTCGGGAAACAGTTCTGAGGCTTGTTACCTTGAATTAGGTCAACACCTCAATAAGCATGAACAGGCTTTCGTTCTTTATTGCGTGCCTAATGTCTGACACCAAATGGCAAATGGATGGTTGCTTGCATGATAACTCCTGTTGTTAAATCTAAAAGCATGCTAATTTATTGATATAGCAGTACCTACAGTTAAAGATGAAAATATTAACACACCTCGCTCAGAAGAACAGCTTGTACAGTAGTTCTAATGGTGGAATCATATTTCCGTTACATTCTCTAGCGCTTCTGTTCTAAAGAGCACAAACTTGACATATATCCATGGAATACATTATTATAGTTCGTAGTAGGAGGATGTGTTTTTGACATTTATTTCACTTTTGTGTTCACAAATATATGTGCGAAAGAACTATTTCTCAGTTTAAGCACTTTGGTAAGGAAGTAAGATAATATATGGAAAGGAGTTGACGCTTATATTTTCATAGCTCAGATCCAATGTTAGTTATTAGTGTAGCGGCGTAATCTGAAGGTATATATCACTTCATGCTGAAATTTGCTTTTAATTATATCGTTTCCTTTTTCTGTTTTTCCGCCACGCTAGATCCCCTTCCAGGTAATTAAGATCTTTATCGTTACATTTTATCTATTTTTACCAAAAAATTACTGCATCTATTTCATAGCGTCTGTTTGTTTCGCTTACACCACAGTTGAATGACAAAAGGTATTGGGCGCCGGTGACTTTTTGAAGAACATCCAGTATGCGTGAGCAGCTTATTCCTGCATACAAAGATTTTTTTTCACGGAAGTGTAAACCGTGTTGCAGCTGCTTATAATTTGTTGCTATTTCCTATTACACCATTTGTATTCACGTACGTTGAATACACGGCGGAAGCAATATCCGGAGCATTTACGAATCGATAACTGGAAATGCAATAATCTTCATGGTGGAAGTTTGGTTTGAGGTACAATCAGCAGTGGACCAAAATAGCCGTGATTTCCAACATATGGTTACTAAAGCCTTTTAAGAAAAATTGTGGTTTCTTCAAATGCAGATTATTTCTTCAAATTCCTCTATTTAAAATATGTTCATACTAAAATAGACATAGCTCTATGGCCTGTATTGAGTTTCGTCTTCTTCTATCCTATTTTTCAAAGCATTTCTCACTGTCCTCTCTCCCTTTCATTTTCTTCCTCTAACTACCTCTTTCTCTCCCAATCTGTTTCTCTCTGGTTAAGGTATTCATTTATGTGATATTTCCAAAAAGAGTAACAATATTGGTTTTCGATAAGCTAGAAAAATATTGAGAACAGTTTTATTTCTGCAGAAATTTGGATCTGTTCCATGTGTTTTTACCACTTCACATTATAAACAGAAAACTACAGCAAAAGATCATGTTTAATGTAATAACCTATTTAGTACAAAAATATTTCATAAATGCAGCTCCACCTATTAATCAAACTTTGCTTAATAAATTATAAATTTATATGAAATAGTCTTTTGTACCTATTACTTTTAAGAGAGCAAGCTAGAGAGCGAAATAATATAGAACGTGTACTATACACGCCATTCCTGCGGATAAAGTAATTTATGTAAGTTCTAATACCTGACAATGGCTACGGTTAATCCGCCCTATTGTGGTGTAAGATCGAAACAAACTAGTGCGCAGGGAGAGTAGGGAAGCATAGCTGTGATGCATACACTGTATGCCAGAGACCTCAGAAATGTTCGTTATATTTGATACAAAGTAAACAATTCAATTGTTCTTGGGTGAACATGATATACGTTCGTATACATGTGCATACATTGTAAGATGCGTAAGGTGATCTGTATACTTGTTAATATCCAGAGTAAAATACTATGAAAAATACTCGCTTAAGACTTCTATTATACACTGGCGTAGAGGAATTGTCAGTATCTATTGTCTCTATTCTATCGATAACTGCTCATAGATGATAACTGATTTTGAGCAAATAGCAGGCTATCGCAAATTGCATTACATTAATGAGGCATTAACATATGAATATACAAAGTTCGACACTTTCCTAAACATTTTAGGCTGTTTCATCAAATTGGTAGAGATTGTCACTATGGCTCGGTTAAGAAGAGCTAAAAGAGTGTTCCATTTGTCCATGTGTTTGAAAAATGTGCACAGGTTTTATATAATAAAAATGGGGAGATCCATTTACAAATTTTCATTATATTTCATACAGAAACTTAAATGATTTTAATTTTTAAAAGTATTTTATGTAATTTCACTATTAAAATGGAAAATTAATCTGATAGATATCGAGTAAGGTTCCCCAAAATTCAGAAAATAGGTTGAACAGCTTCTAAGATAACGTCCTTTACTAAGTCTCGGAATTTTACAACTTTGTGTCTTACAGGTGTTTCAACAAACACCTCCAGCAACAGAAAGATATTGCTACTGAGTTAACATTATGTTAGCTTTGTTTACGCTATATCTGAAGCCCAAATTTACCGCAGGCACTGTGGTTCCCAAATTCCGAGGCTTAGACATTACATGATTGAAACCTAAGTTTTCCTGAAACAACAAAACCAGATGAAACTATATCTGAACCCTTAGATTTCTAATAGTGCGCAGGTGCTTTCCCTTAGTTTTCTTACAAAGCTCTGTCATAGTTCAAATGAAACATTAATGTGAAAATGAATTAAAGCAAATTTTCTTGTAGGTTTCGTTATGTTTCATGTTCATATGTCCATAGTTTCACTGTTGCTACTGAAATATATTCTAACGTCGCATTTAAAGCTTTAATCTTATAATGGTCTGGTTAAAGGAAGAGAACATTTATATTGCACCTCAACGTTTATCCCACAGTGACCTGGCAGTAACATGGTAATGACTCATTGAGTATGTAGATGGTTATTCATTTGTAAGTGAATTTGGCAGAAGAGATGAGGGTGCGTCATAAATTTATTTCTGAGCACTTACGGTTCATAGTCCATTGGGTTGACCACCATGGGGGTATGCGCATTTCTCAGTGCAGTGTGTATTTAAAAGGTCTTTGATGTTCATTTTTCTACCCCGAATTAAAATTAAACCTAGCTGTTCATAATCTTCCTCAAGAATAAAAATACTCATACATAACAAAAATAATCTTTTCAACTCCTGGTGTTTTGTAACGGCATTATAGTTCAGTAGTTTGACTTTGTGTATAGAGGGCTTAATATTATGTGAAACTTATTAATTTTGTTAATTGTGTGTATTTAACACGGTGTATAGGTACTGTAGAGAATTGTTCCTATATTGTTACGTTTTCTTAAACGGAATCACCTGTGGATTTTCAGCTAGAACTTCTACACAGATTTCCCTGCGTTAACAAATTTAATTCCTACTTCACCAAAAGTTATAGCATACTCTGCTCGTATTAGAAAAAATATAGACAACTAACGTTATGACCAAAGGAAAAGTAATGAAGATTGGGGCTTTCGTGGAAAGAAATCAATGGAATATTGCTGCCTGTATTATGAGTTTGTTAAAAAGTATAATTACGTGTTCTGCTCACTTTTCGTGTGATTATGTGATCAATGTTTAAAGAAAAATCAGTCCCTATGTCTGTACTCGCAGGGTTCAATTCCCGCCTTGGAAATGGCTATTATTGCTTGTAAATGTGTGCAGTAGTTGTAGCACATGTGGGGATAGGAGAGTGCTCAGTGGCCTCCACACGTCGGCCTAAAGATATTTTGCGTTAGAAATTCAGAGAATTGAATAGTAGAAGAATCCCGGAGCTTAAAAGCCTCACGCCGAGGATGGAATCGAACCCCTGAAACATTTCCTGGCTAGGAACCACAGATGTCGTGCTTTAGCCAGCTGCCCCACAGCAGGGGCTAAATGTATGAAATTAAAACGTAAAATAGGAGCAAGAGATAGTTTAATCAATACCCCACCTCAGTATTACATGAATTAGAAAATGAAGTGCGCGTTCCAATACTTCTGCTACAGTAATTCGCCACAGCTCAACATTTGCAAGCGCAGGAAGGTATCATTTCTAACACCGTTCATACTTAAAGGTTATGTTAATATTCTCACATAGTTTCACAGCATTACCAGTATATGAGAAAGGTCGACCGCTATTGCACTAACGGATACAAACAGCAAAGTCACTGGAACTGTAGACTGACGTCTGCCATTCAACAGGGGCTGTCATTCATATAAGCAATGTCCGTGACCATTAGCATTCATTAACCTTTCACAAAGAGTATTATAAAATAGTCGTCTGATTTAGTTAATATGAAAATAACGTATGAGAACATTAGGTAACATGATATCTGTCGTGTTTCTTTAAAAACTGGCGAATAGATATGATTATAATGCATCAGAAAATATTCCCGACAAGCAGGGGTTGTCGAAAGAGGGGAAATAAAAAAAACAGTCAAAGATCAGTAAAACCTAGACATAGTTTTGAAAGGGAAGCAAATGGGGAAAAATGGAAATAGATGCATTTCAATGCTTTTTCCACTGTTTCCTTTGTTACTTTCTTCAGAAACCGTGAGGGAGATTTCCTTTCACTCACAGAGGAGCAGGCTAAAGAAAACAAAAGGTCTTTGTATATTCTTGGTAAACATTACTGTAGCGATGTGATCAGATGCAGCTAATTATTTTCTTTTGAGTATACGCGAATATCAATAGTCATAAGGTAGGATATGAATATAGTTGCTTTAAGAATTATTTTCAGGTAACTTGTGCTATTATGAATGCAACTTGTGTGTCTGCAGTTAAATATCACTGTTATACAACGAGGCGCTGTAAGCCTATTTCATCATCCTGGTTTAATTATTCTGGAATGGAAGAAGATTTATGCAGGATTTAAAGACTCCCTATTCCATTCTTTATAGCAGTAGTCTCCAGTGGCCTGCAAATATGACAACTTAGACTAGCAGTCATAGTTTTCATCTTACATGATGCAGGGCTTATTGAAACCAATCATTTTGTGAAGATCATCAACAGTGGTAGGCTGAAAAATATGGAAAATTAGACGTTTTACTATGGTCCATGAAATGATGCAGCTCTTTAGGCACATAATATCAGTTAAACCTAATCTAGAGGTAGAGGTAGATTGGGTAACGAAGGGGACAACTAAGCCCCACAACGCGCAATTGAATCCTTTTTGCGTACACTCCCGAGAGGAACGGATGAAATTAAGGAGACGCAGGAGACGTATAGGCTACAGGAACGGACTTAAGCGGCAGATACAGTTCCTTAACATTTATAGGCTTGACGCACACGCACATGCACACATATTCTAAGACGACCTGAATACACAAAATTATACCATAGTCCATAGGCAGTTCTTATAACTGTTAAAAATTACACCAATCACTTTTTTCAAATGGTTGTAAAGAAATAAATTTTACGTAGCCCATCTGTTAAAATTCTGCTGTATAGGATCTGGCAAAAATTATGGATTACTTTATAAAATTCATCAAAATCTACATAGACTTTATTTTCAGTCATCTTTATTTGCGACTGTACTGCTTAGCCAATCCGAGCATTTGAACTATAATAACAACTATGGTATTTTGTGAAACACTTAGTATACCCTACAGTTTGAAGTATCCCTATTTTATTTGGAAGCCTCATGTACGAGTTTGAATCTTTAGATCAATCTGGGCAAAATTGCAGACACCTTCACTTTAGGTATAAGTGATAATTGTAAAATATTCATTAATTTCAAAAAGCAGCCCGATTCTTGTTCTCAGCTCTTTATTTACAGAACGCATCACCAAAATGCGGGGTAAGGTAGCTAGTGGTTCATACATGATAGAGGCGTGCAGGTGGGCGAGCAGAATATATCGTGTTTAAGTGGCAGCAGGGAAGACAGGCTGTGTGAATTTACGCCTGTTCCTATGAATGATGAAACAAACACGCAACGAAAGCTCGGCGATATCGATCACTCGGCTATGCCTGGTGTTGGATATGTGCTCTTGTACATGGTATGACCCTGGTCCATGTTTAGGTCAGTATTAAATCCTGTCCGAATCGGTAGACGGCGATTAAATACTTATATTTGCTTATCAATCAGCAAAGACTTGTCTCACTTGTGCTTCCAAATGTAAATAAATCAACTTTCAAAAATGTAATATTTGTATAAATGGCTAACTTAGAGCCATAATAACTTGAACCTGTACTAAAATTGTTTTGTTGTGTAAGTTTCCCACGTGCGTAAAAAATGTAAATAAAGGGCCGTTATATTATATGGTTGGCCTCCCACGGCCTTTCTCTCCTTAGATCCTACCTCATCAGTGGCGGCTCGTGCCGAAAAATGACAGCGTGCTGCGGGAAAAAAGTCCATGCAACTCACCTAGTTCCGAAAAATGAAGTCCATGCGCCAATGTTTCTTCATGGTATAAACAGAATCTCTACTTCCTTTCGCGTTTTGTTCAACTTTTAGATCGGGTGTTCTAAAGCCTTTAATGCTCTCCTTAAAAAGAGAGTCTTCAGAAGTTCATAAACCGTGTTCATTATTTATTGGTTAAAGTTTTCGTAATATTAAATTACTCACACACTGAATAAAGTGAATTTATACACGTTTCACACTCTCACACAAGATAAAGAGACTGATATCAGCCTCTAAATAACGTTACGCAAAGGAATATCGTACTTGGATACAATGTGATTATGCGAACCATGTGCACTTACGTAGGATTTTCGTTTTGGTCGCGGGAATGCAGTATGGTGCCAACATGATAGGTGCATCACAAATCTGCCCTGCGATTTAATAGCCATTATATATTGGATCCGTTCACGTAAGGAGGATGGAATTAGTTTCTAGAACTAAAATATAAAGCAATGATAGATTGTTAAATGATTTTCAATGCATATTTAAGTTCTACAGCCATAACTATGAGTGTTGGTGGCACTGCTTCACCGTGTAGCGAGTGATCACCGCACAACATCCAGATGCAGCACGCATTTGTGGAAAAAGCTAGAGAACTTAGGACATCAGGGAGGCACGAGGGGAAGGTTGTCGCATGCGCAATAACTAATTACCGAGCTTTCTGGCTCTCAGCACGTTGAAGTCAAGGATGCTTTCCATTAGTTACGCGGGTGTTTTCCATTCATTTGGAGTTCATTATTGGTCGTACTAAATTTCTTACACTTACAATAATGCATTGTTATTTACATGGCCTTTTAAAATAACTACAATGTGATTTATAAGACAGAAAAGATCGCGCTACACGTAAGGACGAGCAGCCCCTGTTCACAAGTAATCTTCCCTGCTATATAATAACCATTAGGTTATATATAGAACTAAAATATAAAGTAATGATAAACAACTTAATGAATTTCAATGCATATTCTAGTTCTAAAACTATAACTGAGTGTTGGTGGCCCTGTTTGCCGGCTTCAGCTTGTGCAGTAGTGCAGCGAATGACCATGACCATGACGAGCTGGCTGGCTGTATATAGCCAGAAGGTTTTGCTGCGTGCCCACCCGTTAAGGGTTTTACCGCAGGTAAGGTAGATATCGGGATTTTGTAGGATGGATATGGTGTAGGTTTTCAGATTTGAAGAATTTTGTCAGGTTACAATTTGTACCTTCGGGATGAAAGGACAGGATGCAATTCCCTGCACCCTGGTGTTTTTATTTAGTTTTGGGTTGGGGAGAATTTTGTTGCAAAACAACTTAGGAGATTATGTGGAGCTCAGCTTTAGCTGCTGTTTGGATTAGCTCCTGGGTTATCTTGGGTGCCCGCATACCATACGGGGGACCCGATGTTGTCTAGAACGGCGTCTAGTGTGGTCACAATCTCCCAATGATCTAACAAGGGCGTTTCTATGGGTTGGCAAAGTTGCGTAGAATTTTGATGCCCGGCGCTTAACTTCGTCCTCCACATATGGAAGTCCCGAGGCTTCATGAAGCAACCTGGTAGGAAAATAGCGACCCACAGAATAGATAGACCTTAGCCCTCTATTCTGTGCACGTTGGAGCCATGCCAACCAGCTATCTGCGGCCATGCCCCAGATCTGTGCAGCGAATGAATACCGTGCTACACCTATATGCAGCACGCATTTGTGCGAAGATCCAGGGATCTCAGGCCATCAGAGATACACGAGGGGCTTGTACGCATGCGCAGTACTGATTAGCGAGCTGGCTGGCTCCCAGCACGTCGGATGCGTTCCATTAGCTAAGTAGGTATCTTCCATGCATCATGTGTTCATTATTGGCCGTGCTCGATTTCTGATACAATAATGCGTTGTTACTTACATGGTTTTTCAAAATATATACATTATAATTTATAAAACAGAAAAAAGCGTGCTGCAGCACTGCAGCAAGTAAGGACGAGTCGTTCCTGCTCGTCATTTTGCAGAACTTCTGCCACTAATTCCGGCACTAAGTTTCTTTAGCGCCATGTCTTTGGTGTTGCGTCAGGTCCATCAGTAAGGTGAATATGTCGCCATAGTAAACATGGTGCACCACCTATCTGTGAAGAACACATGCAAAGTTTACTTAAAAAATGAATCTGCTAGCAGTCTGCACAGAGCCTGTTGAGAAGGTTTCCAAAATATGTACTACCTACAAGTAAAACTATGCATGGAGTCGTGAAAAAATTTGAAACCTCGAGTTCGGTGTTAAGACAAGAGACATTCTAGATCAGTTTTAACTGAAAATTAACTAGCTGAAATCGGTACCAACTGAAAGCAATTCCCATAAATATCGCTGAACAGATTAGCTCAACAGACAGCTGAATCAGCGCATATTGCGAGAAATTCTACAGGTCTTTTAAAACTGAAACACTATCGTTATACACATCTATAAGTTTGAAACAAAATGATCCCAGTACGCAAGTGCATTCATTTCTGCAACTGAATTTTCCGCTCTGAGGAAAGTGGCTTCATTGAACCACAGCTTTTGTTTTCCTTTGAGGAGTATTGGTGTCACCTAAATGTACGTATGAACACTCGCAGCAGATGACATTGTGCTTCAGAAAAAGCTCTTAACTGCATTAAACGCCTCATATGACCTGATAATTGTAGTGCGATAAGCGATAAGTGCTAGAAGAAGAATAGGACAGTTATGAAACTGAAAATAAAGAGACTAATTTTAACACTTTTATGAATGCTTTATAAGAATAAGACTCAATTTTTGGCGCCAACAAGATTTTGCATCATATGGCTGCTGAACATAAAATGAAATACGGGAGTTGAGTCATGACAGGACTTTGTGCTGATTTACTGCTCCCTCATTTCCCCAACATAATTATTTGCGATTTTCAATTATGAGATTTCCTGAAATGCAACGTAACGTTCTAGCCGGCGTAGATTACAGGAATTCAATGGTATCATGTAAGAAATCACAAACATTTCTACTAATCCGTTCAGGTGATCGAGAGGGAACGCTTTTACGGGATATGCTGCCTCTTTGAGAGCAGAAAGTCAACATTTCCATTATTACTAGATACAATATTTTCCGGGCTTGTGGGCCGTGGTCTATTGGGTTGTCTGCGACTGCAGACGAAACGTTTGGGAAGAAGAAGGAACCCAATAGACCACGGCCCACAAGCCCGGAAAATATTGTATCTAGTATTGACACCGGCCGTGAAAGCCTTACAATGTCCATTATTCTCTATAAAGCCAGCATTTTAGTGGTTTTTGCCAGCACCGCCTCTCCAGCGACTGCAACACCACCCGTCCTCCTATAATGCTTACAACACATAAGCAGTCTTCTAAGCCAGTGCAGAAATACTATTGTACTTGATTATGAGGCACATTTCACAATATTTGTTAGGAAGTTTAGAGAACTTAATTTTTCATTTTATGTAGCATACAAAGATGCTGCAATGCACTATGTGTAAGTATCGTCTGGGAATATGGCGTTTTTTGTTCATTTTCTACGCAGATTTTTAAGCGATTTAGTACGAATTTATTTCCTCAATATCTTAAGATGTGTGCGCCATTTTGAGTTTCAAAACTTTATTCTGTGAGTAATGATTAAAGCACGTTTTCTATTGTCATTCACGGCATGCTTTAATAAATAATAAATATCTAGGCAAAACCAAAATTCTCTTACGTTACTGCTCTGATATTGGATTATCTATGTTGCGTCCCAATACTCTCTGTGGCCCTCCCTCCTGGACGACACGCGGATTGTCAATATCTGTTCTAGTACATAAAATAATGAATAGACAGATAGCAACTCCCATAATATCTTAATCGTTTTAACAGCCCTAGTGGCTTGCTCAAGTGATCTTCGAAATACTCGGTCGAATTCAGATCGAGCTAGCTGATAGGGATGGTGAATTTGTCATGTCTCATTAACCACCGCTGAACATTGATCCTCGCGGTACTGTGCACGAATCGTTTGACTCGGTATATTCGCCAACACAGCTACTAGCTGGTAGGCATTTGCATTTGGAAGCTGACTTAATATTTACCATAGGACAGTGGTGTCAAGGTTACATGCAGTCCAGGGCATCTCTGAGCCACACTGGCCCGCACACAGAACGACATGAGACACAAAGAGCGTTAGTAGCCATCACCTGTCTGTTTACTTGCAGCTTGCTGCGTTCAATATTAAAATTTTGCTTACGGTACATATGATATGAAAGATTTTCCTTCATAATTATCTTGAGCTGGAGGACTAATAACAGATGCAGGTTTGACGTACGAAATATGTCCGCTGTAGAGATCTCGTTTACGTAGTTACTAAAATTTATTAAAATAAAGACATACTGTTAAAAATGTCTGGTCATTTGGCTCGCGTTATAGAGATTGTTAAACCTACTCTAGTCCTTAGGTTAGAAACTGTAAAGCACAACCATGTATAGGACGATCGCCGTTTATGTTCCCACTTTGGCCTCTGATTAAGGCTTGTTGTAACTTGACAAATTTATGGCGTATTGTTTTGAGTTTTATTTCCACTTCGGCGCATGTGATTCTCTGAGTAATTTGACACCTTTGTGACATTTGTCAAACTTAAAGGGAATCTTGCACTTACTGTTCCTATCAAGGGAAAAGGGGAAACCTTCCCAAAAGGAAGTAGAAGTGGTCACCGTGTAAGGAAATGGAAAGCCTATTTTTGCCGCCACTGTACGTACTTGCGTGCCTTTTAAAAATAGAGCTATTCCGTCCAAGACGTGAATATCTCCAAATAAAACATTGGAAGGAAGGAAGGAAGGAAGGAAGGAAGGAAGGAAGGAAGGAAGGAAGGAAGGAAGGAAGGAAGGAAGGAAGGAAGGAAGGAAGGAAGGAAGGAAGGAAGGAAGGAAGGAAGGAAGGAAGGAAGGAAGGAAGGAAGGAAGGAAGGAAGGAAGGAAGGAAGGAAGGAAGGAAGGAAGGAAGGAAGGAAGGAAGGAAGGAAGGAAGGAAGGAAGGAAGGAAGGAAGGAAGGAAGGAAGGAAGGAAGGAAGGAAGGAAGGAAGGAAGGAAGGAAGGAAGGAAGGAAGGAAGGAAGGAAGGAAGGAAGGAAGGAAGGAAGGAAGGAAGGAAGGAAGGAAGGAAGGAAGGAAGGAAGGAAGGAAGGAAGGAAGGAAGGAGGAAGGAAGGAAGGAAGGAAGGAAGGAAGGAAGGAAGGAAGGAAGGAAGGAAGGAAGGAAGGAAGGAAGGAAGGAAGGAAGGAAGGAAGGAAGGAAGGAAGGAAGGAAGGAAGGAAGGAAGGAAGGAAGGAAGGAAGGAAGGAAGGAAGAAGGAAGGAAGGAAGGAAGGAAGGAAGGAAGGAAGGAAGGAAGGAAGGAAGGAAGGAAGGAAGGAAGGAAGGAAGGAAGGAAGGAAGGAAGGAAGGAAGGAAGGAAGGAAGGAAGGAAGGAAGGAAGGAAGGAAGGAAGGAAGGAAGGAAGGAAGGAAGGAAGGAAGGAAGGAAGGAAGGAAGGAAGGAAGGAAGGAAGGAAGGAAGGAAGGAAGGAAGGAAGGAAGGAAGGAAGGAAGGAAGGAAGGAAGGAAGGAAGGAAGGAAGGAAGGAAGGAAGGAAGGAAGGAAGGAAGGAAGGAAGGAAGGAAGGAAGGAAGGAAGGAAGGAAGGAAGGAAGGAAGGAAGGAAGGAAGGAAGGAAGGAAGGAAGGAAGGAAGGAAGGAAGGAAGGAAGGAAGGAAGGAAGGAAGGAAGGAAGGAAGGAAGGAAGGAAGGAAGGAAGGAAGGAAGGAAGGAAGGAAGGAAGGAAGGAAGGAAGGAAGGAAGGAAGGAAGGAAGGAAGGAAGGAAGGAAGGAAGGAAGGAAGGAAGGAAGGAAGGAAGGAAGGAAGGAAGGAAGGAAGGAAGGAAGGAAGGAAGGAAGGAAGGAAGGAAGGAAGGAAGGAAGGAAGGAAGGAAGGAAGGAAGGAAGGAAGGAAGGAAGGAAGGAAGGAAGGAAGGAAGGAAGGAAGGAAGGAAGGAAGGAAGGAAGGAAGGAAGGAAGGAAGGAAGGAAGGAAGGAAGGAAGGAAGGAAGGAAGGAAGGAAGGAAGGAAGGAAGGAAGGAAGGAAGGAAGGAAGGAAGGAAGGAAGGAAGGAAGGAAGGAAGGAAGGAAGGAAGGAAGGAAGGAAGGAAGGAAGGAAGGAAGGAAGGAAGGAAGGAAGGAAGGAAGGAAGGAAGGAAGGAAGGAAGGAAGGAAGGAAGGAAGGAAGGAAGGAAGGAAGGAAGGAAGGAAGGAAGGAAGGAAGGAAGGAAGGAAGGAAGGAAGGAAGGAAGGAAGGAAGGAAGGAAGGAAGGAAGGAAGGAAGGAAGGAAGGAAGGAAGGAAGGAAGGAAGGAAGGAAGGAAGGAAGGAAGGAAGGAAGGAAGGAAGGAAGGAAGGAAGGAGGAAGGAAGGAAGGAAGGAAGGAAGGAAGGAAGGAAGGAAGGAAGGAAGGAAGGAAGGAAGGAAGGAAGGAAGGAAGGAAGGAAGGAAGGAAGGAAGGAAGGAAGGAAGGAAGGAAGGAAGGAAGGAAGGAGGAAGGAAGGAAGGAAGGAAGGAAGGAAGGAAGGAAGGAAGGAAGGAAGGAAGGAAGGAAGGAAGGAAGGAAGGCTTTTGATATGAATTTGTAGAAAATATAATACGGTAGCTTTAAGATTCTGTTGCCTTTGAAGTGGAAATATTTAAGCTTTTGTGAATTAAAAATAAAAATAGAACATTTTACTTAAATTACTTTAAATAAGTGAAATAAGTAAAACAGAAATAATATACAGGTTGGGGATTAACCCCGAAATTTATCTCGCTGCATGTTGCCTTTCATAATGTTTTTCTTTTATCTTCTATTTCGCAAACATACTGATTACGTATTAAGACACTGTATAGTAATGATAGAACTTGTTTTCCCTTCGAATTTAAAATACCTACCTAGTATAAGCGAGTCAGTGACTGATGCCTGCATTCCGTCGCAGTCGCATCACACTAAAACCTGTACTGAACTTGTAACGTACTGGCCCGCTAACCTGTGGGCACGACGAGTGACCTGCTGCAGTGTATTGCCACTTAGGACCACGATTGACACCTCTGCCAAGGGCACAGATCCCGTCATATCATTAGTCCTCCATCTCTAGGGTACTGAAATTCTATGCAACGACCAAGATGCGTAGCTTCACGGGTGTGCTTTCCCCCTCCATCAAGATGAAACTGAAACTGCATTTCGTGTTGCACCAATGAGGCAGTGTTCTCTAACTGTTCTTGATCTGAGAATTTTGGAAGGCTTTTAAATAAAAGCTACGGATAAGTTACGACATTGTTCTGCTATTAGGCTTTTTATATTTTCTTCTATTATATCGTGAATATCATTCAAGCGGATATTATGTTCTGTGTGTTGATCCTTCAAAGATTAAGGTATACATTTCCTACGCTAAACATAACCAATCAAACAAAAAGAGTAATAATAATCTTTGCACACGTATAACTACTTTGTTACTTCACAAAATGAAATTTGAGAATAAGCGTTTTGCTTTTCGCAGCACGTTTTCTCAATCCGTACCATACGCTAACACTCATATTTGTTTTAAATTTTATATTTATTACTACATATTACATTCATAAGTTAATACTTAAATGGAGAATTAATGGCTCTTCTTCAGCTTCTCTAATTTTACTAACATCGTAGTTTTCTTTTATTTTACGTCCTCCGACGTTAAGTCACATCGGACGATGAATGGAATGGGTGAAATGATGCTCAAATGAACCCAGGGTCCATAGAGCTTAGTTACCCGCGTTCTTCTTTCAGGATAAGGGAAACCCCCGGGAAAAACCTTATCCAGATAACTCACCCTGACCGAGATTCGAACCGGGAACTCGTGAACGTGAGACAGATACGCTACCATCTACGCTACCGAGGCGGGCAATATCGTAGTGTTAGGGGATTATTGTTCCTCTACTCCTTATGCCTTCAGGAGTTTGGTTGAGGAACAGGAATCCTGTATCAGATAGAGAACCCAGGGTGGGTGATCAGCCCCGAAGCCTGGTATGAAAGTAAGGGAAGTAGATGACAGAATGAGGGCGAAATGAATAAATGGAGCAATTGGTAGATACACGGTGGGTGAAACCGGTGATTCCAGAGAAAGTCCGCCCCGGTGCAGTGTTGTCCACTGCAAGCCTCGTATGTGGTCGCCTGGAATCGAACCTGGGCCGCCTTGGCGAGAGCCAAGCGATCTAACCTCGACCGCTCGACCATAGCACTCTGTCAGCCAATTAAGTTTAAAATGTTATTACATATTGCTTAAATGAGTAGAGTACATTTTCATGGACCTATGTCATAACTTTTAAAGCAAATAATTTAAAATAAATGAAAATTTTAACTTCATGTGAAATGACAGAAGTGTTGAAGATATGGATCTGTCGCTTTTTTCGTTTATGCAAAAAAAGAGTTCATCTAAGTATAATAAATACTTGCTCCATTTATACTAAGTACTTACATAGTAGAGGAAGTAGGCATTTACTCTTGGAGTAAGCCAAAAAGCTTTCTTGGACCATAAGTACTTAAACATCAGATTTGATAAATAGGCAAGTTTATTATTCTGGAGTTAGGACTTCATTACAGCTTCTTGCTGTACTTTCTCATTCGGAAAGTGTTTCTAAGCGGTATACGTTTAGATTAAAACAAGTGTACTCGTACAGTTCTGTTTACAAGCTATATTATTACAAATAATTACCCTTATGGAATATTAAAGTTACTAATTTGAGGGGGACTATTTATTTCTGGAATTCTGAAGTTGTAATTTCTTTCATTTAGAGCAATTTATATGATTGACAGATATTGATTGCTTTGTCTGTAAGATATGTTCGATTTGCTCAACCTATTGAAAATTCAGTTCTCGTGGACTAAATAACTGATATTCCTTAATGGGTATTCCGTTAATTTAATTGTTTACGAGTTATTAATACTGGGCAATAACTGTTACTGTAGCTGTGTTCCCCATTTTATGCATAGCAAATATGTAAGATTATTAACTTAGATTTATTACTGAATATCTCAAACATATTTAAAACTAAGAACCGAATGCCATTGGAAAACTTCATTAGGTTTCCCTTATTGCGACTGCCCGGTTTTTTTTAAGTGCCATTGCAATAATTTGCAGTAAGTATGGGACCTATGCACTTTCGCTGTAGCTTAACTCACATTGCCACTTCGTAGTTGTAGTTCCAATTGTAGCTGTCCGGTGTCGGAAAACTCTTGCAATTCAGCACTCGCTGCAGGTAGTAACACCCGTTACTAAGTCCTCGGAGAACACCACTTATCGTTGGACAAGAAACTCTCTCGCTCACTGGTCGTGAAACTCGCAAACTCTACCGCCAGACTCACTCGCCCTACGAGAGCGCTCGTTTATGTAGCCCTTAGAACAATTTCGGAATGTTCCAGAAAATTCTAGTTCTCTGGCGGTAGCGTTTATTCTATATACGATGGACGGGTGTGACCTTATGTTGTTTGTCGTTTCTATTGCCCTGCGTCGACCTTTATGTAACCTTGGGTCATAGGCGCTCTGCATCACTACATTGTTTTAATAATACACCTAACTCTTATCACTTAACATTTCCAGCTCATCATTGCCTTAACCAGCAAAACGGATTTTTTGTTAGAATTGAAGATGGAATTTTTTACTTCGGACGATTAATTTTCGATAGTTAACGTTACGTATTTCGTGATTTATTTAAATATTAATGTGACTTAAATTGTAAAAGCGGAAATACAGTTTTGTTGATATTAATATAAAAATATACCCCTTTGGAGTGCTAATTAAGTCCCATTAACAAGCACACATGCCACATCCGGTTTACATTACAAACCCACCTTTTATTGCAAGATTGGTAGCGCCGTAGTGAAATTCTAACCTACTAACCTTAGACATTGAAATGCTGACCAGTTATTTTCAGTGCTTCAGCCAATTTACCTACGAATCAAAGATACAGTAACATAAATGTTGAAAGAGGGACATCGTATGTCTACTGTGTCAGAAATTGTTTTAACCTCAAAATAAATTGAGCTGGAAATCCTTTATTGATATTGACTAAGAAGGGAAACTAGCAAATCCTAACCTACATCATCTGTTACAAATAAGGTTGCCATGAACGTAAAACTAAGCTATAATTCCAGAATACTTTTGTAGATATTACCGTAATTGTCAAGTTTGCAACATTTTTGCTAACCTAACGTAAATCAAGTAATCAATAAGTGGAAGCAATTGATGGGCAGGAGATGCAATGGAAGGTGCGGTATAGGGTTTCCAATAAATGAAAAGTATATTTAAAGTGCTAACAAAGACCGCCCTTCCATTGGGCGGTTGCCGGAAGTACTCTGAAGGTAAACAACCACTCCCTTGTTTTGTATGTCGGTTACAATGAAGCGTTAAGTGTGGGTCGTAGAAAGCGCGACTGGTTTAAAGACACTCAAAAGCAACGTTAATTAGCACTTATCTTTAAGTGTACTAATATAATGCTTCTTACTGGCACAGTATCGTCAGTCAAATGTTCACATACACAGTGCAACATGACAGACATACAGCGTCATGGAATTCTATAAGTGTCGCTTGAATAACAAATTGCATATCTTATTCCAAAAGATGGGAAGGTTAACATTGACCAGTTAATAACCGCAATAGCCATACGAGTAACTGTCCAGTTAATGTTATTTTCCATCATAATCGCGCCAATGTTGGGGGGTGGCGGTGGCGGTGGCGGTGGCGGTGGCGGTGGCGGTGGCGGCGGCGGCGGCGGCGCCAATATATTGTTTCAGGTTTGTTCTCTATTGTATACCCTAAAGAAGAGGTTTAAATTGACATATACATGAAAATTATAGTTCATTTCTTGATTATTTATTCATTGAATTTAGTTTTCAAATTAAATTCTTTGCGTAATTCAGAAGCATTCCATTTTAATGGCTCTATCAATGTACTGAGTACGGAACCAAGATATGCAGAAACATGACGGAAGAAAATTGCCGAATAAAAAGGCAGTATGAAAATATGGATTTTGAGGATAGCAACAATGGCTCCAAAAAGCTGATTTATACACTGCATGCGTTAACATTAAAACTTTTTGTTATAAACTCCGACTAGACAGATAAGTTTCACAATTGGAGGGCAATGCTCACTGTCGCTGGGTTTGTTGAATCTCGCAATTATGTTGTGAAGCCTTCTGCATGGCACGGTAATAAGTGATGCTCTGTTGTTCAGTACAAATAATATTTTCACAGTGACGTGTGGCCATTATATCTGGGCTTGGGATCGGCTAATGACCCTTTCTAATTGGAACAATCGCCCGTACAGAACAATTACTAATGCCTACTCCTTGCCTCCGAAGAATAACTTTGCCTACTTTCAACAGATTCGTCTTTTATGTTCCTTTCTGGGGCCTGTATCAGGAGCTGAACATCCCTCGACATTTCAAATAGTCACACTGATTGGAGAGAACCGAAGGCGAATAGTTGACAGTGATATTTCAGTTGAGTGTAGTTCATTTCTGAGAAGTATTTCAGCAGTTCATTCATGACTCGATTCGACGAATCAGTAGTGTTCTGTTCTGAGTGTCCATAACAGTGTCACAAAGATAATATATCCAATACGTTAAGCTCCTAAGAAGTCAAATAAAGCCTGATCAGCGCCTACTAGTATTCTTATATTATATTAGTGTTAAGAGTGGGATATATAAGGTTTGGTGGAGAATTATTGGCTTAAAGAACTATTGGCCAAGATGGAGAAGATTGAGATGAAAATGAAATCCTGAATGCATAAGACGTAGACTAAAACAGATATCTGGATGGATTTTGAAATGCCATTCCGGAATGGAGAAGATGTGGCAAATGTCTTAACACGGGATAGGATTATCGCTCAAAAATGACGAACAACTCATCGGTATAAACAAAGAAATGAAAAAGTTCCATGAAAAGGTGGAAAGCCTCGGAGCGCGCGCGCGCGCGCACACACACACACACACACACACACACACACACACACACATTATATATAATATATTAATGCCCGCTTTTATTACATACGGCAGCGCAGATGGTGACACGATGATACATGAAATGAAGATGGAGCACCAGTAGAATGGGATGGCGTGGGAAACCGGAGATTCTGGAGAACATCCGCCCCAGCGCTATCTTGTCCACAACAAATCTCGCATGCGGTCACCTTGGATCTAACCCCAGGTGCTCTAACCGCTCGGCCAAACTAATAGAGGGAGGCATGTATCGCTCCAGCCGAACCAAGGTACGTTGCTCCAAACTTCAACAACATGAATTAGCACTGTGCCGCGTGGCGAAGAGGATCACCAATGTACCGCACTGTATCGAAGGCTGCATCGGTAGAAAATACTGGTGCTACACTCGGATCACCTGGCTTGTCATAAGTGTTCGTCGGGACAACCAGTCCTGAGGGAGCAGTCATTGCATCCAAGCTGCCTTGCCGACCGACCGCTCCGCTACCTGGTTGTGAAAGCGGTTAATTATCTTTTTTCCGCAGAACAATTGCCCGTAACCTAATGGTACTTTACCTATTTTCAAATAGGTTTCCTTTCTGAGGTGTGTGTATATCCTTATAAAGGAGCTGGCCATCGCCCGGCATTCAGTCTAGATCAAACCAAGCATAGAAAAGCTAAAGGTGGATAGCTGAAGTGATTGCTCATTGGTGTGTGCTCGATGTGCTGAGTTCAGTTACGAGTTGCGATTCGATTCGACGGAAGAGTTGTTTTGTTGCGTGTGTAATGCTGTCGCTGCACCTTAACCTGAATAATAAATAAAGTGTGTTTGGCAGTAAGTGTTGTTCCCATTTGTTGCAATATAGTAGAGTATGCGCACGTAATGGTTTATTTTTTCGTAATGAAGCAGTACGTATACTTATTTATCGTGAGAGTTGCATTAGACTTTGACTGACAAAGATACTTTATGAAAACAGATGTCAGATATGTTTGTGCAGCGATTCTGTCGTTCTATTTTATGCAGAAGCCAATATTCCAAAACCCAGAATGATTAGCTCAATTCTGCTTTTCTACTCCACATTTTCTGTAGCTGTACATTTGCCTTGCTTTTAATGTGCACTTCATAAAATACAGACTCCTTTGAATTTGTAATTGTTTTAAATTTGATTACTACAGGCAAAAATCTTTCTCACCAAACCTTTCATAACAACGAATTATTTGCTGCTTATGTTCCATCGGGATAACCAAAATTTATTTGTTTGTACCATCCATACCGTAATTAGGAGAAAATATTTTTACTTTATCCCTAATTTTATATACTAAACCATCATTTATTCATGTTTTTTCTTGGCGCTTCTTTCAAGAAAATCATTGAGAGGGAAGGGAGTTCTAGTAAAGTTCTTTGTAAACTTCTATAAATGTGGCAATGCTATCAATGTGCCTTTCTTCGCACCAAGTTTCATTGGTATAGAGTGCTTTTTAAACAAATGATAAAAGGTTTTTTTCTGTCATTATTGATTATTACACCTAAGCAACGCCTTAATTGTACACGTACGTGTGCCTTACGATTTTTTTACGATTTGAGTAATAACACTTGTAAAGTGTTTTCGTAAAACAGTTTATAAAAATATGTAAATTATTTAAAAAGCCATTATATTGAAAAGCTGTAAACAAAACAAATATTTGAAACAGTATGTTAATGAATATTTTGTATAATAGTTTTAAATAACTCGTCAAGTGAGACATTGGAATCTTAGGTCCTCGTCTTTCATTTGAATCTCTCGGTTTTGTGGAAAAGTAATTAATATATCATATAGTCTGTTCTCTAAAGGATGCTTGAGATATCTTTATATGCAAAACACATTAAAATGCGCTCAGCTTTCCTCAAGGAAAGCCGACATAGTCTTGCGGAGGATAAGATGCACCTTTGCAAGTAAATATTATCACATTACCTAACACAGCTTAATGTTAGTTATCCAAAATAGAAAATTATGAGGACATTCTCACTTAAAGCTGTTAAATGTTTCAGCCAGCTGCATTGCTTTGTTGGCCCGCTCTTAAAGTTAATGAAATTAGGTTTTGTGTATAAATCATTTATATATGTACATATATATATAATGTCATATATATGGCATTAGCTTGTGCAAATACGCTTTACGCTCACGTGAACCCTGGTACAGAATAGAATATTGAGCAGTAAGTTAACCAATGTAACGATCAATTCGCTGAAATACATATTTATAAATAAAAGCATTTAGTTCTGTTAAGTATTTAAATAGGCCGTGCCGTGGCCGAGCAGTTAGATCACTTGACTGTTACAAAGGCGGCCCGGGTTTCATCCCAGGCGACCGCAAATTGAGATTTCTGGTGGATAACACGGTGCTGAGATGGGTTTTTTCCGGGACATCCGGTTTTCCCGTCATCATTCCACCCGTTGCTCCATTATCGTCTTTCCTTTCATCCACTTCGCCCTTATTCTGTTGATCTATGACCCTTACTCTGATTCTGGGGATTTCTTTTTACCTGGCTTTCTCTTTCTGATCCATAGATTTGGCTCCTTCACCCGACGCCTAAAATGGTACAAGAGGTAAAGAGCCATAAATGAACCTAACTGTACTAAGAAGAAGAGATGGTGGGAACAGTGGTATTTCAATGAGATAATTTTTGGCTGGGGGGGGGAAGTACATTACAAAGATGAGTGTACAAATTTAAATACATCATATTCTCTTATTTAAAGGATATGATTGACAAATTCACAGTTCAGCATTTCGTGTCAATTTTAGCACAGATCGTTAACTAGAGATATATTATCAGAGGTTTCTTAAATAGTATGGGGCTACAAGCTTGGACTGCACAGTTTGACACTCACTTAAGTATATTGCTTTCAAGTAGTTTCAGTTGAACAAGCTATAAAATACAAATCTATATCCAATTGAGGGATATAACTCTTCCCTTAGGATGGTGTTGCCACTGCAGGGGAAAATATTTAATCACTATCCCTATTTTGTTCCAACACAGCATTCAAGAAACATATAATTTGTTAAACAATTTGCGTGAAGTCCGACTACTCAGTTTTCGAAGTTGAAGGGACGAAGGAGGAAAATGAAGTAGTGTCGCACCATATGACTGATATGAAAAGATTGTGAATGCAAACTTAATGAAAATAGCAATATCGTTTGTCCTTTTAGCTCTCACCTAAGAGAGAGAAGAAAAACTCGTTTTACGCTCCCATATTAACATTTTAATTCCAATCGAAGAAAGTAAAGCAGGTTGTATTACAAGTATGTGATAGAAAAGTAACTGATATAAGTTTCTTGTTATCTTGGATTTCTTCTTTGAACTCCTAGCTTCTCTAAGATTTTAGCTTTTTGCGGATGTGTACGTGTGTGTGTGCGCGCGCGCGCGTGTGTATCATATTTTCCGCCAGAGATAATAGGTCAACCACGTGCAGAACGCATCTGATGTCCTGACCTTCGTTTACTTTTATTGTAAGTTCCAATGTGTTTAAAATAGGGAAAGTTTTAGTCCTTCTTTTTAAGTATTGAAATTACTTAATAAAATCCAAGTTATTCCAACCTAATAAATCGCGAACTGTAACAGTCTTGATTGATTTCGTTTGAATGTTTAAGGAAATAAGTGAACATAAGTTATTTTGTATGTTGACACTTTAGAACCCTGGATCTATCTTTTAAGCAAATGTATACGCTAAGCATTTATGTTCTTTAATTCCCTAAAAAGTTATAAGTGTTTCAACTTTAGTTGATTTCGTTACTTCGCAGCAGAGGCATGTAAGAAATGCTTTGTGAACTGAATACTGAGAGCAAAAGTTAATATCATTCCTGTAGTGCAGCCTAAGGCGCTTTTGGAATCCCACCGCAACTTCTATTGTGAAGCAAACGTGACCTTCCCTCCAACGCGATCTCTAACTCATCTGCAAGATAAAGGGCGCGGTTGCCAAACGTCAACCCTTCCTTAAGCACTGTTCTAAAAAAATTTCTCTAAGGGCATTTCTTACAGAAGGTTTCTTGTACTGAGATTTTGCTGTGGTTTAAGGAATGGACACCCTGGCACGTTTAGAATTTCAGAGATAGGGGCAGATACCTAAGCGTTACTCGAAATTTTCCATTCATATGGTAGTTGATAGAACTAATGCCTATAGACTGTAACAAACTATAGGTTACTTATGTTCTGTACTGCTCCAGAAGCAGGTGATGTACACGATATGAGGAATATAAATACAAATGATTGACTTTTATTACGGAAGATAAAATGCAGTACCATTGAAGCTTATTTTATTTGGTTGCCCAGTGACGTGACAAAGTTTCCATATTTCAGGACTGTGTCGTGAATAGCGATAAATTTAGCACAGATGGTGAAGACCTGCGTATACAAATGTTGCTACTAACAGAGGAAATATTGTCTATTCGGATTTTTTATTTCAAAAGAGAAGGAAATAGAAATAAATACCTGCGATGGAGTTTTTAGAAGTATAATTGTGCACATTAAGCTTCGAAAATGTAATGAATTCAGCATAGACTCGGTTGACTCAAATAAAAGCGACTTACCTTTCCTGCAATTCCAAAGCGGAGGCAAAATAGGTAGACTTTGTATTATTTTTATGCTCTCGGGCTTTAAGCCAGGTGTATAGATGAATAGCCATAGATCATGTATTTTATGACCAGATACAAGGTAAAACATTCAATTTATTCAACTAGTCTTTTCATAATAGAAACTTGGCCTTTCGCCTTTCTCATTGGCCCAACTCTACTGAGTTTGCAGAGTTCCGGGCGCAAGTTTCCTTGCTGACGTCAAAGTTTTCAGCTGATGGAAGTTGATTTAGTACATACATCGATTCATGTATTGATTTAAGTTAATAGCGAATTTAGTTTCCTTAAAATCTGATTATTTTTAGGACTTTAATATGGCTTATATAAAGTCCTAGAAGTATTTAAAATTTTCTAGCAGAACGAACTAATACTAATCATAATGTAGTTTCATAAATAAAATCGATATTGATAACGAGGATACAGTATTAACTTAAAATAAATACAAAAATAAAAGCAAACTAAGAGAACAGAATGACGGAAAAGAAATAGGATGCCAAAAAGATAGAGATAATAAGCTCAAGATATGCAACGTAAGCTCCATTTATGAAGTGGCCTGAGGAAATATTGGGCGACTACATAAGAGGCAATGATTAATTTAATTAGCCATGAAACTGATCAAAGACCTCTTAACAGAAGATTACAGCACAAGTACATTAAAGTCTCTTTTCCTAATTACCTACTGATTACTTGGCGGGTAAAATGTGTAATATAAATAATGGTTATTTATAACATAGAGGATATCCCTAATAATTAGTTGTAGAAAATTGAGAAATGTTGCCCCTGGATAGTGGTAGCGAGGCTTCGATTGACTAAAATGCCTTCAGCCTACAAAATGTACTGAACTCAAAATTCCTTATTTGAGACGCTATACTAGCCATAAGCCTTGGCTATCTTTATTTATCACGTGATAAAATTAAGTGTTCCAAGACTTGAAGTTTTCCTGGTGGCAGTATGGACATAAATTATATTAGCTGTACCAAGCATGATACTATTCCGTATGGCACTTAAGCACAAATTTAAATATTATTTTGTTCATCTTTTTACGTAAACCAATATACCAAAAAGCTTTATCAGTAGATAGGCAATAAGCCCATAATTGAGGAAGGATGAGTAATCTGAAAATACGAGACGAAGATAAGATTCTCTAATGCACTTAATGTATCTGTGTCGCATGCTACTTGCAACGATTGTTAATAATAAATGCAAACGCGGAAAGACAAACTTATAACTTAATACGAATATGGTGGTTCACGGAGCCAGGTCACCAAAATTAACCTTGTCCACTCACAGCTCGATTATTCACGCTTGCAGCTCATAATTAACTGATGCGTGAACTAAATCGTAAATAAATATTAACAAATAGAACAATAAAGTCCTAAGCATATTTAAAGTGGTGAAATTTACTATCGGTACTATTTTAATATAGAATGTTAGAGGATTTCATATAGTTCGTGTATATAAGTTCAGCAAAAAATAAAACACAAAAAGTAGTTTAGGTTATTAGCACTACTAAAGGAAGTTAAACTTTCCACCATGAGAGTATGAATGAGATTTCGATGGGAAAAGACCCTATCGTCAAAAAGGCTCTACAGGAATAGCGAGTGTAAATAAGTTTATTAATTAGCATTGGATGGGAACAGTCCAGCAAAGAGTTTGTTTTTCTTAAGGGCCAACCAGGAATTTATCAGATCTTGAACCTTCAGAACTGACTGAAAATATCTAAAATTTTATTTTACATTAAGATGTTCCAGACTGATGTACTGCAAAAACTGCTAGACATTCTCCTGGCCGGGGAAAAGGCAGAGATGGCAGACATCCCGACTCAGAAAATGAGAAGTTACGACCGTAACAACCGAGTGTTTTCAATCTGCAGTCATACATCATATTGCCAAGTTTGAAAACAAACTCTTAGGTTCATTGCTCAGGAAATATCTGCTCGTGGCGCAAAGACTTCTGTTTTGTAAGCTTTCTACTGCTGCACATAACCTTTCAATACTGCAATAATTTAATCTTTTTGTTACATATATAAATTATGTTAAGCATGATTCACTATGTTTTCCAAGCAAAGAACGGCTAAAAGGAAATTTCTCGGATAATGCTGCATTTTTATCGATATTGTTGCAGTTTGATTAAATGTACGTACATATATTAGAATGGAGTATATGGTATAAAAACGGTAATATTTTCCGTTAAAATTATTTAAAATATAAGTAAAAATGGATACTTCATACCGCAGTGTTATTAACATCCGCGCATGCCAATCGCCATTAAAATTACGTGGGTTTTTCACTAAATTGGTAGGCATTGTAATATTTCTAGCCTCCTAAACTCAACCTCTATTTCTCGTTAGTAATGGCCAGTGCATTATATAAATACAATTTAAGTCGAGAAGAAACAGAAATGTTTTACAGGAGCAAGATTTTAAATTGTGGGTTTATGAATGAAGGAGATAATGTTAAATCTGAAATATTTTATCCCGCTGCATAGAGGTGAAGAATGTTAAATGAGTACTTGAAGTTTTGTAAGTCAGACAGTCTGTCTGACATAATTGGTACTAAATTTTTCGAAGTAATGACAAATACCTTATTCTGGCTATAAATCTGACAACATTGCGTTTACTAGTGTTCAATTTAACTTAAAATAAAGATGATCGCTTTTTAATTCGTTATATAGCTTCTAATCCTACAAGTAATAGAGCGCCTTTTCTTTCACAGCACTCCGACGTTACTGATAAGATTCTCTTCTTAACTTAATCATACACCTAAACGTAAGCACACCTTATTAATGAAATAATAGGATAAATGGCTTGTTGACAAACTTGTTATATTCTCCAAGAATGCATATTTATCGTTATTTAACTCTATACAACCATTTTCTTTCGACGAAGGTACTGATGCTTGGTAGGTCTTATAGTACTGGATAGTTCCTATTTTCTACTCACTGGTGGTTTAGCCAGGAACGGTTGGTATGTGCTGCCCTGAAATTAAATACAGATTCATAATATATAAAAGCATTGCTCTACAGCTGTCATATGGCGTTTACACTAATCGACTCTTAGCTATGAAAGTAAAAAGTTCTATCACCAGTAAGCATGCAGTATCTGCTTAGTTGAATAGCAATGCTAATGCCTTTTGCTTGGTTGACTGAAATATAATATAGGTAAACTCAAATCAGTCCTAGCGTGAAAAATAACAGAAAAATCACTTTCTGGTAGCTAGACCTTCGCTTAAAATACTAATTTTGCTAAATATTGTATAGCTTTTTGGAACTATATTCCAGAGATGCAAACAAATCTATAGCAAAATTATGCAAGGAGAAACATGTGTGCAGAATTTTTGATAATGATTATGATGATTTGTAATAGTTTATACATGGTACCATCAATAGCTCTACATGTATAAAATCATCCTCAGTCTCCTTTCAGGTTTAGTATCAGACTAATTCTTTTAGTGCGCATCTTTACTCAGCTGCCACCTCAAGTTATTTGGAGTGCAACTGTTTCTATTTAAGGGGAAGGGGGTGTTGTGGACATATTCGTGTAGTCAAATTTCCTCTGAATATTGAAACATTTTAGTACCTATTTTGACAAACAGTGTGTACCTGAAGTTTAGAACTTGACAAAGATATCCTGAAACTTGAAAGTCTCCAAAATCGCAAATAAACCCCTAACAAATAAATTGCATATTTTGGCCTGGTCTGTAACATATTTGTCTCCTTATAGTACACAGTCCTATAATTATTTGAACCTGTTATGTGAAAATTTTAATGTTTAACCCATTTACAAAGTGCTGCAAAATGATAAAGTCCTGACAAAAATAGCAACATAGGTAGACACACTTTAACTTCTGAAACCTACCCAACCCTTCTTTTCAATCACACGGTACTTAGATTGTCCTTATGATTTATTTTCAGACCGTATTGACACAACTATGCTGATTGGTTAGTTACATCACAAACCTTTTAGACGAACTAGACTTGGTGAAAATTGTCTTATATCAAATATGCGACCCCTGTTGGTTTTTAATCCATTATGAAGAAGTTGTTCACCATTTGATAAAACTGGGACGCTTTATGTATCAATTATCTTTCAATCATTAACGCTATCCTCATTTACAGCATTCTTACTTTCAGAATGCATCCAGGCAACACCGGGTAGTACAATTAGTAGCACTTAAACTGAAGTATAAAGTAATGAAATATGCAGGAGTATCTTAAGGCGTCAAAGTCCAGTTACAAAGCTTAGCCACAAATACACGAAGGCCACATGTTATAACTTTATAGCGTAACGTGTACCTTAGTGATCTATCGCAAAATAACATTGCTAACAAAGGCAATTTACTCTCGGCTAGTAGTTTTGTGTTGTGTAACGTGCCACTTTTAGAACACATACTAAGCTAAACACATACTGCGGCACGGACAGACCATGCAGTTCGTAATGACTGCCGTCATGTCCTTAATCCACATCGACGCGATAATGAAACATTCCTTGTTATATTGGGTTTATCCTCTCCAAACATATTTACTTTGTAGAGACTCGTCTGTACGATAGTTGGGCCAAAAATAGAGCGAAGCTTCCACGCGTACACCGGCACAGGAATCCGTGACGTCTGCATTCTACGAGAAAAACCACGAGCTCCTTCACAGATTTATTGTTGATCTATAACAGTCACACCATAATGTTCACGTGTGGATTATATTTACAAATCGATACACTACATGAATGGACTCGTATGATTTGAAAATGTGGTTGGCATATAAATAAATACTAATATTGTAAATACTGCAAGTTTACATACACGATTTCAAAAACAATCTGCCGGTTGTGGTAATCTTTTCATCCTTAGAAAGCCCTATCTTTTTGGAGGACAAAGGCTATAAACTGCATCTTAATTTTAATTTGTATGTTGCTAAAAGGCTAAAGCAATTTACAAGGTGTAGGTACTATAATAGGAACTCGTTGGATTATAAGAAGACATACTTGCAAACAAGGCGTTGATTATTCGTTGAGAATGCGTTGGAGTAGAACATAGTTTACTCTACGATAAAATTCATGCAATATAAGAAATATTCAGGAATATTTGATATGATTACCATTTAGCAACTACGAAACAGCAAAACAAAAGGTGATTAAATCTCTTTATATACCTTATCTATCACAAAAGTTCAAAAAATATTTTAATAGCTCTCGTGTAAGAAATGTTCGTCATACTCTAAATATTGTATAAAGATAAAATATTCTCCTGCTAACGTTATAAGTCAGGCACCCAATATTTTATCAACTGAGATTATTTTCCCGATGGTCACGTACTATGCGTCTCGAATAGTTGACTTAACGGCCTGGAGTGGCAGTAATACCCATTTACCAGCTTCACCTCTATTTCGTCTTATATGCTGAACGCTTTTGTATAATGCGAAAACGATTTAGTTCTTATTTAATTAAATAGCTATGGGTCCAACGAGTAAAAGATTTAAATTTTCACTTATTGATATATTCTTATATTTCAATTACTCGACCATTCCTATGAATTTTCCACGGCCAAAAGATGGGCCTCGTCGTAGCTGAGCTTTTACACCGCTCGCTTCTTGCCAAGGTGTCCCGGGTCCGATCCTCGGCAACAACACGGTGCTGGGGCGGGTTTTCTCTGGGATCTCCAGTTTCCTCCGCCATCCACTGGTGCTCCATCTTCATTTCATGTATTAGTGTCACCGCCTGCGGTGCGTATGTAATAAAAGCGGGCGGTAAATACATACATACACACAGCCAAAAGAACTTGTAGACCATGCAGCATCTTCAGAATTTGGAAGACTGTCGGGGAAACCAGTCGTTGGGGATTTTTCATCCCTTGTTATAAATAGCCAGAGTTATAAGGAATTACAAATATGTGTATGTTGTAAAAGGGAAGTAATTTTACAATAATTTCATGAAAAAAACAATGGAAGGTAAGGTAAGGGTGGACTGTCTAGCAATTTATAAACGTATTGCTACATTTCAGCGCCTCAAAGCTCCTGTTTAAGTCTTAATTATTTACAGAACTACAGTCGGCTGTGAAATATTTGTAATGTTAACCTTCGTCAAAATAGTTGTTTATTTTCAGTCATTCCCAATGATTCTTTATAGTGATCAGAGGTATAGCTATGAGGTTTATGCACTTCCATTTGGCATTTTTCGGCTATTTGAACTGTTATAAATGCCCTTTGCTCTGCTATAGTTTACGGGTTTCAAAGTATGTGCATTTTATCAGCAATTACTTTAAAGTGCATATTTCATTTTACATAAATTGTAACTGTTATCCTTCGTTTTGCGTGCAGTGAGGGTAGAATAGTTGAGGCCTCGAGTGTATTCGAAACCATTGCGCATCCCAGGGTCTTGGTTCAAAATATATGCATTCTCTCCTGTTTTTACAAATAAGCACTATATTAATACATATGTTAATGAGGGACAGAAACATGATAGGCTACTATTTAAAATAAATACAAAACTATTCCAACATAAGATCTGTGTGAGAAAAATTATCTAATGTGCTGAACAGCTGGGCGAATTGTAATTCTTAGGGGAAAAAAAACAGACAACTTAGAAATGGGAAACATCGGATGGCCCGTGGCGTTCTTCTCCAGAGCAGATATGTATAGTCAATCGTCTAATTAGACTGACATCGCAACTAAGGTGTTTCGCAGCAATAAAGCAGAACCAACTCCTAGCTGGGGAGAAACCCAGCTCCACGTGGGAAATATATTCCAATGTTCTATGTAAACTGAATCTGCTCTTTCTGGATGGAAGGAGGCTATTAACGAACTCCACTACAGCCAATTGAGAACGCGACCGTAATAGCTTCTGCGAACTGGTAATCTCGACAAAGCCTAAATAGCTATATTTAAGTGATTTATTAACTAAAGCGTATATAAGGATTACAAATGAAATGAAGTAAAATAAGACCTGAAGCTTTCGTGGCGACGAATATGTTAAAGTTCTTCTTGGGAAGCAAGCCAGCTCAAAAGACGATTAGAAATCGATTTCGGGAGCGTACATCTCTCCCATCAGGATATTTATTAAATGTTATAACCACAAATGAATCAATAGGATATAACACAACTATACAGAATGAGAAAACACTATCAATATTCGCCTTACTGAACAAAAGGTTTTCAGTACATTCAATGCCAGGTCAGAAGATTGCGTGAGTATAGAAAATTAATTGGGTCAAAGAAACGTAACTTAACTTGATTATAAAGCTGTACAGATCAGTAATCCTTAAGTCAACGGATTTCCATTTTAAGGCCGGTTTCCAAGCGGAGCTGAACTGAAATCCTGCATCAAAATTAAGCGGGCTCCTCTCGTAGGAAATGGCCAAAGCCTCCATAACTCTCCGCTCTCAGTAACTATTGCATTTTGCAAAAAAAAAAAAAAATACATCAGGACCATCCACAAGCCACCTTCGAAGATTAAGCATCTGTTGAGAACAGTGAAACACAAACTGGACTTCCAAGTTCCGGGAGTGTATCGCATTTCCTGTGAATGTGGGACACCGTATATAGGACAAACCGGAGGGACCATCCCTAGCAGAGTAAACGCACATGAACTGAGCATTCGTTTAATGCAACCTTAGAAGTTTGGACAGGCAGAGCATTGTTTTGATAACGATCATAGAGCCAGTTTTTAGAAAACGAGCATCTTGGCAAAATGCAACAGTTACTGGGAGCGGAGAGTTAAGGAGGTTTGGCCATTTCCCACGAGAGGAGCACGCTTAATCGTAATGCTGGATTTCAGTTCAGCTCCTCTTGGAAACCGCCCTTAAAATCGAAATCCGTCAACTTAAGGATTACTGATCTATACAGCTTGATAATCAAGTTCAGTAGTTACGTTTCTTTAACCCAATTAATTTTCTATACTCACGCCATCTCCTGACCTGGCATTTAATTTACTAAAACGTATTTTGTTCAGTAAGACGAATATTGGTAGTGTTTTTTCTTTGTTGATATTTGTGTAATATCCAGTGATTCATTTGTGGTTATAACATTTAATAAATATCCTGATGGGAGAGATGTACGCTCCCGAAACGTCGATTTATAATCGTCTTTTCACCTAGCTTGCTTCCCGAGGAGAAGAACTTGAAAATGAAGTAAAGTGTGTAAGGTTTAAATGGCAAAACTCCAGCCATCAGCATATGTTGTACGCTTGCAACAGTAAATATACATATCAGTAGTTGGAAGATCAAATAGCTTCGTTAATGCCTGCGGTAAAAGTAAAAAGCGACCGAGTGCTTAACCTCCCGCGTGATATAACACGAGCGGGAAGTGGATTAAAACAAAACATCTCGAATAATCCTTTAATATCTCAAATTAGTTGCAGCGGAAGTATACATTCTAAAGGTTTTATGTACTATATTTTTGTATACTTTACCAAGTGATACGACTTTGCCGTGGTAAAGCTCATATTCGGAAGGTCCCAAGTTCGATTACCTTCGAACTGGCTACTTTGACAATAGATTTCCTCGCGGTTTTCCCAGATAGGGGTATTCTGAGGTGATTTCTGTAATGCCATAAATGTTACTGTCTCCTGTTTCCTGCCATTTCATTTCTTCATATATCAGGGTCGGAGGATCTGATAGGCGGCGGTGGATTTACATTGCACAACTCTCATGTCGTTCGGTGTGCGACGAACTCCAATCGAGACTTCCCCTTAAGGCAGTGGTCTTCACGACACGCTAAAACTGGTATCGGGTAAGCAGTGCACCAGCGAATGCACTATAGTGCGAGAGGGGTGGAGAGTGAGAGGCAATCTTTTAGCTGTTGAGGTGATCAGTATAGGCTTGTTAGTTACCTGTTTATGAAGGTCTTCTACCCCTACGTTATTTAACCCTTCATAGGAGCAGGCTTATTTTTTACACCATTTGGTAGTGCACGCGCTCTTTAATATGCAATAATCTCCAGCGGCATTAAGACATTTGTCCTGCTTGTGATTACGACAAATTAGAAGGTGATGAACGAAGCATATGCTGGAGTAGTTATGGGACACCAGCAGACAGTTATAGTACGATTGTTATAGTACTTTCTGTTGTGATGATGATTATTATTATTATTGTTATTGTTATTATAGTTCTTGTTACATTATGATTGTTATTTGTTGTTCTATATGGCACATCATTAATAAGACTGCCCTACTTAACTCTCTCTCCTAGAGTATATTACATATTTCTCAGCCTATTAATTTCCTAAAAGAAACGGCTTAATAACTGGTATGCTGGTATGATAATTACATAAAATATGCTTACTTATTTAAATACATGAACAATTGTATGCTTCAATTGTCTCTGAACGTGACTAAGGAGTTATATGTACTACGGGAAAGCCGTCACTGCACCACTGCTTACCCGTCAACAGTTACGAGTGCACTACCTTGCATGCGGATAAGAGACGGCAGCACGAGGGTGCACGCTTCTGCTGATCACTGCCTTAGGGAGAAGGGGGGCTTGTATGGATTTTCCTTTGGCTTAGGGATTTCAAACCTAGCGACGCTAGGAACTCCCTCCAATATTCCAATCTGATGTAGCTGTTCATTGCCACCTTCCTTTACCTCTTTCTCTGGGGCCGCCTATGTGCTTTCTTGCGGAAATACTTCGCCGCAGCTAATTTACTCCATTTTCTCATTTTCTTTTAAAACACAAACCCCGAATGTGCTACTCTGGGAACATACGCTACAAACCACTCAAAATATTCAGCTTTGTGTTTAAAAATTGTAGATTTATCCAACACAGAATTCACACTGCTGTTCTGCAAATTTGAAGCCTATATCTTTTCACAAGATATTGTATTCTATGATAATTATTTTTATAGATATATATGTAAAATGATAGCCTGTCATGTTCTAAGTTTTTCTTCATCATAGGTTTGAAGGAGTGTCCACACAGAAAATGGTGCACTATTCCCCTTATCGTATGAACAAAGGCATTAGATTCTTACCATGCGCAATGAGAAGTGCAGCTTTGAAAATATTCAAGTCGCTCACTTATTCTCCACTTCGCGGTTCTATAGACATGACTAGATTTATAAACGAAATGAAAGAATTTGGTAGATTTCCTTATTAAAAACATAATTTGGAATGGTTTGACTATACAAGGAAAAAGAATTAATATTTCAAAAGACAATAACCATAAACAGACTTTCATAAATAACATTATAATATACGTTACTATCTCTGTATTGTTCATATTTCACATAAACATCACCATAAAATAGTTAATAACCAGAGAAGTATTTTATATTTTCTATATAAAGCTGCACATCTAATCCAATACCTGTTTTAGTTCGTAGGTTGTGAAATTCTTAGGTGATGTGAGAATTAACTAGGAAAGCGTTCTCACTGCTAGAATATCAAAGCAGTGCTATTCATCTGAGTGTAACTAGCCGCGGTTATAAACAGATATTGTATGATCCTAGTTAAAAAGTGATGCCATTATCAGTGATACATTGTACACTTGTACAAAAATAATGTGTTCCATTCAGTTTAGTAATGTGAATAGTTTTTCCCTCTCCAAATGTTGCCCATCTCATCCCGTCTTTTATATAATTCTAACCACATAGCTGGCAAATTATTCACCTCATCCTAAAATGTAAAATGACAGTAACATTGCCAATGAGTGGTATAGAAACATTACTCCAATGATAATCCAATAATAATTACAATATGTTTGTTTTATTTTGCTATTACCCTAATTCTTAAGTACCAAAAATTGGGTTCTTGCAACGACACCTCCCAGTTGGATGGCGAAGAGTGTATCCATGGTTGCTTCAGGAAAAGAAATATTTGAAATATGCTGACTATGGTGTTCTTGAAAGAAACACGTAATTTTATTTTCCTTCACCAGTCCCTCTACAAGAACAAATATCTGATCCTAAAACTATGGGCTAGGCTATTACGCTTTATTTACAGCAATTAGTGAATTCGTTAAGAGACACTGTTTTCGATCCCCTCTTCGTTTTATGCCGCTTACTGGTGTACTTTGGTTCTTGGAATCTGTAATTAAGCAGGTCATAGAGAGAAGCATAATGCGCTATA
Source organism: Mantis religiosa (assembly GCA_030765055.1). Classification (NCBI taxonomy): domain Eukaryota; kingdom Metazoa; phylum Arthropoda; class Insecta; order Mantodea; family Mantidae; genus Mantis; species Mantis religiosa. Next base: position 77,181,657 of record CM060948.1, read on the forward strand.
TCGTGTGCTGTGTTTGGTAAAAGTGGAGTGTTTAAACACTATACAGTGTAAGAGAATGAACTACATTTCAGGTATGAAAGTGTACAACCTGATATCAAACAAGGGCAATGATAAGTTGGGCGGTTTAGCAGAGACCGATATCTTAATCTATACAAAGTACATCAAGAAAACGGAAAGATTAGTGATGAAATATTCTTGGACATATTACTAAAGAGAGAAAGACGGAAAACAAAACTGCACGTCCACGACCCAGTATTCTGCTGGCGTTCCTTCATGGCCGAGAAAATTGTTATTCTGAACCATGGGTAGCTGTCAAAGTTAGTTACGGCTTCCAAGTAGCGGCTGGGCCGTGAGGGTAAAAGCTAGCCAAGGGGGGATGATACTTCCTATTTTCCGAATTTCCCTAGAATATAACAGTGAAATGTGAAATATATGCGCGATAAATAAATTCTGGATTTAAAACGAAATTCCTGCATCAGTTATGACCAAGCATTTGACATTCGCAAAACAACTTCCATAACATATTGCAAAGCTTGCATTAGTTTTGAAAACACGTTCCAAAAATGTTATACTAAATGATAACTTAAAACTTGTTTAATACATTAAGACAAAATAGTTTGATGCAGTTTTATCACAGTTTCTGGAGAAATTATTTATTCCTGAGAGGATTTGTGGAGAACATTGTTTTGTAAACATAAAAATCCTGCACATATAGTGATACCATTAGTGCAAGATACTGGCAAGAAACATTTTAGTACAAAACCTACGTGTATCAGAATCACGGTAATATCCGCGAAATCACCATTTAAATCGCACTTCCCACAAATATTTCAAAACCTGCAATACAAATTTTACGAATAAATTAATTCAGCATTTAAAAACAATCCCAAGTGGAGTCATGACCTCATCACTGCATCACTGCGTTCTCTCCTCTGCCTTTATCCGTATAAGAAATCATAGGTACATAGCAGTAATGCAGGTGGTAATGAGTCAGCATTCCGTTAACCCCCAACGACCCAAACGCAGTTTATTACATTGGAGCCGCTACTTAAGAATAATTTAGCTCCTCATTTGATCTCAAACAACCTCGAGACTGAATGTATCCCGAACCAGACTTCTCAGCGGGGTAACAATAACTATAGTGTACAGAGAATCTACGGTCTTACGACAAGCAGTAGTTCCACCGCAGCACTATGGTGATAGCGTGCAAAAAGCTGCACATAATTCACCAACACTACCGCATAAAATCAGTTATATTTGCACATTTAGGGCACAACACCAACGCGTATTGGTGCACGCTTTTCAAATGTTTCATTGTCTCTGCAATACTGATTTTTGTAATTATGTAATAACTGGCCTAGTATTATGAACAAAAGTTGACTTAAAATTACCGACGATGAGGAAAACTTCCTTCTTGAGCTCCTTAATCACTCGATAGCAGGTGGCGAGCAGTCATTGCTTACTTTCAGGTGTAGCGTCAGCTAGTCTCCTCGCAGTTTTGTACTTCTAACCAACCAACCGACCAAACCCTCGGCGCAACTACCCTTTTTGGACCAAAGGCTAGCTTCCGGCTGCTGCTTTCCCCACCTCTGATCACTTCTAGAGCCACCCTATCCCTCTCGGTAGATATATCACGGGCCGCTAATTCTGTCATTACTTTAACGTAACTAAAGAGACGTTGGAGAAATATATTATTGTTTATAAAATTCAAGCATAAAGCATAAAATCTCGATCTACAACGTGTAAATGAATATATTACGAGTACCGTCCAGAAAATGACCGCTTGGCTTTAACATATTCATAAAATACACTTTATAAAAATAAAACAAAACAAAAATCATGCCACTTACTTCACTTTTCCACATAATCATCTACATTAAGTATTTGTCATATCTGTCCACGAGCATATTAGAATACTCGTGTTGTCTGCTGCCGCCAGTCCATTCCGTAAGGTGTCCGGATACAGTTTCACCAGGGACAGAAATATAAATGTTTGGTAAAGAACTCTTAACTCAGGGTCCTGTACGAATCACTCGATTTTTATAATCATCTGTGATGAATAATGAGCTCCATTCTGTACAAGTATAGTATTCGTTGAAAATTTAGTACAACTTTCCCACCTTTCATTCCTTACTATATTATCATACGCTCCCTCTGGTTGACAGCACATTTCTCTAGGTTTTAGTATCCGTTCCAAAGTAGAACACCTCAGACCTCAGGTCGGTGGGACTTTGTATCACAGTCTATTTTGAACAATTTCAATAAGTACAAAAGCAAATAATTTCGTCGAAAACTCACAAAGCACTTAGGAAAAACGCCAGAAAACCCATTCAACTTTGGATAGAATCCCGACCCAAACTACATGGCGAGAATGCGCAAACGGTCATTGTTTTCTGGAGTATCCCTATTAGAAGTAAAGAAGGGAATGATATTATCTATTAAATAAAACAAAGCTTAAGTGAATAAAGAAATAAGTGAAAATTTTTTCCCGGGTTCCTTTAAATTTGTACAACCTGGCAAACGACAGTTCCGCCTGAAGTCCAACTTACATATTCAGGTGGAAAGGAGCTCCACACTCAATGACACAAGTTACCTGAGCTAAGATCCATCCCAAAAACCATTGATATTGGAGATAAATTGGGTTTCTTGAGCACTTGTTTGAATGTTATAATGCGATCTACTTTTGTACCCGCTTCCAAAAACTAACAGTTATTACCGGTATTGCCAAATAAGCCAGAAACGAAATAATCTAAAAGAGAAAGAGAAAACATGCTGCAATCAATTAAGAGACGCACCTGGGCCCAAAATGAGTATATTATGAGCACAGAATAAATTAAACTAACACTTAATTCTATAGTGGATTCCGCCTCGTCCACTATACACATTGAAGGTCCGCGTTTCAATTACCGATCATGGCATGTTATCACAAAGTCGCCCCTATCTAGGCATTCACTAAACTTGTTTATATTCACTATCTCCAAGGTACTACGTAGTTTGGAGCCCGTGGTGAAAGCCTTATCCGCTTGGTGCATCACCATCTTCATTGCCTTTTCTATCATTTTAGTTATTGGATACGCCCAGTTATCTCTGGTACTTCCTACCTTGAACGAGATTCCCAGGAAAAGCGTCGAAAACCACACTAATTATAATAATCATTGTCAAAGAGTACCGAATAAAGAATTCTTCATCAACAATTACATAATCGTCGTTAGCACTTGTATGAAACACTTGCGCTACTCAATGAATTAATCTGAATATTTGAAAGTTTACTATGCAGCGTTATGAAGACTTGCCGAAAGTGAAACTTAATTGCTTAAGAAACACGGAAATTGTAAATTTTATAGTTTGGTTACCTTAAATACCGTCGAAGAAAATGTTAATCTCCACTCAAGGAGAATAAACTTGTGAATTTTCGTCGCTTTATTATTTCTACCATTCAAAGGAAATTAAAAAATTATATTGCCATATTCTGTTGTAGGCAAGAGTTTACTTCAAATAAAGCGACTGAAATTCAGCGCCAGTAATGGCATTTATCTTAGGTCCAGTCTTTCTTTTGACACATGTCAGGCTCAAAAATAAAATTGCAGAATATGTTTGTGAAAATACGCAAGAAAACATCGCGAACAGTTATTAAATTTAACTGGAGTGATGACTATCCTAACTTCCCATCAGTGCGACTATTTTATTCAGCTAAAGAAGTCCTTAACCTATTAAGGATGTGTCATTAGCCTCATTCTTGCTTTTCATTTATACATAAATTGGTTATGTCTCATTTATAATTGCCATATATACCAGAGTATACACTTAACGTACTTGCTGAAATTGCTTGTCAGCAAGTAGGTTAAAGCAAAAAGAGACGGCAAATTATCAAGCTGTAGGTTCGGGAAACTTGGAAGACATGTAGAGCATTTTGCTCATTGTTTTCACTGATGCAGGTAAAGAGCAGCTGCAGATAACTATAATGAAACAAGGTACCAATTAAAACGGCTTTCGCAGATAAGATAGTGAAGTATTAGTAACCATAGCAAAGGCATTTAGCGTCAAGTATTAAACCACCGGATAACAGGAAGAGAAATAACCAACTTGATATATAAACATGAGAATCGTACATATTAATTCACTAAATTTTTTTCCATCATTAATATTTCTCCTCTGATGGCCAGTTTATATCCCGATGAAAAGAGGACAATGAGTTACGAGCTGCATATAGTACATTCCTTCAGGGGTGCAGTGGCAAACACAATAGAACCCTGCATAAAGAGGTGTGAACACTGCAGAGATTCACAGGTGATTGTTTGGGCAGCATAAAATAGCAAGCTTGCAGAACTGCTGGCGTGAAAAAAAATTGTGCATAAGCAAAAGAGAACAATTTCTGGAGGAGAGTGATAGATATGGCATTTATGAGCTCTCAAACTTCATATCCTGCCAGTTTGACCGCGTGTGATTAAATTAGGATGTTGAAACTCTTGCAAAAATTGAAATACTCAGTTCGATACCCTGTTAACAATTGCCTAGGGGCGAGTACGGCATGTTGTGATGAAGTTCTTCCATGGTATCTGAAGAGGCTGCCTTACATATGCTGCAACACATGGGGAGACTATATGCAGAAAGTTCATCTTTCTACTAGGTTGTAAGCTATGAAGCCTGCATTTAGATGCAAGACTTGTGTAAGGGGTATTTTCTTGACTCCGGGAAGTATATACAGCATTTGCCCTCGGAGTCGGTTTTTCGTAGCGTTTTAAATTCAGGCACATAAATTTCTCATACAACTTATAACCATATGCTTTCTTCATAGAACTTCTTAGAAATGATGTACTAGTGCCGCCACATATATCTTTTAACTTAAAAATTATTTATTTTATATATATTCTTCAGCACCATGGAAATAAAACCATGCATTGACCATAAAGAGCCCAAATTACCTAGTTGACAAGGAGTCCTTAAACTTCACTCTCTCACTCACTCACTCACTTTTCCATAAAGGCAAAACAAAGAAAAAATAAATGCAAGATTAGTTCTGATTAGATTCTGATTAGTTCTGATAAGTGGCTAGTAGATTAAATGCAGAAATTAACTCCACTCACGTTATTGTGAGGTTACAATTCATGAAACGCAATCATGTTTAGGGTTTTAATTTTAAATCTTCTGTCGCATTCCAAGTCGAGGTTTGCAAATTTCCTTATGAAAGCTTTCTGATGGATTTATATGGAATTTGTTTTAACTTTCTTTCTATATCATCTAGATTTTACTCTTTAAAAACTCTGTTTACTTTCGGCTTCTTACCAAGAATATATCTCGTTTTCCTAAATTCATTCGGAAGATTACCGTTTCTCCTTTAGGCATAAGCATATCATAAAACCCGTCTATAATCATTAAAGTTGCTAATCACTTCTCCACAGTTTTTCACATAGTAATCGCATATGAAGATCGTGTGCGCTTAAGTACGCCTACCCCTTAGTTTATAGCAGCACTAACACACTAACACTGAAGTACATGGTCTCACAAAGTAACAACCTATGTCAAAGAACCGGCGGCAGCTGATTATCTGGCACACGGAGAAAAGGGAAAGAGATTGGGAAAAGACTGTTTGGAAACGACTACAGGTTTAAGTGATGTCTCGTAATGTGGTCTCGCGCTCAAACCAGGATGTGTATATAATCGCGTGAAGAAACAAAAGCGTAAATGAAAATAACGTCACTATCATATCTTTGCTTTCTCGTGCGTTTTGTAACATAGCGATGAAAAAGATATTAAAAGGATGGCAATTTTCATCCAGCGTAGACTTTTTATATATTTTTCCCGAAGTGAAGCCAAACATTTGGAAACGCAGCATGTAGTAGCTGGTGTTTCGAATACATCGAAATGTTGCATCATTAATTTTGTAAAGAGCTTCAGTGAAACAAGATATTGCATTCATAATTAATACCATTGTGCTCTAATTTCGGGGAGAAGGCGAGTGCATGAACCGGAATATCGGCTCTTCTCATGATCCCTCAACGCAATTACTCCGATTATGCCGGTCTTGTAGAAAGTCAAATACTGCTAATAAGCTATAGTCTCTTACTTCATAGGAAAACTTACAGGAACCTTAAACCATACGGAGAGGTATATCTCTGTGTATATTAAATCAAATACTGGATACCAGGTAACGGTCACAACATTTCTAATAATAATACACTTTACAGAAGACCTGGAATGCAGCCATCTACAAGGGTTCGTTACGCTCATCTCTGCTTTGAAATCATAATTTATTTTACGTTAATATCTGGAGTTATTCCTAAATTAAATGCTATACATTTAGTGTTGATTTGACCTGAAATAAATGGAAGAAGGAAATTAAAGAAGTGTGCTTAGGTTAAATCTTCATCAATTTTGACATCTTCTGGAGTACATAGACAATTTCAAATTTCCTTCTGAGAAAAAGGCCCCTATAATTACTCTCCATGAATTTTCAACTTTTTCAGAATAACCATATATTTAGGTTTTTTTTCTTTTACCAGGTAAGTTCTCCTGGCAGCCTAGAAATAACAATATCTGCAGTTTTCTGAAGCCATTTTAAACACTTAAATGTATAAATTTGTTGTAAATTTCCATTTTAATAGGTAATTTTTGTTTTTGTTTATAATCAGATGAATTACGCAGCCTTCTTAGCTACTTTTTCGGTCCCTGTAAAGATGGTTGGTACTTATATATTCCTTAAACTGGTTATTAATTTGGAGTTTTGTTCGTTAAAGCGTCATTAAAACATAAATATTAAATTAACACCTCAGTTTATTTTAAGGAAAAGCATTATAATTTGAGAATCCTGAAAAGTCAACCTTGAATATCTCCGTATAATCCGCAATATTAACATCATATTTTATAAACATGTTCTACTGTTGTTTAGTAAGGTTTAGTAAGGTCCTTAAAACATGTTTAAATCCTCTTATATTTAGTTGGTGAGACAGTTACTTCCATGCAAATGTGATATTCTTTAGCAATTATCTACGCTTCATTTAATCCATATCTGCACCATCCACAAAATTCTCTAAATGTACAAAATATTGGCTAATTTGCAAACCCTACATCGTACTCGTATAGCTATATACTCGTATTAGATGACTCGGCTAATTCTTCTGGTTTTAACAATGTCGTGTGGTCTATTTTGACTTTGATGCCAGTAATGCTTGTGTATCTAACTATCGCAGGGTAATATGAACCATAAAATGTAACATTAAAGAGAAAGCACTTAAGTTCCTTGATTTTTATCCATGTCCTCCCTATTGTATATCTATTTTCTACTTTGGAAAAAGCCACTCCTCATCGGTACATATTTCCTTCATGTAACATATACCATCCAAAGCACAAAAGTATATTTCAGCGTATTATAATTCAGAAGTGTTTAGTGATATGAGAGAGGATCTGCTGTTTAGTCCAGTTTTATCTCGCGAACTTATACTAATGTTAAAGAACTAACAGAGTTAATTGGCTTTGTCACCAGATGATATAATAGGAGAAACTAAACTGTTGATGGAAGGCCCAACCATGCCCTTCCTATTCTTCTAGTCTGTCCACTTGACGTCAGTCCCTCTCCTAAACTAAAGAGTGTATTTGCTTAAAAAAAATCAACAGCATTTCAGGACTGAATATGGCACACAGCGATTTGCTTGCTGGTGCTATTTTTTTTCTATTTGCTATTTTTTCATCTGTCGTTGGCAATGGGCCATGGAAAATCTTGAACTACTTTGTATAATTGTTCGTGTCACACAAACTATATCAAAAGTTAAGTTATTTGCTTTATTTGCCTCATTTATCAGAAGCTCCTCTACCATGTCAATTTGTTGGCAGCAGTATTTGGGTTAAAAATATATGAAAATACATATATTTTGACCGCGAATTCGATGGCGAGTTATAAATCTCACCACGTGGTGTTTATTTTACAGTATAGCACGCCTGGATTACCAATTTACTGCGTATAAGTTAAACATTTATGATCAGAATATTTTATATATATTCGGTTGCATCTTTGACCAAGGGATACAGAGAAGTCCATACATTGTGATTTTAACTTAAAACTACGGCTAAGAGATCCCCAAGTTTCCTGTCAACGTCACTTCCTCACTCAACCATTCTTTTGAAACAGCTACAAATAAATGACACAGCAGTTTCTCTTTGTCATTGCAATGCTATTGATTTCTGGCGTTCCTTTTATATTCACCTTAAAGCTCAATGCACTACATTCGAGATGAATTGTGGCCCGGAGGTCTACGATTAAAAGTTAAAACTAAGGCGTCACGACAAGTTTATGCACAATGGTATACAGTTCCAACATTTAAATGTTTTAGTAGAATAACCTTCTCAGCATAGTATAAACTCTGTGCTATATATACAGAGTTAATTACATAGTACCTATACATAGTTTTGTGAAGTACATCATTATGCAAGAAAGGTGTATAAAATTGTTCAAACTAAAATGTGCACATGACTTTCGAAACATCCTGCGTAAAACTTGATACTATGAAATATGATTCAGTCAAAGTTGACGAACCAAAGAATCGGAGGAAAGGTAGAGGAAGTATTGTATTTGATCCAAAAATTCAAGCTCTAAATTTCACTGGAAATGCAGGTTTTGAACAATGGAAAAACGTTGTAATTTTTATTAAAAGGCATTTTTATAAAACGATCTCTGTGCGCGATTGTTAATAGCATGATTAAAAACGAAATGTCGCATAGTGTGTAAGTTTGTATTTAAATTCAGTATTTTCGAAAATTGTGACAGATTTTTAAGAAAATATTCCAACACTAACCTACGCTTTACATGGGAAAACTTAAGATGTGTAAATTTTCTCAAAACAAACAGACGATTTTTATTAAAAATAATATATTTAAGATGTTTACATGGTAATAAGTACATCCTGAATTTTATGGCAATAGTACACAAGTCCTGTTCATTCGGAAGACGTTGTGTATAATTTTGTAGAACTGTTCAACCTTAAGAGATAGATGTGCTACATAGCAATGTGGATTTTTTTTTAAAATAGACCTTAAATATTTTGTTGCCTCAGCAATTGGAAACATACCCGTTAACATCTGTGTTAATTTCAGTTTTTGTTAGTTTTAAAGTGCTTTCCCTATTTATGAGCTATTCATAACATCGCGAGAAAGGACTAAAGATTCAAGGCCATCATGTAGCTTCCCACTTCTAAATATCCGGCTATCTATTAGGTTTGCTCTATATCCCTTCTATTTCCAACGAAATATGTAGGCCAACTCTTTCTGCAGAGCTTTAAGTCATGTAACGTGAAATTGATAGAAAATAAACTTCCGTAAAAATAGTTGTAGAAGGCTACAATTTTTGGCAGATAAAGTAAAGTGAATGTAACGGATTATATACTACTCCAACGTTAACCTTCCAAAACTACATTTATTTCTTTTACGGTTTACATGTGAAAATGCCTGCCAAAGTTGGAGATAAGCTCTCTTGCAATCTGTTACTCATATTTGTGCTAACAATATATTTTTAGTTCCAGTTACATCTGCACAATAAGTAAGTAAATTATTCTTGTTACAATACGCAATTGTATACACAAATATTAATATACTGTTTAAAGCTTTTTGTTACATTTCCCAATTTACCTTTGTTCACCCATTAATTTATGTTTTGCTAGAATTCACTTAAATGACAGACAACTTCATTTAAGGATTATTATGTACCAAACGTCAGCTGATTGTACTAAAAATATAAACTAGGCGAACCGGCTTACTTCTTATTCTCCAGTGTAATTACCACACATCGTTTTAAGCTTAAAGGAATTTTAGCTCCTCTGGCATGTTGTAACTTATTCACAGAATCGCTAGCTTTTACTGAATATTTTCGTATGCGTGCTAATCCTTTTAAAGAAATTGAAAGCTTTTGTCGATTTGAAATTCGAATTGTATTAATATTTAAAACAGTCTCTGTTTTGAATCGACTGCTGAGATGAAACTTTTCCTTCACCATTTGGCCCAATATGCATAACGATTTTCTAATTGTTGCTACGTTTAGTTTCTATAGGCCTCTCAAAATCAATGCAGCCACCAACTGTTTACCATACATCATAGCAAAATCGTAGCAGTTAACATAAAAGTACACTAATTTTGTACCTGTAAAGATATTAAATATATTGAATTTAATTTCCCCATTGAAATATAATTGCATACATAATAGTACCAAATGATTTAGGGAAAATCTTTTAATATTACATTCGACAAAACTTATTACAAAATAAATTCAATAGAATATTAATTTAACCTCTTTTACTAAAAAATGTGGATTGGTGGAGAATACTCGGGCCTTTTCCTGCCAGCTGTTCCAAATTTTTCTTGTAGAATCGTTTACCAAATTCAAAAATTGTCTCGTCGTTTGGGAGAAAACATAGAATTGTGAATTGTTGCACGGAGTGTGCAAGATCATGACCTACTGAGTTATGACGCCCTGTTCTCAAGAAAGAATGCTAACGGTGCAGCCTCGAGTATGTCTCAACGTTTGAGTGTCTCTTAATTGATTTGTGCTAATAAAATCCCTTCCCGCAACGCCAGTTTGTGTTGTATGCTTCAAACTGCGAAAGAACGGCTCCTCGCTTCCTAAATACTTAATTTACCTCAAAGGACCTAAACATTCTTCAGTATTATCACATAATGGGATAAGAGATTCTATTTTGGGAGATAGTGTGTTTAAAAATCTTAAGACAGAAAAATGAAATTCTATATGTAGTGGATCAGTTTTGAGAGATTCTAGGATGCTATTTGCCAAGGTTTTTTCAAAATGATACTAAAAATATTCCAAAATAACGATTAGAGAAATGGGGTACTATAAACATGATTTGGAGGCTTGATTCTACAAAAAGCTTCAATTCTAAAGACTTTAAGCTGTAATTAATTAAAATATGCTCATTTTTACAGAAACATAAGCTAGGTATAATGCGTCATTTGTCAACTAAATTGGATTGAAGTTCTGATGTATAACTCCCTCCTTGTACCCTAAAGTTAACTAGTTTTCTTCTGAGGTGGAGGAAAAAGAAAGATTTTTTCCTTTTAGAAAGCATTGACAAAACTGACTACTTGATTCTTGAAACTATTTGACACATATCCTTTATAAAGTCAGTTTAGATAAGCATTGAATATACTCATAAAGATCACATATTTACAAAGCAGTATAGTACAGTGTACGCCATGCTACTAGGACTGAATAATCATTTTGAAGCTATTCATATCAATGTAAGTTGATTATTGGGATATATGGCATCAGATTATTTGGTGTGACGTAAAGAGAACGATTCGTGATCGGAGTAGCCTTTTGTCCGCAGCAGGTAACACGTCAACCGTGCTGTGATTATCTTTTGCCGTCACCAATTAAGAAAGGAAGCAGGTGAAATATCACCAATTTCCGCCATGACCCGCTCGATATATTGTCAGGGTAGGAAATGGAAGCTGGGTTTATAAAGGCGACGTGACATAAATTAAACTAGCTCATAGAAGTGCTTTGCTTTTGATTGCAACAACCAAAAATTTTATGAACTTTTAATCCCTAGAAACACACTTTTCTTCGGGGTAGTGCAGACGTATATAAGCATCACCGTGTCATCTTCAAACATCAGATTTGTAAGATACTTAAATGGAGTGAACGGAATATCAGTGTACTCATAAAAAAATAAAGATTTTAGGACGTTTTTGAAATTTATATTTTAGTGATGCATTGGTTTTGTAACGCTCAGTAACGGTTTAGGAAAGTATAAAGAAATAATGAAAAACAAATACTTCAGTTCTAAATTAATCGAGTCTTCAGGATTGTATAAATTTTTAAATTTTCATATGGGAGAACCTCAAATAGTTGATTTTCTTCAAATGAGTTACATCCTGCGATGGAAGAGAAACAATTTGAAGGAAATAAATGGTAATTTTATGCGTTTTTATAAATGCCATAAATTGTGATTCAATTGCTTTCTTATATATTCAAAATCTAAAAGTCGACTAAATTTTAATCGTTAATTTAGTAATATGCGTGCAAAGTTTAATTTGTTTAATATTAACTGCTCATCTAAGTTCTTGTATAAGGAAAACTTATTTTAAATGAATGAATTAGATGGATCCTCGAATGTCTTTTGGCGACTAATAAGTTATTTATAATGATTTGATTTGTTTTATTTTAATTACGTTATGCTCATATGGTTTTGATGTAAGCGAAGCAATCTCTAAATTACCTCTTAAAATTTCTAGGATTTTTCAAAACTGTTCTGCGGATTTAATTAAATGGTTTATGAAATTAAGTATTTAGAGATAGTCAAGAAATTTAAATAGCATAGACGGAACGTGTTCTGTTTAGGGATATCCTAGTTCCCGAGATCCTGGGTTCATACCTGGCGGAGGGCATTGATTTCTTCAGGCCTAAAAATTTTTAGTCGTGGCTTCCATAGGAAGTAGAGCCGGTGGTTTCCTCTGGTAAATTTAAAAACAGCAAGCCTGAAAGAGCCCTCTGGGCAAGATTGCACGGCATTCTTGCGCAATATATGTAGAATGGGTCGTTGAGAACCATTGTAGTTACAAGCTATTAAATAAGAACATATTTAGGGAACATTCTTTATACTTTGCATTGTGTTTTATATCCTTAACCATAAAAATGTTGCATGTGCATAAGAAATGATTCATTTCCCTAGATTCAATAGTGTTTTTTCGTGAAGTTTCCTACTTCAGGTAATAACTATGAGGCCCACCCAGCTGGTTTCAGTTCTCCATGTGACTGGTATAAAAACAATTCAGAGACATAAAATGAACCAATAAACGAGATTATAATCGCTGTGAAAGGAAGATAAGTTTTGTATACCACCTCTATAAATGAATTTCACCACGATTAGTACATCAAGAAGGGCTTACCAATGGAACATATGTCGGCCTTCTGGAAGAAAGTGTGAAAAATCATTTGCGTGTTTGGTTAAAATACATTATACGATTGACATTTATTTCTGACCGTTCTTTAGCGTCATTATTTCTATGTTTGTCATACGATACTTTATTTTTGCCTAAAAATAAAAGAAACATGGTCTAATTGTGCTCCGTTAGTGAGGATATGGACAACTAGCTTGTGATCTTTCTTTAGACAGTTCTGCCATATTTTGTCACGCTGGTAATCCAGTGGCAAGAATTATGCTCAAACAATCTTCAAACAATCGGGATCACACAGGCAGAGAGTAGGGTTGTATTTGACAATAGTAACTACGTTCCACTGTGGGCCCCATTTTGTGTGCGTCACAATACTTGCTTGGCTTTACCAGTGTAATCAAGGTACATTCTACAATTATGACTTAGTAGGTTTGATTTGACGAAATTGTGGGGATTGCCTGCAACGTTTAAGAACAATAACAATTGATTTCCCAAGCAGCGTTTGTGTAGTTGGAGGTTTATACACTTAAAATGCAGAAAATTAAATTCGAAGTTTCACATGAAGTGAACCCGTGGTGAATGAATTTCGACAGAAATGTCGAATGAAAACAATATCCATGGTTCAGTCTTCACTTTTCTAGTGGTTCAAATATTTTGTGCAAAATCTTTTCCTTTTCGGATACTATTGAAACACATACAAGTAATGTACATTTAGAGTACTCAATAATGCATTTTCGACGAATTTAAAAGAGATTACATTTCTTCTAAAAAACTCTCGAAACCTGTGGAACTAGCGTTTTTCCACAGTTTGTCAATTATCGCCCATACATAATGTTTAAATAGAAATCAAAAGGTGTTTGTACAAAATATCACCAAAACTTAAAATTTGACTATCTTGTGAATTTATTTATCACATTTAAAATGTTCATCCTAATGCGCCTTTTCAACTGAAGTTTTGGATTCAGAGTCTTGATCACTTAGCACATGATTAATATTCAGAAACACAAATGTTATACGTACATCTAATATTTGTTCTAAGAAACGTTCTAACGTGCGCAATATTTATTAGCTTGCGTAGAAATATGTATAAGAAATAGTATTTTCCATTTGAATCCCTATTTTAATGCTTAATGAGACCAAGAAAATTGTCTTATTTTGTTGAAAAATGTATAATAAATTTAGCTGAATTTGTTGAAATAATAGAAATACGCAGGTGCCCAAAGTTTGTAAAGCTTGTACTCCTAAACCGAAGGTCTGCGATTGAAATCTCGCCAGGATGTCCTCGATGACTTAGTCGTATTCTAGGCTTTCCTCAATCCTCATAACTCGCTTGAGCAGGACAAGTACTGTAAACCTACGCCTGCGACTTCTCCCTTCCAGTTATTTCATTTAATGGTTAACCAGTATTACCGCCAGTTGTGTTGCATATATTAACAACGGGAGCTAAACGCTACATAAAAATGACAAAAACAAGATCAGGCATATTAAATTAGGTATTTTTGGGAGCGAAGGTTTTACCCAACAGCAAAGCAGTGGCAGTGTACTGGCAAAGTTTAAGCTAAGTATTTCAAGTTACCGATAACTTCTTCTGTTCAGACAAAAAATGCACAAAAAGAATTTTTGGGACTTTTAAGCATTCATAAAACAATTTCACACAGTAACGCGTTCAAGACGTCCCGATTTCGAATCTCTATCAGGGTGAGTTACCTGGATAAGGATTTTTTCAGGGTTTTCCCTTGCCCTTAAAAGACAAATTTCGGGTAGCTCCAAACTCCATGGACCCTAGACTCATTTGAGCATCATTTCACTCATTTCATTCGCCGTCCGATGTGACTTAAGTTTGGAGGACTTAAATTACACACACACACACACACACACACACACACACACACACACACACACACACACACACACACACATACACATACACACACACACAAATACAGTAGCTTAACATTTCATAAACTCCAACACTTATTGATATTGAAAGCAAACTTAACATTGAATTCTGATTTCTTACACCCCTTTCATCTAAAATCGTATTAAAGTGTTAAATATAAGCTACAAAAGAGTCAGTCCCAAAATGAGAGTAGCAATGAAGCTAAGTTGAGCTTTGTTGCCACTTCTATGTAATTCATGGTACATTAGTCCTGAGAGGGATATGCGTTAAATGTACAACCCAAATGGCCGTCATAATTCTGTGGTCCATTTATTACTGCTGATACTCAACTGCTCTGCGTACTTAAGTAGAGATCGTTTCTTCGAGCGACGACATTAAACCATGCTCTTTATAGCGGTCGACCGATGGGATAGATAATTTTATGATGCACAGCTGCAAAGACGATTCATTCTGCCTCATTCTGAGTGGCATATGAGTGCTTGATATATATTAAAAGGTAAGGAAAATTATTCATTTTATTGGGGTCTTTAGATGCCTTGGATATGTTTCTCTACAACTCATTTTCGCTATTAGACTAATTTGCTTTGTTCATAAGTACAAAGCATGCTTCTAAGTACTCATAGTTTTCTTTAGATAAGTAGTACTTTCCTTGACATGCTTGTCTTCAATTCTCGGTAATTTTTATTATCAATATGTGCATTCCACCTTTATGGAGACACTATCCTAACAAAACTTTCGATTAAAAACATAATCGACAGCATCATCAATATAGCGAGTTTAAATGTTATCGATGGATTGTTTTATAAAAACGTGTACTAGATTTGATTAAATGAAACCTTTAACACCCGGTCCATCAGCTTGCTCTCAGACACGTTCCCTGTGGTTTTAAATATAACTTCCAGTTTCACAAAACTACATGAAATACCTTCTTTAATTTTGTGGATACAATGAACACTGATTACGGACACATTTCTCTAGATGTGCAACGTAGTTGATCAGATTCCTGTACCTTACTTATGAATCCCTATGTAACAATATATAGAGGGGTGAGTTTCGAAGAAGTTGGAGCCCAAATGCTTTGTTCTTCCCTACCAGTACATCATTGCGGAAATACAGCAGTAAAGTACTGCACATGAACTGAGGAAGACGTCCATACTGTTGGAAAACCAGTTTACAGTATACCTCCTGTTCTAGTTGTGGGTGGAGTTCGTTTTCTATATATTGGGAGGTAAAATGCTAGTCTTTGCGGGGTTTCCGAGGAAGGTTGACGCCATTGTCTATCTAGAACAGGGTGAGAGACAACTGTACTGGAATGTGCATTAAGAATTTCATTCAGAATAGGTATGCGTTCAAATATAAAATCAGTTTTCTTCTAACAATGAATCGAAATCTTGTAAAATATCCAATATAATTTTGCGTCTAATGATGGTATCAATTATACGACCGACTTGTAGTAATAACCACGTATAAGAATTATAAACAGTTGACTTCAAGGAATCTGCACTCAAACCATTATCACTTCAAAGAATATAAAAGCCTTCGCGCCTAAGGTTAACTGACAGGGAAGTAAAAACCTATCGGAGTACGTGCATTCGCCGAAAAGTCTGTACGAAAAATGGGGGGGGGGGCAGTTCATTACCAGAATTGTCCTGCCCATAGTTGACAGATAAACTGTCAGGTTTTAATCCTTAAGTAGTTCTTTGTCTGCTAATAACGTAGATTGATAATATAATTTGTATACAAATATAAATTGTAACCTTATTCCTTTTGTCTGTTTTCTTCATAGAATGGCGACTTCTAGCTATGCTTTTATTACTTCTTTAAGGTCATTATCCAATGCTTTATTGAATTTCAAGCACATGCCTTGTATTATAATCACTGGAGTTTCTCTAATCTGTATACGTCGTCGTAAGTAGCGCGGTTTTTATATTAGTGGCTTTGTGTGTCAAAGTTTACGCGTCCTTTCGATAGATTTACTGGTCTGTATAAGAAATCTTGGGACAAAATTTGGTCATACTGGTGTCGCTGATATGATCCTAGCAGACGTTGGTCTACTTAAGATTCATACAAATATTTGCTTCTTATTGGTCATAATGTGTATTAGTAGAAATGGTTGCACTAAACATTCTTCTCTTGCGTAGAGAGAAGCATTGCGAGTCCAAGATTAGACAAATATTTATAATATGCTATCTTAATATTGCATACCCTTTGCTTAGCTTCAGTAAAACAACAGAGCAAGACCCCTAAGCATAAAATGTATAAGATAATGTGTAAAATAATAACCGTGAATGTTTTAAAAAATGCCAGTACTGCTCATACATTATTGAACACAATGTGTGCATTTCAATATGCTCAGCGTTCTCTCTTCTTTCTTTGGTACATTTATATTTATCTGTTATGGTTTACGAACTCATGAGCGGAAGATCCATGGCTCAAATCCTATTTGGAAAGTCCTCTCTGTCAGGTTTACTTCCCGGTATTCCTCGGCTTTATAACTGGCACTTGCTGCCTAATTTCTTTCCTTCCCCAATCATCACAATATTTAATTTCATATATCATCAGTGCCATTGCCTATGTTGGAGTGTGCAATAAGAACGGGCAACAACTATTTACAATTTCACCGATTGTGTAAGCTGTGAGAATTAAGGAAACTTAATGGGCATTCACAGAAAATTCACTTAACCGTTTCATTGAACATGAAACCGCAAACATGTGATATCGTAACCAAAATCATTCGGTTACTTTTGAATAAATATACGCTGTTATCTTTTAATTGTCTTTGGAATTTGCATGAAAAAAATCTCCATGGCATCTTTCGGTGGTTTTCAGGTATAAAATTTAATTCTATGTGAATTAACTTTCGAGAGTGATGTTCTTTTCGTACCCCACACTCGCACACAGTTACACACACACACACACACACACACACACACACACACACACACACACACACACACACATGCCTTTGATTAAGAGTGCCTCATACTTTTTTATTTCGGTAAAACCTCCCGATTTCATCGAATCACAGCTATTTAGGTGTTAACGAAAGAAATTTTTAGTAAAATTTCAGTTTATCTAAGACAAGATTCTACCTTTAACATTTTCCTTCTTATCTATATCTTAATTAGAACAATTGAATTAGTGGCCGACGTTTTCAGTAAGTCTTGAATTGCGGCTGTCAGATGGCACCATAATATGAAAAATCGGTACATTCTTTATATAGGTGCATGAATAGCGGCAGAAACTCTTTGGAGTATTTGGGGTGTATGTATGAAATAGTGAAATTACCTTAAAATGTTATCGGTTTTGCTACTTAAAACTGTTTGATCTCCTACCTGTAGATATTAGCAGGCAAAGCTTTAAGCTGAAAATAAAAATGTTTGCTACCAGAGCACGCTTTGGTAGAATCATTATTGCAGCGTGCTCTCCAAAGTTCTTAAGCCTTCAAACGAATTTCTTTTAGATTTATGTGCAGTGCTTTGAAAACCAATTCCAATATCTGTAAGGTTTGGTTTCCAATGCTGCCAGTTTTATTACAGCCAAAACTTTTATGCCTTAGAGACCCCTGAAGCAGCTACAGTAAAACTTTTTCGTGAAACCTAAATGCATAATATGAATTGTGTAAGAAGATCAGGAATACTAATGCACTATGAACGAAATAAATGCATAGCAGAACAAAAAGCAGGCGAATAAATACAGCGTTTTAGCTTCCAATATCAAACAAAAAGGGAACGTTCAGCTATAGCCATAACTTTTGTTTTGTTTGTATTTACGTAATTGATTTGTGGTTTGAAAATTACAAGAGTAGCGATGTGGACTACATATGAAATAGGTTACGCCATCCCACCCTGTTTGTGTTTAGATAAATCCAAGCCTCCTCGCTAATATTTTCTGCTAATGTATTAACATTTTGGAACAGTTGCTTTTAACCACTCTAAATCCACACCCTTGGAATTTCACTTCTGCTCAATTAGTAATTCCTTATCCGAAAACTAGGATAGCATCAGTGATCGTCGAACACGATTACTAATGTTTTGTATTTAATCTCTTGTTCTGGTACAGCTGCTTGAAAGTGAGGGTATAGCTGTAACAGAGAAAAAAATGTTTTTGTGTTCGGCTATCTCATAAAACTAATTATAGTAAATTATTATTGTTATTATATTTGTCATCGTTGACAATTGATGGTAATGTAGGTCCACCTTTTCTTCACCAGTTTTCTCCCGATGAATGAATTTTTACATGAATAATCAAAGACGTTTCCTGCCAAAGATGGAGCTCGTCATTTAAGAATACATATCTAAGTTATTTCTCTGTTTAAATGTGACGCAATTTTATGCTTTAAAATTCAGAAAAATACAAACCTTAGCCTTTTTGTGCTGTAAATGACAAGTTGTTCATTGTGCGTTTTGCTAACCTTCATTGTGCGGTATTATTGGTGGTGTAAAGTACTCATATTTTTAGAATAGGTGTGTACATCACGGAAGAGGAGTAACTGTCGTACTACGTTTTTTATTTTATTTTTCAAATAAATCGCCCTGCAATGTACTACTTTTGTGTGATTCGTTGCTTTAATGGATATTTTATTCAAATACAGCGGTTGCAGATGTAGAGTTAATTAGTTCTATAGATTACCTCACGAGAATATAAAAATTCTAAAATATTAGATAAGTGAATCAAAAGAACGAAACTGTTTCACTTAATTGAACGTGTAGCCACAATAATAAATCTATAAAAGCTTGGTCGTCTTCATAGCAAGCCTCACGTGCAAACACTTGTCTGTATCATGACCGGGCTTTCGACACTGCAGCCGTGGCCTTATTGTGCAACCGATCTTAGCAGGAAGGATGGGATTAAAGAACCCACAGGCTCACCACAGTCGCGGTGAGTCATTAATGGGTGTAGGCTGTTTCTTCAGTGAGAGAGAACTCCAGGTCGCCATAGAGTGCCCGCCACTAACCAGTCATGTGCGGCTGATCAAATAGCCTCCTAAGAAGGGCAACCGGCCGAACATCCCCTCAGTGGAACATCCTATTTCTAATTTGTAAATGAAAACCTGCTAGCGACTCAGTTTTACACTGCTAAAATTATAAAAGTTGGAAGACACTTGGGAGAACCTGAATTTCCAAATGTAGCGTCAGACGCTGTTTTAATGTTTACTTCATAAATAGCAGAGGGCGTTTCGTCCGTTATTAAGTTATCAGGGAGACATTTACATGGATAAAGGGGAATAGTTATATAGGGATATTCCATAATACTTCATAACTGTTTCACAAATAATACTCAAGGAAATGAATTAATTTAATCGTCATTCATGGCTTAAAGATGGGTAAGCCACGTAGTACATGTATTTTAAGACACCAATTCACACAGGGACTTGAGGATATCGTTGCGAAAATGACATTTCTTTCCCGTTTCTCAAAATATAGCTCGTGTTACAAGTTACGGAATACGATTTCTTGGGAAGTCTCAGAAGCTTAAGTTGTAGGCCAACAAGTGTCGAAAATTACTTCAACATTCCTTTGTTTCCATAGTTTAAACTTACAGGAATGGATGGCAGAAAAGAGGGCTACGACCAACTGCAAATTATGAGGCATAACTAAGGTTTATTTCAAGTAGCCTTGCCCCGCTGACATGTATCCCTCCGCGTGCTATTGCCTTCCCCTTTACCATAATTTTCTAATGTCTTCGGAGCCGTAGGCGGTGTAATGTACGACAAATCCAGTTCAAAGCAACGTCGGCGATGAAAGTCATATAAACAAATATGTCACCAATACCGATAAACGCACCTGCCATCGTCAGTCATCCTAAGAGGAAGGTTTGAAGCAAAAGATCCTCCTCTTTATTTCGTTTAAGAATTAACATGCATTCGAGATAGATTAACTCTTTTGCGTAATATATTTTAATCATACGGTTATGAAAATATAAATTTAACAATTTTCTTCGAACAAATTAAGATATATCATGTTAAACAATGAACTCATTTTTACCACACAAGTCCATACCACGACAGCAGCCAACGAGGGGTGATTAGTCACGTGAGCGTTAAGAGGTACCAGGCAAGCTCGTATGAAACAAAACATAGTTTATTAGGCTATTTTCTTCTGTCACACTTCCTGATATAGAGTAGTTTCAATAGATCTTCTCCCAGATAATCTGGACTCATTACAATGGCCGTTAAGAAATGTATCATTAATAGCTAAGAAAGATTTACAAGAGCGTAGTGCGTGATACTTTTATACAAATTTCTCATTTTTAAAAATAACTATGTAACCGATCTGTGTTATTACTACTCTCGCCTTGAAGCAGGATGAAGGAAGGAGGGGTTTCGTGGATCGCAGCCGTTTTGTTTGTTTTGATTATTACAGCCGGGAGAGTAGCCTTGCGTGGAGCGACTTCTGCCCTGAGAACTCCGCCCACGGGTCTGACAGAATATCTTAATGTAACCAGGAAAATCAACCTTCACTCTTACGACAGACATTAATAGTAGTTGATTCAGTTGCAAAAGCTCTCGTGCCTCAAATGCCTGCTAACCACATTACGAAATGGGCTAACATTAGGACTTAGTTTACTTCAGTTATTTATACTAAAATTGTAAAGAGAGAAACGCAGGGGGTGGTGGGGAAATTTCAAAAACCTCTTGACCAATACCCATCGAAAACTCCTATCCTTCTAGATGGAACTAACCTTATATAAGTTCCCATTTAAGAGAAATTTGGCGGTATTACTGGGATTTAATAATCATATTACTTTATATATATATATATATATATATATATATATATATATATATTAAATGCGTATATCAGAGATAACGTTAGAGCCTTTATTTCTAGGTGGATGCGATGCGAGGTGAGGCGAGGCGGAAGAAATTATTTTACATTGAATTATTGGGAGAGAAGAGGAATTTCTTATGTTTATATCGTGACATTTCCGTGTGTAAATTCTCAAGTAATAGTTTGATAATATTTTCCAGTACATTTAAGTTTCATAATCTGGCAAAAAATATGCAGCCCTGTAACACTTCAAAAATTTCACTAGCCTTATTTTAACCTTTATGTCAAATGAATGCTCTTCAAGCTCTCTGGACAAAACTGTAGATGCTGATCCAACAGTATGATATGATACCTTACGGATATAAAAACTACTCATCCCGTGTATTCAATATTTTAAAAATCTCCACTTGGTCAAAATATTGTAAACTGGACTGTAGGATCTGTCGAAAACTGGAGATCACCATATAACTTTCAAAAAGTACTCCAGATCTTATGTCAGATCTCTAGTACGTAACTTCAAGTTTTAAGCACTATGGTTATTCCTATTTTCAAAAACTTTGCCAATGGAGACATATTTGTGTTCTTGTATTATAGAACTGAGCCAACTATAGTTAGCTTTAAATTACTATACCAATTTTTAATCCCTTGCTTACGTGTGAATACATGCAATGTCTAGTAAACAGTTGTGAATGATGATGATATCGATTCAAAAGGAAAGTACATTTTAATACTCAGTTTTTTTTTCAGAGATGGCGAATGAAATAGATGAAACCTTTTTCAAGTATACCCAGTGTCTATAAAAGCTAAAGTAATCCAGTAACTGTCTCAGAATGATAAGACAATTTCTAGAAATGATATGTAAGCAATATGCTCTAATTCAGATCTCAACAAGGTCCAGGTGCAACACATGCTAATCCCGTACTTGTATTACGGAGACAGGCACACACCACCTGAGATGCTATGAATTGATTATTTAGGAAATATAATGAAACTTACATTCAGGTAATGAGTTTTGACAAATCTAGAACGAGACGATAAGTAGAAACATCAGCTATTATTGTTCTTATGAGATACCTTATCGCGTCTAAGTCCTATAATTTGGGTTATCTATTAAATGAAACTCCGAAAGCTAAGTGCCATTTTTAACGAAGTGGTATGAATTGTGGTAGCCTCTAACTATGAGAAGTTGAATTTGATGATACGTTTTTACTCGCAGTAAATTTTAGCAACTTTGTTTGCTACGAAATATGAAAGAGCCCGTTCTACCCTAAATGTCTTCGCAGACATAAGGTCAACAATGCCCATACCTGTTGTATACCATGGCTATTAAATAACGAAGTGCAGATGCCATTAACAACAAAATGACAATATTCATCATCCTAATTTTGTACTGGAATTTATTAAATCACCTTGGAAAGTAAGTTTTCCAGATATTAAGCTATTACATTTCGTCAGTTGCGTACCTTTGATCCCAATTAGAACAGTGAATAAATACTGGCATGATTTAAGGGATTAATGGCTAAAGCCGATCATCGCAGACTTTCGGCAAATACTGAAGTATACCTTTTCTGTTTGATAACAGATTAAGGAATATATTTACTGTAAATGTGTTTATACTTCTACGCTCTTATTTCCCAATAGAAGTTATCTGTAGTAGGAGCACAATCATTTAGTTTGTCTTCTGATTACCATACTCGATACTACCGATATTTATAATTTAATGGTGTTTTTAGCTTTCACTTGTTTTGGTTTTCTATGTATGGTCATTATAAACTTAAAGTGATTTGGCTTCTTGAGGTGACTAAAATTGTAATACATTTTTATTAAGAAACACATGCAGCATGACTAAATCGTGAGACTTCCCTAAAACATTTTATTACGTTTTTAAAACCAGATTAGGTCAGTCTTCAATTAAGGTATTTTTTCTTCTTTGGCTACTCTAAGCGTAATTTTGGCTGTCGTAAACTAGTTCTGTATTTAATCCAAGAAATCGGTAGTGAATGTCCTCTATACACGCACATTGACAAAGTGAAAGTCTTGTGTTGGTGGTAACTTTCTTCAAACGTGAGCATGGCATCTAGAATTTTCAATACGCTATTAAGTCTCAGTATAGGGGCTTTCAATCGAAACGTCTTCTACCTCTCCGTGCCACTCACAAAGGCATTCACTTTCATGTCTTGACAGCTCTTTCACTGTTTCATACTTTACGTTCTTGCCCAAGATCGTTCTTATTGGAAGGGCAATGCCGAAAATATTGAAGCGTATAACCATACCACTATCGTTAGAAGGAAGATATAACGTTCATGGCGTAGTCATCTAAAAGTATACAATTTGTCCTTTTCAGGTCAATAAATTGAGGGTCAACTTGACAACAAATAGCATTTCTGACACCTTGATGCTCGAGCAGCTTCTGTGGATTTGGTACCTCAGTTAGAAGCAAACATCATACAAAATTAAAAAAAAAAAAATACTTTGTCGAGCAAAATTATCTAGCATAAAATCCATTGCCAAAACATTTTATTTTGTACATAAACCGTTCAGTTTAAAAGAATCCCAAGCACTTAGGACCAGTTCATTAAAAACTCATGGTCCACAGAATTACGTTCGGCAGTGATGCAACATCCTTTACAAAGCAAACAATTTGCACTGGCCAATATGGTAGTCCCTAATGAATTTAAACATGAAAAAATTGGTTCTGACCGAGAATTTCTTTGTCATTTCAAAACTACTTGATTGTGACAGTCAGAAATGTACAAGAAAGCTTATGTTTGTGTACCTTGGATAAACAGGAAAAGCTTTCAACTTCTGTGCAAAAGCTGGGTATCGACAGAGAGCAGCATGCTTGCACATTTAAGCTTTGCAAGTAAAGTGTATTATAAAGGTTCGTTTATACTGTTTTAGTGGCTATAGGGAAGCTATAAACACACTTCTTTCATTATCTAACAAAACGTTTGGCAGATATACCGATTTTTAAATTGGCCTTTCGATTTCTGTAAGGTTAACAAAACTTGTTTACAAAGTAGTGGGAGTGAAAACATGTGTTTTACTGTATTATGTCATCTTCTCAGACTTTGCATTCAATTTGTTTCCAAGTATCGTACGAATTGTTTTCCTTCACTCTTTACATGAATCAATAGGTAGTGTGAACAAATGATCTTCAGAGATGCTCAATGTCTTCGACTTAACTGAGTCAGCATTTTAATCCTGCAGACAATGGCTGTATAATATGTTTAAAAACACCAAGATTTGTCTAAGTTCAGAGATTATTTGACATACTGAACTGGAACCGGAAACACAAGATCAAGCACTTGCTTGAATGGAGGTAGCAACCTTTGTTACCTTATCCATCGTGATCAGGGCTGTAGATCTATTGTAGATAATCTATGCGATGTTATAAATATCCATGCTTTCATTTTTTATAAAGTTTACAGATAGAAATATTTTCAGGGTCATAAAGCTATCGATTTTAAGAAAATGCGCAAATGAACTTAATTAAGTCTCGGAAAATTAACTTATGTTTCAAATCTCAAAAAATATTCTGAAGCTACAGTTTCAATATTGATTTTTTATATTTAGTATTCTGGTTTCTTACCGTTATATTAAATATGCTAAAAACTGGCTTTCCTTTTAAACTTAGCTTTTTGGATTCTTCAGTAGTTTTACTACTTAAATATATTGCACGCCTTGGGTTTTTTATTCAATGTTTTTAAAACTTTTCGTACAAATTATAAACATTAAAAATACATATAATATGCTCTTTCTCTTGTGTTTTAATTTAGTTTGAAAGCAATAAGAATACACAAAGTAAAATATTCAAGATGGGTTTTAAAACATTGCTTAGAAATAAAACTGGAAATGAAATTTTTACAAGAGCTTCGTGCGTGAGAAACAGCTGAGTAGATAACGTAAAATAAACATTTTATTAAATGTCATTTTATGGAGGATTTTGCATAAGGTATCGTTTTAAAAGTTGAACACATAAGACACTACGGAAATAAAAGTTAAAACCTTTCAATGCTTAAATATGATGAGCTTCAGGTTATACAGTCGGCCAAATTGACCAAAAACTTGAAAAATGACGTTTTTAGTTATTAATCCCCTTAAAGCATGACAGTAAGTAGTTATTCACTGTTCTAATTGGTATGAAAGGTCGTAACTGACGTTTCCGCTACTGACAAAGGTGAAGGTAAATTTGACCTAATTTTCCTATCGAGTATTCCTGTACTATTTTGGGAATTTATTTTAAACTATAACCTCAAATAGTATCTTAAATATGTGCGTAGGTTTTCACGGTTTATTATTTTATTATTAATTAATTGTCTGAAATAACGTCTTTTAATTTTACTGCACAATTTGAAACCTAAACTTACTGGAGAATTGTACCCAAAATATGAAACAGGAAAAAAAGCTTCCTAAAGGAAAACTGAAAAATGGTGCAACTTGAGGAGAAATGACAATTTATAGAAAATATTTAGAATTAATTAATTAATCGTGGAATTAAAAAACGAAAGTATGGAGTACAGCTGAGACTGATAAGGGCATGAGGTATCTGCATTTAGGTAGAAAACTTAATATAAAAAATAAAATTGGCTCAGAGAACTTAGTTGTCATTTAGAGTTCTGAAGTCACAATAACTCACGTAGTTATATCTGATTCCGTAGATTGATTTTAGAACGTTACTTCTACAGTAAATAATTTGAGAATGCTGTATAATTACAAAGATTCACCTGCTTGCTTGCTTGCTTTATTTATTTCATAGGACATGACAACAGTTATTGGCTTATGTAAACATGTTTTAAGGGTATAAAGTTGAGTGTTAATTTCTTTTAAAAATATGATAGTATAATTATGTATGATAATTATGTAATATCATATACCTTTTAAAACATTTTATGAAACAGCCATATGCGGTGTATCATATATTGAATTTACTCTATTTTCTATATCTCTAAAGGAGTGTACACTGCAAATTTTATATAAATTTGTACTCTTCAGTTACTAGGTACGAATTTTATGTTAAACCCATTATCATCTTTTAAGTAATATGTCTCTTGAATAGTTTTCACGCCCTCTCTAGTTTGCAACTGTTACAGGATCTTATATTATTAATAGAAAACTTACTAATATAATTATAATTATTAATAGTCCATAATTATTATTAATTATAATAATGTTTAGTAATATTATTAATATTAAACTGTAGATAAAATATGGTTGGTTGAAACCTTGATAAGTGTTGTCTAGTAAAGGTGCAATAGGGCCTTAATCTACGGAAAGGTGCGTACTATTAAAATATCAATTATACCCAGTGTAATATCAGTATATTTCATTCCCTGATCATGAAACACATACACAAAGTTTAAAATTCTAAAACTGAGAACCAAAGAGGTTAATGACAGAGCTTGGCATTCGCTTGATATCCGTTGAGGAATCGGAGAAATAAAGGTTATTTATTCTAAATTATCAATTAGTGTACAATGTGCGTATACCCGACATAGCAACATGAATGTCCAGAAGTGTAAAATGATTGTAAAATGTACGCAACAGAGCTGAAGATCGTTTCATAATAAATTTTCTTGAGCTCTATGGACAAAAATTCAAAGGTGTCTGAGTGATGTAGTTAGTCAATTAAATGGTTATATACAGGAATCGATTTCTTTGGTACACCTTGGTCCATAAGAGGGATGACAGCACGATTTATACCATTCTATATTCCCCAATAATGTCTCCCGCACATCCTGTAAAACTGCATACTAGTTGTAAAAGTTATTGTTAGTAGATTATCGTTAACTTAATCATATTTCCATTAATGTGAACTCGAACCGCAAGCACATCGTCAAATGGGAACAGGAACGTTATGCGCCGTCAGAAGTTAAGGCCCATTTGCGGGTAAAATTAAACATTAATATAACGCCATAAACCTTGAGCATAAATTTAACGAGATATATCGTCATTCACAAAGACAGACGGAAATATTAACAGCAGCCATTCGCAAGTGAGCGTGAAACAGTTCACTTAGTTGATATGGCGACCTGCGAAGTTCAACCAATAAATACGAACGACAAAGGGGATTGTGTAATGGATAAAAATAAACAAGAGATAATCATCCTCTAAATAAATAAATATGTAAATAAATAAGTAAATAAATAACAAATGAATTAATAAATAACAAATAAACTAACTACTTGTAAAACAGCTTCGCTAATCAATACATTTTTGGCTGCAATTTATATCGGTATCTCTTGACTCATGGCCCGCGATTTTACACAGAAAAGCAGTCAGCAAGTCAACAAATGACAACGAAAAATGAGGTGAAAAGGCAGAATGAACGCGCGCGTTAAGATAACATCAAACAAGCTTCAATGTTTACGCTATCCAATATCTGAAGTTTCATTGTGAATGGTCCCTTGTTTGAATTTGTACCATCAGTTTTACGATGATACTCACATTTCTGTGGTTCAACTAGAAAAAAGAGAGCGCTTATTTGTAGACAAAGAGTATAACACGTTTTGTTTTTTAGGCCCTTGATATGTATCCTACACGGTCAGGAAAGAGCTGCTGTTAGCCTCAGATGGCCGCTTATTTTCAATTTAAGTTCGGAAACAGTGTTACGGGAAACCTGAGAGGCACTCCAGCCTGTCAGTGCTAGTAAATATTCCACCTGTTAAAAGCTTTTCATGTATGGTATTTCAAGATCGTTTGAAGCTTGCACCAAGAGGCCTGCCTATAGAGCGAAACATTTTCATTACATATACCTGTGTGTAAAAGCCTTTAGCAAGGATGTCAGCAAACAGGAGAGCTGTTTATTGAGTTATCCTGGTGTTTCAGCTTCAGTAGCAAACTTGCTCCTGCAGGCTATTCAGAAGTGTATCTCAAAAACTTCATAAGCGCACATCTGGACTTAGGTTGCAATCCGCTTTATCGACTTGTTATGGATATTTACCTACCCATTATGAGGGTACCACTGTAGTGGAACATAAATTAAATGCTCGGCAAGTTCAGAAGCGAACTAAAGCCTGCTGTTAGGAATTTTTCTGCCGTATATATGGTCATTCATTCAGAAAATTGTGTATTTATTCAGGCATATGATTGTCATGGATTTTGGAATAAAGTTGAAAAGTAGTTTTCAACTTGCCATTATTGAAATATAAAAATTAAAAGCATAATTCTAAAACTAGAATATTGCAATGTCTTGGGTTATTGGACATTAGGGTTTGTGACTAGCGTAGTTTCAAATTAATTTTAAAAGGCTGTTTTAAAATATGTTTACAAGACTACTTTAATCCTGATGTAAACCCCTGGGACGGAGAGAGAGAGAGAGAGAGAGAGAGAGAGAGAAAGAGAGAGAGAGAGAGAGAGAGAGAGAGAGAGAGAGAGAAGAGACGGAGACAGGCAAATGACTTTTAGGCCATTGATTGGATCACAGAATGCATGCATACAAGATAACACCTATTCCCTTCCTTGACCAATCAATATCGTAACGGTCATCGGTCTCACTATCGCTGTCTCTATTCATTCCCACACCTTTGCATCAGGACTGAAGTAGTCTGACATATTTATATGCAGAGTGTAAGTTATCTGGATATCTCTCAATATGGCAAGTATTCAAATTGAGAAAAGTATCTCATTTTCAATGCACACGAATACAAATAACAATACAGTTTGTATTCTCACGACTTGCAAATGTTGGTGCGCTTTATACGAGGTTATTGAGAAATTGAACAAAATGTGTTGCTAGGTGTGCGTCTTACTTGTTCTGCGTTGGGTTCACAAAAAGCCAAAAGGAATAGCATTAACACTTAACAGAGAATACTTAGCAGAGATAAATTAAACAGTAATGGTAGGTTTCGGCCTCATCATGTTCCATATAGGTCGATGTCCGTTCACCCGAATTCAAAGAAACACATTAATGCTTCGAAAGTATGATATCGTTGGATGTTTAACTGATGGCTGGAATACGTTTTAGAAATGAATTTGGCCCAAAATGACAAACACGTCTTCTAGAATTTAAGGTTCGAGCAATCGAATTTGTGCTTGGCTCGTTGAGTCCCTCGCTGACCCACAAGTTCTTGCCTTCTTGTGCGCCGGCTACAAGCCGACCGCTGAAACTTAAGTGTTCCAAAAATGAACCAAATATCTCTTGACCAAGAATGTTTGCATTTCTAAAAAATATATATTTAATCCAGTTTCCTCAAACCCCCAAACGAAAATCTCGGCTCATTCTGAGCCGAGATTTTCTTGATAGTTTCATGCATACAAAGTGTGTATGTGTCAAAGGATTAAAGATGCAAGAGGAACATTTTCAAAAATTGCTTCCTAAATGAACCTCCAATAATCTATAGGAGTAGCTCCCCTATCGAATATACTTGAACTGCCCTGTCTTTGGTAGAAAGCTCTAGCCCATAAAGAATGCTATAGGCCACATTCTAAATAAATCTCATGAAAGATATTCTGTCATTACAAAGCAAATTACTCTTAGCCTTCTCTAAGTAGGAGTAAACTCATTATGATTTATAGGTTTATCCATAATTTGTACGCTAAGAATGCCTCTAATTGAATGGAGCATCCTCTAGGTTTTCCTTGTTCTCATAACTTTGAATGCCGAGAGCACTCCAAGCATATTGGATCGTTTACTTCCAAACTTCCTTTCAAAATTATTTCATTTAATGTATCATCAGCGTCCATAAACTGTGGTACCGTATTTGGTAAAAGCGGGCTTTCGACATTCAACAAATTATGTAATCAAATAAAGATAAAAGGGTGTAATACAGGAAGCATGCGGTTATTGGCGGTTTTAATGGGCTTCAAAGATTCTAAGATCATTGTTAGTTCGTTTATATCTTTGCGACATATTTTAAAATATGAACTGGTGGTACTTTTATCAGCTCATAAATAAGAATACAGCTTTAGCATATCTGCTCTTTCAGCCTGCATCATGTATATTATAATGGAGTGCCAATTGCAATTAAATTTATGATAAATTGATATAAATAATAATTAGGTAGAAAAATTAGCAGTCGTAGGCCTAATTTACAAAAAACTGTAAAAATGCTAAGTTTAGAAAACTCCAAGCGTTATTTACACACTGTAAGACTAAAGCTTTCACGGCGAACTTGAATAAATATAGTTATTTACACACATTTGTATATGACCATATGCTTCTTTAAGCATTTAAATCTGGTATGCCAATTTGCCACCCGTGGAGTTGTTCTCCTACTTTTCCTCTTCATCACCGTGTGTTGTGGGTGGTCGGACTTAACGGCGACATAGTGCTAAGTGAATGAAGAACTTCGGCAAGCCGGAGAACAATACATGGGAATGATCTGAATCTTGTATTCCCTCCATTAGCACCTGTAAAAATGTTACAAGGAAGGTCTGCAATCCTATTCTACTTTTATATTGTTCGTTCCTTAACATTTCGAAAATGTGTAAATTTCAGTAGTTTGTACCACCCTTAAAAATCACCAATACAACTTCATGTCCGATAAAATGAGGCAATCCCTACATAGTTTGTATCACTTATTTTCTTCCTGCAGGATAAACGTTTATCGGTGTTGAATTTTTTCCTGAAATTGATTTCTTTAATTTCAGCCTAATGCATAAATGATTTGGAAAGTAGGTATACAAGAGTTTTAAAAAGTTAACTGATACATTCTCTGTGACGAGGCAGATATTGCAACAGGAGCGATAACTTAAGAAATAACTACACCTAGCGATACCACTCATTGAGCTCTAGCGCCTTTTCAAAGTTCAATTTTCTTTAAACTTTATTTTCGAAACTTAACAAAAGGTAACATTTTATTTCGGTTGCAAACTATAAGCTCTTGAATGTGCAGCTCACACTTCATCACAGAACAATCTCGGTCTCTGGGCTGTAGATAATTTTAGGTGCATAACATCTCCATAATTATCATAAACACAGTCCTAAAATAATGCAGACCTCAAAGTTTTGAAGATATCTGTTATATACTAAGACAAGCTTAAAGTAATCTGTATAAGCAACAGTGCTGAAAAAAGCATAGAAGATATGCTGGTGTTTATGAGAAAATAAATTAGATCGTTAGGACGTTTCTTGTAACGAAAGCTATATAAAAGGTGCTCCAATGGGGAAACAGAATGTAACTGCAGTAGATACAGAAACAAGAACTTTCCTGTTACGTTTTATTATCAAAGGAAACGGGTCAATACCAAGCACGAGTCGCTCAGGATAGAATGCAATTTCCCCTTGCTGAAAGCTAATGATTTCACTAATTATATACAACACTCGTTCCAAGCCTGTATTACGAAACTGGGAATGAACCACAATATACCTTAATGCTAAAAAGATCTAAAAATATAAATTATTATTGTTAACAGCTTAATACAAGCTGCACGGAAATTTTAATTGCAAACTGCTAGAATTTGTAGACGAAAATTATTGTGAACCGGTGGGAATAGGAGCCCATGTCAGAAAAATCAAATGATTCCCTACTTCAAAAAAGGCAAACAAACCTTCCTTTTCGAAGTGGTAAAAATAGTTATTGCATTTACAATAAGCCAACATTAATATCGTATCCTGTTCAAAACTAACATGGGGAATGAAGAGCGTTAATTAATTTCGTAAAATAAAAATATTTGCACTTAAACTTAGTCTTTTCCCTCTGTTTTAAACAGATGTAATTTTTCGAATAATTTTCTGTTATAAAATGGTGTACACGATTTCCAAAATATATCTTATGCATATTATTTAAACAGTATGCAAATAGAACATTGCCTTTGATTACGAATGACAAGTTGTTTTAATACCTTGTTGATGTACACCTGAAAATTGATGCACGCGAGTTATACAGGTGGGAGGTGAATAAGTGCAAATATTTGTATCAGCGTTTCAGGCGTTTTGATCAAACTGTAATATCCAATTTTTCCACTATTTCTGATAATGACTTACGGGGAAACTGTTGCAATGCTAGTACTTCCTCTAAGAGGGGTCTGAATCCGAAAAGGGTCAACTGCCAGCCTGGCTTTGCCGTTGGCGTGGCCGATCGTGATTTATTTAAATTCATTTTATTTGCATTAAATATAGCACCATTAACATCAATAGACATGCATTTGTTCTCCGGTTCCTTAAACAACAAACAACCTTACAACGGTGAAAAATTAAATTTAAGCCGTAACACAAAAGCACTCAAAAAGAAAACAAAAACTTAATAAAAAAGCAGATGTACAATATCCTGTACGGTTAAACAAAATAAATGAAAATGCCACTGTGTACATCATATGATTTACTTCTTTACGGCTACAAGTGCCGACGATTCAAGATGACGTTGCCGATACAAGTGCCTCGCAGCATGAGCAAATTCCTCAGCAGCGCCATAAATTAAATGGAATGTCTGCTAAAACCGCGTAAAACCACTCATACGACAGCGTGCTGCTAAATATCGGCTCTTATTCCTTCGCTGTAAATCGCTTGAATGACGGCCGGCCAGGCGTGATGTAAAAAACATGGCCGTTCAAAAAGCATGGTATCCTTAACTTTGTGAATAATTTGTGACATTACTATTTTCAAGCGGATAAACCGAGATACACATGTGTTCGAGATACAAATGTGTTATACGCATTGTGTAATAAATAATATATATACCTATTCACCCCCCACCCTGCACACGATGAGGTACAAACACCTTGGAGTCCTTAATTTTACCAAACTGAGCTACTGATACCAAATTAAGCTCTAAGGAAAGATAATTCACTTTGTGTCAACTCGGTTTAGCACAATACTGTACTTCTCCCTTACTTTGCGGTCGGCCACCGCACGGCGAATGCATGTCAGCAGATACACCTGAGACTCACATCCCCTCAAACAATGTATTGCGCTTGTTTGCAACTCGCAACAAGATGTGAGTGAACCTCAGTTTTACGTCAGTTTTACTGAAGAGTTGTTTCAGTTCCATGCTTATAAATTTAGGAATTTTAAGTAGTGCTAATTAAGTTTGAATATTGCCGGTGTCCAGTTTGTTGCGTTGCTGTGTATATAGATGACAGGTTCTAAGTGATTGGATTGGATTGATCATAGGTGTTTTGGCACCTCAACCAGACTGGTCGTTTGTACCTATGCTCCCAAGCGGGGCATCCCAGGAAGGGAGGACAAGGAGAGAGGAGACAGAGGGCGGCTGACCCCAAGGAGTCACTACTGTACAGAGGGAGGGGTCCCTACACTTTACTAGATAGAAACTCCCAGGCGGTCCAGGACAATCATCCCAGCTACCGTTGCCCCGAAACAGTCATGGGGCTGGTTCAGACACCAGAGACCACCCCCACAGGGCAAATAAAGATTCCAAGCAGGCTTGTACAACCGGAATCCCGCCAGCTACGTTCCTGAATCTACCCACTAGGTCGGCTCGGAGACTGGAGTACATCCCACTGGAGAAGAAAGAGTTCACTCAGGGCATAGCTTCCCGCCATGCACCGCCGAGACTCCCGCCGACACTCCTACGTGAAAGAAACCACCAGATGAGATATGATATAAAATGATAATGGAGTGGAAATGGAGGGATAGGAAATTCAGGGGATGTAATCAACCCTCTCAGCATTCCCCTAGCGACCCGGGAAAACCCCGAAAATAGCATGGATCAGGCACGTCAGCAACGGGAATCGAACCCGGGCCTACCACATGAGGGCCACAGAGCGGTGATAATTAAACTCCTTGCGTGATGCGAATATTTGTGTGGTATGAAGTAAATGCACGTATGATGATACCTACATTTTTTCAACAAACTATAAATGCAGAGATACCTGAGCATAACACTCGCACTATATTAACAGCTGATGGACATTGCCTAACAGACTGGACATTTTTTTCATCAAGACTGCTGTCGTGCATGCGGCTTATGAATGGCTAACTTCAGTTCAAGAGATTTCGGAGGCTAGGAAATAGGAATGTTATTCCTAGAATATCTAGAGTGACATCTACAAATGTTTTTAAGCATAATTGTGGAAATTTTAAGCGGCTAAAATTATCTATAGCTTACGAACGAGATGGCTTTGCTAAAATGTGCAAGCTGCGCATTCGAGAACTTATGGTCTAAAAGTAAATAAAATATTACTTTTGGCGATTTTCGAAAACAAAGTTTTAAGAAGCTCGAACTTTGGTACTGCACTCGAGTTCAATTAATGATGTCGCTAGTTTCAAGTTATCGCTCCTGTTGCAACAATTGAAACTCAACTGGCTCGCTACGGTGGACTCATCAGCTAACTTTGTGAAACTTATGTATTGGGCTAAAACTGAGGATAAACATTGATAAAAAAGCATTTCTCTTGCAAGAAGGAAATAAGTTGATGCAACTTATGTAGAGATTGTCCCATTTTAACTGATATCATGCTCTATAAGGGTAGTACAGAATACTGAAATTTAAACACTTCCAAAATATTCATATAAAAACAATGGAACATTGTAGAATTAGAATAGGATTGCGGTTCCTTCTTACTTTTTGCAGGGGTGCTAATGGAGGGAATACAAGGTTCAAAACATTCCCATGTTCCCCGGTGTGTCTACCATCAGAAGAACTCCCGTTTTCTGAGCACTGTGTTGCCATAAAGTCCAACTACTCAGAACACATGGTAATAATTCGGGGAAAGTAGTAGTGACACCATGGGTCACGAATTGGCATGTCTGATGTAAATGCTTAAACGCGAGGCTCAAATTGCCATATACAAAATAATGCTTGTGGTTTCTGAAGTTGATTTTTTCAAAATCTCTTTTTTTCAAGTTTTCTCATGAAGGAACTTTTGCGCAATTTCTTTCCTACTTACGTTCTCCGTTCTTTGACTTACTACTACCCTAGTCATGTTTAGTTATTCTGTAAGTTAGGCCTACAAACGTCCTGCACCGTGGCATAGTGGGCTAAGGCGATATGCTTTGGTTCCTTGCCACGGAATGCTCCCGTGATCGATATCACTCCTAGGGGGTGCGGATTTTAAGCAAGGACTGGTGCTCACTCAATATTGCGAGGAAAATGAGGAGCTACGCTAGGTAACGGTCCTAGTTGAATAAGCCAGCGTTCCGGCTAGGGGTGCCGAGATACTGACCACATTCCACCCCTTATCGGTTGGATAATCGCCCAGCTCTTAACTTGCGTATGTGGGCGTGAGACTGGCAGTCGAGTTGGCACGCTTTAACTTACTAGAGCTGTTACGCCGCGGGTTGTTTTTGAGGCCTAATACAGCTTATTTTCCTATCTACTTTCTATAAGTGTAATTAGTTATAAATTTAATTACGATTTGAATGAGTTTTTATGGACATTCTATAACTGCTCTGGTACTCAGCGTCCCATTCCGCATTACGTATAAAATACCGCTTAAAATTCCTCATAGTCCACTTTATTAAGCTTCAGGATTTTTTTTACATGGGGAAGGAATCGGCGCGTTACTCCTAGACCACGAAGGAAGACTTTGAATACAGGGTAATTGGTAAAGTATTATAGCCCTCGTGATCTGCTCATCTAACTCTGCAATTTCTATCTATGGGAGAAATTTAAAGATAAGACTATATAATAAATGTCCATACATTGGAAAAGCTAAAACAAAATATCAGGCGAGGAACTCATTCAGTTTTGGTTATTGACTCCAAAGTGTGAATGAAAATTTTCTGTGAAAATGCCAAATGTATGAATAGAGGACAATATTTTCCATCTTCTATTAAGGTTTTAGATAGGCATTGTAATTATAAATACGAAAACGGGAAGCACTTGAGAGAACATTGCACCTGTTTCGATGGTAGGTCAAGCGCACTAGCCACCGAATGGCAGATGGCCGCACTGTGTATTCCAAATACGGTGTCTTAATTGATTCCAGAAAAGATATCCATTCTTTTACTTAGAGAAACCGCGTGTTGATAGACTTCAAGGTTTGATTCATCATTACAGATATTATGAGGAAATTACTAATGAATTTGTCACATTACCTTGCTTAGGCTAATTACAACAGTCCATAGATAATGCATTCAACCTTCTCAGGTTCCTTCGTAATAATCATTAAAATTCTTGGTATCTAGCGGTATCAGTTTGGTGTTTATAATTCATAAATTAATGATAGGCAAAGACATACTCAAGCCACACATTACACTTTGCTGTTGGTCTATTAATTGTTCCGCTTGCTGCTGGGATTAATGCACATTATAAATGTGTACATTATAAATGAGAAGTTGTTGTAGCCGTTCTAGTTCCAAACCAATGTCGTGGCCCGTAAGTCCTGTTTTTTTTAAGTTCTTTATGCAAAATAAAATTTTTGGCAACGTGTTTTATTTTGTTCGATAGCAAAAGGTGTGTTCTACAAAATAGTGTTTTGGTTTTAAATGCTCATATACTGTTTACTTTCGACCTGGCCACCCTCTCTGCTTATTCATTCCTCCCGAAGGCTCAGTGGACACAAAGAGCCCATCCTTGGCCACAGCACTGAACTCCTCCGCTTCTAAACTCACTGCTATCTATACTAGTTGAATTCCATTATGCTAATGGTTAAAGGTTCCAAACAGTGTCTCGGGCAGTCGCCTTTCGCATGTGCTGTACTACATGTTCTGTATAATTAAATCTAATCAGCGTATCTTTGAAAGCATAGATGGTTCCAAGGTTCACAGCATGTACATACTTGACTGTTTTGTTATACAGCAACATATTCTTTATGATCACAGCCTTATTTTGAAACCAGTTATTAAAGTACTCAAACCATCGCATCAGTGCAAGGTTCAAATGTTACACTGGGCCTTTGTCAAATAGTCTTTTGATGAGTTTTGGTACGGTTCCATCCTCATAACTGTTCCAGAATAAGGGTTGGATTTCTTATTTATTCCTAATTCCAATGAATACTGCAGGATAAATAGTTATTCCGGTATTTTCAATTTAATATATTTATGGACAACTTTGTAAAATGTGTGCAGCTTTAATGCAAAATAAGACATGAAGTATTCCGTGTTGTGATGAAAACTGAAATATGTATTAGTTTCTGCAGTTATTATTCTGTTGTTAAAATCGCATTATGTGTTTAAGATTATTTTAATTATTTACTGGAATACTCCATTCTTTTTAAGAATACTACATGCCGATGTTGGATGATAGGAAAGTGATAATGAAGCAGTTGGTGGAATGATAGTGGGGGGAAACCGGAGAGCCAGGAGAAAAGTCGCTACTGAGCCATGTTGTCCACCAAAAATCCCACATACAGTTGCCTGGAATCGAACCTGTACCGCCTTGGCAAGTGCTATAACCGTTCGGCCACGGCGCGGCACTTGTTTAAGATCATGTGGATTAAATTAAGATATAATCTGTGAGAGGACACTACTCATAGTAGCCCTGTAAAATTGTGATATTTTAATACAAATACTTTGCATAATGCCGCATTGTTCAATAAATTTGTATGGTTATATAAGCGACCGCTTATATTTACTTCGGTATGAAGTGCATTGTAACAGTTTAGCTATTTATCATATATAGTACCTAATTCAGTCAATCAGACGAGTTTCTGCTTGGAGTACTTAAGGAAGCAGTTTAGGACATTTTCATCCTCAGCAGTTAACTTGCGGTGAACTATATTACGCGAGGGATGGGGAAATTATGTGCATCGGAATGGGAGTTATGATTGAGCAATAAAACCGGAGCAAAGAATAGCATCGGAAATTGCATCACTGCGAATCTAGCCTAAGTGCTTTTTGGCTTCTCACAAAGCGGATTTACGACCATGGAAATGGGACGTTCTTTAATAAAATGCGTTTTGTGGGAAGCAAATAAAAACATTTCTGGAAATATTTTTGCATATATAATCACTCCTTTAGGAGGAATATTTCGATGGTTGTTTGAGAATCTCAAAACTTGGAATTCAGTAGTGATTACAAAGACAAGCTCTCCCCAAACATTTGAAAAACGTAGCTGGTGCTATTAACCTTTGTTTTTAATTTCATAATGTCTAAAGGAAAGGAAAATAACATCAAAAGATACACCAATGAAAGCTTTTCAATGTACCAAGTTGAAATGGAAATTAGAAATAGAAAACTAAATATAAAAGGGAGATTCTTCTTCATTGCGTCGAATATGTATAATTCCACTAAATCATACTTTCTTACTCTCCCCTAAATGAACTCAGTTGTGCCTATACTTTTTTTTCTTTCTTTGCTGAAACGCATGAAATGAAGTACTATAGGTGAAACAATACACAATCCTTAATCCTCCTCAAGTAGTATGTCCTTAGCATTATCGCGTTACGTGCTTCCATCTCGGTGTACGTAGATCAGAAGGTGCGGGAAAAATAAGCACATATATTTAAAGGTTATCCCTGAACAGCAACCATCTGCCAGCACATGTCCCATGGACGGACCTTGTAGTATAGCTGCTCGCTTAGCAACTCAGATATTCTTAGGAAATCCGGATTAATGTTTGAATAGACTGTACAGCAGAATTAATTTCCTAAGCTAATTTCATTTAGGCATTTATTTACTTGAAGTGAACTTTTTCTGTAAATTACTCGCTTTGTTTTGCCAGTTACATAAATTGAAATGTACACCCGTGAAAAGAATAAAACAATATCTGGAAGACCATATTGTCAGGTTTTACTCGACAGTGTGCGTTGATTACACAATCCGCTATATAATTGTGTATTGTTAGCAACAAAGTGTCGCAAACTCCAAATTTTAATATTACTAACCCACGTGATCAATAATCATAACCAAACACATAAGATGCTTCAACAACTATCAACATCAACTTAAAATTAAGGACACAAAACATGAAACAGTTTGGATTGTACGGCCTTGCAAAACCTGCTACCTTCCATGAGCATACACTATAGCGCTGTGGAAGAATGTACGCTACTTCTATGGTGAGGATCACAGATTCGCTTCTCCCGTGGAAAAACAGAAACACGTTTTTCCTTTTCTTAACGATGTTGAATTAATACATAGCGGATTTTTATGTTATATATACATATTTTGTACATGACATTCGCTGAAGTCGTGATAGCATGATAGCTTTATCCTTTAAGGATTTATTCTACCGAACAGCAACATGCTGCCCAGAAAGTAAGTGATTCGCAGAGTGGTGCAAAGCACAGTAAACCAATCAACCATACCGTGATTGACAGCGGCAAAGAGTGAACATAAAAATATAGCACAAGGAGTTCACTCCTTGCTCTAGTCAAAGTAAGCGGTTTATCTACCCATGAAGGTGCAGCTCGTATTGGAGTGGCTGCATCTGTATTAGAGGTGTGTGAGATTAACCAGGCAAGGAAATGAACTCCGCCGTCCTGGTTCAGGAAGAAGACGTGTGTCAACTTCCTAGATGAATACAGCTTTAATTGCAGTAGCAGAGAGTTGCTCTTTCTAACTACTTCTAGATTGAAAGCCAATTCGAATTTCTCTGGATCAGCTCGAAAAGTTCTGTGACGTGTAAATATCGCAAGACATCATGCACGAATGACAGCTAAAAACATCTGACAGACGATCCCTGAGCGTTTCGCCTTGCGTTTGCAGAGGAAAATGCCAGCCGCAATAACGTGATATTCTCAAATGAGGTGACACTTTTATTCCATACGCAAGGAAAAGCTGATTGCCATCCCTGTTCATCAGATTTTAACCCTATTGAGAATGTGTGGGCTGAGGTGAAAAGGGAGCTGCTCTCTAATTTTCCAGCAGATTGGCGAAGGACAAAATGGGTCTTCTTGTCGCTTCTTGTCCACTTTACTGCAAACGTTTAATCTTCCTATGCCCTATGTCCTATTGAGGGCAGTTATACGTGCTGAGGATTCATACACCCGATATTAATTGTTTATTTTTTGTGTTTCAATTTTAGAAGAGTACAGGTGGTTTATTTGAACATATTTTTAAGTTACTTAACACAAGTGTTAGTATTGTTGTTGTGTGTATAGATGATGCATAAATTTAAGTGTCAACATATTATTTCTATATTAATGCAATAATATTGTCACCCGAGCGTCGCAACACCCTATAGAGTGGGCAAACAGGAGAAGGGTCGGCGTTCGCCCCGCCCACTCGTTTGTCTTATAGCGTTAAGAAGGGATGGCTGGGACAAAAAGCATAACTGCGCCGTCTCTTTCTGTTCCACCTGTGTTCTCGAACTTACGGGATATTTCCTCTAATTGAGAACCTTCCAGATCGGCAAGCGGATCCTATATAAGCAACACGTCGTGCAAGAGGAGTCAGTCAGTCAGTTAGAGTTCTTGGCGAGCAGTGTAAGAGTGCAGTTTACGACGAGAAGACTGTGTACGTGCATCGGAGTATTGTATGTAATTACGAATGCAAGTGAAATTGTAACGGACGAACTGGTGAATCGTAATTGTGTGCATTACCTGATTCTGTGTAATTGGCAAGTGTTTAACTGTAAGTAGGTAGAAATAAAGAACATTTTTGAGTGGTGAAATTGGACTTTTCATTTCACGAACCCACAAAGTCACAATATGTTCTACCCATCCATCCATCCATCCATCCATCCATTCATCCATCCATCTATCCATCCATCCATCCATCCATCCATCCATCCATCCATCCATCCATCCATCCATCCATCCATCCATCCATCCATCCATAAAATTAAAAACATGAAGATGAAAAGCAGCTCGAGATTTGAAGCTAGGAACTATGAGTGGAAACAATGCCTTATTAACCTCTCGACCTCCGTAATGTTATCCTGTGTTTTATTTTCAGTTCATAAAATTAACCATTGCGTTCTGAGTCGCAGACCATTGCACAGTTCTTTCGTGTGGGTTGTAAAGAAGCTTCCACGACGATACACGAAGCTTTTCGATCCATATATTGAATATGCGGATGGCTCATTTGAGTCCACAGTTGTACTGTTGTACCAAAAACATATTAATGATTCACAATGTCTGAATAAGTAACTCGAAATTCTGTACAACATCAATTTCATTACATTTCTAATGCATACTGTTTACTATAGCATTATATCATGTATTTTAATTGCATTTTTTCTGTTCTTCAATTTTAAGTCTACATCATACCATTATTTACCAAGAAGTAAATTAGTAAAATATAAAACAATGAGCACAATATTGAAAGGTGAAATGCCTCTTTTTGATGTTTTCAACTTATTGGTCTACAGTGATTGTGTCGATTTAGATTTTGAAGCCGTTTATAGCTATGTCCATTTACCAATTCCCAAAATGAAGTCAATTTTGTTCTACCACATGCCGTTTCTTTGAAAATTGATATAAACGTTTTGTTATTTTTGTATGAAATGACCCATTGTTCCCTTATGACCATCACTAGTTGATGACAGGAGATTTGAAAGCGACCTGAATGGTATTGGGTCCCCGACAGGAATTTACAAAATTTCCATGTTATTTTGCAATTGAGATAATACCACAATACACAAAAACTGGAAAAAAATACTGGTCTAAAAGTAAAATTTAATTTCAAGCAGTAACAATATAAATAGTTTGCTGTCGTGGCCTGGTGGCACGGTATGTTTCAAACCCAGTGTTCGATTTTCGGTTAGAGGGTGGAAAGTTTTCTTTAGCCAAGATTATACCTTAACTTCCCTAAGATCTTGAAGCATGGAAGAAAATTTAGTGTGCGTGAAAGAGAGAGAGAGAGAGAGAGAGAGAGAGAGAGAGAGAGAGAGAGAGAGAGAGAGAGAGAGAGAGAGAGAGAGAGAGAGACAGAGAGAGACTCACAACCCAGATATCAACAGTAAACAAGTGAACATCATTCCAAAGGCCAAGCCACCGATATAACTTAGATGTTAAAGGCGGTATATAAAAGGAACAGCTGTAGCCCATTGAATCATATGAAAATTCTTTTGCCATCTCTTCATATCAAACTTGGTGTTAATGAAACACTTCGTCAATGTTGTATTATGTAGTAAATTTTATATTCTTGATCTTCATAATGATACACCTAGCGCCACCTATTAAGTTTATGTATAAACTTTATGATATCCACCACTTAAAATATCCACCACTCCAACAGTCAAAACAATTGATAAAGATGGAAACTGCTTCAAATATCTCGCAAAATATGGTCCTTGGGATGCACAAATAAAAGCAAATTTTG
Organism: Mantis religiosa; assembly: GCA_030765055.1. Classification (NCBI taxonomy): domain Eukaryota; kingdom Metazoa; phylum Arthropoda; class Insecta; order Mantodea; family Mantidae; genus Mantis; species Mantis religiosa. The sequence continues at coordinate 77,224,273 of CM060948.1, forward strand.
TAGAGCTGCAAATCAGACTCATAAGACAGGCAATTTGAAGTAAAAATGACTCCTATAGAAAAATGTTTAAAACGTAAGGGATCTTAACATCTTGCAGCAAAGTTGAAGCTTCTTAGTTACATAAAGAAAACCACAGTTGATGAGCAATTTGTACAACTAATAATAATCCATGTATGGGAAAGTAATTAACAAGACTAACAAGAATAGCACAACAGCAGATAGTGCGTGATAACACATTTGGCGGTGAAGAACGCTTGTCCAAACCTTGTTTTGTGTGTGCGTGTGCGCGTGTGCCCTTCCTGTTAAATTATCATGCTATCTCATGATACTAGTCTCCAATAGTGAGTCTTCTTGTAAGAACAGTAGTATAAGATTTAAACGAATATCAATAAAATCAAAGCAGTCCCAAATCACACTTACTACCAGTTGAAATGGATATGTGTACATAATTTTTGACGGAGTTTCCGTTCTCGTTGTCTCAGTGAATCTGCTGCCAGCTGCCCCAGTGAAGAAATAAGACTTCTTTTCCTCGGGCTATGCGTAGGCGGGTGTTAGGGTAAACAATAGTAGAGTTCAATAATAAATTTAATAAAGAAGTAGAATGATCTTTTTGAAGTGAATTGGCATGAAAACCTACACTTATTTCCGAATCTTATCACTGGAAATTGTAACTATTGAATTATGCATTCCAACTTCTGTCGGATCAATACATTAAGGTTTAAGAATAACGGTAATACTACAATAATAATAATAATAATAATAATAATAATAATAATAATAATAATAATAATAATAATAATAATAATAATAATAATAATAATAATAATAATAATAATAATAATAATAATAATAATAATAATAATAATAATAATAATAATAATAATAATAATAATAATAATAATAATAATAATAATAATAATAATAATAATAATAATAATAATAATAATAATAATAATAATAATAATAATAATAATAATAATAATAATAATAATAATAATAATAATAATAATAATAATAATAATAATAATAATAATAATAATAATAATAATAATAATAATAATAATAAATTAATTTTTCATTATTTTATTATTGTTATGTTATTATTGTTATTACATTAATGTTATTTTATTGTTATTTTATTATGTTATTTAATTTTATTATTTTATTTTATTATCGTTATAAAGAAAAGTCTCATAGTCGTGAAGCTAAGGTGAAGCAACCGATAAATCCACGTAACATCTTAAATGCTGCTGTTACTGATTACAGTAAACACTTCTCCAATGTCGTTCGATATGAGTTAACGTTGGAGGCCGTAAATTACAAAATATATACATATATGTGTGTGTGTGTGTGTGTGTGTGTGTGTGTGTGTGTGTGTGTGTGTGTGTGTCTGTGTTCATGTGTGCGCGTGCGCGTGTGCGTGTGTGTAACACTCAAAGGGAAACAACACGAATCTTAGAAATGCACGCACTAATATTAAGTCCAACCTACATGGCGATCCACACCCACGCATTTATAATGTTGCCAAATATTTAAACTACTAATTCGTATCTAAAACACAATTTTTCTTTTAATTTACTCAGTCCGAAATCTTGCATTCTAATTCTTAATAGTGCACTACTATTTAACAATTGCGTGTCTCCACTTAGACATCTGATATCCTGTGACACCTTGAACTATTAAATTTTTAATTTTTTTATTTGGGTTTAAAAATTTTCTTTTAAAGGTTTTGTTAAGTAAATATAAAGTTAATAAGGGTTTTTAACCCTTTCATTATGATTTCAAGACATAAGCTTATTCATTAAGTATTCTGATCTTTATGGGACTACACATACACCACTATATCTCGATAGCTGATTCTCGATATCGATACTGTTTTAATTACCGATATTTGATACTCGTTACTCACTATATAAAAACATATAGGCGATAGTTTGTTCACTGAATCATGTTAGTAGTTCTCTGTGGAGAAATGCATGCAACCAATTTTGTTTTTGTTCATGTCGCAGCATCCTTTTTCTAACGGCGACATTTATTTTTCAGTAGACTTTCTGTAAACTTCACTCTTAGTATGAAAGTAACACGCTTCTTTGTTGTAATGTGTGACTCACCATTTTGTACATTTTACATATTTACTAATAAAGTAAATATTTATGGAAATTAATTTTATGATATACATCAGATAACGTCATGATCCGAGGTTTAACTTGAGAAACACAAACTAAAAGATGGAAGGAATGAACAAATATGTATTAGGTATGCGTTGCATTATATCACCATAAAAGTTCTGCATTGTTTCTGTTGAATTTCCAGATTTTGATCACCGGAGTAAGTAAATGAAATGGCCGAGAGTGAGTCATCAACCCAGGCTATTGTAGAAATGTAATTTGGTGCATCAGTTAAATCAGTTTCATTCACAACTCAATTAAGGCTGCAAGTTACACCTTCACCTGCGCTTCGCCCATTGTTGTTGCATTCAGACACAATTCTATTGATTGTTATATTCATTCACTCCTAGGAAATGCAATCAGTCTAACACGAATTAAATGCATCAAATTGCTGGGTACACATACGAAGCAATTACGCCAAGTGTCGACTTTATTCCTTATCTAGCATAATGTTAAATTAAACATTTTTCAATAATACGAAACTTTAAAAGTTAAATGAAATGTGTAGTGTTTAACGCCCGCTTTTACTACATACGGCACCGCAGGCGACGACACTGATGATACATGAGAAGAAGATGGAGCACCGGTGGAATGAGATGGCGGGGGAAACCGGAGATCCCGGAGAAAAACCCCCAGCGCCGTGTTGTCCACCACATAAAAAGTTAAAGCTGTCAAAGGTTTATAACAAAGTATTATATATACTTCGGTACCACAGAATATCGAGATATTAACCATATAGAGGTGTCATCCTTAATCGTATCCTTAAATACCTAGCTACACTGACCAAAATAATTTCGTTTTCATGATCATGACTGCATCCACTGACAAATTTTCGGCCTGTGATAATTAAATTGTCTAGTTAATTATTGTAATTCAGGCTTATTGCATTATACATTTATTTTAAAGTTTGCAATTTATTCATTGCAATTACAGACCTGTCTCCTTATCAGTTCTTTTTAGATTTCTAAATCTTATGCCTTGGTAATTGCGATATCACCGTAGCTAAGTTAAACCGTTTTTCATTTAAATTTATTCTATGCTTATCTCCTTATTTACACTTAGACGAACGTCTAGAAGCCAGCAGTATTGATGCTGTTATTCAGCTTCTTTAACCTATCCCTGTGTTTGAATTACGAAAACTGTACTTGCCCTTTAAATCATTTAACCTTTTTCCATTAAAATATATCAATAACCTGTATTTTATCAGTAACTATTTAAAATGTTTTGATTACTATGTAACAGTTTATGCACTCCTAATCATAATAGTTAAAGTCTATGGTTATCTATCAATTCTATCTTATTAAACATCTACAAATCCACTAATTGGTTATAGGTATTGGTTCTTATTTATTGCATATTTTAAACTTTGTCATTTTGTATTGTATATTCTATTTATTTTTAAAACAAGTTCTGATATTAGGATGTGTATCCAAATTTCTTGTTCTGACAACATATATTCCAAATCATTCAACTATATCATTTTGTACTTTGTGGTGGAATAGACTGCTAGACTTTTTAACACTTTTGTTGTTGTTGAAAGGGCGTTAGTTTGCCTGTCGTTGCCATAGCTGAGGTTGTCGCGTGTCACCAGGAAATGACGACCAGTCTCACGCTTCAGGTAACAGATTGATGGATGGGTTCTCTGGAGTTGGGTTTGGAACATACAGGTTCAAAATACGCATCTCAGTGTGTAAGGAAGTAATTGAGTACTTTGGTTGTTGTTACAAATCCTAATTTATTTACTATACATAACTGTGTCACGCACAAATGCAGGCAGGGCTTCTATACAAATTATAATTAAGTACACTATAGTTTTTATTTATAAAAATATTGTTAATTCTGAAATATATCTCTGATCAAAACGTCCTTCTCTTATATCTGGAATTACAGTTAAGGCAGGTTTAAATAAGGCTTATAACAAGTAAAATCTTAATTCATGTTAACTAAAAAACAAGGAAAACGTTCTCAAATTAAGTGATCTTTATAACATTGTAAGAAACCTGCATTACAAACATTGAGTTGCAGAATGATTGCCGAATTATTGAAAATGAAGAAAAGTACAGTTGTAAATGTAACTACATAAAACAGAATCGACTTGCCACCTCAAACTGGTCGTTCACAAGTATTTACTGAACGAGAGGAAACAAAATAATTTTAGGTGTATGCTGATATTGAGTGCCTCCAAACTGTGTGCCCAAGGTAGGTTATAAGTAACTCCAGACGATTAGAAGTCTACTGCAAAGGCTGGCTTTCCATTGCCGTGTGTCTAGAAAGAAACCTTATGTAACTAAAAAGAACAGAAAGAAAATGCTAAAATTTGAAAAATAGCTCATTAATAAATAAAAGAAAAAAATTAAAGAAAATTGGTGAGAGAATGTTATTTTGCAGATAAACCCAAATTTAACGTTTTTGGATTGGATGGAAGAAATGGTCTGGAGGAAAGCTAATACGGAAATGGGGACGGGGGAATAATAATCTTCCACCTGCTGTAAAACAGGATGATGGGAATGTGGTGTTCTGGGTTTGTACAACGGCATCTGGAGTTGGAGATTTAGTTTACATGGAAGTAAAAATAGACAAATACTTGATTCTTCTGAACGAAAAGCAGGCAGGAGTGTAGAGAAAATTGGTGCTAGTTTTAAGTTCTATAGACATAATGACCCTAAACATTACTCTGGAGTTGTGGAGGAATGGCTGCTCTACAATTGCTAACATATCCTTTATCCACCTCCACAATCACAGGAGTTAAATCCAGTTTAGTATCCAATGGATCCCATATATTCTCCAGTCTAAAGTCAGCAATTATCTTCAAAGGAACATTTGAAAAGCAGACCCCCATGAAGAGTGGGCCAAAAGAGTATGCCCAATCGTCTGAGAGAGGTCATAAAACTCTGAGGAAATCCAATAAGGCAGTGTAACTTCTGTTTTGGTGCAAGATAGACTATATTTCTTCGGCTGTCCCAATACTTATGTCCCACGGAAGTATGTATTTTTTCTCTTTATATATTTGTTGGCCTTGAAAATACCGCAGAATAAATGTTATTTTTTAACATTAGTGTATGTAAATAGCTTGTTATACATTATAAATAGTGTGCGTGATTTCTGATTATATATGATGCTAATGCAAAAATAGCTCATAATTTAAAGCTGCCCTAATATTGTTTCACTTACTGCATGTGTACCCTCATGTGTACCCCTTATCAAATCTCAAGTAATCTCTTATTAATAAATCCTATCCTCTATTGCTGTCTTTTAGGCCTCCATGACAACCTTCAGAATTCACAAACTGTCTCTAGCTTACAGTGTTTGTTCTCGGACTAAAGTAAAACACTGGCTAATATTAGGCTTCTTGCGCTACCAAACTAAGAACAACAAAAATTCTTAGCCAACGTTTTTCTTTAAATAAGACCGCACTTTTCAACTGAAAGCTGTCATTAAATCTGTCGCAAGTACATTGAACCAAATTTAAGTTCTTTGCGCAATCCATGCGCTAATCCGTAATATTTGTATGCTGCGTAGAAAAGCTACTCATGAAGTGACGGCGTTTAGTTAGGGAATGAAGTAATACATTCTAGCGTAGGTGAGATACTTATTTTATGCGAAGTCCTACCCGTAGCCGAAACGCCCTTTTTAGATCCAAAGTCCAACATTCGAGAGCCTCTCCTCTGTGGGCTTTTCTCTCGGGCCAGTAGCTAAGTTTCTAAAAATTGTATCTTTCGCAGATACGGAAGTAGATTCATCACTTGCGCAGTCAACCCCAAGGGAAATTTACTGTCTCTTCATAATAGTGACAGCAACCAAACACACCTCCTTCCAGCTCTGCAAGCTGGTACTGGAGATCAATTCTGCCCAAACATAACGTACGTCCCAAAGGTATCGGGGTACTGTCCCACCGAGTTCAACCTAATCAGAGCTCCCCACAGAGAGGGTATCAGATTTTCGATCCGTCAATTTATAGCAACTTCATAAGTATCTCAAATGCTAAAGGTATGCAACACCCATGCTATGGTAGTAGAATGAGTTGGAACCCCTCATCTACGGAAGGGCTCAGGCACACAAAATCTTGAAATACCTGGCGTATGTTGAGTTAATGCTATCACCTGGGGTTGAAGTCGCGTTTATACAGCTCTCACTTAGTAGCTAGTCACGAGTGTTCTGGAAAATGCCAATGTTGTTTCCATCCATTCTGCTGCATTGTGCAGTCTTTAACAAGCACTATCAAATGTCATATCGTGGTAATAATTACTTCATTCCCTAGCTGTTAACCTGATATTTTCCATGCGCCTATTCAACGTTGCTCATTTGCGTGTGTTCAATTGAAACACTTAATGATGTGGTTGAATATGCATTCCGCGAATATGGGAGAGGTTTTAGAAAGGGATATAGAGAGTAGCGAGAAATAGATTTCATGTAGGAAAAGAAAAAAAGTAAACTAAATTGAACACAGATATAAACATATTAAACTCTAAAAGGGTAGAAATACACCTGGTAGTAAATTGAAAGCTATGGCCACTTAGCGCTAATAGAGTTATGATTAGATTGAAACATCGCGTGATACGGGAAAGCAGTCAGAGAGGGAGGGAGAAACAGCGATCAATGACCTAACCTGTTCATTTGCACGCACAGCTCCAGAGTACTTATCAGCCAAGTCGTGTACAAAACTCCTGTCTTACTTCATCCTCGGGAACATTCAAAACTTTCTTTACCTACACAATGATACACTTTAGATAGACCATTCTGAACCGTGTAACAAAGCAGATATGATGATGAAATAATAGTGTGTATTATAATGTTTTTATATTACAGTAGTGATTATAGTATAATAGTGATGATAATAATAATATCGTACATCACTTTGCACATCTTCTTAGGAAGTAACTTTGGAATTGATATCCATTTGGAAAAATAGTTGCAAAACAACCCATCCGCACTCATGTGTGGTCGCTAACAGGTAGGCGCTACATACCTACTCGTTTCGGACCTATAGTTCTAGATGCCGAAAACCTACTACCAGCTTATGGCCCTAGAAGAAGTAAAAGGAAAGCAGAGCGCATTGTAACTCCAGTTTGGCTGCAGATGCTGCTTGCGTTGCCAACTTCTCCAGCATTCCTCCAATGTTATTTACGCTATGTTTGTTTACTCACTGCTAATTTTTCTTAGCTTCAATTGTAAAATCGTATGAGTCACTAGTTTTACGACGGAAATGATAAAAAAATATTGATATATTTTGAAGGTAGGGAAATAAATGTTGAGGGATATGCCGAGGAAGCTAGGAACAAGTGAACAAAACTTTCACAGAGTCAAGCAGTTGCAAGAGCAGCCGTTCATATAGGGGTTTCTTAAGCAACAATCAAAAGAATTCGCAATCAAGTGAAAGACTTAAGTATAAATGGTGAAAGGAATGTTCTAACGACCCCAGGGAAACACCGAGAAACAAGATCTGTACACTCTGTGTTGAATGTAAATGATTTTGATTTGTGTGTGATTTGGAGGTTACCTGTGACTTTTTTTTGCTGTTGAGAAGCGTGTTCCTATTGAAAATAAATTGTCTTGTTTGGAAAAAGGTGCATTTTATGGGGACAAAGTTCACTTTTAAAAGTAATTTCAGAGCTGGGTTTTAAATGAAAGAAAGGTCAGAACAAAGAAAGGTACTAATACAAAATCCTTCTTTCTCCATGCGAAAAAGTGAGGGAAACAATCTTCTCTATCGGTGAAAGCTGAGTCAATAGTAACATTCGGCAAGTGTTGGTAAAGTGAGAAGGAATTTCGCTTCCATACAAAACTTAATTCAGGAAATAGACTGATAATTCAGGTAGTGTACAGGATTTCTAATCTCGTTTGCAAGATAGAGCAATTACAGGCGATTATCTGGACAATTGAACAAATTGTGAAAAATGAATTCGGGAAAAGCTGGCTCTTAATTTTCCCCTTTATGTTTGTCATAATGCTCCTTGCCACAGTATACAGGTAGATAACTCCCCACTTATGAGTGCTGTGGAATCTGTTATGATATTAAGGTTGCAGAACAAAGTTGTTCAATGTGACTGTACTATGCACAGAACAGGCCTCTAGAGGTTGATTGAAACAAATAACCCTAAAGAGTTCTTAATGAGGATGTAGTTTTGGTTTCATATGGTCACACCGTCGTATGTATGATCTAAATCCCATAGGACTAGCTTGGGCCAAAGTGAAACGAATAAGAAATGTAATAGTAGACTTATCTTTACAGAAACTACGCGATATCACGCTTGACGGTATATTACTTGTGAGAACTGAGAATTGTTTACTCGCATGGCATTCCTGCTAGAGGCCATAAACTCGTGGGCCATGAACACCTACAGTTCAAGAGGACGCTACATACCCTCATGTTACGAGGAGTGCGCACCCAGTCTTAACACACACGTGCGTGCGCACACGTTCACACAAAGTCGCAGTTCAGGAACTCTCTACACACTATACCAAAGGTATAAAAATAGTTTTAAATGTTGGGATTACAAATTTTATCTACTACCATAAAATTGAGATTCTGGCTACCTTGACTAAAATATCAAATTTGGGATGGGTGTAATTCAGCCATAGTCAAATAAAAGGTACCACATAGATAAAAATTGTAATGGTAGTGATATAAATAAAAGTTAATGCATACGTTTGAAATGCACGCAGGTTGTAGTTCGAGAATCAGCACAGATTTCCGGAAAACATTAAAATGATTCCATCGCTTTAATACAAGGATGACGTGTTACTGTAAATCATTTTTTGCCAATGCCTCCCCTTCCAGTTCAATGACTTTGCCATCGGATAGGTAGTGCTTCTATACCACGTGATAAACAATTACATTGGTAGACTGTAGCCTGTTGTGCACCTTCGATTGGGCGTCTTCATCAAACCTAAAAAAAAAAAAAAAAAAAAAAACTCTGCCCCTCCAAGGTGCTCCCTTACAGCACGAAGATGCATCAAATTGCCCCGAAATTTTAATACTTTCTGTATGCATAGTGAATTTCTATAATTCACCCATCACTTTCTACCACTTAAACATGTTGATGCTTTAGAGGACCAGTAAAAATAAATCAGCCTCGCAAGTTCAAGTTAGGGACAGTCTGTAAGAACGCCACTTGCTATGTAAAGATAGCGATTTAGGAGTGCCTACTGGTGAGAGTTGGTGTGGGTAAATTACAAAGTAATGGCATTGCTCACCGGAGCGCTTACACAGTGCAATTCACTGCAAAGGTGTGCATACCATTCAGTAATTATATGCATTAAGTTGATATCGCGGTCCTCTGGGAGAGTGAGGTAATTGTTTAGGATCGAATGCAGGATAGGTTAGTACAGAGAGGCAGACCCAGGGGATGGCTGCGCAATAACATACGAGGCTCACATTCCGGAGGTGCTGAATTCGATTCCCTGTGGGCCGGCCACTCTCAGCCTAGGTCTAGATATTAACCTTGTTGGTAGATGAATATGGGTGAATGACACAATCCCATGATATTCCCTGTCCCTTATTTCCGCCGTTTCATTACCTCAGGTTTGACTCAAAGGATCAGGCCAGTGGACGGCAGACGGTGCATATAGCGATGAAACTGTGAAAATGCCGCCATGGCATTTTATGTGAAACGGAGACTCAGAATATCTTTATTCGTTAAGATAGGTCTTTAAGGGGTCCCGCCCAAGTCTGAAGGGAAACGTCTGGAGTCGTTAGGTGCCTCGCCGGTGTCCGAATCGTCGCCACAAACCTCGTAACTCTGTGCATTCGCTTCACCGATTCCTCCTGAAGTACAATAGATGACTGTGAGCTTATATGCCGAAATCTTCTTCCACTTCCTGATGACTATGCTACAGGTAGACCTGGTAGACTGCAAAAGTATAAGAACATACCCATGGTTTAATATTGCCGGAGCACCCATTATGTGGTAAAACAAAAGTCAAAGCCACGATGAACCTGAAAGGAGCTGATATATGCTTTAGCGATTAGCCTTCATTATCCGTGTGGTCTTAGGTAACACATTTGAATTACAAGTTTCTTAGAACATTTTGACTCTACTTAGTAATAACACATCACCCGTGCGATTCCATAAGACACGGCGTATTGTGTAATATCGAGCAACAGGAAGCTCCTTTCCTTTGAAGTTCCACAAATACGCTTGCGGCATCCTGCTACTTTAATTCTAGAAAAAACCCTTCCTGTTTCTACCTTAAGAAGTGTTGCCTCTGTATTCGTGATACCACATGTAGCATCTACGTCACATCTGCGAGAGGCATTAAAAGATCAAATAGCAGAAAAATTAAAAGATACCGGTAAACCAAAGTTTCCTACTTTTTGGAGGTTTCGCTAAATTTATAAATCAAAGAGTAGTTTTGGTATGATTATCATGAGAGTTGACACACTCAGATTTTAAAATCTGCAAAGAATGTTAAAACGTCCAACAATTTCCAAAATTTTCGGCAGTCTTTAATTCTAGAGAACAGAAAATGATAATTTTCTCTGAAAGCTGCATGAGGGTTTTAGTCCTCCAAAGGTGAGATGTGATTCATGTAACACACAAATTGTGCCGACAGTCAGTTTCTCCTGATACAATCCGGCATATGCAAAGCTCGAGTTAGGGTCAGGCCTCATTTTTGTGGTCATACTTAGATTTCAATCTCATCTTTGTTTAGGATATTATAAAATAGGCTAATTCGTTTACTACTTTCACTATAAATTTAATCCTGGTACAGGAAATGCTCATCCGAATCTAAATATTAACAGCCGCGGTCTTCAACCCCAGCATTAACATTGGTCTATGGAGTTAAGTTAGTTAAACCCGTGGCACTACAGTCCATATTGGACCAGGACCAGCCAACCCGACTGCCGACCTCACGTCCTCATACGCAAGGTAGAGGTGGGCGATCATCCAACCGATATGGGGATATGTGGTCAGCATCTCGAAACCCCCAACCGGAAAGTTGGATTTCTTGACCAGGGCCGCTTACCTATTGTGAGCTCCTCAATTTCCTCACGATGCTGAGTGGTCACGGGTCCTATACCCGGAACTTGTCCATGGTTAGTGAATAACAGAATTAGATATGTAGAACGCCAGCATTTCTAAGTTAAAAGTACAATTGCCTTATCAGGAAAAAGTTTGATTAAAAAATTATTTTGTATAATTTAATGTAATTGTGCCAGACATTTGCTATTATTAAATTCAGTCATATGTGATACCTAAGATTTTGTACACAGAAATTAAGTTTTAAAGTTAACCGTTATAGCTTGTAATTTTTATCTTAAATATTTGGTTCATTGTGGTTTAGTAATTATAGGTTTGTATTAAGTTGTTAGCTTGTGTACACTTATTTTTAAGCAATCCCTTCTTAAACACTTATTAATTCGTGAGATGCTAGTGATGAGCCATTACTGTCTGTATTTTAGGTAGTCATTTCAAAACAGTCTACTAAATTAAAATATATATAGAAATATTTGAGACGAGCAACATACTTTAAGTTCAATCTCGTTGTTTTCACCAGTGTAAGGCTGATACCATATTTATTCTAAAATAATTTCAGTGCCACATGCTCGTATTTTGTCAACTGCTCGCAAGAATGTTTAATGTTAATACTGTTGTTATGCTCTACATTCGGTACAAGTACACTCGTGAATTAATAACCTTCTTTGGATCACAAGTGGAAAAAGTTTGTTTTAATAACTTAAATACAATACAATAATTAGGGACATGTTTCATTTTCGAGTGCCCCGTAGGTTTTCCAACATTTGAAACGGTTCATACATTAGTGCATTGCATTCTGTAACATACAATAGAATCTCAATTTTTGAAGAGGTAAAGAACCATCTACCTAATGAACAAGGGTTGCGAGCCATGAGCTGGGCATTCCTTCATCTGTTGCATGCGCTATTTTAACCGGCTTTAGCACGAAACCTCACTCACGCCAATCGAGAAGATAGCACTGCTATTTCTGCTCCCGCAATTACATATAGTGGCAGGCCGTCTTTTCCTATAAGAATGAGAACTTGGCCAAGAGAACAGAATATGTTTGGCTCCAGGCCGCAGGGGGTGATCACGTGATACGCCCTGAGTCTCCGCAGGAAAACTTCACCGAAGGTTACGTGTTATTGTTTATAACGAGCGTGTTCAAATGTAACAACGTTTGGTCCGTGTTGTCATATCTGCCAACATTTCCTAACGATTTAATCATAGACCATAACTGTAAATCAAAAGTATCCAGATTAGCTAACTTGAAGTGATATATTGTGGACTTTGACTTAAAGTAACATGACTGTATTTGCCTCCTGCGAGTCACCAATCCTTTTCGGACGCTTGTCTGTTGTTATTGCTCATGCGGGGCTACTTTTAGTGTAATTACGAGTGGTGAAGTGTTTGGAAGGATGCTTCCTTCACAGTACTTCGGGCTCAAGAGAAGTGTGTCCAACAACCATCACTTTCACCTCTCCAATGCTGTAAACAAAACTGCCCTGTTTGGAAACTTTGTAATGAACATCCTTTCACAGGCTACGCTAATGTGTAGCCAGGTACTTTCAATAAATTGAGTATGTTGAGGTTGGATAAATGCAGTAGAAGTATGATATACCACCGTTACATGCGCAATGAAATCAGATATCAGGCTCTTCTTGAGTGAAACGCGTGCTGCATACTGTCTTCTAACTCCGATGGCATTAATCGTTATCCTTAACAATCCCCTAGAAGTAATATTTTATGCATATTTCTCTAGATAGTAAACAGGCTAGTCGATTTTTCTGTTATCAGAAGCACGCTGTGTTGGGGACAGTAATTTTCTTGTACTCTTTCCAAAACAGCGATTATGTCTGTTAATTTTTTCTCAGAACAGTCGGCTGTCTTATTTTTGTATAAAATGAATCCAGTTTATATGTTTGTAACTCACAAATGATTAATCTGTTACAAATGTTGACATGAGAGAATGTTTGTAAAAATTAAAATTGATGCTCTACGTATGACTTCGATTGAACAGGACTTAAAATAATATACCTACCCTCTTTTATAACGCAAACCGTAATTTCACACAGTCAACACCACAGCTAGTTCTATATAAGGATGTTCCTAATATGCATCACGTCAAATGATATTAACTTAGATGGGCGATTTAGTTGTAGTGTACCGCAAAACGAGATTGAGCCCAATATGCCAAACTTGGCAGCCCCAGTCACCTCATTAAGGATAAACCCGCTAATAACGTGAGCTAAATGTGGCTAAATTAAAAATTTGACGATACGTGGAAACCGAACTGTTCCCAGGCCAGAGTTGTTTAAACAAATTTCTGAGAAGAGAGAATGAAAACAGTCCTCAGTGCGCTAGCACTAGTAGCAGGAGCAGTAGCAGTAGTTTGTGGCTTCAGTCACAATGGCAATATAAGTAAATACTATTAGTGTTACCATTTTAATATGTTATTGGAAATATTTATTCCTTAGTGATAGCATTATATTTTAAAGCGCGAGCGTATGTGTGTTACAGAATGCAAGAGCGTGAGGCCCTTCTAAGTCGATGTTCTAACTTCCTTTGCATCCTCCATTTTACGAGGCTTAAAAGCTTACTTAAAATGTAAAATATTTAACATCACAATTTATAAAATATACATTTATACCCTGCGCATTATCTGATATATATTTTTTATCGGATATTCAGTTATACCGAAGCCTAAAGGTAAGCATTTGTCTCATTGCAACGTCCTTTACTTTTCATGTTTAAATAGAAAAATGAAATAAATTTGAACTGAATTGAACATGTCACTACCGAGCTATCTCGCTCCTAGGGTGCAAGCAACAGATAAATTTCATGTGCCTTCGGAGTAACTCTCAACTACGTACATTTCGATTATGAACGGAAGGTAAACAATTCATACTTTGTCCAGTTATAAAATCTTATTTTTTAGTTTTATAAAATTAATTGTGGTTCTTTTAACTTAATACTATAGTACGTATGTATTATCCATGGAGTTTCTTTCATAAAATATTTGTAGCTTTTCTACCCCTTGGACCAGTACCACTGCTTCACTAACTGTAGCGTTTCATAAATGTTTACCACTCATTGTTTACAGAACACTATATTTAGTAGCTAAGGATATGTTTGAATTAATCCCTTAAATAAATGATTTATATACACTACCTGAACCGTTTGATTATTCTCTGAGGAGAAAGTAGTGTATTCCACTAACAAATTAAGATAGAGATTTCGCCAAAAATATGGTTTGATACCCTGAATAATCAAGTAAGAGTTTTTACAGAAAGGTTTATTAATGTGTAAGAGAGAGGTAGGGAGGGAGAGAGAACTGCATAATTATAAAATGAAAAGTTGAATACATATCAAACTTAGCCCTTTTTTTTAAAAAAAAAAATTGTTCTCCAACGTTTTCCTATGGGACGATGAATGAAATGAGTGAAATTCTCAAATGACCCCAGGGTCCGTAGAGCTTAAAGCTACCCGACATTCGTCTTTCGGGATAAGGGAAACTCCGGGAATAAAAACCTTAACCAGATAACTTACCCTGACCGAGATTCGAAATCGGGACCTCTTGAATGTGAGGGAGGCCCCTGCCATGTACGCTATCGAGGCGAGTAAACTTTGTACTTGAGACGGTAATTTAAGGCCGATAGCCATAATTAATTAGTCACGAACATTAATATGAATATTATAAGTGCATTAGTTATATTTAGATACAATATACTTGCACCAACAAATGCATAAAAATAAGGGTAACTTAATGACATGTTTGCATTTGTGGTTTTCCAATTACAGTTGTAATTATTTTATCTAAAAGTGCTAAATCCAACGTTAAAATACTATATAAACCAAAATATTCTATACTAGAAAAATGTATTTTGGAAGCCAGAGGAAGGTTTGCGACAGGAGGGAGGTCCAGTTCCGAGTCTTGAGTAGATAGCGAGGGTTTAGGAAGACGCGGTCCGTGTACGGCAGGAACAATAATAATAATAATTAGTAATAACAATAAAGAATTAACAATAAACCTGATAATAATAATAACTCACAGGAACATTCAGGCTATAAGCAAGAATCATACGAGAGCTGTTCAATAAAGAATAATCATAATTTTTTACGGTAATAATTTTTCGCACCAAAATTCATTCCTATTCTATTCTGTTAGCTTAATGTGAAACAAACACGTCGAAGTCATTTCATTGTTGATACTCCTGGTTCCCGCCTGTGAGAACCAGGCAAGTTCAGAAATGTTCAGTATCGCCTACTGCTGCAATGGAGGTAACACACGAGTAACAATATGAAATTCTCCTTTCGTCTCAACAAATCTTCAATTGAGGCCTACACATTGTTACAGGAGGCCTATGGCGAGTCTGTTCTTCCCTACAGCACAGCTCGAAGGTGGTTTAAAATATTTAAAGAGGGGAGACAATCAATTTCAAAGGAAAGTGGACCCGGTGCTCCAGTTACTGCTCTTACAGAAGAAAACATCAACACTGCTGCTGTCATTGTGAGAGAGGATCGACGAATTACCTTAAGATCACTTTCTGAAGTACTTAGGTGCCATCCACAGGTTGGTGACAGAAACATTACACATGAGATGGGTGTGTACGATGGATTCCAAGAATATTGATTCCCGAACAAAAGGACATTCACTTGAAGGTCTGCATGCAGTTGAAGTTGATGTTAGATGAAGATCCGGAGTTTCTTTCAAACGTAATCACTGCTGATGAAACTTGGCTACATCGTTTTGATCCTGAGAGCAAACAGCAAAGCTCAGTGTGGAAATCATCACCAATCCCCAAAAAAAGCAAGATTGGTTGCTTCTGTTGGGAAAATTATGGCCATCTCATTCTTTGATATTCTTGGATATTCTTGGATGGTTTATCAGCATGTACCGTCACACACATCAGTAACTGCACAATACTACAGGGATGTCCTGAAAACATGCAAGTCCACATCAGGCGTGAAGCAGACTGGATGCTGCACCACGATAGTGCGCGGCCGCATATTGCCAATGTTGTTACTGAATATCTTTCAAAAATCAACGTTAAGTGCATGCCTCACCCTCCCTATAGTCCGGATTTAGCCCCATGTGACTTTTCTTTCCATAACATGAAGAAACGCCTTCGTGGAGGGCATTATCCATCATCAGAAGCAGTGGTGAAGGCTGTGGAGGCGATTTTGAAGTATCTCTCAAAATTGGTTTCCAGCATGTCTTTGAAGACCGACAGAAACGTTGGGACAAGTGCATTGCATTCAGGGGAGATTATTTTGAGAAGGGCCATCAAAATTATGAGGATGAGTTAAGGTACGTTGTCAAGAAAAAACTGATCGTTCTCTATTGAACAGCGCTCGTATTTAGATGCATAAATAATACATCAATACTTATCTAACATAAATGTTTTTTCTCAATCTAAAGTCTTTGAACATTCTTGGACACTCTGGTTATCACACCCTAACCTGACCGGAAACATTACCTACTGTTTGACAGCCCAAGGCACCGTCCTTTCGAGGCAGTGTCCCTCCTTAGAATTCGCGAACGTGATAGTAACAAAAGCTGCAGGATTTAGCCCTGGCCTTTTGCAAAGGTGAGCTGGCATAATGTATCTCACCGTGAGAAAAGAGAAAGCTACTTTTAGATTAGGTTAAAAACTGGAGTATTTGAACATTGATCATAAGTGGGGATAGGTGACAACCAATTAAAATTAATATTTGGCCACGGGATTTTTCAAACTCCAAAAATACTAGAGTGCGGGAAATTCAGAGTAATGTCTGAAAGTAAGCTTTCCTCATAAGAACACTTCGGTCCTGTGATCTACATGAGACGGAGGCGTATTCGGCGTCGCCCGACAAATCCGTTTACACGCCAAAGACAAAGTACAGCACGTAACAGACGTCCTATTGTGAATTAGTGAAAAGTTAAATATATAAGGGATGTGATATATTTACGGTTCAGCTACGCCGCGTTCATCCTACGCATCACATCGAAATACTGACGCGGGATACAGTGACACTAAACACAGCAACCACAGACGACAACTTCACGGTGGCGAGCAAAGGGGTCTAAGGACAACAATAAATTTTTATCCAGAAGATTCGAGGTGTTTTTTTTTTCAGTAAACCCAGAACAAGTCAGGACGCACCCACTCCCTGAGACTCAGAAGAGTGCTCACACAAGAGCTACATCACAAGGCACCTCGAACCGGAACCAATCTCCGCACGCCACCAAACCTTAATTGTGAGGCGTTGAGCACAAGGGAGAGCTCGACTTGGTTCGCTATGGGCCGGACCGCCTCAAGGACCTTTATTCCTTTATATGAAAGTTCATCATGACCAGTATAGTGAGAAAGCAAACTTAAAGCTATACCAGGTAAGTCACCTGCCCCAATTTATTTTTGAATTTATACTACGTGCTAAGCGACATATGTGATTTATGCCTTTCTTAGATGTCTTCTAATGGATGATTTGCACATTAGTTTATATAGGAGGGTTAGGTAACTCAGTGCAAAAGCGTTGTATGGGACAGAAAGCAATCACTATGTATCTCAATTCCAAAAACATCATGCCCAGATACAGAGAGATGCAGTAATAATTTAGGCGAGTTTACAAACTTCTATTATTTACCGTAAATTCACACACACTTTTAACCACGTCTCTGAAGGAAAAAAACTTATCACACGCATCAGTTGACAATAACATTGGAACACAAACTCGCAGATCTACACAGCATAACCAATTGGATTTAAGTCTTCAGCCACTATGTGTTTTTTGTTGCACAGCCATGTCAAAACTACTAAGAATTAGGTAGATAGTTTTAGCTTCTGTCACAAAGTACGGCGCTTTTTAGCTCATATAGTAATTATAACGGCGGATGAGTTTTTTATTTGTGTTAGAACTATCAAAACGAGCTCAAAAACCTGTATGAAGCTATAAAAGGCATGTAAAGTTTCAAGATGGTCCTTAGGTTTGCTGTTATTTATTAGTGTAGGAACCTTCCCTCGCAACCCAACGTTGGCTAAATGGTGTTTTATACAGACTATGTCATCACTCTACCACTTCAAGTTGAGTTCAAGTCCTTCGTGATTAGTTAAAAAATGTTATTACCCTTTGTTTTACCTCTTGGAGCTTATAACTTGTTATAATACAAATAACATTTTTAACATTATAGGTGTTTACAAAATAAATAGACATGTTTTCACTGGCACATAGTTATAAATTTATAGCTATAATGCAAAGTGAAACATAAAATTTAAGCATGAAACTAAAACTATTAGGCTTACTATCCTCGACATACTCTTAAAAAAATGAAAGCCAACTGCGTAACATGGTTTACAACATCAGATACGGTAAAGATAATAAGGCTCGCAAAGTTAAACATGATCCCAAATTCAAGATAAAGATAGCCCGTATGTTTCCTTTGAAGGGCAAGCACCTCTCCAACCTGACGGTAGGTTGAGCTAGACACAACTTATATGGTGAGCTAAACCATGTAGATTTGGCTCACAAGAGAACCAATAGCAACAATAAACAAATTAGTAAGTAAAATACAGACAATAATGACTTGGAGAAAGCAAAACATAATATGACGTTTCGAACCGTGCCCTTGCATCACCACACGTATACCAGCAGCTAACTAACGCACTCGGCCAACTGCCACGTATTCTGTCGGTCTTCAGGAAAGCATTCGTTTATCACCTTGCTAGTATTATATGCATGAAAACCCATCGTTTATTTAAGCTTTTCACAACTTCTTGGTCCTCATTCAGGGCTATAAGTATTAATGCTGGTTGCGATAATACTGATTAGAAGTCAGAGCTGCAATAACGATTTTTTGTGCTAAAAGGGTCAATGTTTTCACATAAGACTATAAATTGCGGGTTGTATAGATAAGAATAAATGGGGGCAGCTGACTCACCTGGTATATTCTGGGAAAGTCCCGAAACTTATTGTGATTTCGTCGGTTGGTAGAAAACAAAAGTCTTGATTGCAGAAATTTAAAACACCCTTTATTGCAATAAAATGACGCTTTGTACAACAACCCTGGCAGCAGCAAAATGATGTAAAATCGACAAACAGCAGTCTTCAAGGTCGTTCTGTTCCCCGTCTCACCTAAACAAGTTTCCACACAATCAAACAAGATTCATCACACAACTCACACCACTGCACAACTGAACTGACTGTCCTCACACTTTGCCGCTTATTTTACCTCCGTCATTGTTCTAGAATGCAGTAAACCTCCCGAGAAAAATCGCGGCGGCGAGAGAAAGACGAAATTATTCAGACAGCTGTCTTTCTTTTTCTTTCTCTCTCTCGGCAAGTGGCCAGCATTGCGCGCCACTGTCTCTTTCTTTCCTGCCCACGCGCACCCGGCACAAACTTGTGGCAGCTCACAACAATGCGATCGGTGACAATGTTTAAAATTGAGGAATGCACATATGAAATATTTAGCCGCACTGTGAGGGGGCGAGAAACCCCATCAATGGAACATTGTTAGGGTTAGAATCCCAGATAGAATAAATTGCAGTAGTTGTAGCAACAAACGGAGAGATATCAAATTTCGGGCAGAGAAAAATGTTCGGTAGAGTTCTTGTAGTCGCTTCGAAAAGGTCGCAATGTGTTAAGCATTAATTCAGAGTATGAAAAGAGAAATTTCGCTGTTGTGATACCAACTTCATAATTGTGTCTGTGCCGTACATAGAACAGTATTTTAATGGTGACAAAAATATCAAGTGATAGTTCTATTACCTCTCAGATCAACGTGTCCTTTAACAAGGACAAAGTCCATGTAACCGAGGATAGAAAGAAGAGATAAGTGACTGCCGCGATGAACCCAGGACCAGATAGATACGCTGAAATTCCCCATCACATCGCAGATGCCACGATCTGAGGAGATCCCACGAGCCGCGAAAATGATGATGTTTCCAGTTACTGCCACATACGTAAGTTCAGTTTCTTCCAAATATACCACACTGAAATTTTCAAGAAGTTGCCCCCCTCATGCCAACATTCCATTTCTCCAGAACATATTTTATTGCTAATTTTCTCAAAAGCTACTGTCGCCATTTTGGCTGGTACACATTACCTAAGTTTAAGATATTTACAGTAAAATAGTCTGAAGTGTCCCTTATTCTGGATACATTTTGTATAATTTTCTATAAGTAATCACTAGGGCGAACATTTCTATGCCTATGCCCTAACACATAGATGATCGTTGTGGTATAGCTGTGACGTGATCGAGACGAGGAGGTTGTCCTGCACATAGTGCGTTGTGCTCCTTTCTCAAGATTTAATATTTAAACCTGCAAGTTACAAAATAGTTTACAACCTCATTGTGACATGAGTATAATATGTAAGTTGCATGCGTAAATTGTTAAGTATATAAAAGTATATTATATGATTATGTACATAAAATATGTTTTATTTCCATTACCGATTATTTAGTTCACATGTTATTTGTACAGGCCATACGTTTTAAGTAATGTGTTCTGAATAGAAGTTTGTTTTAAATGATCGATAGTTAATTTATAGCATATCAATCGCACATCAATAGTAATTTCTGTTTGAATGGTGTCTTTCAAAAGAATGCCTCCTGATGACGTTCACTACAAACGTTTGTAAAAATTTGAGATGGACTATTAAGAAATTAAAATATACATATTTTCTAAGGCCTATAAAGTAGAAATGGAAGTTATAACACACACTGGTATAAAATACATTGATAGTAGAAAATGCATGAAACATCGGGACTGTTCCAAGCTGCAGGAATTTTTGACGTAGTCACAACTTCCTAGTCATTGAGTGCTATTGCAGATGAAGTTGCGTCCTGTTTGTTACATTTTGCACATAGGTTTTATGTTACTGATATAATGTCTTAATGTTCTGGTGTGGAAATATTATTGTGTATATGTATTTAAAAATTTAGCTGAACAGATAATTTTAACTTAATAGAAGTTTCCTGTATGTTCGTCATGTCCCAGTACCGAAATATGCCTTCCATAATCTCGCGAAATATTAGTGAGTGACTGGGTACAGCCCGATAAGCGTCTAAACCCGTTCGGAAACAAAAATGCTCGTCCTGGTTATTAGAGACCAAAATTGTACTGCATCGAAAATTTAGATCTCCTTTAAACACTCAGTATTTCACTTACTGCTTTTGTTTAACCAAGTTGAGGACACTCATTCGTTTTAACACTTAATTTTCTAAGACAGGTTTCTGAGTGCTTTATCGCCATTCCTTAGTTTCTCGGAGTAAAATGCAAAGTGTATGGAATTTCAAATGATATGATTTGTAGCGATTCCCTTTTTAAACTTTCCTAACGCTTCACCCTTCGTCCTTCTGTGTTTCCCTTTGCCTGCATTGAAATGTATCGTGAAACTACTTCTGCAAAGCGAGTAATATTTTCGAGAATAATGATCGAAAAGTTCACGTGAATGTAGGTAACTCGTCAGGATTTTTCCCTCTAAAAGCGTCATTCTTCGTATCAGGTTCATTCCTATTCTGTGAACTGTATAAGTACAGATACATATAGGTACACAGATATTATCCGAACACAGGCGTTTGTAGCAAGTAGTACGTCAGGTATGGGCCAGTTGCGTGTCACATCCAGAAGGGAGTGCTTGGAGGGGCCCTGTGATGCAATGTAACTACCTTTCTATTGGAGCAGTAGTGTAATGTGATTCTTAGTTTTGAAAAGACGTATTTACTAAAATACAAAATATGAATTGAATGACGAAACAAACTCTATCACTTTATTGATTATTGTTTAAATTTTGAAAGTCAATATATCACACTTTTCAAATTGAAGCAACTGACATCGCTTATAGACATTCAGGGATAGTGGTCAAACAACACCCAGTACTTCCAATTCTTACAGTATTTGCACACAGTACATTGCGGTATATCTGTGTGCTACAAAATATGGGATAGCCCATTCTTCTTTAACTGACCAACCAGTTCTTGTGAAATGTATGTCGTAATTTCGTGCAGCGGTGCTCCGCCAATGGCTTTGAAGATTGCCTGTGTGTTGAAAACAGCAAAGAACAAGAGGAGGGGAAGAGGCTCCTAACACGCGGTGAAAATAATGCTCATGCCTGAACTACGCCAAGCATAAAAATAGCGAAAAGCAGCTTCAAAGTAAGACTGGGAAAAGAATGGAAAATAATATTACTTCTCTTCCAGCAGCAGCAACAACAAAGAATCGTTTCTCAAGATTTTAGAGGCGAGAGGTTTTAGCTGTTGCTTTTCCCTTATCACTCGATGCTAGCAGCTGAGGATTAATGTGCCGGTTTTTAAGATATCACCCTTATATCCTGTGTTCGTTTGTCTTTTCGTTTTGTTTTCCCCCCTTCTACTGCACTACCTTTGAGCATCCCTGAGAGCTGAACACTTTCAACAGCCCCATTCATGAACATATTTCAGGGTTTTTCGTTCCCTGTGTCTCAATTGCCCTGTCTAATTTGAAGTATTCTTAAAACCAACTGCAAAGCAAAATAATAATTAAAAGCAAGTCTTAAATCACATGAAGAAGTCGAGCAGAGAAATTATATAATTACAATATGCCCATTTCTTTAAGGTATTACTTGAAAATGTATGCTGATATTGGCAAGCAGAAATTCAATAAAAATGTGGAGTAATGTCAAATGGCCACTTAAATTCTTAAGCAATTATTATACTGCATATTTTAGCTGTTGTTATTCTGATAAGTGGAGCAATTGAACAACAGCTAATGTTTCTATCTGCTGTCTCGTCCAAGAGCTAAAGAACTGCCTACCATTTTAATATTATAGCTATTTTATTTTCGTTTTTTCTTTTTTATTTACAAATTGGAATAAGCTTTCCAGTAGCGCTATAATGTTGATATTCCATTTGTGACGAAATAAATTGCTAAATTCACAAATTCACAACTATCCCCTTAATAGAAGTAGTATGATACCTCAAAATATTCAAGGCCGCGCCGTGGCTCAGTGGTTAGACAGCTTGGCTCTCACAAAGGCGGCCCGGGTTCGATCCCAGGCGACCGCAAAGTGAGATTTGTGGTGGACAACACGGCGCTGGGGCGGGTTTTCTCCCCCGCCATCTCATTCCACCGGTGCTCCATCATCATCTCATGATTCATCAGTGTCACCGCCTGCGGTGCCGTATGTAGTAAAAGCGGCCGTTAAACACTACACATTTCATTTCAAGATATTCAAGCATTAATGGTTTTTCACTAATTCCAAAGTTTAATACACCGTACAAGGAACGTAAACATTTTTATGTCTTAATATGGAACCCCTCGAGGTACAAATGAATATTGTAAAGTTCAATATTCAGTATGTTAGCATACTTAAATAATTTAAGACCCTCTTTATTGTCAACTCTTAAAAAGGCTCTGCAATCATAAGATGTCGCATTCTTAGGACGATAATGGACAAATACTTAAATAAGACATTCTTTTCTTATATATCATTAATCCAAACAATTGTATGCTAATTCTGTAAGTTTTAACATTAATGTCGGCGACTGATTTAGGCTAATAGTTTTAGTTGTTCCTTGTCTATTCTCAAAATCCACTTTGTTGGCACTACTTGACGAGTATCCTTGAAGGATAAAGTGTAACGGGTCCTGGTGAATTTAAAAGATCCCTAGTAGTAATTACGCATGCTCAGGTGTGGAGTGTCCGCTTGAAGAGATACTTCTCTTAAGATATCTCCCCTACAAATGACATCATAACAGTTCTAAAGGACCTCGGCAAAGAGGAACTAGATGTGCCGTTGTGTTATTACTAAAAACTGAATGTTAGTACAACACAATGTGAAACTATTGCCCTAGATAGTAATACATTCATGAAGTGTTTGCTGAGGAGAGTGGTGTAGGATAAGTATGGCCAATTATCACTTGGATCCCGGGGATCCTTTACTAACAGGAAGATACATATTCTATTCACTTTGTGTGGCTAACAACTGCTAATCGTCTACAGTTTTCTGATCATAAGTGTTCTTTAATATTACTTTAAATATAATTATTAACATATCCTTTACTTTCAAAGCATAAGTCTTAAAGTCCCAAGAGAGTTTGGGTACCACTTGAGGTATTCCCTTAAACGCAGTGCAATAACTATCACTAAAGTTGACTAAATATAGGAGAAAACTACATATGTAAAAGTGAATGTTGCAGTGCATTCTCCTCCAAAATAAAAATTGTCTTTTGTAATCAAACCGTGTTGTGAATTGAGATACAACCTAATTTTAAAAATTGACCAGATTTAAAAGCTACGCTGTTTAAAAGTAACTCGCACATACCTATCTCGGTACACCATTCAGAGTCTAAATGCAGAAGATAGGGATATTCACATGTGCAAGCTTCTTTGAATGAAGCCCAAAGACAACAAAGCACTGGGGCGGATTTTCTCCGGGAACTCCGGTTCCCTTGCCATCTCATTCCACCGTAGTGTATCTTCATCTCATGTATCATCAGTGTCACCACCTAGGGTGTTGCATGTAGTAAAAGCGGGCGTTAAACACTACACATTTCTTTCCAGTTTAGAGGTATATGAGAAGGCTTTAAGCTTAAATTGTGACTTAGACGTTTCAAGGTAAGGTTTCCTCTCTCAAATCGATTCTCTTCTTGTCCTGCATCAATGAAATTTCAATTCTCTCCTTTAAAGAAGATGAAAATATTTGCGCACCTATGTAAAATGTGTAGAATAACTTATAATTCAAAACGTACAGAAATGATTTTCAACCCTGTATACCTATCATTTCTAGTTTTTGCAAAACGTGAAAACTAGAAACTCTTCTTCCGATTTATTAATAAAACCCAGTACAAGAAAGTCACAAAATAGCACGCAAACCAATGAAATAACAAAGAATGTAAACGAAGTTCTCATAGGAATGGAGACTTTAAGTATCCAGATTTATGTGAAATCGCTTCATCGAGCTTTCGAAAAGGAGGATTCTGATGCCCGGGTAAATCAGCCCTGCATTTCAATCTGGAGTTGATTGTTGTAGGAATGGAACCTCTTTTATAAACCTGAATAAATAAAGTCTCAAATTTGTAGATAGGGACTAAAAACGAGGCGTTAAGATTATCGTGTTTTTTTCGCTAACTCCATTCGTAAATTAGTCTCTCGCATCAACTATACGCGGTTTATTTTAACTCCGTTAATAGCCATTCGCCATCAAACGGCATTGAAGCACATGTATTTGATTTTGAAAAGTTTGAAATTACCGCAATGATATAGGTACGTAGTTTAGTACCCTCGGTGATAAACGACACAAACCAACTGCAGCCCATAAATGATCGTTTATGTATTTCATTTCACCGAGCGGAATGGCTGAGGCGATTTCGTCCGTGATCCGCATTCGAGTCCCGTGGCCAACTTACCTGACCCATGGATTTTTCGGAGGTTTCCGGGTCCGCAGGCAATTTCTGGGTAGGTTAATTTTATCCCCGAGTCTCCTATCCCTCCATTTCATCTCCATTATCATTTGATCCCTTATCTGTTGGTCTCTTTCAGGGTAGAAGTGTCCGCGGCTTCCTCGGCGCTGTCGTGACTCATTGGGTCGGCCGCCCTCTGTCTTCCCTCAACTCATCCTTCCTCCGCGGATGCCCCACTTGGGGCATAGGTGCTATAAACCACAGGGTTGGTGCCGAATCCCCTCCATAGTAATCCTAATCCTGCCTCATCACTTGCCCAGAGTTAGAACTAAAGCAGTAGTTGTTTCCAGGTGTATTTCCGTCAGTCATATCTCGTATAATGACTATTCGAGTAACAAAATTGAAATTCCGTTTGATTTCCTTTGTGTGCGTATACTTAAATAATATGCTAGTTTGTTGAGAAAATATAAAAGCACTGCAGAACGTGAGGATTCAGTTTTAATTTCGTGCCAAGAGTTTAAAATCATTAGCCTCGTCTAACGGTAAATTTTTGAACCAGAGAATTGTAATAGCATTTGTCTGGAATTGCATCTAAATTCTCAAAGAAAAGTTTCTTTCGAAATCGTAGAAACGTGGTAGGATAGCTGGTAAAAGGGTTCCTAGGGAAAGTTATAAATGACCAAACGCAAGCCGCTTTTTATCTGGCGCCAGTTCTGCAAACAGTTTCTTGATCGGGTGTCTCTCTTCGCCTGAGAAGTGGCGCACTTGAAGAGAATGCATCGTCTGCCGCCTTCCAGCCCCTTTCCGCTCCACTCAGCATCCCGCTCTTACAGTAGAATCAACAAAAGGCAGATCAAATTCAGAGCATAGCTTTCACATTGATCACGAGGCAAACGTTGGATCCAAATAATGGTGAATCCTCGTCTTAGGATCATTTCGTTTGCTTAAATGTTGTATCACATAATGTCCATTTTACCCAGGTTTCAGAAACCTGATTGCAAAAAAATTGTTTTCATAATTTTAAGTATAAGAGATGAGCGATGTTTATCACTATCAACTTCAGTAATATGTGGTGAAAGCCCTCTTCAGATAATTAGGAACGTCTTAGAATGCCACAATCATTAGGTGTTGACTCCTGACTGTTAGCCAATAATGCTACTAATTCTAAGCGAACGTCAAATATGTCAAACCTGTGCTTTCAAGCCGCTTGTTAGATGCATGGAGAAGGAAAATCCAATATTATTCTAGTATTGTTCACGTATAGACATTAAGACTAAAATGACATTCTAGAGCTGAAATAAACATTTGAGTCTCCATGTTCCCAAGGGCGCTGATGACCGCTGCAGTTGAGTGCCCTTATACACATATTATCATATCATCCATGTTCCCAAATTTATCTAGGTTTTCAGAGTAGGTCATTTTTTAACCTGTCAACCTTAACTAATCTTCAGCCGATTGCCGAATGAGCAGTGTAGAAGAAAGTTTGCACAACTCTTCGCAAGATAATGCTTAAGGATTACAATAATTACATTTATGATTAAATGCAACGACTCTAAGATAGCAGTAAAACTAGTATGAAGGTGTTTTGCTTTATCCCCGCTTACCAATTCTTTATGTTCTGTTTGAATGTTCTCTATTCTGAAAACATGTACAGCTACTTGTCAAAGGCATAGCCAAGGTTGACCAAGAATAACATAAAAAACACGAAATGTACGTGCTCTAGCAAGGGCATGTGTCGCTTTAAGAATAGCCGCCCAAGTGAAGGCTGATATTCGTATATTTTAATATGGCAGTTAGTATCTGCATTATAAAATTATGTTTAAACAAGCAATGCTTTAACATATATTGTGGGTACAGAGATGCAGCTTTTGAGATATAAAGGAAAGAATAGAATACCTATATTTGACTTTTAATAATATGTCTGAATGAATGTTCAAAAGCGCTAGTCGACAATCGATTCTCACTTGTGTTACAGAGATATTATTTCAAATGTCTTAAAACGGACACCTTTAACTTAAACGCTCGGACCGCAAGAAAGCATGCTTAAAATAACAAGATATCATTAAAATAACAATGATTTTCATCATTTTCCTGTAAAATTCCACGCTTCCCTGCTGGCACCTTAGACGGTGGCATGTGCACTAACCAGTGCTCGAGTTACGTAAATGGTATAGTTGCGGAATGTATGTGTCTCTTGCAGTGTTAGCATGCGGGTTACTGTGTACACTGTTTACAGTGATATCTTGGAGAATTTAATCGTATGAATGTTGTCCATATATTAAGAACAAAGTTGTGACATGTTGAAAATAGAAGTAATAACGGCCTTAAGGCTATGGAGTTTGCGAGTATATTTATATATATTTGAGTGATATAATGGGGATGACATAGAAATACATGAAATTACATTGGACATATATACTGATTTTGAAGGAAAGGAGAACCTGAAACTGTAGAACGCACTTCAAGCAGTACACGACGTTTATCCCTAGAGCAAACGAAAGAGTCGAGCCGGTCATTACGAACTCCACCAAAAAAGTCGAGGGCCAGTATATTAGAAGACATCGATGACAGCAAACTAGAAAACAATGTCCTTAATTCCTATAGCGCGCTAAAGTGCTTTAAAGGCAAACAAAGTTGCAAATTAATTCTAAATTGTGTGTCTAGCGAACAGAGCTCATTTCATAGAAAGCAGACTGTCGCAATTACAAACTATAAAAGAGCATGTAGTGTCGCAATTTGACAATAAAAGTACTTATTGATATACATTTCATTGTTGAAATCTATAAATATGGGCACTAGAAGAGGCTAAAATGTTTGACTTGGACATCAAAGCTTCCATTTCCTTTATCAACCATTTCCTTTATCTTAAGGCTGAATATGGTATTTCGCCCAGGTACATTACTGCATTTGTCACAAATAAGGAAATAGAAGACGACAGTAGTATACATCAGAAAGCATAATAGTTAATGGAGCAAGTAAACACGTTTATAACAGAGGAGGGACAAAGGTAATGCTTGGAACAAGACCAGAGTCAAAATGTATAAAATGTCTTCAGCATCGACTCTGTCCTGCCGAGAAGAAGAAAATACAGATAGGGTCTTGCAGCCTGTACACAGCTCTACCATAGCTACACATGACTTTATCAATAACAGGCAGACTGGACTTGTTTTCTAGTAAATAATTGTGCATCTGTTTTCAAAAGAGAGAAATCATTTCGGCCCAGTTGTTTCTAAGAAACTTGAAATAGTCTGCCCATGAAACATTCACTGGGAGGCAAGCAAAAATGGGGGAAAATGACTAAAGATCAAATGAAATTTTCTGTAACTTCAGTACTTGGTGAACGTGTAACAAATGAAAAGATCCTATAATTGTGATTCCAGGTTAGTCAAACAGATCATTCTCTTCTAGATGCTAGTTTTACCAACAAAAATGTTTTGCTAAAAATATTTCCATCGAAACATAGTATTGCCAAACGTTTGAAGTAAACTTTTTCCAGCAATATTAGGTATATATCGGAAGAATTGCTTATTTTGTAAGACTACCTACCATGTGCCATCACAAGTGAAGATATATGGTCTTTATTGCAATATGCTTGACAAAAGGCAGGCTATGACATTGACATACCTATATTATAATTTCCAAATAAATTAGTATAACTTTTAATATTTGACAGCGTGAATGCGAAAGTGATTTTTAATGTGATAACATGTCTTTAGTGTGATGAGCTCATTGTTCTTATCCACTTAGTTTTGACCACTTCTTTGAAATCCCGCATCTGCACTTTGAGGACTAATATGAGCATTATCACCATACTTTCTTGCTCTCTAAAGTAGGGAGCGAGAGTACCTTGTTTCAAACTTAGCCAGGTGTGCCTTCTCTGGCATTTTTAAGGTTTTCCTTAGTCTTAACTGGAAAACGCAGGGAGGTCCCTTAACCTTGGAACGTTTACTTCTCAAACTTCTTTTCCAATAAGTATTAATTCATTTTCATTTAGATCACTGCCCACCCCCTATGATGGCGTATAAATTAATAATGGACATTAAACACCTCACAAGAAAAGCTTCCCATCTGTGCCATCTGAATGCGAAATAACAAAATAGTGCTTCTTCATACTGCGGCCACAGCACCATAAGCTCATAACTTCTCAAAAAATATGATGCAATGCTTGTCTTTTTGTGATAGTTGGGTTTCTTAATTGCGTTGGGAAGTACTAGGGCAAATTAGAAAATGGTTGTGTAAGTGAATTTAGCATTACCTTCCAATTTTCTCTGTATTACTACTACAGGCATCAATTTTATTTAACCATTTAAGTGAAAAAATGAATGTTGCGAGCATGACCGTTATGTGAAAGTCTGCTGTCTTTCCAGGGATAGCCTTTTTTATTTTAAGAAATTATTACTCTCTTTGGGTAGCCTAAAATGTATCGTGCATGTAAAATGTTGATAGCAGAGATTACCAGTAGCCAGTGCCAGACACCTTCGCATTTTGGAATTCTTTTATGTACTGTATTCACACAGGGAGTATTATTGCATAATTTTGTGTTAAATAAGAGATGCAGTAAGCTGACTGACATTTGCCACAAACGCGAATATATACTCGGTTGTGCGGTATAAATCAAAGAACACAAAACGGCTATACTAGCACACCGCATCTCAATGTATTGAGGCATTTTTTGGACAACCACCATTCTCTTTCTCTTGGCTTAACGGAGACAGTAAGAGATCACTTCTACTAGGACATTTTAAAGCGTTAATGTTATTCATTCATATTCCAGCCACCGCTCGGCGGCTGGCCAACTGGTCATCGGGTCTCGGTCTACCACCGAAAAGAGAGATAGTATTCACGCAATCGCTTCCGGTTTTCATAGATATACAATGATAGTAAACACATAGCTTCTCATTGGAGATCTGCAAATGTTATCCTCTACCTATATTTTCCTGGCATCTTCTCAGGAAATTTCCAATCACCTTCAGAATTCGTTGTTGACATTCAGTACATTTCTTACTTGTTTTCTTTTAGTTTTCCCAATATATGCGGATTTGTTGCACATTCTTTAGTTTTTAAGTTCCGCCATACCTGAAAATCGCATATATTTGAATAAGGATTCGCGACGGTTATAATCATTTCGTGATTAGATTAGCTTCTAAACTTCCCTGAATTGAATTTAAGGAATATCAAAAGTGGCGTGCGCGGTCGCAGAGTCTTGTTGGAAAAATCCAGATTGAAATTCAAATAATGGTATGATAATAGCATTCTAGTATCGCTCTGTATTTTCTTGTTCAAAAAAATATAAGTGCTGTTTTTCTGTATACATACTCTGCACACCACACATTAATTTCCCCATGATGCTTGGGAACCTCATGTGTAAAATCGGGTTCTCGGTATCCCAACGAAACAGAACCGAACAGATGGAAATATGCTTCGCCACAAAAGATTATTAAACCTGGTTTCAATTACTCCTTCGTTGACATTTCGCAAAATTCAATTACAGAGATTTGCTCGATCCTGATGATTACGTGGCATCAATTCCTGGACCACATAGACTCTTTATGGTTTCAGTTATAAGAGTTTGGTACCTCAACACACTGAGCTCATTGAAATACCTGTTTTCTTTGTAAGTTGCCCTAAGGATTTTCGAGGATCTAAACATTTTCCAGTTCCATCCAAGTTTTCCTCAGCAAGAGACGGCTGTTTCTCTTCACTTCCCATCCGGAATGGATCCCGCTCCCCTAAATAAGTTCGATTTCCAATTTTTCCTCGACAAGAACTGAATTTCTTACTCTTTGCTTTCTATTCAAAGTGGATTTCATTCCCCTAAGTAAGTTTGAAAGTCTTCCCATGGTTTCTGTGTTTGGATAGGTAAGCCTGGAAATAGTTTTAAATCTCCTTAATCCCCTATAAGAGCTCATCACCTAAGTAGAGCACACACAAGTCCTTTGTGGTAACGTATAATCTTCTTGAGCCATTATGTAAACTTATGAATCCACCAACAAAACTATAATTTAGCACATAAAGCTCGTAAACTTATATGAACAAGAATTGATCAAGCAGGACCGCAATAGTAATCGTAATTCACTTTGCACTATTCAGAAATCGTAAATTTATAAGTATATAACAGAAACAAAGCTAATTACACAATGTATGCAGTAGCACTGTTATTCACTCATAATGATATTGTGAGCCACAAACAAGGGTAGTGCACTATGTTAGGCAAAGTGATCTCAGGTGCAACCACAGACGCGCATTCCGCCATTTGTTGGCCTAAGTTAGAAGAGGGAGACTGTACATGGCCACATTTAAAAAAAAAAAAAGCAATATGTATTGCACAATTCTGGAGTGAGTGGTGATTTTAGATTTTTAATCTGAAGTGTTAAAGTCAATGGCAACACTACAGCTTTTATCAAATGTAGACGACTAGACTTCATCAAGCGCTGAAAATTAAACCTAGTGTATTCTGAGAAAAAGTAGCAATATGGTGTAAGAGA
The DNA here is from genome assembly GCA_030765055.1 of Mantis religiosa. Classification (NCBI taxonomy): domain Eukaryota; kingdom Metazoa; phylum Arthropoda; class Insecta; order Mantodea; family Mantidae; genus Mantis; species Mantis religiosa. Next base: position 77,256,245 of record CM060948.1, read on the forward strand.
AAGATCGGGTATTAAACTTTATTACCGCCTCGACTCCTTGTCCAACCGATCCTGACAAGATTATTTCACGTATTCGGAAAGTTCATAAGGAAAGCATGTTGATAACGAAATATTAGCTACGAACAAAAGTATTGGTTTCCCGTCGTGTTTAAACAACTCTCTGCTGAAGCAAATTTTACAGGTCACAGGGACGTTCTTAAGCTAATGAGCTTTGGTCAAATATTAAAACAAGTCACTGTAAGAAAGCATTGCAGGGTGAATGGTAATACAGCAAACATTTGCCAACGTTACATTCATAGAGGTATATAGCGTATATTAAAATTAATTCTAAAAGATTTGGGGTCGAACTCCGTACCCCAAAACAGGAAACAAAGTGAATATAACATTTATCCGAAAATTAGTTTTAATTACATAATTTGGAGTTGCAACTCATATCACACACTCGTAGCAAATATTTAAAATCTATTTCCCTTGCTTCTATACTATCAAACAGCCATCTGCCCCCGGACGGAGACCAATAATTTTGCAGGTTTTGAAGCAAACTCATCGGTTTAAGTTTTTGAAACACGGATGGCCGATGTCGTTAAAATACGGACTTTTGAATGGTAGTTCCAGATTCAATTTTGCTAAGGATGTCCTCCATGACAGGTCTTTTTCTCATTTTTCTTAGTCTTCGTGGTTTGCAA
>CM060948.1:77257930-77390430 GCA_030765055.1 Mantis religiosa
TCACTGCAGTTCGCCAATGCAACAGGACGGATGACGAGTTCAAGATGAGAGATTCGAGGTGAACAACTGTTGCCAGTGGCCAGTTGTGCTGTACCATGAAAATTTAGATTGCGAATAAAATTGAGTCCTAAGTTGCGTAATATAAGTAATGCGTAAACAATTGATGCCAATGAAAATATATCATGTTTAACACAGTCTGCAAAGCGTTTTCTGATGTCCAAGCCTTATAGGGTCATGTGATGAAATTCCAACATAAATTACTCTTATAGGAATTCTATATTCAAATAATAATACTGTAAAATATTACTGGCTGTATTACACAGACTTGCTTCTTTAGGCCATTGTCATCAGTTATTTTTCAGCCTGTATATAGTAAGATATTTCGTCGAGTTCTTATTCCGTGCACAAAATGGTGTTTAGAAAACTAACTTGTTACTGACGATGCGGATGAGAACAAGATTGCCAACTTAAATGCCTAATTATGCTTTGTCTCTCCGCGACATGAAATTGCGCTAATTGTTCTTGTCTCGGGATAATCACACTGCCGCGTTGACGTGAACATGTAATCGACCAGAGTGGTGCGCAGTAGGAATAAATGATGCATGGAGCTCAAGTAAGGACCACGCTCTTCGTTAAATATGTACCTAAACATGCTTCCGTTCTCATTACTCAACTGAGCAAGTACAAGATTAAACTTTTAACCCAGGAATTATGAAGGGGCATAATATCGTTCGATTTAGCAACATAAAACAGAACGCATATTCTTTTATATGGGCTTTGCAAAATCTTTTGTATGCGAGAATACGAGTAAGGCTAATATTAAATAAATGTAGTGCAGGGAGGAAACTTATATTTCATTGTACAGATTGATTCAAAAAATGGACAGTTTCAAAGTGCTATATTTCCCGCACTATACATTGGACTTGACTTCTCTAAATTACATGTGGTTTATACATACGTGGAAGTTTAGAAGCTCAACATGCTCTCCTCCGGCTGCACGGATAACATCTAGACGATACTCCAATTCATCGCACACTCGATGACGAATGTCTTGCGTCACAGAGTTCACCGCCACTGTGATACAGTTTCGTAGATAATTCAAATCTGATGGAAGAGTTGATGCGTAAAGTCTCTTTCATGAACCCCCCTAAGAAAAAATCGTTAGGATGTGAAATTAAGGGACATCTGAGGCCAGAACTGAAGTTAGTTCGTATTCAATAACTGACGCTACAGCACAGTATGATTCTGGAGCACTCTAGCGGTAGTATTCAAAACTTTACAGCATCCTCTTTCAAATATACCTGACGAAATCCAAGTATAATGCATAGTGCAAGTGAAGTAGAGCAATTTGAAAGTGTGTGGTGTCTAAATATTCTTGTAAAATTAGGTTAACTATTTCTATCGGGCATTTTTGTACATTTAATTTTAAAACAGATAGTACTTGGTGAACATAATGCAAATAAAAATTTGACCTGAGGTAGGCTTGATCTCGATAACCAATAACTGCGTACTGTATACAATCGGTAACTACCTCCTACTGAGGTAAATACGTTCGCGACACTCTCTCAAGGAGAAAGTAACTTTAAAACACTGCATTCCACTCTGTTGGTCCCCAGTATATGTTTAACTGTGAGCACAAAAAGCTGCACATACCCCATGTAGCAATCCTACTCGTAAGAATACGGAACACAGTAGATGGTGTAAAAATGTACATTTACTCCATATAATGTAGACACACTAAGGCATTCACATCTTCCTAAGAAAAAAAATTGGTTTAACCTTTTATGTCTATTGCTCCAAAAACTATGTATGGAAGGTAAAATCTGTAAAGTTTCTCGCTTTATGGTGTACTTGATGTTCCACATTTCTTTTTATTACATCACAAGTAACAAATGAATAGCGATTAAAATAAGCTATCGTCTTTGGACAGTTCAAAGCAACAAAGGATATCACGGAAATTGTTAATGCCACAAAAAGTACATAAACTGTTTTTAAACAACATTGTACATCTTTTCCCTAAGGTTTATCTCCATTTTACATATAGGCGGTTATATTAAATTATACAAAATGCATTTAAAAGTGTATGCACTTCATAGGATATTCCAGGAAATTCAGCAGCTTTATGAATTCTTCATCAAAATACTTTAAATGCACTGTTTTAGTAAAACAAAAGCAGTTTTTTAAGAAAATTAAAAGTAACCAACAAATGTCCATGCAAACTGTAGTCGGAGTGGAATATTTTGAAAATTTTCAATTTGCATCCTTGGAAGAAGTTGAAACTGAATACAAATGTGTTGACTCCACGTTTCATTTTTTGAGGTATGCTCTACACTCATTCTCTCTCTCCCTCTATCTCTCTGATACACAACTTTAAAACACTTCTGTTGAATCCAGGGCCCTCACAGCTTGTACTATCGGTAGAATTTAGATCATGATTTTCTTTTGGTGGAATGGAATACTTCCTTGACTATATCTAATTTGTAGATGAAGTGAAAATTGTATTATTTAAAGCAGTTATGATAACATTCTGTTTTTAAATATGTAGAAAGAATAAACAATATATTTGCTGTTGTCACTTTTTTGTTTTTCCCACCACATTTTTTAAATTGTGAATCTTTTAAATGTTTGAAAATTGCACTGAGTTTCAAATTCCTTAAGGTGATGTTTTATATAATTCCTAAGAATGTCACTACATTTGACTTAAAATATACATTTTTGAAGTCTTAGTTTCTGAAGGATTAAGGATGTTCAGTAATAGCTTTGAAAAATTTTCTTCTTGTTATCACAGCCTGTTCATTTATGGACCTCTACCCATTATGAAGTCAGGTGAGGGAGGAACAACTATGGATCATCCAGCCAGAAATCCGGTCTCAGGAATGAAAGTGAGAGAAGTAGATGAACGAAATGAGAGCGAAGTAGATCAAAGGAAAGATGATAATGGAGTAATTTTGGCGGGGAAAACGAGGTCCGAGACGAGAAAACGTGCCCCAGCGCCGTGTTGTGCGTCACAAATATCGCTTTGCGATCGAACCTGGGTCACCTTGGTGATAGACAAGAGGTCTAACCGCTCGACAACGGCAAGGCCCTTTTTGATAATTCTTGATTTTGAATCTCTTTCCCTTGAAAAGATCAGAATTCTTCACCGCAGTTTCAGCTGTTACACCAAAACATTTGCTCTACAAAACGCATGTGAAATAATGTTATAAATCCTAAATGTGAGAAATTTAACTAAGCGGTTCATGGTTATGCAAATTATTTTTTAAGAAGACTCCAGGGTACGTAAGTTGTAGTGTTCTTTCTGCATATTAAAATTTAAGTTTTCTCTCCATTGTGAAAGTAGAAATGAATACTTTCTGGAACCTAAGTATATATAGTAGTTCTTTGTGCTTCATTGTTCCACTAACCTATATTTTCAATAAAGCTAACCGCCAGGATCGAGATTGAAAACAGAGTTCCAGAATAACATTGAGTTTGCTATCACAGCCTTCACTTGGGTGATCAGCGCTCCTAGAATGCCGGATCTGAGGTCTCTTCGCCTCATCGATTGTTGATGTTGTTGCAGCACTAAGCTTAATGTATCTTGGATACTTTTATCCTCACAAGCAGAAACCATTTCTGCCGCATTGCGTTCCTACTGAACCATTTACAGGCACCGCCGTGTATCTAAATGAACCGCAACTTCCTAATCCTATTTTATACGGTATCCAAGTGAACGTGACACACAAATGAATCTATTTCTTCATAGATTTCCACATTAAAACCGAAGACAAGGCTTTAGTCATTAATTTATAACATTTATACTCAAATTAGCTCGTGCATACGGTCCAATGACACATACTGAGTTTGAGCGGTGTCCCGCTCAGTCCCCTCGGTTTTGGTACACCAAACGAGCTAGTTTAAAATGTCATGTTAGAACACCCTGTGTGACAAAATGGAACATAAAAGCACGGTTTGCTTCACTGACAATGATGCCGCAGATTACTTACATAAATTTGCGTGATATTCCGGCATGGAGTCGAGTAATTCAATTGAAAATGTGTTCCTAAAATTAAATAAAGATGTTCAGGTAATATCAGAAGAAGCAATTTGTCGTAGCGCTTGCCGATTATTTCTATGAGGAGGAGGAGGAGGAGGAGGAGGAGGAGGAGGAGAGGAGGAGGAGGAGGAGGAGGAGGAGGAGGAGGAGGAGGAGGAGGAGGAGGAGGAGGAGGAGGAGGAGGAGGAGGAGGAGGAGGAGGAGGAGGAGGAGGAGGAGGAGGAGAGGAGGAGGAGGAGGAGGAGAGGAGAGGAGGAGGAGGAGGAGGAGGAGGAGGAGGAGGAGGAGGAGGAGGAGGAGGAGGAGGAGGAGGAGGAGGAGGAGGAGGAGGAGGAGGAGGAGGAGGAGGAGGAGGAGGAGGAGGAGGAGGAGGAGGAGGAGGAGGAGGAGGAGGAGGAGGAGGAGGAGGAGGAGGAGGAGGAGGAGGAGGAGGAGGAGGAGGAGGAGGAGGAGGAGGAGGAGGAGGAGGAGGAGGAGGAGGAGGAGGAGGAGGAGGAGGAGGAGGAGGAGGAGGAGGAGGAGGAGGAGGAGGAGGAGGAGGAGGAGGAGGAGGAGGAGGAGGAGGAGGAGGAGGAGGAGGAGGAGGAGGAGGAGGAGGAGGAGGAGGAGGAGGAGGAGGAGGAGGAGGAGGAGGAGGATAATCTGAAGGGTTCGCAAGCTTTACATTTAAGGAAAATCTTTTAGGTTTTATTCTTATGCTGTTTGAGGCTTGGAATTATAAAGCACTAAAGTGCCCTCAAGTATCCTTAGTTTCTCTAATGCAACTTCTCATTACCGAGGTTAATCTCAGGTTAATTCGTATTACTTTAAACAAAAATTCAGTTTTAAGTAAAGTAATTGTTTGTATATAGCATACACATAAGGAAGTACATTATAATTTGTGTCAAAGGTTGCTAGTAACTTCAAAAGTAGTTGTGAAGATTTCTGATTTTATAGAATAATCAGTGTTTCATTTATTGTATTACAAACATTTTTAATGTTTATTTAAATGTTTACATATGTGACTCGTTGACTTTCCTCTCACAGAAATTCTGAACCAAATTCAGTATAAAATTTGTCTATCTGTTTTGGAGCATAACTTAATGCACATTTTATGAAAAAGTAAATGCCTATTCACACGAGTGCTGACTACATGTTGACTAATGCAATCTTTTTTCCTATGCCCCTGATGGCGCGCCCCCAGGAAGAAGAGATGAGGTGAGAGACCAGTGAGAGCGGGTATCTTAACTACACATTTATGTAAACTCCCCGGAGGTGGTTAGTGCACTTGGCTCCCTTAACTCCTTCAGGTTTACACATTCCTTGGGGGTCCCGAGTCCCGGGACGTAAGACCTCAACCAGTTCAAAGAGCCAAGATTTACTGCGATGTCATTGGCGCCGAAACCCTCGCAAACACTTGGAATCCTGAAACAGCCAATCACGGTGAACGGTGAAAAAAAATGAGGTGAAGTGAAATGGAGGGGCAGGAATCTCGGGGGGATGAATTGTCCAATGACCCGGATAAACTCCTATCGTCAGGATGGTCGTTCATAGGAGCCGAACCCACAACCTCAAAAATGCAGTCCATGGAAGCCACCGCCTGAGCCATTTTTCTCGCTCAAATTAGTTCTGCATTTTCGTTACTTCGTTACTAAAAGCAAACCTACGACTGATGAAGTAGTGAGTGTGAAATGGAATGATCAGATATAGTAGGAATGATTTAAATGAGGGGCGTGCTGGACCGATTTAATCATATTGAGAGGACCAACTGCTGAAAATAAAAAAGTACCGTCACTTACAAGTTATGCTTTTTAAATGTACTATTTCTCTACGAACGTTTTCATTTAAATGAATAAAGGGAGTTAACATCAAGATTTAAATAATCCTGAATGAAGGACAATATAGTGCATGGAGGCTATTTCTCAATTTGTTTATCTTTTTTTATATTAAGTGTATATATATTACCTTATTTTACCGCTTCTTATTGTTTCCGTTTGATAACTTTGTGCTTTTTACACATATACCATTACAAATGAACACCCATGCCCAAGGCGGGACTCGAACCCGCAAACCTCTACGCGGCGGAACGCAAGAGACATACACTCTAGCGACCACGGCTCCGAGGGCCGGCTGTTATTAAAATATATAGAGGTAGGTTTTGGTAAATTTGGTGCACCTATATTAATTAGTTTCTGAATTCTCAGGTAAACGTGTACACACTTTTATGAAAATATAAGTCAGCTGAAGCTTAACTAATTAAAAGGTGTGGATGTTCTGATGGGTTTTTCTAGGTGGTATATTTTATAAACTTTCAGCATTTTAAATACACTTGACAATTATATTTTTAAATTATTTTAGTGAAACTACAGAAAATCATTCTATGTACCTACTCTAAATAAAGCTTCCTATGCAAATATTTATCTTCAACGGCATTATAATAGCAAGCTCAACCAGTTCCATAAATGTATATTTTGTTTTTGCAATGGTGAAGCTTATATTTGAAGTATTATAACTTTTAAAAGCAATTGAAAACACTTCAAGTAAATTTATTTTCTTGCTCAATAAGAAATATAAATGCGAAATGTCTGAAAACTATGAAAAGTGTATCATAAGTAGCATTCTATATAAATTAAAGTTAAAATTTGCATTTAAAAATCATAATTCATGAAAATTAAACTATATGCACCAATTTTGCAGCCAAATTTCTTTATACATATACTAAATGATTAAACAATTAACAAAACAAAGTCGAGCAACTTGTCCTTTAGAAAATTCGCAGATAGGTTCCTTTAAATTGTGAAAATTGTATATGGACGAGTGAGTTAAAGAGCTACCGGAGTCACTAAGTTTACTATATCACTTATATTAAGTTTCTTCTAAAGAACGTTACAGACAGGCAAGCTAAAACTTTTGTCATTAGCCATTGGGGATGTAGAGCTGCGAAACCTGCTGCATTGTATGAAATCTCAAGTTGCTTTATCCATTTAGTGGAAAACATGAATAAAACGCTCATAATCAATTAGATCCACGTGAAATACACTATTGTTGCTGCTTATGCATGGCACCGATATGACTTGGCAGTGAAGGGCTTTAAAGGAATCCACTTTTATCATCATTGTTAATCTTATAGCTACTGATACTTCACTATAAAGAATGCAGAGGACTTATTTATAGTCTTAACCTCCATCCAGTTTTGGGATGACGTAAGTAGCTTTTTAGTCAAGCGATAGAATATCCAAGAGCGAGGTGGAAGGATGTCGTTTGAACCTTGAACATTGATGAACGAGGTCTACCAGGAAGTCCGAATACTTCCCCTCTAAATACCCGATAGCGCGCACACTCCGGTGCTCGTTCCAGTAGGGCAATGTCTCGAAGTCTCGAAGTCGCCCTCCCCCCATTTCAGGGTGGAAGAGGATAAGTCACCGCGTCATCTCTCCAATACCGAATACCTCGATAGGGCCGCTGATGTTCTGGCTCTGCTGGCTAGTACCCGGGAACTTTTGGGCATCCCTCAGCCCCGTTTGGGCGGCCTAACCTGGCCTGGCCAGACGTACCCAATACTCATGAGTGTCACTTACAACATAGTCCAACCCAATCCGAACAATTCCCATTAGGGAGAGGTTCGAATTTTCGAGTTTCGTTTGAACAGAACGAAACTATACATTTAATTACTAACTTAAATCGCCCTGTTCCTTTTTCACCCATGCGTACGTAGTCCCTAAAACATTCCGATGCGAAGTACGACCAGATTTTATGTACTATAGCTGAAGAGAAGTACTTCTAGGAATCACCTGAAACATAGGTTTTGTTGTAGCCAACAAAATCAGATGGTAGCCAGCAATTCTTTCTGTATAATTTTGAAACTCGTATCAGTTTAAAAGCCATTAATTGAAGCCCAATAAAACCATACCACATAACTGCTTTATAAATCTTTTTGAGATGATTGTGACTTTATTGGCGAGGTAAAATAGAATGTTAGACCTGAGGAAATAAACGGAAGCATTTTTTTGAACATCCTGTAATATGCCTCATCAAAACTAATAAATGTTCTATCGTTTCCAGTTCGTAATTAATAAAATGTAATCAAACCGTAATAATTTGCTCTAGGTTCCATAAGTGGCAGCAACTCTTAAGCTTTTAGCCTTCAATGTAAATGAATTTACCATTCTCATACAAAAGTTCCGTAGCGTAAAAGCTTTGTTTCTCCTATTTCCAAGGGTCTATTTGCAAATTGAAACATATTTGCCAATATGATTTTATACCATCCCAAACTTTGGATTTTTTATGACGAGAATAAAATTTAACTCTTTAAGTTTTCCCGACGAGGTGATTCGCTACAAGGCGACAGTGTTTATAAAGTATTTAATGTAAGACTTACATAAGCCTTTAGCAGCATTACGTGTTCTTAGCATGCAATACATATTGTCTATTGATGGCAAACTGCTCATGTTTAACAAAGCTAAGTTTGGCTCCCCACGGCTTGTGTATTCATATATTGGTTCCCATATAAGACAAACCTTTATTTATTAAAGCATTTAAACCCACGCGCCTCGTGAAAAAGGCTGTACTGTAAAAGCCTATAGCCTGCTTGGGCGTGGGTAGTTGGTTGAGGGCTGCCTAACTATGCCTAATTTTTCAGGCTCGACATAGGCTCATCGAAATTATCTTTAAGTGTGCTTAAATACATCAATTTCATAAGTATATATAGGTATATATAGGTAGGTATATATATATATATAGGTATATAAAATAACTCCTGTGGGTAAACATTGGGACGTTATTGTCCGTTCGTAATTTCATATTTGGCCTGACTTTCTTACTGAATCTGCCATTGAAAGGAGCGCAGTTTAAAACTTCAAATTTGTGAGTCGTGGACATCACGAACCCGGCTGTCAACATCACGCCCGCATACACAAGGTAAAGGTAAACGATGATTCAGCCAATACGGGGATATATGGTCAGCACCATGCTTCCTCCAGCTGGAACGTACCTTTCTGACCTTTCTGACCAGCTGAAACGTACCTTTCTAGCCTATAATCACCTTTCACGTAATTATAGGCCATAATCACGTGATTTGTTCCACATGGAGAATATACTTTGATGTATCTAATTGGCTATAGCTAGATATGGATGAATTGCTACTTGATGAAAAAGGGTTAGCAACGAGCTCTACTCCAGCCGATTAAGCGACGCAGCCTGTAGATATCTATTCATATCTGATTTTAGCCTATTAGGACAACAGAATATCTTCCCCGCGTGGAATAAATCACGTGATAGGAACTAGTTTGGCTTAAGTGCTGTGAACACATTAGTTGAAAATCTAGTTATAAAATGGACTACGTAGTGGTGTGAGCTAACGTCACACATGCATTGCTGTTCTCCCCTGCTTTAGGCAATACTACACACTTTTGCAGCTAACAGTTGCATAACTATACCTGGAGCTGAAATGGACCGTTCCGACAGCTCTTTCTCCCTCCCACTCTCTTCTTAACAGTCTAGCGCGTTTCCCTGCTTTAAAAGCAAAACCAAGTTTAGTAAAATACCTCTTGACAGACAGTTTACGTGCAGAAATACCGCCGACATCAATGAGCCCACGCCAATATTTGCCTGGATGCTGCACTGACCAAGAGAACGTAATCCGCTTACACACGCTATTGTTGACTCGTCCCTTTCAATAAGAGAAACCTTGTGCACGTTACGTAATACCACTTCTTCCTTTCCCTTCCGTTTTACTCTGGCGGGTTTATTAAGTTTCCTATTAAAGTAGCACTAGTCTTGAATTAAAGGGCTAGTAATCGTAGAAACGGTAAAGCAGATATCAAGCTGGTTTCAAAATGCACTACTCCAGTATGTTTCTTTGCTTATTTGCTCTACCATTTTCATAAGTAATGCACACCAATTCTCTGTATATAGCAAAATACAAGCATCACTCCAGTTGCCATGTGATCATGTCTCCCTTCCACTTTAGAATGTAGGCACAACCCTCGAGTCATTTTACTCATCGAGAATACTAGCTCTTATTTCATAACCAATTATGTATATTGCATGAAATATATGTTCAGCTACGAACAATTAATTTCATCGTAAAAGGTGTATTCTGCTGTAGCTTAGACATATTCGTAATTGCAGTCCTTGCGAAAATGTTCGACTGTTTGGGGATATGAATGTAGCTAGCAGCTGCAAACACAGTAGGTAGACATTTGATAAGACAGTATTGTCACCTTTTTCATGCTACAGCAGAACTGTCCCATAAAATCATTACCTGATTAAATAACATAGATAAGACCAAAAGCCATCCTAATGGCACAACACTTCAAATTTTCTCGGAGCTCTATCTAAATAAATTGTTTCATAAAGCTTTTTAATCATTAAATCAGTTTTTCATCTTTCTTTCTCTGAAAAGTAGTATAACTTAAACATACAATGCCGCCAAAGAAACTGTAGTAATTGGTTACCATTGATTAAAAATGCGTATTACCAACATGAACTAGGGTATTTGCTGGCTGTAAAAATTATGATTAGGTTTTAACGCTTCCATAGCTTGTTTCTGTAATCTTTGCACTTGTTGTGTAAATACACGAGTGTCTTGTACCATAAATACTTTTAGTATGTACACAGCAATATATATATATATATATATATATATATATATATATATATATATATATATATATATATACTAGAGGCGTTCAAAAATGATTGGCCCTACTCCTTTTACTGGAACCATTTATTGGACAAATTCAGGAAATCTTACAGGTATTCCCCGACAATGTCTATGCACTTGCTCCATCGTTCTGGCAGCTTCCGTACTTGCGTAGCAAACTATACTTTGGGTATCCCGGCGCCACTGATGGACAACTGCATGAAGTTCATTAGTGGTAAGCTTCTTATCCCGCATGACCTCTTTCTTGGAGTCGAATATGGCATAGTCACTAGGAGCCAAATCGGGTATATACTGAGAATGTGGCAGCGCAGTAATCCCTAGTGTACGAATGTTGGCCATGGTCTGACGACTGGCATGTGGTCGTGCATTGTCTTGTTGGAGAGGAACACCACGGTCCTATTTTTGATGACGTTGTTGAATGCACTGGTGGGGTTGTTGCTGTGAATTGCAGTACCGCTCATTATTGGTGGTCATATTGGGAGGGAGCCAATCCACAAGCAGTATCCCTTCCCTGTGAGTATCCTTCCAATATCCCTTCCTGATCCCAGAACACTATTGTCATGTGTTTCCGAACGAATAGTCCTGATTTCTTGAGGTGAGAGCTTGCAGCATGCTTCCACTCCATAGACTGGCGTTATTTTCCAGAGTCTCGTGGAAAAAACCATGACTCGTGGACGGTAACCAGTTTCGCAGAGCATTCCTCTGGATCCGCGCTATACTGTTGCAATAACTGTTGGCATACCTCCACACGCTTGTTTCTGCGCATTGGTGAGGATATGTGGCACCCATTGTGTACACGCCTTTTTCATCATTAAATCTTCATGGGTTATGGTGTGGAGGTTCCCTGTGATAGACCTGTTGCCTGCACCAATTCATCAAATGTAATTTGCTTGTTCTACAATATCAGACTATTGACAAGCTGGATATTGTTTGGTTTGCATGTAGTTGCTGGAAGCTCTGTGATTTTGAGGTTTTCAGTACAGTCCCTGCCGTCTTTGAATTCGCACACCCAACGAAACACGGACCCGCGACTTGGTGCAGACTCCCCAGATATGGCCACTGATCTCTTGTGGATGTCTGAAACAGTCACTCCTTCCCTCCAGAGAAGCCATGCAGTCCACCTTTGCCCGTGCTGGTCTGCTTTTATGTTTCACTGATATCCACAAGCGTATTAACAAGGTGGTACAATCGCTGCTCTAGTGCGCCATCTATGGGAAGTAGTAACATCATCTGGTGACAGTAGACAGTACTATTGCCTGTCTTCACCCACTCATCCACATATATTTTAAACCGCTATTTTGCAGGAGTTATATTGGGAGTGCCAATCATTATTGAACGAAATAAAATATTTATTAACCGTTTACTCCGCCAGGAGCTTTTCCAAATTGGATTGGATTGGAATTTCGGAGATGATTCAGCACTTAGATCAGATTGGTCTTTTATATAACTACGCCCCAAGTGGGGCAACCCCAGGAGGGAGAATGAGGTGAGAGGAGATAGAGGGCGGCCGATCCCAAGGATACGCTGCAGTACAGAAGGAAAGGTTCCTACGCTTTATTAGATAGAAGTTCCCCGTCGGCCTAGTACAATCGTCATCACACCTACGGTGGCGCCGAATCAGTCACTATGTGTGTTCGGAGGTAAGAGGCCACCTGCCCCTCCAGAGCAAAGAAGACTCCAGGTAGGCTTGCACAACTGGAATCCGGCTAGCCACTTTCCTGAATCGGCCCATTAGGCCGGCTCGGATATCGGAGTCAGTCCCGCCAGAGGAGAAATTGTACACCTAGAGCATATCCCACCATGCACCGCCGAAACTTCTACCCTGTAAGAAACCACCAGATGAGAGATGATATGAAATGATAATGGAAGTGAAATGGAGGGACAGAAATTCGGGGATGTAATTAACCTACACAGCATTCACCTAGCGACCCGAGAAACCCTATAAAATCCCACAGGTCAGGTAGGTCGACCACGGGAATCGAATCCCGGATGTGGGCCACAGCAGAAACCGCCTAAGTCATCCCAATGGGTTACTCTGCTAAGAGATTTTCCAAATACTGGCTTAAAAGTTCTGAACAAACCTCTTCTGTGAATTTAAGATCAGTGATCGAAATAATATTGTATCCATGATTCAAAGCTAAGTGGTCTAGATCGAAAGTTGTTTGTAATCTTAAATTATGATTAATGAAGCAGCTGTAAATTTAATTTGGATTTCTATTATCTAAATATCGCTCTCTTCCCATAATGCTATTTGTACAGCAGCTTAGCTACAGTCCATGTTTGTTCACATTGCTGCAAAGAATATTCAGTACCCACTGGTACTATCCACAACGTTACCTGGCAAGCAGCCGCCCGGAGTTAGCTCTGAAACATTTCGGCAGCAACTATCAGTTTCTCTTGAATGATGCAATCGGAATAAAACTTACCATGTGTTTCTTCGGCCCGGGTTAATTTGTTTTTGCCTTCTGGCTCCTGATACTATAGCTAAGCAACTTCACAAGCCTCATTTGGAATGCACTAGGTGACTTTGCGTTTTAGGCAGGTAGATGCGACATATTTTATTCATTTGTTTTATTCTTAATTTACGAATATTTGCTACTGCTACAAAGAAATTTAGCATCACTGTGACAGTCTCCGCATATTATCTGGACTGCATTGCTGTGTACTATTTTATGATTTATCACTTGTATCGCTGCCATCGAAGTTCGGGAGTTTGGAATGGTACTAGTTCTTCTTTCTACTTACTTTGCATATTGTAACCTAGATATGAGTGTAGATTAATTTGAGCTGATGTCACATATTTAACCATAGCACAGACCAGTAGGGGAAATGGAGATATATCGCAATGTTATATATAAAAACTAATTTTAAAAGCATTTAAATGTTTCATTTCTCTCTAGTAGAACAAACAAACTAATTTTAAAAGCATTTAAATGTTTCATTTCTCTCTAGTAGAACAAACTGAATTGAGAAGAGATGGTGAGTGCGAGGGAGTATCAGTACATACAAATGTTAAAACATAGAATGTTATTTTAATGAGATTTTTGTTTGTCTATCAATAACAGTAATTTAAGGAGGTAAAGGAATATCTTGTATTCTCTATTCTATACTTTTAATCCTCCTAGGAATCGTCCCAATGAAATGAAGAGTTGATGCAATTTAAAACCAATGTTTTAAAAGATCATTTAAATCGCTAAATTGCTTGTAACCTTACGAAGTAAGTCCACATACTCCATGTTAATCGCGTACTACGTTACATTAATTTTCAATGGGCCTGTAAATCAAAATGTTTTAAATTATCTGCAATTTAGCTTATGAAAGGATTCCTTGTATACTACAATGTAACAAAAGCCGCAACAATAAAAATGTTTGTAGGCAAATATCAGTAAACTTAAAATTGGCATAACCTATAAAATACAAAAGCATGTGGATGACTCGTTACAGGAGTATGTATCATTTCATATATGGCCACTAAAATATCCTTTTGTCATTTTACTACCCTTTGTCTTGACGCTTTTGGTCCAACTTGCTTTAAAAGTAGTTAAGTTCTGTTTGAGATTTTATTCCACTATTTAAACTCGGTTAACTAGAGGATATGGCTAGCTATACCTAACGAATTCAGTTATCTGCCTCTATGAATATAAAATTCTATATTGTATGCCCAAATGAATGGGTCATGGTTGTACATCCGCTATGGTACTGCTTATCACCAAGTAAGCGATGCCCTTTGCCGTAACACATTAGCGATGATAATCAGTTGAAAACGGCATTAAAAGTATTAAACCCGGCTATTGACATAACGCATCAACAGCCTCCAAAGCCTACAGTATCTCTAATCAAATTTGTCAATTATAAACAATTGCCCCATTCAAAATTAATTCAGGTCATCCCAGGATATAGACGGTCTTTATTATTTTTATGGGTTTCTTTATTTACTGTTTAATAATTTCGCATGTTCTTCTTGTTTGCATCTCTTAAAGTTTTAGTTACATGGTTTCCTATAGTTGCGTATTCTGTTAAAAGTAGTACATGAAATAAGATGATTGTAAGGACTGTGATAAAGTTCAAAGTGTCATTCCTTCTAAAGAAATGAACAAACGCACCGTATCAACATACGTTAAAATACAACAATGAAGTTGTAATATATACGCAATACTGTAATTGCACCTTAGATCGGCCACGCCGTGGCTCAGTGGTTAGACCGCTTGGCTCTTACCAAGGCGGCCCGAGTTCGATCCCAGGCGACCGCAAAGTGAGATTTGTGGTGGACAACACGGCGTTGGGGCGGGTTTTCTCCGGGACTTCCGGTTTTCCCCGCCATCTCATTCCACCTGTACCCCATCTTCATCCCATGTATCATCAGTGTCACCACCTGCGGTGCCGTATGTAGTAAAAGCGGGCGTTAAACACTACACATATATAAGCACCTTAGATCCTGAGTCGGAGCAGTAAAAGTAGCTTAAAACGATTTCGCCGCAGCTAGAAAGACGGACTTGCCGGGCCAATAAATGCAAGAGCGTGAGTTAGGGCTGGAAAATATTTGATTCTACCTATTGGTGGGAAAGTTGAAATGGCTATCGAAGGAAAAGTATTTTCACTATAACTCACCTAAGCTTTGTCGTGTCCCCCAACCGTTGCGTCTATTTGCTCCGAAGATTGCAAATCATATCTTTAGAGCAACTGATTATGAATCGAAAAGCATAACGGATCAAGAAAGCATGAAAGGTTAAATTGATAAAATCTCGGTGTGATATAGAATTAATAATTACCACAAATGCCATTAGCGTCCAATGACCATGTGAACGCTGAAATTCCGATACCTCGTCAGGATTCTCCCCTACAGATTACCCTTCTGATATATATCTGTGGGGGGAACCGTGCCTAATTTGCAGATGAGCAACACGTCAATTAACCCTAAACCACCCTTCGAAAACAAGCAAGAGCGTTGGTGCGAGATATGGTAATCCATGATAGAGCGTATAGCGAGGGGACTCAGGTGAATGACAGGCTTTTAAGGTTTTTAGGCGGGAATAATTTCATACCATAGACAGATATTTTTAATATCTTGTAAAACGGATATATGTGGTTATTTCATTATGCTCACATACCAATGGTGCTACGAGATACATTTCGTGATATATATATTGGTGTTATTTTCTGTGTTTTCTGTCAGAAATCGTCTCTTTAAATGTCTCAATTTTTAGTTTGTTTCTAGAACATGAGAAACGTTGAATTGTTCTTCATGTTTAATGGTATTAGAAACATAGTAAAACATGGGCTTTAGCCCATTGTAGTGGTCTTATCTGCGCAGTATATTGTGAAAAAATCCTAAGTATAAGCAAAGTAAAATTTGAAAAAAGTGCGTTTCCAGCTATGGAAATAGCCCACTCTGAAAAAAAATCCTTAGCCCATTTTCAAATGATGCAGCCAACATAAGGAAGGTTCTCTCAGATCACCGTGCATATGGCAATGGTTATCAAGGAAGAAAGTTTATATCACTTTCCTCCATGGTCTAGCGGTAACATACTAACTTCTGGTTCCCGAGAGCGCGGGTTCATACCCGGCGAAGAAAGAAGAAATTTTTGGGGGGTATAATTTCTTAGCATGGCTTCATTCGGAAAGGAAGTAAATCCTGGGGTCCCGTGTCGTAGAGTTGTGGCCCGTAAAACAACCTCAAGTCTGATAATGAGGTCCCTGAGTAATATTAAACAGCCTTTCATTCCCAATCTAGAATGGAACGCTGATAATAAATTGCGTCCATAGATAAATCAAATTTTCTCCTCATTCTTATAAAAGCAATTAACTATATGATGGTTCTGAAATGCCATGGCTTTGAAAGGCACAGACTCTCACACACTGCATATTACGTACACAAATTACTATGCAATAATTACAGACTGTGGGAATAATACATTTGGGGACGAATGATTTGGTTTCTAGCATAGCTTTCAACTGTATAACAATTTTGCATGCTGTACTATAGCTTGTTATGCTAACGCAAAATGGATTCTGGTTTACTACTTTACCTCTAGGAAGCTTTGTTTATAAATTACTGCAGAGAAGTGGCACTGTTCATAGATAATTTTTCTCCGGAAGTAATAAGAACTCGGTTGATTGCTCGTGCCCCTTCAAACTTGTTTAGCAAACTGCAACTTCGTTAGCTGTAGTTTTCGCTTCCATGTACACTGACGAGCACAAAATGTGACACATGGTGGAACACAGCCCTTTGTTAATGCAGATGAATTTAGCACTAACCCCCCTTTGTTCCATGAGCGCAGTTCTAGCCACTCAAGTAGCAGGGTGTTTACCTCCCAGAAAATATAGCCGAATGCCGACGAATAGTGTTAAGTTAGCTGCCCATGCTTATAGTACCGGAGTGCCGTAAAGGAAATGCTTCCTTTAAAGTTTGGTGCAGTAACAAAATATAATAGAAACGTAGAGATAAAGACGAAAGTACATAGAAAGGTTTTTATTTTGCACTCTTAAGTTTATTATAACCTTGTGTTTTCATGGCGCACAGCAATTTAATGATCGTTTCCCATATTGCCATTCCATGGCGGTTTTAACTTCGGCCTCCATCTCCTTGTCGCTGATAAAAGCTCTATCATACATGTAGCTGTCATTCGGGTGTACGATATCTATGAATAATTCCCACAACTTCTTCTAGAAGGCTGAATTATGTTTCTATGTGTGCTAATAGAGACGGGATCCGAACCTCTGTTTCATCTCACAGCGATTTAACTTCGTTCAGTGCATTTGTTTTGTATCTATTTTTTTCAGTCCGGACAGAAAACTGATAACCGACTGGGATAAGTCAAAATCTGGTTACCTGAAATTGTAAACCTAATGAAGGAAACAGTACCTTTTTACATACGTCAGTGTAGAGCTGACTTTATGCCAATTCTCCCTAAAAGCTTAACTATGTGACTAAGTATTCATTAGAAATCTGAAGACAGGCCGGGAGTTCTGCCGGGGCTCTTCATCTCAGCATTCATTTATTAGTAAACATACTTGGAATTTAGGCAGGTGTCATGAAACTTATACACCCTGTTTGGACATCGATCAGTTATTACAAAATTATATTTTTTAGTATAAATATTCTTCAAACGAAATTCTCACACAAAAAAATAGCAATTGGTGTTCGCTGTATAACAAGTGTTTATGTATGGCTGCCACAGTGCACTTTGAACACACGTGGTCTTTACTGGATGCATCCGCATCTGAAAGAAAAGATGCACACGACACAGTGTAATGCAGTGTATTGATCCAAGCTATAAAACTCGGTGTTGTGGGGATGTTAACTGCAGTCGGGCATTGCGCCAATCCTAGCACTGCGGAGTGCTGCTTTGTAAACCAAGCAAGACTTTCCGGCTATGGAACATCAACATTCCGAACGCCAACTTAACCCTCACCTTTAAGTAAGGGTTTTCACTGGACTACTGTATTCCTTCGTTTTATTTACCATTTAGTGTGGTTTTTCTTCTCATTATGATGTATGTTGAACTTCAGCCCCAATTTTTTGTTTTATATGCATTATTATATTTTGCTATTTACACATAGGATGTCTCCATTTTAGAACACAGCTAAATCAGTAGAAGTAAAATTACCGCTCACCAAAGCAAGCAAAATTATAGCAAAATGTAAACGAGACAAGTAATACAATGCCGAGAACACAAATAGCACGAAGGTGTTCAGCATTAGGGCATAGGGCACACATCATTTTATTTGAAGTAACGTCACTTTTTAATCCCAAAGTACGTTTTGTCCATTCTCATGACGAGGGTTGACCTTGAAGTAGCGAAGTCGCCGTTTAAGCCCCCTCCACACCCTTCAACTGAGCTCGGGTGAGAGTGCTGAGGAAGCTAAAACGGCGATTAGCTGCTTCGAAGTCAACGTTCGTTGTCATGATAACGCACATTACACCCGCGCCAATACCATGCTGAGGAAGCGGTCACGATTAAGCAGTAACGTTAATTCAAGTGTAGTTTCGAGCATGGTCCCTTTTACCCGCCAGCTGTGCTGTGCAGATACCGGGGACCTCTTACTTTACTGGGCAGAGATAGGTTGGGTGTGACGTTTCCTTTCAGTTCCAAGGCCAATTGCTGCTAAATTTTAATGCTCCAGATACATACCACAGAACATACCTTAAGATAAGTACACAACGATGTATAACAGGAATGAAGGGAAACAGAACAGGAATATGCGATCAAGATGGTTGTGAAAATCGGTACCTTAAAATTCAAACTGTAGTGTAACAAATTTTAAAACAAAATACAATCAGCGTACTACTTATCATTCACAATTTATGACGATGTCAATGTCGTGTTTATTTGAACTTCGCGAGCGCATTAAAGCAATATTTCACTTTATATTAATCCCCTAGCTACAGTCCGTTTGGGACTTGAGCCTGTAAAACCGACTGCCGAGCTTACACCCCTCACTCGTGATAGACGTGGGTAATCATCCAACCGATTGGAGGAACCTGCGTAATCAGCATCACTTATTCCCCAGCCGGAATATTGGCCTTCGTGGCCAGGAGCATTGCCTATCGCAACTCCTGAATTCCCTCAAAGTGCTGACTAAGGTTAATCCGTACCACAATAAATGGGAGGGAACTCGAGAGCTTTCTGTGGCCGAGAAATGGAACTCCTGCTGTAGCTCATGTGCCACGTGGACATATATTATCTTTTTACTGATAATCGAGCGTTATTTCCTCTTTTTCATCTTTATTAATCCATTTATGCGATTTTCAAGATGTGTTTTTGAAATAAGAGAATCGGTTTTGTTAAAAATATTGTTCCCTATGAATGAAATGGCCAGTGGATTATTTATCTGGTATATCTTAGGTATAACATTCACCACAGCATGCTTCGTATACGAATGTGACAAAAACGTGTACTGCTATCACTACTTCTGCTATTTGTAGCATCAGCACTTTAATTCCAGTCTATTCTAATATGAGTACTTCGAATAATGAGTTGCTTTTAGGTGCTGAAAACGTGATTTTACAACTAAATTATTGTTTTTAAGGAGTAATCATATAATTTGTAAAAGGGTCTTTTCCACAGCCTATGATGATTAATATATTATAATCTCGAGAGAAAGCTCCATTAAATTTTAACATTTTTTGTGAACTATTTCTTCAATATTTTTGTTATTGGAAAGGTTTTACACAATGGGGATTCATCCACTCTGTTTTAGAAAGGTCAGCAAAGAAATCAAGTAACAAATAGTTTTGGCTCTTACGACTTCAATTTTAAGGCAGTATGCTTACTTTTCTCTATTTCTTCTTATTTCCTTTTTTTTTTCTTTTTTTTTCGTCTGTTTATTTCTTTTTATCAAATGAAATGATACCGTTTATAAGGAAACTTTGTCCAGAAGATGTAACAAACAAAAATATCACTTTCCTTTGGAGAAGAGATGTTCAATAATTCATTTCTATAAACCTTTTAAAAGTTCTATCGTAAGGGAAGTTTCAAAGGATTTCAGAAAGCTGTGTTTAAAGTAAAAGCATTTTCAGCGCAGAGATCCCCTATACATGTATCTGTTATACAAACTGTATCCAGAGTATTGCGTCAATTTCCTTAGCAACAAATGTTGCGTCAAACGTGTACTAGTACATTCCATCCATTTTCTCGTTGGTGTTCATTTAAGTGACAACTTATATAAAGCACTCGTAGTAACGCAGAGTGAGAATGCGGTTGTTGAAGTATTTATGCTTCGAGTTCACGCAGCACAGCACTTTTATATTGATCTATCTCCTGGTGCATTTAAATGCATGCCTCAAGGCTAAGTGATTTTTTGGACAAGATTAAACAACCCCTCCCCTCTCCTACTGCTGGATATCTATCGATCCAGCCACTTCACGTGTATTTGTGAAACAAACTTTTTCACTTATCTTTTTATGCCAGAGAGTTAGTAATCACTAGAAGTTATTACTATAGAATTTTATGCTCTGTTTTGTAAAATCAAGGACGACAGTTTTCAATATATTACCGCTAGGAAACTGCGGAGAAGTGATCTTTTCCCATTTACGTCTTCCAACATTAAGTCATATCGGACGATGGATGGAATCGGTGAAATGATGCTCGAATGAGCCCAGGGTCCATGGAGCTTAGAGTTACCAACATTCGTCTTTGAGGATAAGGGAAAACCCCAGAAAAAACTTATCCAGGTAACTCACCCTGACCGGATTCGAACTCGGGACCTCTTGAACGCGAGGAAGACATGCTACCATCTACGCTACCGAGGCGGGCGGAGACGCGATTTTAGTATATAAGAAGTCCTACAGCTAGTGCTTGTCCCTGAACATAACTGTTTTAAAGCAATAATTTTTAATGTATTGTATTATTAAAACATTTCAGAGTATTGGACGTTATGGAATCGGGTTGTTTCATCTGTTATTTCTCAAGCGGAGATAATACTACAACAATAATATAATTATTTTGGACACATTTTTGTTCCATACAATATGTTAAGGTGTTAGACAACATTGGTTCCTTGCACCATGCACAACCCTCATCTAGGAACCACTATTGTATCTTTCCTGTATCGTAATAGTTCCGAAATCCATCTACTCTGAAACTAAAATATCAACAGTTTTTGTGTTATTTTCTTATGTAGCATATCTAACTGATTTAAAATTTAATGGATCTAATCAAAACTGAACTTATTTCATTGCTATCTATATGCATTACTATTTTAAGGAGAGTAATAATCCACCTTTTGGCCTAAACTGTTGTTCGTATTCTATTCGTTTATGGAAACTTGAAGCCTTCTCTTCAAAATGATATTTGAATTTCTTACTTTTCTTGGAAGGAAGCTAATTATGACTTTGTAAATACCTGAACAGCATCAGTCTGTCTGCCTTTAAAAATACACCCTTGCTAGATGTAAAATGTTCATGTCACTGTAGCTGTGAAGCAAAATACACATGGAGAAAGACTAAGAATTGCAAATATATGTTACATATACTTAAGGAAGCAGAACTAAGAGGTGCAGAAAAGTAAACTGGAGGCATAAAAACCGGATATCCGTGCGAATGTTTTGAGATCAATTTTCATAAGTTTCATTTTTCCTGCAGAAGGAACGTTTTTCCAGCTGATAATATGAAATTTTAGAACTTCATTTTGCAAGTGCTTTGCATGTTTCAAATTAGTAGTTTTGTATGTAAATTGTATTTAAGAACCTTATAGAAATTAGTTGTAAATGTAGTAACAGCCCAGGAAAATTCCCTTGACTCTTAGGAGTAAGATAGTCTATTTCTGAAGGTTAGAAATGTTTCATGTACATGGCATTATGTACCTGCCTCAGTTGCGTAGTGGCAGCGTGTCTGTCTCGTATTCCGGAGGTGCCGATACGGAATCTCGGCCAGGACGAATTATCTCGGGAAGATTCTGCCCATGGTTTCCCCTTATCCTGAAAGATGATTGTCATGTAATGTTAAGCTCTATGAATTGTGGACTCATTTGAGCTTCATTTCTCCCATTTCATTCATAGTCAGAAATGACTTGCGTTGGAGGATGTTAATTTAATAAAATAAATAAATAAATGAATTACTTATATGCAGGTACTCAAAAGTAGTCTGAATCAAAGGCATTGTAGGTTTCAATAATACTCAAATGAGGATCCCCTGCCAAAAATACAAAAATTGCTTTACACTCCTTTCTTTTCAAGTTGTACATTTGTATACTTCACCACAAATTAGCAAAGTTCAGTGATATTGCGAGATTTTCTAACAGAGAGAAGTAATGGTTGGAGAATAAATTTCAGGAATCAGAAGCTTTAGAGAATGCATTTTACCTTAGTATTCATATGAATTATTTGTGTGACAATCAACACACATCTGTTGCAAATACTGAACACCAAAAAGAAGTGAGTAAAAGAAACTGCTAAGCGTTTACCATTGCATTTAAAAATTTGTGTTTACTCCATTGCAATTACTTCTTTAAAGCTTAAATTAAAGTTCCACGCTTTTATACAAGACAAACTGGAAGAAAAATTATTACAAGTCAAAATATTTTATTGAAGTATTATTTTAAAATTAAATGTTAATTAAATGTCTTAGCATATATTTGGTAGATAAATAACGAAAACCAAAGCGAATATACTGAATATATTAAAAGTCAACGAAATTATTTAGAAGAAAATGTTTCCTTTTGCCAACCATTTTCGTATCATCCGGAGACATATTCGGATATGTTTAGAGCTTCTAATCCGAGTGCTTAATTACAAATTCCTTTTATAAGGAATATCTGAAAATAGCTCAATAAATGGGACACAGCCGACATGAATAAAGTTTTCCTTTTTCATGCTTTCGGCCCCTGAAGTAGATATTACTAGAACTGATTCATCCTGAAATGAAACTCCTTACATTTTATTTATATGTGCAGAGTAAGCCATGTACTTCTAGCTGCGTTTTGCTGTGAGGTCATTAGCATAGTGCTTGAAGGATCAGATTCCATTAGCGTTTTTTCGTTCCTACTGCTCAACATCCTCAATCGAGTTCTAGTTGAATAGGAAAATTATTCACGGACTATTAAAGGGTTGTCACTTACGGAGATAAGAGATTTAACTCACTTACTTGTTTTGTCCTTCGGTTTGCCTATCATTTAAGAAGCTTCCATTACCACTTTGTCGCCGTAAAGTCCAACCATCCGCAACACACGAAGTTGGAGGAAGAAACGAAGAGAATGACTCTATTGGCATGACTGAACTAATAAAAAATTGGAAAACTAAAGTGCAGCATTATTGTTTTAAAGAAAAAAATTCACTGCTTTATTTGCTTTTTGGGATTCTAGATATTTGTTGCAATACTTTAATTGAAATATGTTTACAAATCATCACATAATTATGTGAAATTAACATTCTTACTCCCAGTAATTGTACCCTAATGAGGATTTTGAAAGCATTAATTATAGCCATCCCCATCCTTAAAACCTGCCCTGCATGTGAATGAAAGTACCATTAAGTCTGTAATCGATAGCTTTCCACAAAGATGCCTTAAAAGCCTCTAACCGTACCTTGGAACATCCACTTCAAATGGTGGTGAGAGTTGCGCGGAAGGAACATTAGTTTTACGTGTGAGCTCAGATTATTTAATTTTAGAAGGGAAACGCTAGATGGAGGCGTCTCGATAGAATCACTTTAGTTGAGTTCGATATCTTACTATCTCGATATACCGAAACGATTACCAAGTGCTGGATATTTATGCCAGAAGCAAAATATGTACTTAGTGGCAGAAATTAAGCATCACAATATATTTTGTCACTCTTTTGCTTATTTAGGAAAGTAATTAACAATCCAATTACAATTTTTGTAATTTATCCTCTGTGATCGAATTGTCATACCTAGAGCAGTTTAAGAGTGCAACAATTCACACCCTATTTTAGTTTCATTCTTTCCGAGTTTACGCCGAAAAGTTGAACAAGCCTGTTATATACTACATTCAATGGCACTTTTTAATCCGCGAAAATGTAAGAAAACTCAATCGAGTAAAATGTATCAGAAGTAAACACAGACCAATAGGTTATTTGCTCTTGGGTATTTAAATGGCCACATTAAAAGACACTTTGAAAAAAGTCGTTGTTGCTGTTGCTGCTATTATTTTTATTGTATAGTCTCTGCATTATATGCATAGTACTACATGCTCTTAACTAATTATAGATTATCGAAACATACGGTAACTCATTCGCGGGCTCTCTCCAGTGCGGAAGGGAACCGACAATCGCAGACCTTTTAGGTCAGTTTTAACCTAATAAGCTAGATAAAATCGATGGCCAATTTAAACCAACTCTTCTAAACCCGTTAACAGGTAACTCAACAAATTGTGAAGAAAGCCGATATTGGGTGTCCAAAAAAACTGTTGCGCGAGACGCCCCACTACGGCTTCAAAATTGGAGTGCGGTGTGAATTAAGAGCTAGATGAATAGTAGAACCCATTTCTTTTAGTAAAATATTAGAGGTATGCTGTCTTTTAGACATTTAGTACATCTAGGCCGACACCGTTTCGCCGGCAATTCTTGGTTCTCTTTCGCGGTGAGGATAGTCCACAAATGGGTTGTCATGTTGTAACGGCCTTGTATAATTCAAGATAAAGTTTCAAAGTATGTTTATATAAATACCTATTTTTTTAATTTTAAACATATAACTGTTGGAAAAATACAATTCCGTAGCCGGGACTTGAACCACGGGTTTTCCAGCTCGCGTCCGGTTGGTCTAATCGACTGAAGTACCAGGGCAACATGCCAGCATGAGATTAAATTTATCCAGCTGACTCGCAATTTTTTCAGTAAACCACAAGGAGACTTTAAATTCGCATGGGGTAGTCTGATACTAAGCCTTAATTGTGACTAAGTACTTTCGCCAACTATTAGTTTGTTCGTGCATATTAATTATTATTAACAATAGTATTGACATTTTTCCCTGCCTTTCTACCGCTTTCCTTCACACATTCAGTATACATAGATATATCGTATTTGATCAAAATCGTTAGTGATGTTTGATAAATAAAAAATATAAAGTGTCTCCACATAAAAGTTACTTTGGAAAGGGCGAACTTGCGTATCTTTGGTGGATAACGAGCTTAAGTATCACATTTGGTATTTTCTATTTGGCTATGGTATATATAGGTGTACACACAGGCATTTTTCTTAAAAGCGTTTCTTTTTCCTTGATCTCAAAATATACATTCGTAATGAAATCTGTACGGTGGATTTTAGGTGGAATGCGAGGCTACCTCTACTTAGTAGGTAAATTAATAAGTGTTATATTCCAATTGAGCTCCTTTCCTCGCAGAAAATAATAGTATAACTGGCATTATTGAAACAAAAAATCTCGAGAAACTTTTCTTTTTGTCGCTCTGTTTAGGTATTCGTGGCTGTATTCTAAACTTTCTTCCACAGGCGAATGCAGTCTCAAACGTTCTGTCCTATTTAGAATCCAAATCCTGATCTCGGGTAAATAAAGACTTCTTAACGATGTAACGCTTTAACAGTGAACTGTACGATCGATCCAGCTATTGACGAAACAATCCATGGGCTACATGATTGAAGATCTTAGGAGAATGAGTGCAGAAGTTAATGTTTCCAGTCCAAAATGAATATTAATTTCCAAGCTGGATGACGTTATTATCTCTAAAGATTTGGTTCCACTCATCTGAAATTTATAAAGTATGTTGTGAGTACCCGTCACCTTAAATCCAAGGAACATATCGAGGTATCAAAATGCTTTCGCACAGTTCCACTGCTGCTCGCTCTGTAGCCTGGTGCTGACAGTTTGCTTTGATATATCGAATATGAAATGCTAGGGTAATTGGGAACGGAAGATGATTTCGGCGCTTAGACGTATATGAAGACCTATTGTGTTTCTCGAAACTTCCGGAAGGAGAGAGTCCAAAGAAGGAAAAAAACTGCGATCAGATTCAAGGCGGCACACTCTGAATTGAGCGGTATCCCTAACGTCCCTTACACCTTGACGCCAGTAGGACTGCCCATATAGCACTACCTCTGGATATGTCTCCCTAAGGAGTTGTCACGCACCAAGTACAGGACAGACAACAAAGTAAACTCCACCAAGACATGGCTCACCCACCATCCACTCACCGTTTTCTTCGACCCAGAAACATAAAAATGAAAGAACAGAAAAATTGGTAGTATTCCATAAACCACCCCAGATTTCGCCAAACAGTATAAACGGTGAAGATATCCAAAGTCGGAGAGCCCAGCCCGACGGGCATCAATCTGCGCTTGAGAGGTCACTTTTACGAGGCAATCGTAGCGTGCTTTTCAGTTCAGTGTTGGATGCCAATGATCTTTTAAAAATATCTCGGTTGCAAATAAGAGTTAAAGCAGTACATGAGCACTACGAACATCCGCTGTTCGAGCTGTAAATGCCCCTACATCCCTCAAGCTATATATTAGCTAGATTGATTAAGGCACGTGCAATATTATCTAATATACAACAACACAACAAACCTTCTCGAACACTTAACCATTTTTTAAATTTTCCTACTTGGGATAGTAAAACAGTGCATAGTCTGCTCTTTTTACATTCGGCATTCTTAAACATTAGACTGTATAAAACAGTGAAGCAATATATTAAACTTTTTGTGATGAAAAACATGGGAGTAATTATGAAGTTTGTGTTTTGTTGTCAAGGATGAACAAAGTGTCATTTATCTGAATGGTTATACTCTCCCATGATGCCAAGAGATGCGATGAGATGCCTGCTTAGGATTAATTTTTCAAAATCCAACGTATTGAAACTATTTCAATTCTGTATGGATCTGCCCTCAGTCTCATGTCGTATCACAAGGGCTAACATCAGTTAAATGAATGAAATGAATGAATACATACATGAATGAATGAATTAATGCATACATGAATAAATAAATAACAAAAGTAACACAACGGAAATAAATTAATAACGTAAAAAGCGACTTTGGCTATATTTTCACCCCTCAAAGCTGACGTGATAAATATACTCTAGACTTACTAACGTTCAGGACATTTAAAAAATAAATTTCGCCAATTTCACACCATCTTACCGATATAAGCTAGTGGACATATGAAAAATATCTTGACCTAAACGAGAAAATGGCCCTATTGATATTCATATATATTAAAG
Source organism: Mantis religiosa (assembly GCA_030765055.1). Classification (NCBI taxonomy): domain Eukaryota; kingdom Metazoa; phylum Arthropoda; class Insecta; order Mantodea; family Mantidae; genus Mantis; species Mantis religiosa. Next base: position 77,285,236 of record CM060948.1, read on the forward strand.
TCACAGGAGTTCTCTATGTCGTGGATTGTCGCAGGAAGTTTTCGTTTTTCATCACGAAGGATTTCAACTTTGTAATTTATCCTGGCAGCCGCTAATAGCTGTTAAATATTAAAAGTCAATGAATGTGCGATTAATCACATCGTGCTCTATTAGTAAGACTCTTAAGTATTAAGTGAAGCTGATGAAGTAATTGCACCTCACAATTTGCAGAATTTCTACGCCTCCATGGCAAACTATGTAATGATTTGGGTAGCTTGCTTTTGTAAAATTTGGTTTTCACAACCATAAAGGAACACTTAAAACTGCAGTTATATCCTTTCAGACCAAAATGGAGAGTTGTATTTCTAATCAATTTTCAAACAGGTAACCTAACTCGAGGGTCGTTCAGATGAAGATGAAATAGTTATCTTAGAATTGCTAAGATACATGTGCATAATGAACTAACAGAAACGTCTGTTAGTGATGTGATGATTGTGCATGTGTTTGCCTGTGTATATGCACCTGCACGCACAATGTTTCTAACTTCCAAAAGCAAGAGGAAGTCCAAGCCATACAAAAGCAATTCATAAGAAATGAGTCCCTAAACAATTGGGTGCCTTAAAGTGCGTGTAGCGGTTCATGTACTCCATTCTCCGAAAACCACTACTTTTGAATGTATGTCCATTAGCAATTACATTTAATGTGCACTGCAGTGCGAATAATGTTACTGTAGACCGCACACATTTTCTGTGAAATGTATCCTCACAGAGCAGTGTACACCTACATAGTTCAATTTATAGTACACCATCGTTGTAATCCCGATTCAAAGACCTACCCACCTAGATGAAAATAGTGTCTAGGCTTTTGTTGGGTATTTGTCTGCAACATGCAAAATTTTCTGAAACAAACACGTGCCGAATAACGTAGTGTTAAGCAGTCTACGATATCCATAAAGATATTGGATCTCTTGTGGAACATCTGAAAAAAATGAAGGTTTGTATAACTGATTATTCACGTTGATTCGAAGTGATTAAGATGGCGTGAGCTTGGAGCGGGTGAAATGGAGGTCCTTAGTCGTCATGAAAGTGGTAGCAGTAAACAAAGTTGAACTATGTTGCTAATTTTTTCAGGGCGCGGTAACAAATAATATATCAATCATAAATGGAAAATTGTTCCTTTAAAAATAAGTACCTTAATTTCCGTATAAGCGACACATTTAATTGGCCATTGATCTAACTCTTCAAATATTTCTTTGCCTTGAAACTATTATCTACACTAATGCGGGTTTTATTTATTAGTTATTCCTCTTCCGGATCATGATTTTTTCCTGTAACGTTGCTTCTCGTTTCTAGTTGATTTTTTGTACTTCTCATATTAAAAAAATGTGTATGGCCTCTTACTGCCCTGAAAAATCACGTACAACGATATTCCATAGAGCTGTTCATATTTCTACTCATGAGATCATTTGGAAATGTAGGTATTTATTAACAAGCTATGTTTAATTCGCTGCTAATTAGTCTGAAATATCGTTGTGTTATTGAAAGATTAAAACAGAGACCGATTTATACGAGAGGTTCAGTCGTTATGAATTACCATAAAGAACAATGTGAAAATAAGCTGTTTAAAATATCAGCATATCCATATATGGAATAAGCTTACTGAGACGGTAAACAATTTGTACATTTAAATAACAAATCATTAATTAAACTTGTGTTTGGTAATTTTATTAAATCAGTAACACTGCTTACATATATATTTAAATAAGTAATTCACTATTTTGCATCGTAGAGCAAACCATACACAGTAAACTTGTAGTATGCTGCATAGTATGTGCAATATTTTTTACCAATTATCTAATGCGTGCATCTGAGGCACACCTTTAGTGGATACCGAGTTCGAGTCACGCCGGACAGACCGCACTGATTTTCAATTTTATGGGGGCGAACGCTGTGGGGTATGTATCTACAAATGTTTGTTCAATTTCTTTCACCGTTTAGGGTAATAAGGTCAAGGGGTAGTGGATGGTAGGTGTGCAGGATACACCTTGTGTATTTTGAGGAGAGAAGAATTTCATTCCTGTTATAGAACCTTGTGTCCGAAAATGTCCTTGGTGACAGAGGGGGACATCAAAGTGTTAGCCGGGTTTGATTGATTTGAAAACTTATGTATCCCACCAACTGGCTATTCCTTGTATTCTATCACCTTAAATTCTCCCTGAGGTTAGGGAACCAATTGACCTTAGTTACCTACAGTGCTAAAATCCTCTTGTGTTCTTAACTTACTCGAATACTGAGTAACTAACCCAACTGTTGCAGTGGAAATAGTGTAGTGTTACAAATTTGAGCTGCCAATTTCGTGTACCTATGATGCTATATTTTCTAAAACTGGACCATAAATATTACTTGCATCTAAACTGACGTAATTTTTCTGAAGTCCTTCACACCATCCTGATATTCCATTGTTTCATTCTTATATTCCCGATATTCAAGTCCAATTCAGAGGTCAGTTCCATCTGTTAACATAATGATGTCAAAACTTACGGAAGAAAAATCAAGTTTTAATGTGGAAAACGTTTTCTCCTTTTAAACCCTATTTCTTATGAACTTGCACAACTGTCTGTATTCTTCCGCGCTCCCTTTCCTTACACCTCTTCCCCGATTAGCTAATGCGCATTCTTGAATGTTGGTCTGAGGTGGCTTAGTTGGTTAAGAGCTGGCTTGCTGATACAAAGGTCAGAGGTTCAAACCCCGTTCAGACCTATGTTGTTTTTCTCTTAAAAACTTCAGCCCATATCAGTAGATTCACTGGCATTTAAAACTCCTGCGGGACCAGGCACAACGGTGGCGTTGATATGCTCATTACAATAGATAGCATCGCTTGAATGGCGATGTATTGAAAAGAAACCATATGTAAATCAACACCTAGATTAAAAGCGATCAAAAATTTGTCGTTATAGATTCAGATGTTATTGACACTCTGAGAGGTAGTAGAAACAGAAAGATCTCCCACCCTGTTTAATGATGAGAATTTTTATCATTCCAAATGCATTTACTCTGTTAATATAATTAATTCATACGATTATGAAAAACGTGAATCTAACGCTTCAAACATAATGGGTGGGCACATAAGTTCTAACTTTTCTCAGTTTCATTTGTTTTACCATTAGCCAGTACCATAAACGATTAGCTAGCGGTAGCCAAAATGACTTTAAATTATTTCAAATACTTCAGTGCTGTAAAAATTCAGTATCACATTCCGTTAAGCAATTACAGATTATTAAGAGTCGCTGTAGAAAATAAGCATACAGCGTATATAGTCTATCGTTTAAATTTCTTAACATAATAATGATATCGTACGAATGCTAAGTGCTGTCCTGGGAAAAAGTGGTTTAGCCGACCGTGTCGCGTTATGATGCACGGCTCTATGAAGGGAAAACGAAAATTGCACCGACGCGTTGGAGAGGAAATCTCTCGCGCCGTCTCTCTCTCCCTCTCTCTCCCTCTCTCTCCGTCTCTCTCTCTCTCTCTCTCTCTCTCTCTCTCTCTCTCTCTCTCTCTCTCTCTCTCTCTCTCTCTCTCTCTCTCTCTCTCTCTCTCTCTCTCTCTCTCTCTCTCTCTCTCTCTCTCTCTCTCTCTCTCTCTCTCTCTCTCTCTCTCTCTCTCTCTCTCTCTCTCTGTGTGTGTGTGTGTGTGTGTGTGTGTGTGTGTGTGTGTGTGTGTGTGTGTGTCGCATGAGCGTTTTCCCCTGTTCTATAACGTTTACTCCATCTATGTAATGCGACAGGAGTTATCTCGTCAATAGTTACAAAACGAAAACGGTGTTAACAGTACCTCCAGCGTTCCTGTACCTCAGTCGTTTTATTCAACCACCCTCTCTAATTCGTAACTCCTAAGGGAAGAAAGCGTTGCGAGCGTGTTCGAAAAGAAAAAATGATGACATTGACGGAATTTTCACAGTGGATAGGAGTGGCAATATTGGCGCTTAAAGGGTGAGGAAGACGCGCGCAAAACCTCAACACTTGTACGAGGAAAGAGGAAGCATCTGAAGTGCAACAAGAAGTAATTTAGCGGCCTTCTCCTCCCGTTTTCAATGTGGTAGAGCTATACATAGTTGCCAACCACTTCATAAACATCGTCATTAAGGATTATTTTGTGTAGACCCATAAGCATGGACGTTGAACAAGGATCGTATTTTTTCAGAAAAGAAAAGCTTTTTTATTATTACGGTTTACCAGGGTCTTTCAAAACCTCTACTGATGTGGATTCTCTTGAGTTATCAACATCTGCAGCCACCGTCCTTTGCAAATGAAGTAGGTATGCTGTGCTTCCGAGCTGATCATGAAAGATGCACACAATCTCTATTTACTTACGTTGCACATGAAAGTAGCAAAAATCAGGATTCAAAGGTAATAAACCTTTAAATAAATTTGTCAGATGCTCTGTGGAAGTAATAAAACAGAAGTATTGACTGAAGTAAATTTGTATAATGTAATAACTTTTTAACGGAAACAAACTGACAAGTCACAAAATTTATATGAACTTAAACGTCATACAGGTTGTCGAAATCGACTTTTCATTTGGGTATGACAAAATGCATTAGCCACATTAACCTTAAATTGAGTTGAGTGAATATGAAGTTAAATGTTCCTCTTAAAAATGTACACGTTGCAACGCAGTAACCTGAACATTTAATCTAAATATAAATCGTATCCGAAAATATTTCTGATAATTAGAGTGGGTTTTACAACTATTGATTGTAAATACGTTTCTACACACGCTGAAACAAAATAACTGAAAGATGCTAAGTTTGGAATTGCGTCTTTTTTTGTGGTGATCAGCGCACTAACTTCCTACTCCGGAGTTCTTGAATTACTAGCTGGAGAAACGATTTTTCTCTTTAACCGTATTTATTCATCAATTATTTCGAGAATGGGTAGTTATTCAAAGCGAAAATATAGTGTTATATTGGCTAATGGCGCTGCGATAACATTTAGAAATCGCATTTGGGAGGTCCCGAGTTCAACCCCCCCCCTCCCCAAGCCCGATCAACTTGGCCGAAGGCTTTTCGCTGTTCTCCCGCAGTCGTTAGGTAAAAGCTTAAACAATTGTAAATGCGAATTTTCTTAACAATATTTTCTTTATTAAATTTAATTTCCTTCTTCACCGCCATAGCAGGCATTTGGCTGATCATTCGTCCTGGATATGCTATGATTCAACATTTGCTTGCTCTTCTACAGGCTATTGACCCTAAGTATTTGATTCCTTGAGAGTGCAAGTCGGAATAATAGGGGGCAATCCGTTGATGTAGTCCAAAGAACCGCTGAAGAAGAGTTAGGAATTCTTAAGCAGTTAATTGAAGTTATATACACTAAAACCACTGTCAAACATTGGCCATGAGTCAATGACGGGCAGATAAAGAATGTTCAGTGAATCCAATCGGAGTACGCCAACAGACTTGATGAGGGATGTGTTAGTTTGCAACCTGCGACGTCAATTGCGTGAAATCCAATAACCATTCAGCATTATTTTATTTCGCCAAGGCTTTGAAGCTTTAAAATTCTTATGTCTTACTAAAGTGTAATAAAGTTGGCCTGTACATACATTGATGGAAAAACATCTGTTTCAAGGTGTTGCATTTTTTTTGTCCTGTAGCAAAGAACAAAACTCAAATTATTTTAAAAATGTTATATACAATATAGAAATCCCGATTTAAATAAGTGCCAAATTATTTCATCGGTCTTGGCTTACGAGAAAATTTGACGTCTCTTATGCATCCCCCGTCACCAAATTTAGAATCAGTTCGCGTAGTTAATGGATCAGAATATCAGTTTAAATTGATGTAGGAATTTTCCATGATTCAGCGTACCCACTGATGCAGATGAGGTTTAGTACTTAAGTATCTTTATTTTCAGAATTATGTTCATGCAAAAGTACTGTGCAGTGCGCGTTCGCTGTTTCACAGAATTTTGTCAAGTAACTCTTTGATTGTCTAAAAAGGTACCAAAATAAAACAGTGTATAATATATACATTGTTACAATTGAGGCGTTTCCATACTACTCTTATTTAGAAGGGCTATTTAAACAAGATACTAACATAATCGGGAAAACTTTCTTGGCCTGCAGCCTGAAATAATCTTTTTTTTCGGTTTCGTTAAATTAAGTTAATGACTTTTTACGTTAACAGGAGTAAAGGTGTTTTACTTTAAAAAGAAAGCTTTGTGTTGTATCAAAATCATTATAAAGGAACGGTGGCGTTGTTTAATACAGTTTTAAGGATTTATAGCTATTGTTTTTTCTTGCTTCAAAATGGTATTTTAACGTAAAATAACCATTTGTAATTGATCAATTGTTTAGATGTGGATCTAGAGATATTTTCATTTATATTAATTTTGGAAATCGCTGCCATATAAGACTCAGATTTCAGCAAAATAATTTTAATAACTCTGTACTCGTCATTCTGCCGCCTTTGCAAATCAACCTTAAAATAAGAAAAGACGAACGTTTCTTAACCGATCGTGATTCGAGCAATCAAGAGCGAGCCTGTATTACATGGATCTGGTGTAACATATAATCGCCGTTATCGCTTAAACTCTATTCTGTCAGAAATAGGTAGATAGCCTGATGGGAAATGGTTATCGATAATCATACTAACAGGTGATTCTACATAATATACTAAATTAAATTTTTCTTTAGCAATTATCTTCCTTGAAACACTGGATTTGCCGTAAAATTTGTTTTATGGGATGCGTTATATATGTATGTAGGATCGCATTATTCTTTAATGAAGGTATGTGGGGGAAAACCACTTAGGCCTGTAGACAGTTCAAGAGAACTGGACTCACCTTTCCCCCTAAAACTATAGAACCAACACGTTTCACACGATTCGCCATTGGAGTTTTCTCGATCACAATATCCGTGGTTAATTGCGACGGTGCTAAAGGTACCTGTCATACGCAACTCAACCGTGACTTGCAACACTCTGCTGGTATTTGGGATTCCAGTAGGTAACTGTGGCTACACTTGGCATCAAGGTGAAACTGCGTATTCCAGAGTGCAGCGTATGTGCTGCTCGCATATTGGTAATAAGTAGAACTTATCCTCCACGATTGGGGCACAGTGTTAAATCCTTTAACATAAAGTTCCACGAATAATCTGGTTATATCCAATGCGGAAACGGGAAACACGAATTTTTACACCAAAGAGAATCGCAAATATTGCTTCAAATTCTTATACAGAAAAACGTATTCTACCATAAAATGTGGAAACAAATAAGAGCTTTGATATTTGATATTTCTTGCTGAATAGTTTTACAAACATTCTAAATATCGTGTCCAAATATATGCATTTTATGAATGTGTGTCATAACCTAATGAATTCCGAATCACGCTCAGCATTTGTTAACAAATGCCTTGTCAGGACTCGGAATTTGTTCCAAATATACAAGTGGCCTATGACGCCTGATATTCAAAATGTGCAGAGATTAAATTGACTTTGCAGAAAGAAAGTAAATGTTCAGAATGTTTTGCCAACATATTAATGTTTCATTTCGTTTTCCATCGAAAAATACTCGCTAGTATTTAAATTGAACATCAGTTTTCTTTTGTTTTTTCAGTCATTCATAAAGGCGTAGTTAGGTTTAAAACGGAAACATGTCACACACCCCACCGCGTTCTTCGAGCGATATCTGCGTTCGTAGGACGCCTGTGCTGTCAAGGCAGCCTGTATTATACGGAGCGCGTGCTTCGGTAGCGCTGCTGCATTGTCAGATATTACAATGTATATTATAATTTTTCTCTTAAGGGCTTGTAGAATAGTTTGAAAATTATCAAAACTTAATTACCCCCTTCGCAGGTTAAGGGTGGACAGTTATATCCCATCCATCCTGTGTAGCTGTTTTCATTTGTCAATTTCACTACGGCAGAGAACTATCAGAATCATCACTGGAATTAAGTTTGGTTTTTTTTCAGTACATTTTAATTATTTATCATAATGACTCTCTTGATTGTTATTTATGGAGATCTAATATACTTATTGTATACATTACAATTAAGTGCAAATGCAATTGTTCGCTCTTTCGTATAAGTTAGCAAACTATTTTACCTTTCCATAAGTAGATAATTAAGAACACATACATACCAGTTTGAGAGAAATGCGTACTAGTATTAGGAACATCTGTGTGTCTATACCAATTTTATTTTCTGACTTGATTTTAATATATGTATGCTTAAATTAAATCTGAATACCAATTGTTTTATATAGTCTTATATATTCCTCTTATCACTTTTCTCAACTGTTCTTTACAGTTTGGTCCCATTTTAACTACTTTGACAATGCAGTATTGAAACGTAGAACGGGTAGCAACGATTGGCCACCACGTAGCTTGATCTAACACCTACATATTTTATGGGGGTATTGAAGTATACGGTATTCGAAAAGAGATAACACATGAATTAAAATTCGTTATATATGCATTTCATGACATTAGGGCTGACTTTAATAATATGTATTATTGCGTGTCAGGTTGTTTGGTGCAGGTTTGAAAATGTGTTGTGACGCAAGCGGAGAGTTTTTTAAAATGTAAGTAAGTAAATGTAATGGAGGTATATACCTACTTTTGGGGAACTCTATAGTATACCAACAAGTACTGAAAAGAGGCTATGAATGAAAAAATGGAGAATATATAGGTATAAATTCTCTCAACTGTTCAGGCATTGGATGAGATATTTCTTGGTGTAGAACTATTAAATAAAACCTTTAAAAATTGAAACTTGTATAATAAAGCCTAACTTACATGTGAAACCTGGAGATCAGTCTCACAAATAATTTACTACAGTTCGACCGCTCTATCTCCGGCTCAGGCATTTCTTGAGAGGGGGAAGCAGGCTGTTGCCAGTTCTTTAGCGGGAATTTCAAGCAGAGGAACAATGCGTATTTTAAATATTTCACGTATTTGCATATTTCACAAACCAGTAGCCATATTATTATAATAGCGATAATAATAGTGCTTACGAACACTAAAAATCGGAATTCACCCACGCAAAATATACCAAATAAAGTTCACCAGCGCAAGCAGCTAAAGCCACGTGGATAAAAACAAATTTAACCTGGCAACACGGTGTTGGGTTCGGGAGCCACGCCTAGCAGCGACAACGCTGATTGGCGCTAGCAGACAGTTTTAACTTCCTGACCACAACACCGGATGTGGAGACTCCCAATACTACCAACAGATGCAGTTAGTGTGTGTGAAAGGCGTGAACGAAATATTCGAATAGAGTGGTGTTGTAATAAATATCTTGCATGATAATGAACTTGTAAGTTGTATTTCAGCGTTTTGTAGCTAATATACTCCTATATTTTCATTCTAAAGATAATTATGAGGATATGTTTTCAATTGCTCATTACTGTATGTTGGTGCTATTAACTCCCCCCCCCCCCTCCACCTCTTGCAATTGCAAAACGTCAGAGCCGGAGATACAACGGCCGGACTGTAATGCTTGAGCGGCAATTGGTAATAACACTGTGTTGTGCAGCCGGTAGCTTAAGCAATGGATATATACAAATAGCCTTCGAAATCTATTTATTTGGAAAAAATCGTATATAATAACTTATACATCTGTTATAACTATTTTATGACTACCTGACTGCTTCACCGTCGTGTTTTTGATACTCCAAAATGTATTTAAATCATTTGTGTATGTATTCAACTGTAAATGACAACGTAAATATAAAGGTAAATGACTTCCTTTTAAAAACTATATTTCCATCGAGTTTACCCCAAAATTGGTATTCTTACAATTCCTCCAACACCATTTTTATGGTACCTCCGTTTTGCGGCAAGGCCACAGACGTAGGGCCCTAAAACACCACACACTCACTCACTGAACGTGGCACCACACGTTGCAGTGCCGGCGCACCATACACGATTGATGGCGTTTCATGTAGGTACCGTTCCTTTAAAGTTTCGTTCTTGACGTTAACTACGGCATATACATTTAATATAACATTTATTGTTGTTGCATCTTATAAGTGATGTTACAATGTCTACAAAAACCCTAAAACACTGGTTCTAATTATAAGGATTACTTAACCTTTTCCTTCTCTTCCTTACTGCTTCAAAATTGTACATTTATTCAGAAAATACTTTAAACGTTGTAAAATACGCTACATTAGTATTTTAAACGTTGCTGGAAAGAGCTCTTTCGAGAAAGAAATTAACATTAAATAAGCGCAAATTATCCTATAATGATGAATACAGTAAAGTATATTAAGTCACCTTCCATATTTAGTATTTTGATTTTCATCTTTGACTTTCATAGTAAGAGATTTGAAACTATCAATCGGAGTTTTCTCATTTGTTTTCGAAAACGAATCACACTAGATTACATGTAAAGTTCATACTTACAGATTTTTAAACTTTCTGTAGTTTCTTACATTTGTAGAATACATAGTAATTATGTTACAAGAAGAACTAAATTATTACAAGCATAGCTACAAAGGAACTGCTATTTGACAAAATGAACGACATTTTCAGGCTTAATTACAAAATTCGAAACAGCAGATTCACCTTGAATAGCAATTGGAGATACAAGGGTTGGTATTGCAATAATACGTTTAGTAGTATATTTTATTTTCTTATGGGTAACTTTAAACTCTTCAACTGTGCTAGATGTTAGGGTTGTTTCTGTGATTTATGATACAACTTGAGCACAAACATTAACCGTAATGATGCATCAGCTATTTATAAAAGTTAAACATGGGATTAAATTCAGAATGTTATGGTTTGCATGCCCCTTTAGCTGCTGCTTTTGAAGCACTTCATGCGTTCAGAGAATGCAAGGTAAATCGGCTGACTTCTATACTGGTCGCCAAACTAGAATGTGATTAACAGTTAGTAAGCACATGGAAGAAGGATTTAAATAAATGGGAGGGGATGAGTACGTCATAACGGTTGTCATAGTAACGATTAAAATGTCCAATTAGAGTCGAGGCGTATCCATGACAACGTTAGACGCTAAGCCGATTGGTTGCCGATGTTCTAACACATGCTTAGCATGACGTGCGCGCGAGCGAGTTACGCAAACGCTGCAGTAAACAATACCTGTGTTTATTTCTCTGCTGATTACGCTGCATAAAAAAATGCTTTCACGTATATGTTGTCCTTATTTTTTATACAACAGTAAAGAGATCGTGTGCTGGAAAGTTCCTTTCCATTTTATTTGTGGCAATTTGCATTGGTTTACGTGTGTGAGTCCGTGTACCTGTGCGTGTGTTGTTATCATTTGCAATTGTGTTTTAATGAATGTTTAACTATGTCTAAAAATATAGACAAACGAAAACCAGAATATGCTCGGGAACCAAGTAAAACCATATCTGATAAAGGTATTCCAATTAAAGGTGTAACGGGATTATATTTTCGTTCATCTTCAACTAATAAGAAGCAAGCCAACTTTTTGTAAGATCCAAGTCGAGTTTTAATCTACTGAGAGTCGTGAGATCTTTTCTCAGGTGTGGATGCGGATTTTTGGTGAAAATAAAATTTAGATGAGTCCAATTTTGTAATATATTATTTAATTATATAATATGAACTATGATTCACTCTTATCTATTATAAATATTGAATAACACTTTTTGAATCTTATTAATTTTCCTTTACAATTACAATCATCGTAACATCTTTCCTCCTTCTCCAGCAAGACACAAGATTCTCACTTTTTTTAGATTATTGATTTTCTTGTCCCCATAGCAATTCCCACCTTATTTTGTGATTGGCCGATTCACTGACACGTCATCACACCACGTCACACCACGTCACACCACTACTACTTCGGCCAATCACACAACTACATACATTTTTATATATATTTACAATTCCCACGAACACAAAAATACTGTTACAAATGCCCCTCTTCGAAATATATGGAAAATAACCAAATAAAGGAATTAACAATCTGTTTCCATATATTTCGAAGAACAGCCCCAATTAACAATTTCGTTTACACCAATATTACACAACATCAATACAACATACATAAAATATAATAATATACCTACATTGGATAAAATATAATAAATGAACATTTAACAACAATTTCACATTATTACACAAACATAAAACACAACAATAAATTAACATTAATTAAAATACAACAATATATTGATGTTTAACAATTTTTTTTTTATTATTATTTAACACACACATAGTATATATTCAATATTGTTTCAATTACTGTCAATGCTTTTGAAAGGTTTCATTAATGTCTTATGATATCTTCCCACAATCTTATTATTCGAATCTTGCAATTCATAATTGTGATCTCCAAATTTGGTTACTACTCTATACGGACCTTTATAAATTAAGTTCATTCTCCAATACACTTTTCGTCTAGCATCTGAGATGTTAAATGTCTTCACTAAAACCATATCATTTATTTCAGGATCCCATTTGGCCTTTCTTCTTTGTACTTTCTTTAATCTTTTTTCAGATTTTTCTAGTATTCTTTTAAATGCTTCAGCGCATTTCTCTTCATCATTTAGCACATTTGTTTTCTCCTCAAAAGTCGTTGGTACATTTAATATAAGAGGTTCAGGAGGTTTTCCAGTCATTAGCTCTATTGGAGCGAATCTTGTAGTAGCGTTTGGGGTGTTATTTATTATATTTTCTATGACAGTACAATATTTATACCAACACCGGTGATTCGAATGACACAGTATTCGAAAATAAAAAGTTAAGTCTCGCATCACTCTCTCACAAGGATTTCCTTGTGGATAATAAACCGAAGAATTATAAATTTTGATATTGTTTTTCTTCATCTCGGATGTAAACAATTTACTTCGATGAACTGTGGCGTTGTCTGAAAGTATGGCTTTTATTTGCCCATATTCTGGTATCCACCCCTTTAAAATTTTATTGACACATGTTTTACTCTTAATATTTTGAACGGGGTAAATTTTCACAAATTTAGTAAAAATGTCAAACATCACAAAAATGTATTTACAATTATATTGGCTAGCCGGCATCTCCCCGTGTGCATCGATCGCAACTAATTCATTCTTTTTATCTCTGATGATGGTCTGAGGTTCAAAATCATATTTGATGTTTATAGGTTTAGCTCTTTGGCACAGTTCACACGTTGAAATTAATTTCCGTACTTTCCTATCAATGTGCTTTATATATAGCTGTTCTTTGATGGTCATGGAAGTTTTCTCGCATCCAGAATGAGCTAGGTGGTGATGAAATGAAGTGATTACACTTTCTTCTAAACTACTGGGAACTATAACCTTCCATTTTTTTATCACATCTCCATGTAATTTATAAAGTACACCATTTTTCTTGGCTATGGTGCAATTCGCAGCATCTTCAACTGCTGGAGCCTGTCGCAACAATGCAGATAATTTCGAATCATTTTGTTGAATTTCCGAGATATTTTTAAATTTTAGAGTAAGATTTCTATCGCATGTAAAATTTAACTCGAAAAGTTTTATCTCATGTTGAGATTGTGACAATGTCTCTGGAATTTCTCCATGCATTTTCTGTCTCGACAACAAATCACTAAATATATTATTCTTTCCTGAGATGTGCCGAACCTCAATATCATAGGAAGTAATTTCATGTATGTAACGAGATATTTTAGAGCTAGTTAGTTTACATTTTTTTATAAATGATAGACTAATATGGTCAGTATATACAATGACTTTAGTATTGTACACATATTGCCTAAATTTTTGCAAAGCAAAATATATAGCTCCTATTTCTAACTCCGTAATACAAGTGTTAGATTCATTTTGGTTCAAAACTCTTGAAGCAGTGGCAATTACATGATTATTCCCATCCAAATCAGTTTGAGTTAATACTGCTGCATAAGCATGGATACTAGCATCTGAATAGATGTTAAAGGGTTGGTTTCTAATAGGTCTTTCCAAAAGAATGGCGTTTTTAAATAACTCTTTAATGTTTTGAAAAGACTGTTGGTGTTTTTCTGTCCACTTCCAGACTGAATTCTTCTTCAAAAGTTCTCTCAAAGGACTAAGCTCCTTGGCATAATTTACCACAAACTTACTTTCATACTGTAGTATGCCAATAAATCTTCTTAGTTGTTTAATATTCTTTGGTGGTGGAATAGATTCAATGGATTTTATTCTATCTGGATTTGGTGCCATACCTTTTTCGGATATTATGTACCCTAAAAATTCAATTTCTTTGGCAATAAAACTTGATTTATCCAAATTTATAGTCATACCACTTTCAGAAAATTTTGTAAATATGTAATTCAGATGAGATATATGTTCGTCGAAATCTTGATCAAAGATAAGAAAATCGTCTATATATTGAATAGCAAAATTCTCAATTGTATCTCCAAAAATATTATATAAGGCTCGAAGTAATGCACTTCCACTTGTTGACAATCCAAAACCGCATGTTTTGAACTGGTAAATTCTCCCTCCAAAATTAAACGCAGTATATTTTCTAACTGATTCATCCAAGGGAATCTGCCAATATGAGGACACCAAATCTAATTTCGAAAAATATTTTCCACGCTCTAACTTAGATAGCACTTCATCCACTCCAAGAGGCCTAAAATGGTCTGGTTGGGTTAATGAATTAATTTTTCTTGCATCAATTGTCATACGCAATGAGCCATCTGATTTATGAACCCAACATAGAGGATGTAAGTAAGGTGAGTTAGAAATTTCTATTATTCCATTTTCTAACATTTTATTTATCACCTCTGATGCTTGCTGTCTTATAGCTATGGGTAAAGGTCGGCTTTTATGTGTATAGGGAGCAGTATCATTCACTTTAAATGTGTGTGTGTATTTGTTACACAGTCCAGGTTTTGAACTAAAGGCTTTTCTATTCTTTAATATACACAATTTCAACTGTTCTTTTCTCGCTTGGTCTAAATTGTATGTGTTTTCTAACTTTACTTGTAATATTCTCTGGAATTCTATTTCTTCCTCCACTTGGCTTCCGCCGTTCTTATCTTGTATTGTATATAATTGGCAACAATGCTTTTCAAGGTCAGTTACATTATTTTGCAATCCATCAATAATTAAACTCTTCCCACAATTTTCATTTTCCTCGTATTCAATATTACCATTTTCTTGCAAAAGTATATCTTCCACAAAAAACCTTTCCTTATTTATATTATCCCTGTTCTCTTCTTTTCTTCCATCTTCTTCCAATAATTTTATTACTAATAAATCATTTTCTGTCTTAACCTTCATTTCATGCATTTCGAAATTCAATACACTTTGCCATTCATATAATAAATCATTACCCACAATTACATCTCTTGCCAAATGTGGAATTACCAACGCAATGAAATTGAAATTCCATTCACCTATTCGCCCCTTAATTAATACTTGATATTTAATCCTATCCTTTTTCTTCCCAATTGCAGTACTGCAGTAAACGTTACACACATTTAAATATTCCACTTTATAGTTAGCTAACAGATTTTTAAACAATTCCTCACTTATCACAGTAGAACTGGCTCCAGTATCAATTAAGGCTGTATATTCTTTATCCCATAGGTAAATAATTATCTGAGGTGGGTTAACTAATTCCTTATTTTTCTGCAAGAGAGTGAGCTTATTTCCGTTATCTTCAACTTTCAATTCGCCCTGTGTCATCCTCACCGAACCACTTTCCAGAGCACAAAATGATTTGGTTTTTAGTTTTCCATCTCCCTCTGATTATTACTTTCATTGTTGGTTAGGTTGGTGCTATCGTTTATACTCACATCATTCTCTGTGCTTTGTGTATTTTCGACTCTTTCATTTTGATTACTTCTTTCAAATCTCACACCCCTAAAATCTCTTTGATTTGCACTAAATAAACTAGTACCTCTACCCCTATTAAAATTACTTATTCGCTGATTATTTCCTCGATAAAATCTTACATGGTTTATTTGATCATTTCTTCCAATTCTCGTCGACTGATTGTTATGATAATTCCTTTGCACATTATTTTGAACTCCACTTCCTGTTCCGGGAATTACAGATTCATAAGTTCGTCTAGGATCATAACCTCTTCCTTCAAATCTTTGATTTCTCACGGGTGCCCCGCCCCAATTTAAACTCGTCCTATTATTCCTATTATTTGTAGGTTGTGATTCCTGTCGATTTCTTCCTCGCTCAATATGGACGTTATTATAGTTACCATCACAGGATGTAGTATCATTAATGAGGTTATGTGCTTCAAATTCGGATAATAATTCAATCATATCAGAGAAATCGATAGGCTTAGCCACAATTAAATGATTTCTGATATGTGGTGGATAATGACGTATTAGCATGTTGACAATTTCTGTCTCAGAAATTTCGGGATTGATCAACTTACTTTTGTTTGCTAATTTTAAGAAATATTCAGTCATAGAAATCCCTTTTTTAAACTCAAACCTACCCGTTGCTAACTCAACTTTTATTCTTCTTTGTCTCTCAGGTCCCCAAAATCTATTTATAAACAGATTTCTGAAAGTACTGTATGTTTCATGTGAAGCCAAAGTTAACCTTAACCACTCAAGAGCATTTTTCTTCAAACAGCGTTTTACTATTACCATCCGAAATTCATTGGGAATTCTCTTAATACGGAAATATTCTTCCAATTCCCTAAGAAATACTTTTGGATTATCACCTGATTCCTCATCAAAACTTGGTGGACTAATATCATTTAGTGAATAATGTACACATTCATTTTGACCTAGACTGTGGAGTTGTGTGTGAGGACATGTTCTGTGTGTTTCTGTGATAATTAATATCATTATCTGGACTCACAAAATCACTACATTCACTTACTACATCACTAGACTTCTGTTGATTGCTTAATTCACCTGGTAAGTCACAATCGTTTATATTTGTAATTCTAGACATTTCTTTCCCGTTATTTACTTTTCTAGCCTGTAATGCAATTACAACTTGTGTCAATTTTCCTAAGTTATCCTTTTCTTTTTCAAAATGTTCTTTTACCTCTTTAATTTGCAAAATTACTTCTTCTTTTGCTTTACTTATCTCATCAATTTGTAACTTTATTTCCTCTTGGTGTATCTTACTTTCATCATGTTGTAATTGTATTTCAGAACAAATTACATTGATTCTTTGTTCTACTTTATCTCCTAATTCTTCTCTTTGTTTTTGTGTTATTTCTGCCTGTTGTATCCTAAATGTTTCTAACTCTTTGTTTAATTCTATTCTTATTTCTTGTTTCACTATGTCCTGACCTAACCTAGTTTCCTGAATTATCTCTCTCAACTCATTGACTTCCTTTCTATTCTCATCCTTATTAATCTCTATGATCTGCATGAGCCTTTCCATACTATCCCTACACTCTTTTCTCCCTTCTCTAATCTCCTGTGAAATTTCAGATTTTAATTCCTGTTTTAGCTTCTGTAATAAATTAATTTCTAAGTTACTCACATTTTGTGCTAGTTCCTGTCTTACTCCTACATCTAAATCATTCATTTTCTTAGTTAAAACATTTACATTTTGTTCTATTTTAGAATCTAAATTACTCATTTCTGATTTTACATCTTTCATTCTAGAATCTAAATTACTCATTTCAAATTTAACATCTCCTATTTTAGAATCCAAATTACTCATTTCTGATTTAACATCTCCTATTTTAGAATCCAAATTACTCATTTCTGATTTAACATCTCCTATTTCTGATTTTAAATCATTTGCATTTTGTTCTATTTTAGAATCTAAATTACTTAACATTCTTGTTATTCTTTCCAACATTGACTCATTATCTATACTTAATCTTGCATCCTCCCTATTCATTCCTACACTATCAGTAACTTCTCCTTCCACTATTATTTCTTTTCTACTCGCCATCTTTTTAACTATTTTCTGATTTCTTAACAACATAAATCTACTACTACTACTATTTTTTTTTTCACTCACTTAAACCAGTTCTCGTTTTCTTCTTTCTTCTCTCTTCTTTCTTCTTTCCTTTTAAATTCTCACGGAACTGCACGATGCTTTAATCTCCTCTTCTTTATCCTATTCGAGCCCCACACGTTGCTGCGCCATTTGTAACGGGATTATCTTTCTCCATTATGGCGGTCGGTATAATACTTTCTTTCACTCCAGAATCATGATTTTCCATCTTAATCGTTGCATGTTAACTTTTACTTCTTGGTGATTGAATTAGATTAAACATATATTGTTTAATTGCATAATGCACTTGTTTATATTGCGAATATTGAATATAACACTTTTGTATTTAATTCATATTTTAGAATTATAATCACCGTAACATCTTTCCTCGTTCTCCAGCAAGACACAAGATTCTCACTTTTTTTAGATTATTGATTTTCTTGTCCCCATAGCAATTCCCACCTTATTTTGTGATTGGCCGATTCACTGACACGTCATCACACCACGTCACACCACGTCACACCACTACTACTTCGGCCAATCACACAACTACATACATTTTTATATATATTTACAATTCCCACGAACACAAAAATACTGTTACAAAGGACAAGCACGAGAAATAATATGCTATGTGAGAGATTACTTCGAAGAGGAGAAATTGAAAAGGGAGCTTAATATTCATTCTCTAAGGTGCTTGATAGGACTTCGCGTTCTATAGGTATCAGTAAGAACATTGTGGTTAAGATTGGGAAAGAAAAGTATTTTAAAGAGGAAAGTTAGGCATTGGGGTCTAAATTAGAAACTCTCAGAAAAAGGTATATAAGCAGCATTTCCCCACTTCAATAAGCATCAAAATGTCACAGGTATGCCTCTTTTTTTACGATGATCTTTACATTTACGTGTTCTTGCATGTTCTATTGTTTGTATGTAGATCCACGACTTTACTAATGCCTTTGTGTATAGAATTATAAATATGAATAATAATAATAATAATAATAATAATAATAATAATAATAATAATAATAATAATAATAATAATAATAATAATAATAATAATAATAATAATAATAATAATAATAATAATAATAATAATAATAATAATAATAATAATAATAATAATAATAATAATAATAATAATAATAATAATAATAATAATAATAATAATAATAATAATAGTAATAGTAATAATAGTAATAATAGTAATAATAGTAATAATAGTAATAATAGTAATAATAATAATAATAGTAATAATAATAATAGTAATAATAATAATAGTAATAATAATAATAGTAATAATAATAATAGTAATAATAATAGTAATAATAATAGTAATAATAAGAATAAGAATAGTAATAATAATAAATACCCGTTGCAGTCGCAACTGAATCTCCTTCGCACGTGTAATCCTATCGCGCTCTACCCGTGGCGGCAATAAGCGGCAACGTCGCCTCTCTCTGCATACGAAATGTCAATCACTTTCTAGATTGGCGACCAGTATAGTATAAGTTGTAACCTTAACGAAGCTCAAGTTCGCCCTATAGTTGTGTAATGCTTCTGTTGTTCGACGGAATATGTAGTATAATGACACATTATACTACATATTCGTTATTAGAGGTGAAGGGTGGCGCCCATCGGTCTGCAATAGCTTCAGAACACGCCAAGTGCCTCGTGTGTTTAATAATCCAATAGCTTACACAACGGAAACTTTTTAGCACAGCATGATGTAATATTTTCATCATTTCCGTTATAAAAATATAAAGACCTCAGTCCTATCTCCTTCAGTTAGACTCGCATTATTTTTGACAATTCTTAATTGTTTGTGTCTTCTTCTTTGGTGGGGCAGTCAAATTCTCCACCGAAGTACTTTTACCAGCATTGAAATGAAACCTACCATATCTTAATTTACCGTTGGTTTTTGTCACTAAAACTACTGAAGAGCTGTGCATAAAAAGCATTAAACTAACTCGTGTATATCCAGCTATCAGTCTGTCTATAATTCTATAGCCAAATTGTTTTATTTGTGAACAAAATGTCCCTACAGTAACTAAGAAGTACCCGTTCTAGTCTCCTCGACCGTCATTCACACTGGGTAGTTCGTGGTTTTCCCTGGCCGCTAGGTGAAAGGTAAGGTTGGTTTTCGTCTACCACAATTCCCTTCTCATTTCCGCTTCATTCAGTTTCCATCTCGCTTCTAGGTTGAGTCGTAATGAGTTGCCGAGCAAATGCACAATTGCTTTCTCAAAGGAGAGTGTGTTCCCTGTAGACACTAGAACTTCTTGTTTGAAAGGGTCATTCATAATCATTTCTAATAAACTCCAGTAATGGAACGGGTTTGCGAACTAGGAACCGTTAGGTAACTTCGCGCGTCTGTGTGGCCTATCCGCATGTGACCTGTAGTCTTCTGTGGTTCGTTCACTTCTTTTCTCCGTGGAGGTTGTATTTGCAACACATCTCGCGCAGATCGCAGTGAACAAGTTGACCTCCTTAGTTGTATACCCGTACCTAATTATGTCCAGAGTATTATAATAGCAACGCTTCTACGTTTGTTTTGATATGTCAACCACCCACGTTGATTCCTATTCCTTAATCGTGTTTCTGATAGTCATAATTATGGTTATACCCAACTACTTGTTTATATTCAGTTTATTTTCTGACTATTAAGTCCAACTTTCTATTACAGAACTGCTTTTATTCTGCAACATCTTCAGTGTAAAGCTCTAGGGATTAACACAATTCTACCAGCGTCCATACCGCTTTTAGAAATAATACTTCACTCTATTTTTTGGTTAGTGCGTTGCATCGTCTGTTATCTTCGATTAGAAGTGAACTTCGGCCCCTTGAGGACTCGCTGTATGACATGCAGACATGGTAGAGAAGTTGCCTATATACAACGGCAGAGGAAAGTAAAACGTGACGCTCGTTATTTCCTATTTTATCACATTCTGCTGCAAAACATTGTCTTAGTTTCAATTTGGTGAGTAAATGATATGTTGGTAATGTAATGTTGGTGTGTATGTAATCAAATTAAATCGAGTGACAAGTTTTGCAGTATATTAATACAATAATTAATAGTGTGGTCTGATGAGTTTATTAACTCTAATTTGTAAATTTGTTCAATTGTTTGAGCGCAACACAAACGACAAACTACTTTCATGCAATTCTTTCGTCCGATAACTCTCTCGGTTTATAATTGCGACTCTACTCGAATTTTTTATTTTATCAGTATTATCTTAGAAGTAAACATTTCTGCTGATACTGTTCCTGTAGAAATATTAGTAAATTTTGGTGGCACAGTATAGTTCAGTAACGTTCTAAGAAGTATTATTCCCAATATAACCATTCTACATACGTGCAATAGCTTAAACTTAACCTACGATAAGTACTAACCTGTAATAATATTTTGTCTAGAACAATTTAACGTATAAAGTAGTCATAGACGTTAAAGAATCACATATTCAAGAAATGAGTAAATAACATACTTTTGGCAACATCTATTAAGTTTGAGGAAATGAGAAACTATAGTCTACTACTGTCAAGTAAATAGACGTGTTTAATACTCCATTGGTTTAAATTTAAATTGTTCATTAGATTAAAATAAATACCGATGTTTAGAAACTGGAAGAACTCTACTACAATCCGTCACAACCTAGAACGATCCTGTTGTAAACATGGGAGGCAATAAAGAGAGACGGAAATTTAAACCCGCAGGAAACCTCTATGAACACCCATGAAGATTTCCTCCACCAATCAGCAGCCTAAGATCGTTCTGTTAAAAAGATTCTCTCTTTCACGCTTCCCATCTGTTTACAACAGGATTACTCTAGTTTGGGACATATTACAATAACGGAATATTGTGTTCTACTGCTAAATATTAACATTAAATTGCATGTAGAGGGATCTATAACCAACACCATCTCCCATCTTAAGTTAAACATTTATGTATAATGCGTATCACCAGTCACAAAGCCCCCACTTATATTGCAGCAATTGGTATATCCGTTTTGCGCCACTCTCGATAAATGTTTTCCTGTATTAAACAGCGAGTCGCTGAAAAGTACATTACAATTATATTCGGAATGCGTATGTAGTTTCCTTTTATGCTGGCAGTCCCTTTGATTTTCATTTCCATTTTTCATGGTGCTAGATGGTGCGATGTAGATAAACTCGGAGACGGAGAACATTCACCATGCCTGTATCGAGCAGTGTGCTTTCTACTGTGAAATTGCAAAAACAATCAACTGTTTGTTACACTTTGAATTTTCTTTTGGATGAGCTACATAGGCAGGTTTGGACATTCTCAAATGCATAAAATTAATCATCACCGTCAAAAAAACTTGAGAAATCAATAATTCTTTTCAAAAAAGACCAGTGCTACCAATTGTCGTAATATAAATTGCATATGTTCATAAACTTCTCCATTCTTAGTTTTCTAACAATATAAAATTAACTGAACTTCTAAGGTTTAGTTTAAAATGTTATTATTCAAATTTCTTACAAATACGTATATTGTTTTTATTTAAAACCTTAACAACACTTGGGAGTACTTCAGGAGGGAGGCAGCGTGATCTTTTGGAAACAAAAGCAATACGTGACAGCTACGAAAGCTACAGAATGACTCCATATAAGTAGCCAAGCTTCAACAGACAAAGTATCAACATTGGCTTATAGCTTAGTGGAACTGCAAACTGGTTTCAGTTGGAGAATATAGTATACCTGTAATTTTAGTTTATTTATTCAAAGGTCTCAATTTTCAATTAACTTGCGTGCGAAACTAATGAATTAAACTAAGAATATCTGATTTTGAAGAAAATGTATAGGTAAAATTATTTTCATGACCAAGCAGTTCGCTAGTGTTCACTAGAGAAAATTATTTATCATAACAAATAAGTAATTGTGACGTTTAAGAATGTTCTCCGACATTTTTTTTCTACTGGGCGAAGCTCCTAGTGAATTCACGTAAACAATTTTTCAGTAATTGAAAACTTCCACATTTTATTTAGCTAAATCCATTTGGGATAATATTGACCCCTATGACTTAGTAATGAATTTGATTGTAATTCGAAGCATTTTTACTGTATACATACCTATAAAATGATTGGAATAAATTATCGAAATATCGTCATGAAACAGGACGAATTTCGCTTACAAGGTTCACGTTTATAGTTCATCCTCTGGCTTTTTAACACCAAAACGGTTTCCATATTTATTTCTAACAATTTTGTAATAAAATGATACTGTCTATAAACGTATTCTTAATGAGTATACACATCCCGTCTCTGTTTTTAGTTTGAGGAAAGTAAAACTGTTAATTTCTGTGAGACTTTGGCCCGGCTTCATTTGAACAAGACATTTCTTGGTGTAAAACCTTTGTACATAAGTTGCAAATATTTTGTTAAAATGGGAATACACTATCCCGAAATCTTAGAGACAATTAATACCTGTTTAAATTATTGTAGAAATAGAGCAATTTACTAAGATTGTATCCGTATCTAGAACAAAAACCAAAAATATGCCAAAGTTATAGCCGAAGTATAACCTCAGATCACAGTAAAGAAATAAGGTAAAAAGTGGAATGGCGTATGAAGACCATGGAACAGACTGACGTTTATAATTGTCGCTAGCTGTGAAAGAGTCGTCATATGAATCAATAATGGAAGACTTCACTACCGCTGACAAGGCTAAGCCTATAGGACATACTGTCCCAGAGAACATGAGTAAATATTGTAAGAAGAACATGGTGCGTTCTGTTCTGTATTTTGTCCCACCCTGCACGCACCTTTCTATTTTGGAGCGAGCTGAAATAATACAAAGTTCTATACAAAGTCCTGCGCCCATAAGCACAGCAGCGTCCCTAATGTTTTCGGCTCGATTATCTCCACGGATCATCTCTTCGGTGTCTTCCTTTCCTTTAGCGTCATTTCTCGTGAAACCATTAGAACTTTCAATATCCTTTTGTTTCTGAGGAAGGTGAGATAGGGAAAGAAAATGAAAGAAATCGACATAAAGTGTTTTAATAATATTCCGTAATTTTTGGATGTTGAACGCAGAATTGCTTCGGAAGTTTCATAATTCTTTGGGTGAAAGGAACTCGTGAAATTGTGGTTTCATTGGTGCTTCAGCGGTTGCTTTAAAAGCTTCATTTAGTAGATGAAGAGCTTTTAAACTGTCGGTGTATTCTGCTTTGCGTTTGCATCTACACGTTGTTGTTAGTACAAAAAGTCTTGTAATAAAATTATTTGGCAAAATCTAATAAGAGTACGGTGGTGGTAAAAGCATAGATGGTATCGGCGGTTTAACAATATTCTTCTGCATGTGTCAGCGCTACAATTTTCTATTAACTCCTAAAAGGTACGTCTTGCTGAGTCGCTCATCTTGCAAAAGTTTTATATTCATTTATTTACGTTGCCTCAAACTTTAATCATTGATTTAAAAAGCTGCCTTATTTGTGGTACGTTTGTGGAATTACTATGGGATAACATTTAAGACTACAATGGAAATGCTTGGAAATTAATTGTTCTTTCATACTGGCCGTGTGTAGGCTAAATTGTGGAAACGTAGAGTCAGAATGAAAAATTCAATGCCATAGCCGGGATTTGAACCACGGATCTTCTGGTTTCCGTCCAGCCGCTCTACCATTGAGGTACTATGGCAAACGTACCGATATGACATTAAATTCTCCAACTGACTCGTATTTTCCCGGTAAACCACTTAGGAGTTCTCATAAACACATGAGACAACTACCTTAATGGCGACTTACTACATGTAAGTACTTTAAGGCCCGGGCTTTATAGTTAACCACTATTAGGTCAATTATTGGAAATTAATTGTTCTTTCACACTGGCTATAGAGCCCGGGCCTTAAAGTACTTACATGTAGTAAGTTGCCATTAAGGTAGTTGTCTCATGTGTTTATGAGAACTCCTAAGTGGTTTACCGGGAAATATGAGTCAGTTGGACAATTTAATTTCATATCGGTACGTTGGCCATAGAAGCTCAATGGTAGAGCAGCTGGACGGAAACCAGAAGATCCGTGGTTCAAATCCCGGCTATGGCATTGAATTTTTCATTCTGACTCTACGTTTCCACAATGGAAATGCTTTCTGTCGATCTGTAGTTTAAGTATAAAAGATATTATGTACGTATAACTCCCTATTCTGAAGCCAAACTAGTATTATGATGTCTGTCTTTTCGTGTACGTATATATCCATCACACTTAAGAATGACTGAACAAATCTATGTATAAAATACACTATCTACCACTTATAGATATGCATTTTGCTAAGCGAAGTTTGTAACGTGTACAAAGTTAAGATCAATATATTTCGATTTTAAATTTTATAAATATATAACGCTTAGGTATATAAGTCTAATATTTCTAACAAAACTTTAACAACATAAGTAATCCTGAAGGTGTATTGTTGCTATTTTTTGTTCACGTTGGCTAAATATTTACATATTCATTTACATATTAATTTTCTATGGGCGTTTAACGAGGGAAACAGTTATTAACAAATAAACGATAAGAAGTTAAAGCACATTTGTATACTTCTAAATCTTTTTCGCTGTTTTAACTGTTATTAGTGGTGCTCGATTCCAAATTTTCAACAAAAATAAAAAAAAACCCTTTGCATAAAAAAAATTTTCGCAAACCGTGTAATCAGTAAAGGCCGGAGGTGTGTGCGTTTTTTTCATGGGTATACTGCAGTATTTTTGGTTGCCAATATAAGCAACTGCAGCTAGGTATAGTCTGATCATTACTGCCTCACTGCCAGAGGAAACAACACAGTTGCGTTATACTGCACCTTGACCTTGTGTCTGCATACACTTGCAAGATAATGCTTCGCTAGCTCACAGAGTACTATGTTACTTTGTTTCCGATGTTTGCAGATTTGATGGCCGTGCTGTACATCTGGCGTCATTCATACTGTATCCAGCTAACTTGTATAGCATGCGGGCGCACATCTCTCTGGTCTTTGGTAATCATTGTGCTATTGAGGTTTTATCTTTCCGGCCATTTCAATACCGGAACATATGCGTGCATTAAATATGCGTGCATATATCACATGCAATATTTATATGTAATTGTTTAAGCTTTTACAACTTTTTTAAAATGTACGTTATTCAGAATTTTAGTATACTTTCTATGAGCAGGTGTGAATAGCGTATCTTCATATCAAGTATATTTTTGGGTTTAGGAATTTAATAATTTGATAACTTACTTTTATAAAATTAAAATTATTGCAGGAAATATAATATTTGATTGAAGAGCTAGTATACGGCATTTACAAACTGTAACTGCTCATCACTTGAACTGTACATGACTATAACTTTACCTTTATAATGTTAGGTATACAGTCACCACGAAAGTTTTCTATTTTAATAATGTTGAACGGGTATCAGAAATTGATAATTTCAGTAGTGAATGCCCTAACACCAAAATAAGTTTCATTTAAATTTTTCAAAATATCACATGAACATATTACACCGACGGAGAATGGACACAAGAAGGGTAGGAGTGGATGGAATGTGAAGTCCTAGATAGTGAGATAAAGGTTGAAAGAGACAGAAAATGATAGGACATTGGCAGGCTTCGGGAGAACAGAAGGAGCAAGAATGAGCATAATCTTAGTTAAACGGAAGTGAAAGCATTGACTGCACCATCACAAACTTTAGACAACATAGTACTTAAACAATTTAAGTACATGTGTAAAACTTATCAAAATTGCATACATGCTCAAACTTTTAGTTCTGCGTCTTTGCTGAGTTCCGTTACTTTTTATATCCGATAAAATGATAATACTCCTAACTGTGTGATTAAAGATGTGGTGCTCATCTATATTAGGACGAATGTATATGCACTTCCATTTCCAGTAAAATATTAATAAAATTTTCAGAAAAACTCTAAACTTGAATGCTTGTTCCCACAAATATAAACAGTTGATGCTCTTTTGACCAAAGACATATAATAAATTATGACTAGCTTGATTTCTAACTACCGTTTTCGTTAATTATGGCGAACATCAGGGACCTGAGGTAGTTCAAGCAGTGGGAAAATATGTTGAATGGTCTTGGCTGGCATAACTTGTATAGATTTCATAACTGATATGTTGTGCAAAAAAATATAAAGAAATAAAATATTCAGTTTTACTGAGCTTTAAGTCCACTGGATTACTGCGAAGCTTGACACTCGGCGTCTTTCAAATCTTAAATCTAGCTGTATATTCAGTTAACTGTTTTAACTTTGAAGCTTTAACATACATTTTGCAGGGATCAAGTCTCTGTTAAACTTTTCAATATCATCAATTAAATACTGATTCGTGCGTATGCTATAATTAATTCATGCATTTCACCACAGGAATGAAAACGTAACGTGACAGCATATTACGTATTTCTGTTATTGACGTGTCTCTAATTTGTCCTAACTACCACTTTATAATACTGCGGTTTCTCTTGATTGTATTATTACCCTTAATTGCTCTGATATTCCGTTGCGCGTAGTATAGTTAAAATGGGTAAAATTCATTCAAAAATTGGATGTGTTGCATGCGAATGACTTTCTTTATTCTCCACTGTTTATATTGGGTATACAGACCTTTCTTACTTATGTTTCTTTCTGTATACTTTATTTGTAAAAGTGGCCCAGAAATAAGTTTTTAAGTGTCCTTAACATAGAGCTCCATGAGAGTATAGGTATTTACTGGCTTTTAAAAGAACTGCGTGATGAAATCCCGACACACTGGCGGCGATGATAATATAACCCCAGCAATTGATTAGCTAACAACAAAAATGCGAGAGATCTTACATCATTTTAATTAAAGTAACCCTTTGCATAAATAGTTCAAATAACACATTTCGTTATAGATTCAGAGGAACTACCGATAGCCAAATGTTAAGAACCTAGACATAATGCATTGGCGCTAAGTCTGCATGCAGTCCTTAAAAGCAACTAAATACCGAAAGGACTTCGGAACAGTGACAAAGTTTTGAACAATTTTAACTACAGTTATATATCTATAGCTATTAATAATGTATATCCCGAAAAAAAGGCTTACTTTACTAAAGCGTTACTTAAAATTTTGTTTAAGTCTGTGTTCATTTTGTGTACATTTTCAGAGGTTGCTTGCTTAACAGCCCTACAAGATTATAAAAATTACTTCTAAATCAGAACTTCAAAAGCATGTTCCAAAAAAATTTAAGATATGAGTTTAATTTGCTTTAAATTTCTATAATGTATGGTATTTTTAAACATTCTAACAATTTCGTAAAATTGTGTATGTAAATGTAATTTGTGGGATGCACTTTCTTAAAGAAATTGGTTTCGCAACCTTTGAAGATACTGAGCTTGATAAAATTTTATATTTAACAGACTATTTGTTGCTGTTGAGAATTGTGTTGTTTAGATATACACGCGCGTACGCGCATGTCCTTTTCTAAAATGTTATTTTTCTTTTGAAGTCTAAAAGTGTGTTTCCGGTAAAATTTCGGTATACAGTATTTGGATGGAATGCAATCCCCCTATACGTAATCATAAGAGAAACCGTTCAGTATAAAGCAACTAAGTTTCTGAGACCTTCAGTCGAGAACACCCCTTTTATTGGTTATCGGATCTCAATTTTATATATGAATGAGATAGTTCTAGGCCTACCTCAGTGGCCAACTTTAAAAAGTACTAGACTAAAAAAGAATGTAATTAGAGATGGTTGGTTCAGCTCATACAGAACACCTGAAAGAAACTTCGAAAGAAAGCAAGGAATTGTATGTTGCCATAACAAAATGTTAGTTGTTTAAAGAGTTGTGCAAGTTTTCCTTCATATGCCACACTAAGTTGAATACTATACTAGTGTTAACTGGTGCTAAGTTAATTTTTTCCTGGTAAAATGAAATTAATATTAAGTGAAACCCACTTAAGATAGCCTCCTGCTTTTAATACCTCTTCTTTCGTGCTCTCATATTCAACATACTCAATATTCTCATTGATAGAAATATTGGTAGTAAAGCTTCTTGAATTTGGAATACACTTCCCACAGACTAAAGGCATTATGGATGCTTAGATAATTTAGAACTTAAATAAAAGTTTTCGGTACAGTAATTAACTAATCTTATGTTCCTACTTCTGTCAATATCTTTATAGGTAGAAGTATAATTTCATTTCACCCAAAAGATTAGAAATAGTTTTCGCCGGAAAGCACATCTGAGGTCATCTGAACACAAATTTATTTTATTAGAAACCTGTTCGCGTATATTTGTTATTTTATAATGAAATGTGGGCTGAACTGCACAGGATTACCTTGTCTTCAATGCCCCGTTTCAGTGGCCAACGCTACCTCGTATTTCCTGCCAATTGCGGACAGGAATTGTTATCCGCGAGAATGTGATTCCAATAGACGGAGTTTTTGATCACTTCCATCACGATGCCCGCACTCACCTGAACGAATGCCTTTTCTAATCCTTGGATTTTAAGGGGGGGGGGAGGTCCTGTATTGTGGCCAGCGCGATCTCCGAATCTGTCCTCTAGACCTTTAGTAATGAGACCGTATGTAGACTTCTGTGTATGAAAACCCTATAGCAGCTGTAGAAAACCTGCTTACTGAGGTCCTAGCTGCCGCTGCCATTGTACAACATACACCAGGGATTTTAAAGAGAGTGCGGTAAAATGCCATGCTCGTTGTAATACATGTACCGAGACAGTTGGTCGCCACTTCAAACTCTTTCTGTGGGCTCTAAGTTGATTATGAATGTCAAAATTAAAACGGTTTGCTAAATTGATCTTAAATATCGCGAGGTTTCCATTCGCGACCACTGGTTCTTTGTGTCAAAATGCTCAGCCTAGCAATTTCTATCATCTGCATTAATTTTTCCCAAAGTTTAGGGACACCTGTAATTATTAAAATTTGAGACATATTATTAACAGGGATGGATATTAATGGTCCAGAAATATTCTAGATGTTGCCTATAAAACAACAGTAACATTTAAAAAAATAAAAATGGTTAGAAATGGTAGATTTATTTACATTATTTTATGCATGGACGTAATTGTAATATAACTGCACGAAGTAGGTACACTAATTAGAAAATTAATTAAAACAGAGTTATATGTTTTTTTCAGGAATCTGGAAAGAAAATCAAGGAAAATATTTCTCAAGAAGGTCTTGCCGAATTGTGGCATAAGTCATTTCAGTTCTCAGATCACACAAATTAATTGCAAATTAAGAAGACTTCCCACACGCAATACAAGGACAATAGCAATTGCAACCTGTCTCTACAAAAGGGGGGGGGGAGGAATAACCTGCCTCATTGCCAGTTAGGGATATTGGTCCATAACCCTAATAATATCTACTTCCCTGGCAATTGCCATGCACAGGCAGTCCTTTCCAGACTAATCATTAAATAGGATTTTTTCCACAATGGAGTAAAGGATATGCAATATTACTCTTACTTTTCAGCTAAATAGCAAAATGTCTCTGATGTTCGAAAAGTTACATTTATGCAACGCACAATAATGTAAAGCTACTTATGAATGTTAAAGTAAGTGGTTAAATAAATATACAAAGTCCAAATATGGTAAAATAAATGACGAAGAATAAAAAAACCATAATATATAAAATGAAAAAGTCCAAAAATTACTCCATAAATATACATGTTCATAACCTGAAACCCACGATAATTCCTGTAAACGTTAGCAATGCCTGTGATGCAACAAATAAATCGTAACGTCCTGAAAATCTGAGCCACAGTTACTAATAAATAAACAAACAAACACCACCTACTTCTTCCCCGTCCTCTCTCTCTTTCTCTCTCTCAGCTTTTCTCACCAGAGAGAAATAAATAACTACGACAAAAGCGAAGTACAGCGAACAATCCAGTGTCTGTGCAAATCTTCGTACCAGTGAGCTACAAATCGAGTTAAACCACAGGCTAGCATCTTGATTAGTGTGCAGCACGGCGCATATTCCTAGAGCTGTGAGCTTTTATTGCCCAAAGACGTCGTGTGTAATTTAGTGTCGCATGAAAGTTTACAGCACGAGAGTATTGGGTAATAAAATCAGGTTTCATTCTCGACTCTGCGCCCCCTCCTGCCGCCGTCATCTGCGTAGTGACGCAAATAGACTGTTGCGCGTAACTGCGTGTTTTGCTGTTTGAATTAGCGGTCACTTGGAATATTTGGTCATTAACTTCTTTTTAAATTTTGTTATTGACGTCGGCGGTATTGCCATAACGTTAATTACAAGTAGAAGTAACACCAAACTGGGTGATAAAAATCGATACTGAACAGATGAGATCAGACTTCATCAGCTTCCAACGTTCCTGTCTCAGGAATCTTTAACTTTATATCACTCACTCCTAAAATTATAAGCTATGACTGTGCACAGTAGTTTAGATTATATTTTATAATTCTTTATTAACGAATTTTATAATTCGAGATTCATCTATTACATAAATAAGCAGAATTTTTGTAATACGTTAGTAATCACTTCTAAGTCAGTAGAACAACACAACTAACAAGAAAGTGTCACTTCCACTGAAAGTGATTTATTGTAATCACTTTATCACATTGAATCTATCAAACAAAATCCCTAATCACTTTATCACATTGAATCTATCAAACAAAATCCGTTCGGTATGCTCTCTTGTCTCCTAAATAAGCGAAAGGTCATCATTTCTAGTAATGGTTCGAAATCTTGGAAATGATTGCTGCAGAAATCATTACTTCAGCTATTGTTAAAACAGTAATTTCACTCGAGGGCTCTTGTCAACCGATGACGCTATAGTTAGTTTGCAAGGGTTTGGTTGGTTCCTTTATAAAAAAGCTGTTCACTTATTATTGGCGGTAAATAATTGTGATCCCTTACAAGTCGCATTTCCGAAATAGTAAATATTTTCAAACGGTCTCGTTTCGAATGATCCCTCTTTGGAACATAAGGTTCTGAGAGAACGTTATCAGAATTAACTTATATTCATTCATACATTAAACGAGAACCTTATTTCCAAAAATTTATCTTTTCTAAATGTTATACAAGTCAGCTGTTTCTGTTTTCCAAGTAGTCTTTTGTGGAAATGACATTTTCATTGCATTACATACTTGAACCCCAGAGATTGTCTAAAGTACCAGTCAGTTGGGTTGGCCGGCACTGGCCCGCGTCAGTGGCTGTTATGCCATGAAGGGAAATATAAAGTTTCTTTGACAGTTGGGGAAGGCAACAAGAGAAGTAGCAAAGCAGAGCAAAAGAAAAAAGTGTGTAACAAATCCTCCTCGAGAGGATGAGAGCTTGGCGTTTCTTTAATGCTAAAAGAAATACAAGCAGAACATGTTCTCTTTATTTAAAAAGAAATGCATAGCTTAGTGCTCTACATTCTGAATGTGTGTATATTTACCCTAATATATCTCGTTTTGATAGCAAAAATGCTCTTCGACACTGTTTGAGCGTTTAAGTTATTCAATTTGGACCATAAAACTTCGCGAGTCCTCTGGTTTAAGGCATGCCCATTAAACATTAAAGCAGAAGGTATCGACCCATTCTTTGCGTTGAGTTGACACTTCATTTTGACCTGGAAAAGAAAAGTATATAAGCATACAAAACTAAAATCACTATTATAAAACACGTAGTTCTCTATTGAGTAACATAAAACATTGCCAAGACATTCATTTCTCATGCAAAAGTTTCACTTAAAATAAGGGGGAAAAGCGGAACTAATGAGCCACCACATTACCCATCCCAGCCCGCCTCGGTAGTGTGGTGGTAGCGTGTCTGCCTCACGTTCAAGAGGTCCCGAGTTCGAATCTCGGTCAGGGTGAGTTACCTGGATACGGTTTTTCCGGGGTTTTCCATTATCCTTAAAGACAAATGTCGGGTAACTCTAAGCTCCATGGACCCTGGGATCATTTGAGCATCATTTCACCCCTTCCATTCATCTTCCGATATGACAACGTTGGATGACGTAAATTACAAAAAAAAAAAGGTTACCCATCCCACGTGACAATGAAGTGTGCACCTTTGTGTTTCTGAATATACGCAACTCGAAGGTACTTTATTCACATGTATTTATTTAATCTTAATGCTGAAATAAAAGTGCTTTGATAGCCTGTGTAAGGGTAATAAGTTGTGTTTTGGGGGGAAGTGGTGCATTAATGAGAGCTTTCATTGCTTCGTTTTTACCTCAAAATTAGTAGTATTAAATTCATTGTATTACTGAAAGTCAAATTTCATTGTAGATCATTTTTATAGAACCTATTGGGAAAAACTAAAATCATTGTCATATAGACGGATTCGTTTTGTTCATTTCTTCCGTAACTCCTGCAAGGCAGCAGATTTCAAACCAACGATGTCTATTTGGATTTTTGCTTTTAGGGAACACTAGTTTCATCACATGTGCATATCATTGTTCTTTACTTGGCATATATTGCTTAAAATTCAACTCCATGAATACAAGTGCAGATAACAAGGGAATCTGTAATACCTTTCATTATTCAAGCTTCTTTTTTCACATTAAGCCTGTACTATTTACCTAATATTTAAAAAGATTAAAGCATCTTGTAAGGAAGACTCTTCAGCATACGCTTTTTAAGCTCTAAATTTTGATGTTATGAAGAGTAGTGGAGTAAAACTCTTTAAGCACGCCGTTTAAGTCGTATTAGTGATTTAAAGGTAAAAACAATACCAGAGAGTTTTAAGCTTCTTGAGTATTTCGTTAAAAACAAATACGCTTATTAAAACAGTTTCATAAGGTCAGGAAACAGTGATCCACAGTATGAAATGTTTAATGATTTGAAAGTAAAACAGTACACGTATAACTATGGAGACTATTTAATATGAACCCCAATTTTTTCCTCACCTTTATATATTTCTGAAAACTTTTAATTGTATTTTTTCTTCCTGCATTATGATGTATTTTGTGAAAAATAAGTATAAAAACAGAATTTCTTTTAACTGTAACGTGCTTCTTTCTATTGGATTGGCCGGTTGTCAATTGTGATGGAACAGACGGGACTACCAGAGCTCTTAGTTCCTTGTGTACCTCAGGAGATGTTGCAAATGTCCTTTTCCTGCATCTACAAAATCCTCGCATACTTTTAGAAAATTATTTTATAGACATTAGTTCAACTTCAAAATAAATGCTGTCTTTCCTGCTAATTTTTTACAGTGTGGGCCTAGGTGGATTGGACTATACCCTTTATTTTTAAACGTATCCATAAATAAGAATATCGTAAAGTTGGTTTCGGTTACTGTACTATGCACAAACTTAGCCAATTGCCTTATCACTTCATCAAGCAACAAAGCTGCTATTCAGTGGTTCCCTATTTATAAATACCCCTGTACGTATGCTAGGCAAGCAAATATTGCACTTCAAGCTGAAAATCAGCTTAATAAACACAAATCAAAAGAATTAAAAATATTTTTACTTCTCATTCCTCTTTCATTGATGCTGGATGACCATCGTATGTTACAGCAGCTAACAAACGATAGCACTTCTGATGAAGATGATACTTAAGATACTTTGTGATAGGTGTTGCTCAAGCTACACTCGTTGTCAGGTATGTGAAATAGCGTATGCTACTCGTATATTTGTGCTAAATGCAACTGATATATTTGATAGCATCTTAACTTTGTATTTCTAAGAGAAAATATTATGGTTTAGTGAAAAGTGTATTTTATGTTTACTAAGTTTTTACCAGAAGATATTGCCAACATATGTTGAGCTTAGAGAGCAATGTTTAGAAAACTATATCATGTTTCAGAAGGTAACCTGTTACTTATACTTTAACCAGTTAGATATTATTTTTAGTAATTTATTTTTGTCTTAGGTACTGGATGTAATATTTATGAAAAAGTTCAGAAAAATCAATTGTCTGACGTTTTTATAGAAAAATGTTTAACATTGCAAAATAAAGAGCCAAGTGCTTTTACTTCTCTAGTCATTAAATTCAACATACGTTTAAATGGGCTTGCGTTGTCGCGTGAAAACAACTTGCATAATTTACTAAATGGTATCTTATTCCCATTTGCGTATAGCATCACGGAAATTGTTTTCCTGGTATAAATTTTCTTATTTTTTTATCCATTTCGTTTAGATTATTTGAATGTTTATAGAGGGATTTAGAAATTCGTTTGTTAAAATCATGGTTTTATATTTATAAGCTTAATACTTAAACAAGCAATTGAATTTTAAACATTTAGAGGTTTTACACTTTTTTCCAAGAAAAGCTTATTACAGAATTTCAGCTTCGAATGTAAGAAGATCTATTCAAAAAATAATACGAGGGCTGTTCAATAAAGAATGATCACAATTTTGTTTTGATAACATACCTTTACTCATTCTCATAATTTTGATGGTCCTTCTCAAAATAGTCTTCCCTGAATGTAATGCACTTGTCCTAGAGTTTCTGCTGGTCTTCAAAGACATGCTGGAGAGAATTTTTCGAGAGATCCTTCAAAATCGCCTCCGCAGCCTTCACTGCTTCTGATGATGGATAATGCCTCCCACGAAGGCGTCTCTTCAAGTTAGGGAATAGAATAAAAGTCACATGGGGCTAAATCCGGACTATAGGGAGGGTGAGAGATGCACTTCACGCTGATTTTTGAAAGATACTCAGTAACAACATTGGCAATATGCGGCCGCGCACTATCGTGGTGTAGCATCCAGCCTGATTCACGGAAATGTGGTTTTTTGCGCCTGATATGGACTTGCAATGTTTTAGGACATCCCTGTAGTATTGTGCAGTTCTGATGTGTGTGCAGGTACAACATGCTGATAAACCATTCCACAAATATCAAAGAATGAGATGACCATAACTTTCCAACAGAAGCAACCACTTTTACTTTCTTGGGGAGTTGGTGATGAAGGAGATTTCCACTCTGAGCTTTGCTGCTTGCTCTCAGGATCAAAATGATGTAGCCAAGTTTCATCAGTAGTGATAGTGTTTGAAAGAAACTCCGGATCTTCCTCTAACATCAACTTTTAACTGCATGCAAACCTGCATGTGAATGTCCTTTTCTTCGGAAATCAATAGTCTTGGAACCCATCGCGCACATCTCATGTGTAATGTTTCTATCACCAACCTGTGCGTGGCACCCAATGAAGTGTTCAGTATTTCAGGAAGTGATCTTAAAGTAATTCGTCGATCCCCTCTCACAATGGCAGCAGCAGTGTTGATGTTTTCTTCCGTAAGAGCACTAACTGGAGCACCGGGTCCACTTTCCTTTGAAATTGATTGTCTCCCCTCTTTAAACATTTTAAACCACCTTCGAGCTGTGCTGCAGGGAAGAGCAGACTCTCCGTAGACCTCCTGTAACATTGTAGAGGCCTGAACTGAAGATTTGTTGAGACCAAAGCAGAATTTCAAAGCCGCGTATTGTTCCTCGCGTGTTACCTCCATTGCAGTGGTAGGCGATACTGAATACATCTGAACTTGCCTGGTTCTCACAGGCGGGAACCAGGAGTACCAACAATGAAACTACTACGGCATGTTTATTTCACATTAAGCTAACAGAATATAATAAGTTTAAATTTTAGTGCGAAAAAATATGACCGTAAAAAATGTTGATCATTCTTTATTGAACAACCCTTGTATTTAAATGTTTAGACGTTTCAATTTTTAAGATGAGAAGCATTTCACACATTATCTTTTAATTTCTCTCTTGAAAGCGCGGAATTTCACCATGAAAGTTAATTTCTGATAATCATTACAAAACTAATGTCAAACATTTCAAATAAAATGTTCATTTCAAAATAAATGTAATAAAACTTAATTTTGGGACTGACTTTCAATTTTATACTTGCGTATTAGCTGTCCGATCTAGAGCTTGTATTAAGATTAAGTGGTCGAGAATTACAAATTCACCTGAAATAAACCAAGAACGTTGGCCCAGGCAATAACACTTAGAACTCATATTCGGAAGGTCCCTCAGTCACCAACCTATCTGACCAAAGTTTTCCGCGGTTTTTCTTGGTCATTGGGTGAATCCTGGGTTGGATACTTTACTTTCCGCGGCTTCCCTTCTCCCCGTTTCACTTTAATCCAATGTTTTCGGAAGTGTCGGCGATGAGCGAATGTTACGCTCTCATGTAGGGACTTTGCACACCGTATTGCTCTTCTTAGTGTAGGGGTCGCGTTGTAGTCGCCTTTCTGTCACAATGCACTATTATAGCATTGATTAATTACTGAAATCGTTATCGTTTCTATAGTATGATCAAAGGTGTAGTTTTTCACTCGCGTTAATACAAGGTATTCCTAGCAAGGTAGTTCATGTAGCACACATTGCATTGGTTTAAAACATGTCACCTGTTATGAATGCATATAAGATAATGGAAGCCGTGGATTGCTGCCCTTGTGTATAGTCAACTTCACCATTAGACCGGCATCGCAACTAATGTGTTCACTGCAGTAAACCAAAACTAGTCGTGAATGCTAATATATGTGAACTCTGGCCAAAGTCCGCGCAGCGCTGTTGCCAAGCGCTGTAGGTATACCTAAGTTAATGATAAGCAACTGCATACCTTGTCGTCCCTGTAAATTTCTTTGAAATCTTACTTCTGAAGCTGTTCTGCATGCCTAACTCGCGAAATTCTGCGACTTCACCTTTAACTTTGGCCTAAATTAATTCAGTGGTATTATATTGATTAGAGGGGTAGTAATCGAATAAATTCATGGCCCATTTCGTTAGCTATTCTAACTTGTGTTCTAAATGGCATAACCAGTTACTCAGGAATAGTGAGTGTGGGATTGTGCTGAACACTGGTTTATCTAAGAAGTGTTACATCGTGCTTTCTTGTAGTACTTCCGTTCAGAAATTTGTTTTCTGTAATAGAAAAATAATTGGAATTATCCATAATGATTACACAGCCCGCCTCTAGATAACGCACCAGTCTTTTAATGTGTCTGCGTTCAATTCAGAATGACAATCTAAATTGTAATCCTTGCTGGTAAAAAATATCCATTTACAATTTGGCATGAAGCCAGCGCTTTCCGACCACAATGACAGCTCCTTTTCCTGAGCATCTTTGATACCTCTATTATCCTTAGTGTTGCTAAATATGATTTGAGTGATTCTGGTTCACCCAAGTTTTATCTAGATATATTCGAGGACGAGTGTCTCCTGAAACCTTTAGCTTACGCAGTTTTCTCACAAAATTAATTCGGGTAGCAACAATATCTGCCCTTTCTATAAGAAACTTCCTACCAATGTTAATTTTTCGTACTTAAAGGTGATTGTGGTGTATTAAAGCTCACTATGCTCTAAATAGAACACATGAATCTTTTGGAGAGGCTAATCTCTAAATGGATCCGAAATCAAATTCAAACCAATAAGAGATTGTCACCCAGGGCTGGTGTTGAACACAGATGATCACCACTTTCTGCTAACTTTAAATAAAAACTTTATAGGGAAACAAACGCATCGGCCATTTCTGTGAACTCGATTGAACATAAATTAGAGTAGACAAAAACAGAGAAACACTGTTTGTATTCGTATCAGACACCATAATGGGAAGCTATATATAGCCACTAGTTGACACTCAAAATGAAATCAAGGATTTGCTGGTGACAAACGCCCATTGCTTCTTAGAATATACAGTGTGCAGTGCTTTTTAAAGCACAACGAGAATTCTGAGCAAATGTCATACTGTAGTGCCTGCAGACGTAAGTTTCAGAATTCTCGGGAAATTTTAGGAAGCTGTTTGCCTCTGCGATGCTAAAATGACAGGCCGGCCAGGAATATCAGCTGAGACCATCGAGTGTATGAGAGAAGCAAATTGCTCTAAGCCCTAAGAAGTCAACAAATCATGCAAACCGGGAGTAACAGATGCCAGAGTCAGTCGCCTGGCGTACTCTAAAAGTAAAAGTTTGTAAACAGAAAAAAAAGGCTGCAGCAGTTTCAAGCGTTCAAACCCCGAGATTAGTTTCAGCGTTTGTAGTTCAACCTGATTTTCCAGATGACGACGGATGCTGGCTTTACCGAGAAACTGATTTGTTCAATGAGGTGCTCACTCATGTCTGGCGCAATGAAACGTGACAATACATGCATTTAAGTACACCAAATACCTTACTTAACATCATACTCAGAAATAGCGATAGTAAAAATGCGTACGAATATACTACGTTCTATTTATCACTGCAGAGGTTATGAAGAAACGTACACTCATAAATGCGTAACATACGTTTTAATATATATTTGTTTATCAAGGGAATATAAACCGCAGGAAACAGGTATACCGTTTAATTACAAGAGAGAAAACAATTACTAGTACTGGCTTTTTGGAGTGATGGCGGGCTTTGACTAAAATAACTTCTTTAATATGTAAATTTATTAAAATAAACTAAGGGAATTTCAATAAAATAATATGAAGCAACTCTCAAAACCAATATGAAGTACAAACCGTCTTGTAAAATTTCCTAACCTAAAACAGAATCGCATTCTCAGTAATTCGGTTAAGATTTTGCCTTTATACTCTTTGTGTAAACTGTTTGTGCTCTAAAACGTCATCACTGCCAGGTGGAAAGCACTTCCCAGATTCCATGTATATGCGATTTTTATACCAGTTCGCGGATGCTTTTTCTTTCCAAATGGATCCTTTCCTATTATATGTCTAAACAGGATAAATGAACATTTTCCCACAGCGAAAGAAGATAGTGATGATTTTGAATCATGATTGATTCAATTGATTTTCTGAACGTTCTCATTGGTTTGAACGACTGCTCCAGGTGACTGCCCTCTTCTTCCATGCCCTCTATGGTCACCTAGAATCATCATGATCGATTTTGTAGGATTATATACAAAAACTATGTACCTATTGCCTACGTCATATGACTGCACTTGATCACGCACGCGTCCGTTAATATTGTCACAGGGGCTGCGAATAACTATTCCAGAGGGATTATGAGTGACTCGTCTACCTTACTGAGCCCTTGTTAGTGGTCGGCCCACGAAACACAGATCACCAGCGTCAAGAGCTATCTAGAAACGTTAGGGACCCTGCCCTTATCTAAGCTTGAACCCCTGGATTTAGCCGCATTCTTTGTATATTTCCTTCCCCTTTATGAGATTCAGGTTCAATAGGTCCCATATTGCTTTCGCACCTAACCTAGTTTCTTTTGACGTTATAGGTTCAACTAACAGGACGTACGTATTTTGTATGCTTTATCTGAACATTAATTTCAGGATATCAGCATCAAACCTTAATGCATCCTTTATAAATAAAATATAGGTCATAAATATGTGGGTTTCGGTATACAGGAATGAGATGATTGAGTATCCAGTGCATATATGCTGATATTTCGATTGACTGCAGACAGTGCACATTATACCGCACATCAGAATTAACCATTGTCCAATATTCCAGATGTTTTGATGGTCTCTAATAGTATCTATATTAGCTTTTTGCCGTATATTTAAAATTCTTTCTCCATAAGCATCAGCAGTTTCAGTGTAATTGTGTGTGTACTTGTATTCTGGCATGTTAAGTTGATGTTAAGCTAATATTGGTAGTTAAGTACTGAAAGTCACATTAAGCATTTTACAACGAGATATGAATATTTTGTCCCAATTCTATTACTTTAATCTTTCGCGACGGGTATTTGAGTCCTGATATCCTTTTGGAGTCGGTTATTAATATTCCGGTTTACAAATTTAGTTACCGGCTTTCAAACGTATATCGCATATGTACATAATGCATTGATTTACTTTTAGCAACGCAAGTTCAGTTTTGTCCAGGAACAGGTGATCCTTTTCGTGCTAAGCAACGATTTTCTCTCAAGTATGAATTTCCGGTTGAAGAAACACACGTGTGTTGGTATAGTAAAGCAACGAGCGGAAGAAATCGCATCATCCATTTTCCTGTTAAAATATCAAGGATCTCTAATGTGACGCAAATATAGATACTGTTAAATGAAGTTTAGTATTCCGGGTAAGGAATGGTGTTACAGATGTCTTCAAAATAAAATGCTTGAAGATAATATTACCCTACTCCCCGATTTACTCACGAAAAATCTCATTATCTCACTTTAATGAAGTTTCTTTTGTTCATTAACACAGGTAAGGCAGAAACAATTTCCTGTTAGGCTTTCACAGCTGGAGTCAGTATAAATGGAAGTCATTTCCGGGTGTTTTGCCCTGTGCCGCTAAAGATACATTTTCCAGACGTTTCGTTCACAACTGAGGTGGACATCTTCAGTGGCGCTGTCGAAGTCTCTTCTGAAGTGTTGGTGTCAGCTCTCTACCGCTATCAGTAGAAATTTGGACTTGACTAAGACTCCAAAGAAAATGTATTTCTGC
Organism: Mantis religiosa; assembly: GCA_030765055.1. Taxonomy (NCBI): domain Eukaryota; kingdom Metazoa; phylum Arthropoda; class Insecta; order Mantodea; family Mantidae; genus Mantis; species Mantis religiosa. The sequence goes on from CM060948.1 coordinate 77,326,363, forward strand.
AAGTTTGTTTCTGGTAGCTGCTCATTTTTTTATTCTAAGGCTGTATGAACCTCATTCTTATCACCAGGCCACACAAATGTCTACAGCTGGAATGAAACCGACACACTCCTCGGTAATTTTCGTTTTGTCAATGACAAAGGAATTATTGCCTAATTAAAGAAGAAATTGCAAAGAACAGTCTATAATTTGCAAATTAAAAGCTTCAAATTTAGAATATAAATATATACTAATAAACCTACAATGGTTGACTTTTAGGAAAACGTCCACTTACATGCAAAGTAATTATAGTCGTTAATTATCCATACTGCTAGAGATGGAACTTCAGTCCATAGAATAGTAATAGTCAAATATTTAAAAACCGGTCACCATTTACTGACCTTGAAATTTCATACTCTTTCCATGATATCGAGGGAAGCAGCTGAATAGCGATAATACTGTAACAAAGAACTGAAAAATTCAAATTATTAACGGATATATCAGAACTGGCTTAACTCACAAGAAAATGTAACTTAAAATAATCTGTGCGAATGAAAGTGATCTTTTGTTCTGTAGTACGCTTCTGTCCCTTAAATTACATCCCGTGCAAACTTCCTAGCAATTAAAGACTTCAAGGCGATTTACAGAAATTTCAAGATATGTAATTTCTTTATTAAGTAATATTAAATACATTAGAGTTTTAATCTAAATTATTTTTGAGAAAATCAGATATGCTAAAACTGGTTCCATGTGTACGTGGTTTGGTGGGGTACGGTACCGAAGCCTCCCGCGGACAGAAAAATAGCCCCGAAGCCTCCCGGACCCTTAAAGGTTTCTTAATTACATAGCCCCCAAGCCTCCCGGTTCCAGTCCCTAATTACATAGGTCCATAGCCTCCCGGTCGAAACAGGTAACAGTACCAGTTTGGTGTTTATAATATTTATAATTTGATGAAGCATTACATACTTCTAGTGGAAGATGTTACAGTTTTTGCCTTTATGATTAATAACAAAAAACTCGGCTCTAGTAACAAAAGAAAATGAACTTCTAATGCTTACATTTGAATTAGTAGTTGTTCCAGTTCGGTTAGCGTTACCCAGGCTGCACCATGAGGAGGCGAAATGGCTCGCACACCAAAAGATTCCAGATTTATCAGCTTCGTCATTATTTCTTTATTTTCTGTTATTTACTCACAATGGATCCACATTTAGATGCTTCGTTATTTTAACATTTTAAACCTATATCATACAGTAACATGTATGTTCATCTTTAAAATAAGTGCTATTCTTTCTTTTACACTATTTCCATGTATTTCAAGGTTTGGTTCTATAAGAAATTGACTACACGTATTCCATTCTTGAAATTTTTCCAGCTTTGAAATTTTCTACTTGAGTTTTAAGTGTGGATAAGACCTTTTCTGCTTTTTATTTCTTGAGTAATTAATTGCAATTTTAGTACACAGCTGCATTTGCTTGAGTACTTCAAGAAATCTATACCGATCTGGGCTGCAGGAGTAAAACTGATTGTTATATTTGCTGTGGAAACTTTCGCAAGCGTTGGTAGTAGTCGCCTATTGCAGCTTAGTTCTGCCCACATGGAAGGAGGAAAGAGTGCATTTTCGTCTTGGTAAGTTTCCACTAAATAGTTGCAAAACATTTGTAGTTCCTCCGAGTCAGGCATCACTGCCATGAAGTCTTCAGCAAAACAGTCACCAACCATATCAAGATCCAGCATTGGCAAACCAAATATGTAGTTCAGAAATTTTCCGATTTCATTTCTGGAATATTAGTCGTGTGGAAGTACCAAGTTTTGTATCTTTCGCCACCAGCTTTGTGTTAGATGAGATTTATATCCTTGGATTTTAACATCAGTCCACACTACCCTTCCAGCATTCATGATGCTTTCTTCAAAGTCAGAAAACATTGTTGGTGGAGAGAATTTCTGATCTAGCTTATGACCTTTATCAATAACTGTTGAAAATACCTGCTGATATGATTTTTTCTTGTCCTTCAACAAAGAAAATACAGTTGGCATGTAATGTCCATTAACGAGCCCAATGGCAAAAAAAAAAAAAAAAAAAACCTTGTGGAATACTTGAAAGTTCCATCAACATATATTGTATCACACTGACTGAGTCCTCTGAGATTTCCGGATTCACAAAATATTACAACGTTCTTCGTAGCATCATTGTGTATCAACAGCTTGGCTCCATCTAGAGTTTTCAGATTTAATGGGTTCAGAACATCATGAACTTCCTCTATACTCGTGGTTAACTTTGGCAGAATTTTACGCCTAGCTTGGTATATGGAGTTACGTAAACTATGGTCAACTCTTGTGGCTGCTTCCCTCTTCAGTTGTTGGTATATTAGTTTCGATGGCCTTTCACATATATCTTCTGTAGGTTTTCTCTTCAGATCACAAAGCACTTTCTGTCTCTGAATTTTTTCCACTAGGTGTTGCCGCATGGTTATGGTACTCTTGAATACCCAGGTCATCTATTTCTTCAATGGAAAAGGTTTTAATAAAACTTTTGCAACTTTTAACATTGCATGTCCATCACGCTACCCCACTGTTTAAAATTTTTGGATTCCGAAAGTGTAACCGCTCCGAAGTAGAATTTTCCTTTCTGTCCTACTCGCCGTAATTTCAGTTTCGTCGGAAAACATGTTAACAGTGAACTTATTTTCTGTACACTGAAATAAATGAAGGAAAAAATTAGGCCTATCCATTCCACCCACCTGCTGGCTAATTACACCGGTTTCGCGGGAGGCTTGGGGGTTGTTACCTGCTAAGCTTACCTGGGTACGGGAGGCTTCCGTCATGTACCCTTTTGGTTGTGCGGAATTTTCTTGGAAATGTTCCTGTTCTAAAAGTGGAAAAAGTTGAACGTAAACACTAAGTTTTTTTATCCAACTTTTCGTTTTAGTTTTACTATCCATACTCGCGCCGGGAAGGGCTCTTCCTAGAAAGTCCTTTGGAGGGAATTTCGAGGGCTTCTGGTGTAATTTCGACACCAAATTTTGGTTGAAATGCTTTATCTCCTTTGACTCCTAGATGCTGCTAGATGAACTAATAATGCACCAACACCCAGTAGTATACAGTCAGCCCATTTTATACCCCCTTTCCTCATAATTGTTTCCAATCCTGAACTGTCTCATCTTAAACTAAAGGATATGAAATTCGTAGACTTTGTTTCACATATTTATTCAGTGGAGTAAATGTATAATAGAAAAGTATTTTTCCCAATCCTATGTAAATACTTAAGCTTTTAAGAAAATAATTTTCAAAAACTGATGTGATGAAAGTGTTTAACGTTTAAATTTTGCATATTATTTTTCAAGTGTAGTTCCTTACAGTCAAACGTCAAATTCTACAGATCTGTGAAAGTTATCCTTGGAAAAGGTGATATAACTACGTAGCACTTCTAACTTTCTAAAACTAAAGCTAAATCCAAAGGCATACTTGATTTCAAGAAAATATTGTTTAGATATCTAGTCAGAAAAACAAAAACTTGAAACTAAACAAAAATGTATCAATATGAATGCTTCAAATGGTAAACATGAAAGAAAAAGGTGAGACAATGAAGTTTAGGAATTTCACGTGTGTGAGCACATGTTTGGGTTTTCTTAAAAACTAGACTATAATAACAAATGGAAAAAAGAGGGTGGATTCTGTTTCTTAGCTGGAGAGCTCTATTTAAAACATGTTTATATTTCATAATTTTGCTGAACGTTTAATTGCTCCTTGTAGCAGAAATTTATCCGTACTCTCCTTTGTTTTGTTTGCCTGTCAGTAATGTTCAACGTCCGGAACTCTCCATGTGACACAGTAAGGGTTTGTGCTAATACATGTTGCACAGAACACGGAGGGGAAGTGATATTACCTCTCAACTCAAAATTCTTATGATACCTACATGTGCTTCCATTTATGCTATCCTTGTAGCTTTAGGAGGCGTCTCAGTGGTCTTCATATTTTGAGGTGTGTCGTTTTCGCACGTGTAGTGGCGTTTTGGTTTACGTGTATTGTTTTAGATTATTCGTATTAACATACAACAACTTTCAGCATTAGCTTTACTCGTCATCGCTTATAATAACGTGTTGAATATATATATATATATATATATGTGTGTGTGTGTGTGTGTGTGTGTGTGTGTGTGTGTGTGTGTGTGTGTGTGTGTGTGTGTGTGTGTGTGTGTGTGTGTGTGTGTGTGTGTGTGTGTGTGTGTGTGTGTGTGTGTGTGTGTGTGTGTAACCAAATAAAACACTCCTGTACAGGATTTCTCCAACAAAGTATTTTAATGACAACCTAATATAAAACTGAAGTAACTTCTTTCATTCTGAAAGAGGACACATTAACTAAACCTTATTTAAATAATTTGTCCTATATATATATATATATATATATATATATATATATATATATATATATATATATATATATATAATCAGTAGAGTTACCTCACGAAAGAATGTTTTAATGGCAACATAATGTAAAACAGAGTCAATTCCTCTTTTCACTCTCAAAGAGGACCCTTTAAATCCAAAAAAATATCAATCAACTGAAAACAAGTTAACATTATTGCCTATGTGCAATCTTTTCTAAAGGAAAAAGCCGCCGATACCTATAAATGTGGTGGTGATGATGATGATGATGAAGATGATGATGATGATGATGGTTTGGTCTAAAAGCTAAGGTAGGATCACACACACACACACACACACACACACACACACACACACACACACACACACACACACACACACACACACACACACACACACACACACACAACTCCTTGCTATGTATGTGCCGACTCAGAAATTTGGTAAAATGTTCCGTGAAGCAATAGGGACGCCAAGTATGGAACCCAGGGTACAGACCATAACAAATATCGCTCCGCGGTAACGGTGGCCGTCGACTCTGACCATGGGTTTTTCGTGGTGTTCCTTGTCGGCAACGTGAATGCTGGTCTGCGGTCTTCTACTACGGATATTCTCTCTCCGTTTCCTATCATTTTATCTCCCTCTTTCATGTTACGGGTTGACTTCGGGGCTGTGTGTGGTCGACGGTGAATAAATGGCGTAGAGGCTTCCGATTTGAAAGTTCTGGCTCTGTCAGAGTGTGGCCATTCGATCCTCCACTACTTGATTGAGCTTTTCTAGATTCTCGCTGCCAGGGAGCCTATGAGCTACCTTTCAGTGGCTTTGACGGGTCTACGCAAAAGTTTGTCCCTTCCCCAGCCGAATAGTCAAACATGTAACTGCGTTGGGCGGTCCTGCAGCGCCAAATTCTCCTACGGTTCCTTCATCATATCCGCTCCTCCTAGACGTGTACCTATACCTAAAAGATCTCTTTGAACAGAGGTGCTAGATATCTCATCCGTTACCTAATCTATCTCATACGTGCATAACAACTTAGCAACTTCACCACAAACTATAAGCAGAGCCTTCCGAACTAATCGCCAAACCAAAAAGAGGTGTACCAGTATATTCCTGCCTTTAAATACAGTGCTATCTACTTTCACCATTTTAATAACATTATTTTGTGAATATCGTAGTGTATAAAACATTGGTATAAGTCTCGAGGAAGCAAAACAAAAAAAAAATAACTGTAAAATTAAACTTGAAAAAGATGGATGCGCGCATAAAGCTGAAGTGGCGGAGCTACACAAACGAGAAGAAATCTGCAACGAAATATTTCCTTGCAGAATGCATACAGAGTAAGGAAATGAGACTGTCAAATGCAAAACTCGTTTCATTTAGCTAGTGCTCTTTCTCCAACAAAAATTGAGACTTCAAAAAAAAAACTGCGCTACTTTCGTGAAACATTTTAGTTTCTTGAATTTAATACACTCTACTGGAGAAATTGTTCACGTTAAACACTTACACAAGGAATGTTCTATAATATTTGTTATAACACAAATTTCCCATGTTAAGAGAAGGATAAGGCTAGCTGAGGGAATAAAGTTACGCTCATCTAAATTGCATTTTACCTTTACTAATTTGCTTTAATAAAGGGGCTAATTATCATAAAGTTTATAATCGCTTTGCCCCCTACAGGTTATGCAAACTAAATTAGTAAATGTTGTTTAAATGCTAAGCAAGCTTCGTTCTTCCATCCAGTTTCTCTTTTTCCCCTTTTAATAGACTAGGACTATAAATGTGAAGCCATTTTCTCAGGTATCCGAAGCAGGATTAGCTAAACATAACACAAATCACTATCTTTAAGTATAACTCTGCTAATGGAACCGAACTGTGTATTTAGTTTGGCTTTATTTATTAAATATGGTATAGTTACAACCTTTGTACCTTCACAGACAAAGTTCAGCTTCTTCTTACGCTCTTTTGGTGAAAATCGCAACGCTATTATTCCATTTACAAAACTAGAAATATGCAATACAAATTTGGGGTTATTTAAATTAGACAGAATTATAGGATTGTAATTTTAAAATGCATTAGTACATAGAAATATTCAGCACGTAAATAATAATGCATCATATTGCTCTATAATTTAAATAATTTCTTCTTTAGAGCATTTAATAGGTCTTTTTAGACCTTAAAGTCGAATCTGGATCAGGCACAGCGTTTTGTGATACTCAATGTCATTTTCCTCCTTTCTCCTTCCAACTTTGTATGTTGCGGATGATTAAACTTTAGAGCGACACAGTGGTAATAAAATACTTTCGTTAAGCCAAAGAACGAAACCGATATCCCGGCTAAACCTGTCGTAGTCATCGTCGTCTCCAAATCAATGTCAAAAGTTGTGACTTCGAATCCCAGTGACCGCAATCAAATTTACCTGTGGTAAAGGACAGAGGGACCCCGGTTAAAATTTGATGCCACGCTTAAGTCTTAACAGGGCTAAAATAATTCACTGCAAGTTTGTGTAAAGCTTTGTTTTACAATACAAAACAGCCATAAATGTTTACTTTTAATTTCGTATAATATTATCATATGAAATTAAAAAAAAACTAAAATCATAACACCTTGGTGTAATATACAATCTTAGACAAAAAAATGAGCAGCTATCAGAAAAATTTCGATTCGGAAAACATCGGAAGCATTCAATGACGCTGCGTTCACAATATACGCTTTGATACCACTCTGACTTCATTTCAAAGCTGTGCGATAGATAGGAAGATGCTTCGAGGCTTGACTGTGAGCATGGTCGCCCAGTGGTAAAACCACGTGTCTTGAGTCCAAATCCTTGATGTGTATGTTTCTTTTTATTATTGTTACTTTAATAGTAATTCCTCATGTTTTTCTTGCAGAAGATAAATAATAATATTTTAAACGCATTCATTTATAAAACGCAAATAAAATATTCTTGTCGTTTTCAAAATAAATGCAATGATATAAGAAAATCTCCTTAAAATTGGTTATGTAAGCACTCGGACTCATTCATCTGTTATGAATGGTGCTGGCCTAAAATGCGGAGTATCCTCTCGTAAAAATTTCACTAGGCATTTGGTCTCTCATCCGTGCCCCGGAAAATGAGGGCAGTAAAAGAATCACAGGGTTTACACACCCAATTCTAAGTTAATTTCCATTTTGATTTGATTTTGCATATAGGAATAAAGCGTTTATTTCCGTTAGTTTATAAACAAGAGTATAGTATTTCAGTTTTTATCTGTGAACATAAATGTCATAAAATCAAGTAAACCATAGCAATTGGAAGTTATATTACGGTGTGCGTCATACACATTTCGTACTTATTCAATTAAAATAAATCAATGATATCTGGGATTCGAACTCCTACATACTTGGCTATAACCGCTCGCTATCATTGCATGTTTAGTAGCTGAGACTCAATTATGAGTCAATTATGAGACTCAATATTTTGCACACATAGTGTGCGAAGAAAGGAAGGATTGCCTATTTGAATATGTACGAATCATATGAAACCACACACAATGTGTGAACATTTTCATTACTATTATCAGAGGATCTAGTAGGACGAAGCTGAAGAGACGCCTTCCGTGACAACGTTGCAAACCGACTGTGGAAACTATGTGTACTTAGAAAAATATACGCTTCCAGAGTATTTTTTTTCAGTTGGTATATGTATTCTACTAGGCGTTAAAGCGTTACAAGATATTGTTACACTTACAGTAATAATTTACATCAGGCATGACATTTTGACAATGGATGTCACTTCCTTTTCTTCCTTCAATTTCGTGTATTGGAGCGGGGGTTGAAATTCACTACCACAGGGTAATACGCAATAATAGAGTAGAAGCTCCTCGGACGGTAGGCAAACCGTAGTATAAAACTGGGAGATGGTTAAACTTCAACCAATGGCAAAACCGGTCTAGATAAAGGTAAGTTATAAAGGAGCGAGGTTGCATCGAATTCTGACGTAATTTGACACCTACATTGTGACACTGTCACCTACAGAGGATAAATTGCAAAAATCAGTTTTTATGCAATGTCACATCTGTGTCGTTTTTAAAAATTAACAGAGCGTGCAGCTCCATCCTGTTCCCCTTCTCTCACTTGCTCTTTTCTCTTGCCTACCTTCTTCCGAAATAATCTGATCTCTCTCTCTCTCTCTCTCTCTCTCTCTCTCTCTCTCTCTCTCTCTCTCTCTCTCTCTCTCTCTCTCTCTCTCTCTCTCTCTCTCTCTCTCTCTCTCTCTCTCTCTCTCTCTCTCTCTCTCTCTCACACTCTGTACAACGTACATGCCATGCGATGTATGAAAACCCGATAAGTTAGTTAGTTACTAACACTCCCCACATGGCAACCTTGGCCTTCGGGGTAACCTCACCCCACCAAGTGATGACCGGACCCATTTCTCAGGTGGAGGCACCCAGAGGGCGGTGTCCATTACCTCCGATGATAGGGTGATAGTGAAGATGGCGGTGAGGTGAGAGGACCTACAGTTTTTACCGTGGACTCCGAACCACGTTGGGCATAGGGGATACTTCACGTGTGCTAGACAGAGGTGAAGGCGTGGATAGGGCCGACTTAAAATCGCCAACCCCAGAGCCGGGAATCGAACTCGGGACCCTTAGAACGGGAGCCGCGAACGAAACCACCGCGCTACCCCGGCGCCCTGAAAACCCGATAATGTATTTTCTAAATGTTAATAAAAATTAAAGCTTAGTAAAAATTGAACTAGTACACAAAATTGTATGTATTTAAAGAATCATTCTGCACTGCAGGTCTGTACCATTTATCTGTAGTAAGTGATTTACCACGTAAATTATAATAGAAATTTGATAAATGTTTTGAATTCTTCATCCAACTAAAATTACCTAAGCGACAAATCTTACGAGATTTTCATGTTTAATAACTTTGGCTTTGTAACGTCTGTAAAAGACATGGTGGCAGGAGGTCAGTAAGAGCGGCCAAGCTGTGCAACCGACACCGAAGTAGTTAGGTGTGAATATCGGAGTTGCGTTCACAATTGGTGTGTAGCTCCAAGCTAGAAGTGGGGTCTCTGTAGGTCAGAAAGATCAGAGTGTGCTACAGAGTTACGGGAACACTGTAGAGATGTTTCGCAGTGCTGCATTTGTAAAAAAGGCTGGCCGTACTTTAACATTGAGCTAATGAATTTTAGCAACAAATAAAGTACTTTTTAGATGAACAGTGTTGTCATCTTTTGTCACATAGTGCTCCTATTGTTTATGGTGCGCACCCAGTGTAAAGAGGTCACGCTTCAGAACTGCCTAACGAACGCTAGATATTTGTTTCAAAATGGGTTGTAGGGTTTGTGGTGCGGATGGGACAGAGATGACTTTTCTTAACGATAAGTTAATGGTTTGAAGATATTGTAGGGTAGAGTTCGACGCGTTGGTCCAGGCCACACAAGTGTATAGGACCACTGATAGGATCGTCGATTTGCTCAAAATGAGCTTGGATTTTTAGTTGCATCTGTTTGTTCCTGAAAATGTAGGTGCTGTTGGTCCTTTATGTGAGTCGACCACTACATTGTGCGTCAGTGTCATGCAGCACAATATGCACGTGTAATTATTGACCACCGACCGTTAGTTCCATTACCGACTGAGGCTGGCTTTTGTGCTGCCTTCTCCGGAGTCGCGGAAGGAGTGTTCCAGAAACAGAAATTTTACCGAGTCAAAGGAATGGAACATTGCTGAAGTCGAATGTTATAAGTTCAATCGAACAGTCTAGAAACATACACCTGATAAAAAAGAGTTCATACTTCCGGTTTCGTGACGTCAGCAATTGGCTGTCCTTGAATCTTTTCGCCAGTAAATATCTCTTTCTACCTTCCTACCCACCTACCTACCTACCTACCTACCTACCTACCTACCTTCCTACCTACCTACCTACCTACCTACCTTCCTACCTACCTACCTACCTACCTACCTACCTACCTACCTACCTACCTACCTTCCTTCCTTCCTACCTACCTACCTACCTACCTACCTTCCTTCCTTCCTACCTACCTACCTACCTACCTACCTACCTACCTACCTACCTACCTTCCTACCTTCCTACCTTCCTACCTACCTACCTCTGTAGCGAAGGTGGTAGAGTGTCTGTCTTAATTTCCAAGATATCCCAAGTCCGAATCTGTCAGAATGAGTCTTCTGGATAAGATTTCTCCGGGGATTTCCCTTAGCCTGAAAGAGGAATATCTGGCAAAACTTAAGCTCTATAAACCCTGGGCTCATTTGAGCATTATTTTGCCCATTTCATCCATCGTCTAATCTGACTTAACGTTGACGGACGTTAACTAAACACGCACGCACGCACACACGCACACGCGCACACGCGCACACACGCGCACACACGCACACACACTAGTCATCCAAAACGGTAAATGGCCAGGAAATACCCGGTACAAATTTATTACGTTGTTTAAACTTAATTGTAAAATCAAACAAATAAATGTGTATAACTTGGAGGTAGGAAATGTAACCAGAAATGGTTTTACTACTGTAAAAAGGGGGGAGGGATCATCAATTTTGTAATAAGGGATCATTCAATATTATTCTAGCCGTTTATAAAAGTAAATTCTATGGTTCTGATTTAGAGAGTATATTTTGTTTCTGTTCAGTGGTAATTAGTATGTATGCATATAATGCAAGACCTGAGAACTATCCCTGCTACCTAGTTCCACAGAGTTCAACTCCCTACAGAAATAGTCCGGCCATTATACTAGTGAGCTCTTGCGATGCACATAGCAGAGTTGCCTTTTTTTGGAATATATGATCACTAGCACAGTAGATAGTGACATGTTTGTTATTATGATGGTGGACATTAATTTCAACTTAGTTAAATGAACAGAAATCAGTTAGTGTTATTTGCTACTAACTTGGTGTGATTAGATAAATTCGCTTTAAATTGTGCGATTGCTCTAAAGTCCTTGGGCATGGACACTCATAACGTTAACAGTGTTGATATGCTCGCCTCGGTAGCGTAGATGGTAGCATGTCTACCTCACGTTCAAGAGGTCCCGAGTTCGAATCTCGGTCAGGGTGAGTTACCTGGATAAGGTTTTCAGGGTGAGTTACCTGGATAAGGTTTTTTCGAGGGTTTTCCCTTATCCTTCATGACGAATGTCGGGTAACTCTAAGCTCCATGGACCCTGGACTCATTTGAGCATCATTTCACCCAATTCATTCACCGTCCGATATGACAACGTTGGAGGACGTAAATTACAAAAAAAAAAAAGAAAAAAAAGCGTGTGATAAAATATGTGAAATTTTAAGTGTTCACTCCCCCGCAATGGAAGATGATTTCACTGAAACTAAGTAGTGCAGTATATGTTAAACCTATGGATATCTGTGATTCAGATATAAATACGTCATTTTCTAATAAAAGTTGTAAAGCAACGAAACAATCGAAGGTGCGAAAAGCAACTGAAGATCAAACTAATACAAAGAAGGCTGCCAATCAGTCGGAAGTTATCTTTAAACCAGGTTACCAAACCCTTATACAAATGCCTTATGCGCATTTTCAGTACCTTCAACAAGCACCGCGCAAACTAGTTGGCAATTTCAAGGAGATAACAGCGCGTCAAGTGCATATTTTGCTACCATTCCCACACAAAATAGATATCATTTATTAGAGGATAACTTAGATGACAATAACTCGGATGGTGAAGTTGAGACTACCAAAGAGAAAATTCCTCCAATCTGCTTAACTGATATTGAAAACTATCCACTATTTATTCACACTATACGCAGTCAACTGAAATCAAAATTTCATACTGAACTAAAAGGCAAAATCATTAAAGTTTTCACTGCTTAAACTGATGATTTTGTGCTCTGAGAGCTTATTTTGATTCTATAAAACAAAAATATTTCACATATAGTAATCCTGAAGATAAAATTGTTTCTGTAATCACTAGGAATCTATCCTGCTCCCTTAGTAATGAGGAGCTTTTAAGAGCACTACAAGAACTAAAGTATTCTGTTCGCAAAGTTGCAAGGCTACAAGGAAAAAATAAACAACCCATTCCTCTTTTTGTAGTTGAGCTCACTGACTGCGATGAAGGTAAATCTATCCTAAATCTTTCCCGTCTACTATATAGTGTAATCAAGGTAGAACCTAGAAGAAAATCAACTGTTATCCCACAGTGCATTCCCCGTCAAAACTATGGGCATACCAAAAATAGTTGCCAACTTGAACCAAGGTACGTCAGGTGTCTTGGATCCCATATTTTCTCTGACTGCAAACTTCCTAAAACTCTTCCCCCAAAATGTGTGAACTGTCATGAACAACATCCTGCAAATTTCATAGGATGTTCTCACTATTTACGTTTAAAGGAACGCTCCTCTCATTCACATAACCTGCAGCGAAGGCAGCTCCAGAACATTACTGGACAATCTGTTCCTAAGCTTTCATATTTTCCACCTCTTTCTCAACACTCAAGTGATCCATCAGCTTCAGCACCGAAACAGGCACAAGTTAACTCAGTCTGGACATCCTCCACGCACATATCATCGCACTTTTGTGGACGTTCTCCAGACTACACCAGCAACCAGAGGAATCATCTTAAACCAGCTCCTTGCTTACTAATTTACTATATAAATTTTTGCCTAATATCGTCTCTTTTATAAATTCACATCTGCCAGCAATTCAAGAATTTATTATCTCTCCTATCATCTTTTCAAAATGGCTGTAGGTAATCTACTTCTATCTATCAATTATCACTTCTAAATTGGAACGCTAATGGTCTTCGTCTTAGAAGATCCTCTCTTATTTCCTTTCTTTCAGCTCACAATATTGATATAGTATGTGTCACCGAAACACATTTCTTACCAAATGAAACTTTCTCTCTCCCTGGATATAAAATATACCGAAAAGACAGAGTTGCCCCCACTGCTTCCGGAGAATAGCCATAATAATAAAACGCAATATTTCACACCACAGGTTAGTTCTTCCTAGCATAACAGAGTTAGAAGTTGTTGGAATTAAAGGTCAATGCTGTGATAGCAATGATTTCATCGTAATTTGTGCCTAAAAAACCTCCAGCCCATTTACTAAATGTCGCCTATCTAAAATCAATATTTCCAAATGCTAGTTTTAAACTATTACTAGGCGATTTAATTTGCAAGCATGTATCATGGGGATGTCGTACAAGTAATCCAAATGGTCGTCGGGTATATGAACACATTAACAATGGTCTACATATCTTAGCACCGGCTGAACCAACATACTATCCTTATTCGTTTACTTCATCCCCTGATATTCTAGACATAGGATTAGGTAAAAACATGCATCCACCTGGATACGTTACTACATTGACGGCCCTGGACTCAGACCATTGCCCAGTACTGATTACATTTCAGTCACAACCATACATAACAATACAACAGCCACGTCTGATAAACGGGTAGGTCAATTGGGACCGATTTCAGTCAAGACTAGACACATCATTAACTTCAGCTTATCACTTAACCTCGACCTCAGATATTGATAATGCCGTTCATCACTTCACAGATACTATCTGTTCTTGTATCAAAGAATCAACAACTCGCTCATACCGACCTAGACCTCATCTATACCTACCTACGCATATTATTCACCTAATCAGAGAAAAGCATCGCATCCGAAGGCAGTGGCGTCTACGCAGAAAGCTTAACAGCCTCATTCGTACCGTTAGGCAAGAGCTAGAACAGCATCGTCTAGTGACTGTTCCTTTGGTATGAAACCAAAAGAATTCTATGAGAACCAACTTCAGTATCATCGCTGCATGTTGATAAGATACTCGCAGACTCTCAGTCAAAATGCAATGCTCTTGCCTCTTATTATTAAAATATACGTACTGCAAATAACATCGTTGATGACGAAGCTGCTTCTGATATTGAATATAAACTGTATGTACATAAAAACAAACCTAAAGTACCAAATAAAATTTTGCGCATATCGCCGAAAGAGCTATCCCACTTCATCATAAACCTTACTATTAAAAATCACCAGGACATGACCTCATACCAAACATAGTACTGAATAAACTTACAATGAAAAGCTTGTTTACGTGACAGAAATCTTTAACTCCTCTCCAAGAATTGCCTACTTCCCTCGTTCATAGAAAATAGCAGAAATAATGGTTTTCCACAAACATCAAAAACCGAAACATCTTCCATGAAGTTATCGGCCAATTCAAACTTTTTGTGAAATTAATCCAAAAACGCTTAGCAGAATTTGTCTACAAAAACATTATACCATTGTATCAATTTGGCTTTCATCCTCTGAATTCTACAACTCATCAACTACTGAGAGTTACTGAAAGCATCATAAAAGGATTTGGAAAGAAACAGTATACCTCTGCCATTTTTCGAGATATAGCTCAAGCTTTCAATACTGTATGGCACACTGATTTACTGGTAAAACTACATAGAATTGTTCTTCTGGATTATCTGATCAGAATAATTGAAAGTTTTATCTCACAGCGCCAATTTTAGTGCAAATAGACAGTTACAAATTCGATCTTCGACCAATAGCAGCAGGAGTTCCACAAGGATCTATTCTGGCACCACTATTATTCCATATATTCATGCACGACCTTCCAAATACAAATTCCACATCCACAGCTATGTATGCCGGTGACACCGTCATTTTCTATTTGAATCCAGACTTAAGTACTGCAATCAACAGTCTACAAATATCATTAAATATGTTATCTAAGTGGTTCAAAATGTGGCGAGTAGTATTAAATACTAATATAAGGGAAACAAAATTATTCCCCTTAAGATCTTATCAAAATCCACCCCCATTGAATCTGCAGGGAAAACAACTAAATGAAAGCCTCCTGAAACACCAGTCAAATATTTAGGCGTAATGCTAGACCCTAAATTAACCTGGAATTCTCATATCTTACATTACCACAATAGCCATTTCTAGAATTAAAAAGCTGTATCCATTGCTACAGAAGAAATCACAGCTTGGTCTGGAGTGCTCAATATTGATCTACAAATCTCTTATACACCCCATACTTTCTTACGCTGCTCCTGTATGGGGTGCAGCCAGCAAAACCCACATTCATCGACTTCAGGTTATACAAAACAAATTTCTCCGCAGTATTACAAAGGCTCCATGGTTCATTAGAAATGATCCACTCAATCAGGAACTTGGTATTGTTCCCATACATCTGTACTTCAAATTGATATCAAAGACATTCTTCGTTAGATTATCTGAAGTACCAGGCGCTTTAACCTATGACATTGAACGACGAAACTTCGAAAAGACCACATTGAAAAGAAAACTGTCTCAAGGCATCCTACTCACTGATTCAGAAAGATAGCGACTTTTCACACTAATTCAAAGTATATCCTCTATTTTTCTCATAACACCACTGATCATAATCTAGCCTCGCATATCTAACCTCTCTTTTCAATAGTTATCCATCTTATTTAATGTTAATGTATGTGTTAGTTATCCTGTTATATACTTTGTCTTTTATTATCTTTCATTTAAATGGGTTATTAATTTTTTTCTGTTTGTTTATATTATAAATGTATCACCTATTGTATATGTCAGAGGATAGTAATTCCTCAGTTGTTAATTTGTATGCAATACTTATGTGATTTATCAATGGCTTGTATAGCAATACTACTGATCAGCCAAATAATAAATTTTGAAAAAAGAAATTGATTGTCCTGAATTACACATATCGTTTTCAAACTTAAAACAGCAAATAAGTTAAATTAACCAGTATGCATTCAAGTTTATATTTAAAGTATTATACAAATAATAAATGAAACGTTAACCAAGAAACTTAACTTCAGATGTATTATTTTCCTACTTAAATATAATGAAAAGGCTGCAGTTATGTCCGTTCTGAGGAAAGTGAAAAATACTGTTGCAACACAAAACTGTAATTGAACTCGGTGTCCAAACTGATCATACACGTTAACGTTTGTTAAGTATTATGTAATAATGTTATCTGAAAACCATAGATCACTTTATTATTTGCCTATTACGTTAACATAGATGTTTGTACAATATTTTACGGCATGTTCGTTTCATTAAACTATGCCCTTTAATTTTACTCTTTACTTTTCTTTAATGAACTTTGCCCATGATAGTTTTGAGGCCTTCTTATGAATAGTAAGAGTTCGTTAATTCTCTCCACTAATGATAAACTCGTGTTCATTAGGCTCACTTTACATGTAATTATGCATAATCTAGCTCTCTTGTTGCCCCTTCATATCACAGCCTACAGTGATTTGTTTTGTACTGCGAATAATAATAATATAGCATACACGTCTTCAGTAACTTGGAAATCTGCCTCCCAATCTTCTCTGAAGTGAATAGTGAAACGGGAAATGCTCTAGAATGGTAATTTGTACCGACGTTTCTTTATATACAAATTAAAAATTTATCGGCTATTTGCACACTTAGTCTTTATTTTAACTGTCTTTGTACAATGGGTTATGCAATGCTTTTATCAGTGGGATATAATAAATCGTCCGCAAATACAGAAAAATAAACTCCTTGTTAACGCTTGGACTGCAAATGTTCAGTAAAAATGAAATTTGAATATTAAGTACTGTTGCAACCTTTTACTCATTTAACAAATTGTTTTGTCTGTATTTCACCTATCGCTCTTGCAGACGCTTAATTGCAATAGCAAGGTTTTGTTGTAATCCTCAAGTATTCCCAGTTCACTGGTGTTTTAGCTAGGTGAGGGGTGAATATGTGAACCTGGACTGAATGAGACCTGCCAGCTGGGCTCCATATCAACAAAATAGTGTTGCCGTATACGGACTATCAAATGCTGTTACCCTTGAGTGACTTGGCTCGGGCGAGTACTAAATCTCACCCTGGTTAAAATAACTGGTATATTCTGATAATGTTTTCTTTTTGTTTCAGGGCTGCAACATGAGTTGGGAGGGGCAACCAGCACAACTGGTAGCACAGTTCCCGACAAACCCCTGTCAACTGCGTGGCAGGCAGCACTTGGGGCTACTGCAATGAGTGCCAACAAGAAGAGACCAGTGCGTCGTGGGGGGAAACCTCCCCCTGATCGACCTCAGAGGGCACTCTTCTGCCTTCCTCTTAAGAATCCCATCCGTAAATTATGCATTGATGTTGTGGAATGGAAGTATCCTTTTATATAAGCTAGCAATATTTCTAACTTAACAGTTTCCACCAGGTGAGATGTTATGAATTAATCTTAACACAAACTGAAATTGAAAGAAAGTAATGCCCTTGTTACTATTTTGTTTTTAGTTATAAACTGAGTTCCAGTATTTAGATATTCCACTAAATGTGAAGATATTGGGTTAGTCCAAAATAGAAGTTATTTTATACCTTAATTAATTCTTTGATTTATATTTAAGCTCGAAAATACTTCTTATCATGTAGCGGTAGGTGTAGGTTTTTTTAAGTGGAAAGCTTCCCATGTTCTTATTTCCATAAGAAGCTTTTGTTTGATAAGTTTGACTCCACCTCAGTAATGCACTGTCACACTTAACCATAATTATATCATGAATAATGTTTCCAGGGAATTCATCGGTATTCTAAACGGAGAAGCTTCACTTCAACCGCATTTTGTTAGAAATAAATAAATAA
The DNA here is from genome assembly GCA_030765055.1 of Mantis religiosa. Lineage (NCBI taxonomy): Eukaryota > Metazoa > Arthropoda > Insecta > Mantodea > Mantidae > Mantis > Mantis religiosa. The sequence continues at coordinate 77,344,332 of CM060948.1, forward strand.
ATATTCAGATAATGCAGTGGTGCTAGAATTTATTTAAGAAAATAAATCTTTAAGTACAACAGCTATAGTTAATCATAATAATCACTAGTTTTCCAACCACAACAGTGAAGCATGTGGGTGCATGTTAGGCAAATGTCGCATATTCCAACCCAAAACCACAATGCATGCCAATACACTTAATATTAGGACGTGCAGAGTAAACTAACTGCACTGCTTCTTAGTATTGTGATATTTGTTTATTTTTATTTTAGTTTTCCAAAATTTTGTTAGGACAAAACATAGAAGTCCAATATTGGCGAAGTAAATGTTAGAACTTAATGAAGGAAAATCCAAGTCACAATTTGACTTCTAAGTTGGAAAATTCGCATAAAGTGCCTTTATAATATACTGCTTATAGAAATTTTGCTAATTTCAAAATAAAGTAAATAATAGAAAGTTGTTAGTTCAAATAATCTCATGTCATTCATCCATAGTATGGTTACAGCAATAATCAGTGTTTGGTAATTACAATGAAGTATTGTAGTGTGGTCTCCGTAAAGCAGTTGATGGAATACGCATAAGTTCATACAGTTTTACTTCAATATTTATATTCACTTGATTTGCAAACAAGAACCTTCCAGTGACTTGTGGACCACTCTTAGGTTCTACCACCCTTAATATTCTCGCCAAATCGCTCCCTCCCGAAGGACGCACCTTTAGAGGCATAAATGTAATATAGGAGAGTTACTAAACTCCTCTTCCGAACCTTTTCAGTTATAACCTATAACGGCTACAACATCTAGGCGTTTTACAACTTATTTTGCCCAACGCAACCCATAAGGTTAACACCAAAGTTATTAAAGGTAAGATTTATAATTTTATATAGGAATGAGAGATAGGTAAATAATTGCAGTAAATGTTCATATATTAGAATCAAATCGTAGTGTAATAAGCCTAAATTAGTCATTAATGAGGCAGTGTAAGATATCAGAGCACGAGATGCAGTTTATAAGCTCAGGAACAGGAAATTAGGCCAGGATAGCTAACAAGGGAACTATCGCTGTGCTCATACCTGTATTTGCTTGAGAGTTTGATGATATCTCTGCTCTATGTGGGGCCTGTGTAACAAAAATCTGCTGCGGAGTATCACCGCAACGCCCAGAACTGAAGCCTGAAAAGTGCCGCATCCTACCACTAGCAAGTAGCTGCTGGACATCTCTCGTGAGCTCTCTGCCGGCGCTCCTTACGTATGTCATGTGTAGACAGTTCCCGCAGGGGTAAACAATCCCTCCCGTACAATGCTGTGTTATTATGCCTATGTGTTCCTATGTATTCTGGGCTCATTTTCGGGTACTTGCAGCTATACTCCGCACACCGGCCCCACATAGAGTAGAGATAATGCCATCAAACTCTCGAGCGAGTAGAGGCATGAGCATAGTGATAGTTCCCTTGAAAGTAATTAATGTCAAGGTGAAACGCGGTCGACTAGCATACTAGCTCAATGTGTTCCGTAAACTTGGGTGCGCTCAGCTATCAACAGGTGTGTTATGTACGTGGATATAATTCTGAAAATTAGAATGGGAAGTGAAATTCCTGGGTATAATCTGAGGTTTTCACGATCGGCATCTTAACTATTATCTACGTTTCTATCTTCCGAGCATTCAAACCGTGATCTAGAAGGCATCGAAGATAGAAACGTACTAATAGTCGAAATTCTTAAGATGTAACTCGGATACGATTTTCCAGTTTTACGGTTGGAACATGTGTAGGAACCTGGGTGCAAGTGATGTTAGTAGACAAGTTTGAAGTTACTAAAGGAGTTTGTCTTTCGTGCATTACATAATTGCTTTTGTGATCAGCTGCCGCAGCATTTAAGGATTCCGCTAGTGTCATAGACGTTTAGCGATCACCGCTAAGGTAACTTATTTCAGCTCAACGTTTTTGCGACTTATCCAACATGTACATACTTCGCAATATTATTATTATTATTATTATTATTATTATTATTATTATTATTATTATTATTATTATTATTATTATTATTATTATTATTATTATTATTATTATTATTATTATTATTATTATTATTATTATTATTATTATTATTATTATTATTATTATTATTATTATTATTATTATTATTATTATTATTATTATTATTATTATTATTATTATTATTATTATTATTATTATTATTATTATTATTATTATTATTATTATTATTATTATTATTATTATTATTATTATTATTATTATTATTATTATTATTATTATTATTATTATTATTATTATTATTATTATTATTATTATTATTATTATTATTATTATTATTATTATTATTATTATTATTATTATTATTATTATTATTATTATTATTATTATTATTATTATTATTATTATTATTATTATTATTATTATTATTATTATTATTATTATTATTATTATTATTATTATTATTATTATTATTATTATTATTATTATTATTATTATTATTATTATTATTATTATTATTATTATTATTATTATTATTATTATTATTATTATTATTATTATTATTATTATTATTATTATTATTATTATTATTATTATTATTATTATTATTATTATTATTAAAGTCTGAATACTTAAGACGCTAACAGATATAATTTAAGTTGCAATTTAGAGTGGTAAGATTCAAAAACGGTCGCATCTTTCAAACTCAAATAGTCAGCGACACTATTCAAACAGATTACCATTAGTCTCCATTAAATTTGTCAGTTTATTATTTAACTGTACATTAACGGCATTAAATGTATCACATTCGCCGAGCATAATCTGAGATAAAGATCTTAAAATTCATCAGTGGAGCAGTGGGTGGCAGACGCACTGGAGAACGAGATGGTGTCCGTTACCTCCGATGATAGAACGACAATAAGGAAGGCAAAGAAACGAGGGGACCTAACTCTTTTAATGGAGCTCGGATCAGTTTGAATCTTGGATATATTTCATATGAAGTAGTCGAGGGGAGATCTGGATATGGACGACATAAAATCACTGTTCCATATGCGTACATCCAACCACTAATCTGTCCATGCGACAGCCGCGAGCGAAACCATTGATCAACCTCGGTGTCCGAATTCTGAAGCTTATCGCAGTTTTTCCATGGAATATCTAGGAAGATATCTATAATTAATGCATGAGAAACATTAATTTACGATCATGTATCTGATGAAAGAGGCAGCATTTAAAAGTATGACATTCGGTAAATTTCCATATGTCGTATTAGCCATTATCGCAGTTAATCTCTACCCATATGAGTGCTGACATGTCGGGAGTTAAATAAACTACTCCTTCAATGTACATGAAAGTCGTGAATCTTTTCAATATACCTAGATTTGTTGAACTGTCACAAATGACCGCGTTTCAATGAACCAAATTACAGATTGTGCTTTCTGCTGTGGAGTTCCCATGCTAACTGCTAATGATAAAGAAAAACGATTTTATATTTCCATTCCAGGCGTGCCAACTGTTTCATAGATGAAATTGTTTTAAAGCCTCTTATTCCATTTACTCGATTTGTCACTTTGAAATCTTATTTATCTATAAATCCTGCAGTTGTCATATGTAAACAAAATTGCCCTATATTTTGATTTAGCTTATCAAGTAAACACAAAATTATTCGTAAGTGTGGTGTTCTATGTTTGTAACATTCGGGCATTATACTACAAATGTTGTTAATAATATACCATTAATATGTGTGTATTTGTAACAGACACCTTAACCGCATTCACCACCATACTTTTTCACCGTATTTAATTAGGACTATGATCAGAGTAATAAAACTTATAAAATTTTAAAAGAAATTCTGTTTGACATGTCTGCCTCACGTTCAGGAGGTCCCGAGTTCGAATCTCGGTCAGGGTGAGTTACCTGGATAAGGTTTTTCCGGGGTTTCCCCTTATCCTGTAAGACGAATGTCGGGTAACTCTAAGGACCCCGGACTCATTTGAGCATCATTTCGTCCATTCCATTCATCGTCCGATATTACTTAACATTGGAGGACGTAAAAGTGAACATTAAATACTATTTGTTACTTAAAAATGTCATAAGTTTAATTTAATTTAATTTCAAGACTTTTTTTGTGACTGAACAGTGCACAATATCGTCTATAAATAGCCTGTTGTGTTAGATGTAAGCATTCCATACTATTTGCTACTTTAAAACTCACCCGTGAATTTTGTGGTGACTAAACAAGTGGACGAAAACGATGTTGAATGTTCAGACACTTCAAATTGTAATAGGTATAGCTCCTTTGCAATAATCTTGCATAGTTGGAAGGAAATAAAGAAGATAATTGGGCCTTCCAGTTATTTGTTGTTAGGGTCACTGGAAACAAAAGTTCTGGTCCAGTTGACGTAACAAGTGAAAAACGACCTGAATATAAATACGACTTAATGCTGTTATACCTATTTCTTTATATTACGCAATGAAAATTCCAAATATGCAAGTTTGTCATGTTATAAAATTCAGTAACTACTTTCTCAATGGCAATAGTATCCTTATTTTTCACAGACTGGTATAACCCACAAATATATAGTAATCTTAAAGTTACTTCATTGTGCTTTTAAGATAGTTATAGTTTTTAATAGCTCGAACATCCTTCTCTATGGTAAGAGTGCAGCGTTTCTTACTTTGTAGGTTTGTGTTATTTGCTACTACTTTTATCCACATGTAGAAATTATCTTTCTCTTTCATATCTCATTTCATTTATTGATTATATCATTTCCGTGCGTGTTCTACCAAAGCTGTGAAGGGTATGAAATGAAGGTAGTTATTTAACATTTTTCCCCTCGTGTTGGGAAATATTTTTAAAGTCTAGCCAACATTTCTATGTAAATGAGAGTATTCTAAGGATAGCAGCAAATCCAAGGTCACATTTTGAATAGACGGAAAAAGCGAGATGCCACTAAAGCTATTAATATAATTTTTTCTGATTGACGCATTTGTGCTTTAAATCATGTATGTAAAACAATGAATTCTACTTCTTTTTGATCAGAGTTTTAAACAGAAGTTCGAAGCTATCGATTTTGCTGAAAACAGTATGAGAATTGTGAAGGAAACTTAAAATAAAAAATGAAATGTAATATGTAGTATTTAACGCCCGCTTTTGTTATAGGTGGACCACAGGCGGTGACATTGACACACGAGATGAATATGGATCACTGGTGGAATGAGATGGCGTAGGGAACCGGAAATATCGCGGAAAACCCACCCCAGCGCCGTGTTGTCCACCACAAATCTCGCTTTGCGGTCGCCTGGGATCGAACCCGGGCTGCCTTGGTGAAAGTCGAGCGGTCTAACCACTCAACCGTGGCGCGGCTTAACTTAATATCTGCTAACTCATTAAGAGGGTGAATGCTTACATATATAAAAAAGAAATACGTTATCTACAGTAGTACGTACAATTTGTTGAGCTGTATTGAGAGAATTGGAGTATAAATTAAGAGAAATAGGTGAACCCTTCCTTAATTAGGAGTCAACACTGACTTTACGGATACATTGACACGTTGATCGCGGTTCAGTATTTAGTTAATTTCGCTTATACTTTGGAGGAACTAAGGATATGAATATTTTGATATTAGATTTTAATACCTTTCACTTCAGACCATCGAGATTAAGGCCAATACGTTATTTAGGGGAATCGTCAGTGTATTATTGAAAAGTATTATATTCCAAATATGCGAGCGATGTTGTACTTTGACGATGTTTGAACTATCAGTATGCTTCTACCTGTGTTCGCTTGAGAATTTGATGGCATCATCATCTCTGCTACGGGGCCAATGTGCCAAAAATCGGCTGCGGAATATAGCTGGAAGTACCCGAAAATGAGTAGGAACATACAGGCATAACGCAGCATTAAACGGGAGGGATTGTTTTCCCTTGACAGATAGCGCCCTACACATGTCATACGTACCACACACCACGAGGGATATCTAGCAGCTACTTTGTCTCCATGGTTTTAAATCTATATCTGCATTTTAAAATAGATCCAAATATGGGCAACAGTGCGTCTAACTCCACAGAAATTTATCCCTACATTCCATGTCACATGATTTACTATTGATTCATAATCAGAGCGTTTGCGATTTGATGTTACAAATATTATCACCCATCATCGCCAAATAGTTGTATTAAGTTCCAATAGGCAATCTGGTCAGGAAACCAAGAGTCCAAAGTTAAGTGACATTCGTTAAGTCTGAATGTAATATTCTTACTTATTTGTTAATTATTCACAAGTACTACATTCACATGTGTTCAAAATAGCGCTTCCAGCTTTGATGCAGATATTAAATTGTCGCATAAAGTTCTATCTTGCCCATCGCAGAAATCGTATGCTTTTCGAACAATGTCACAGGCAGCAAGTTCTTCCAGGAGGTTCTCCTCAGTCACAAAGGTGTCTCGAGCACGGCTTTCTACATAACCCCACCAAAAGAAATCAAGTGAGATCAGATCAAGTGAACGAGTTGACTCATCCACGTTTTAGGGAACGCCTGAAACGGTTGCTCACAAACATTATATGCAAAGTTATTTGTGGAGCCATCACGTTGGAATATTAAATAGGATATGTTCCAACAATTCTGGTAATGCGTTTATCAGCACATCAGAGTACATACACAATTGGGACGGGTGGGAACTGCTGATTCCACAGCAGTTGAGTCCTCTAAAGTCCTATCCCCACTACTCCAATATACACACTGCATAGCACCAACATGTCGTTGACTTTTAAGGATTCGAAATTTCGAAACCTCATATATTAATAAGTAATTTAAAGAGTGGATCCGCTGAAATTCGCCAGCATCTAGGCCATTGGTTCAGTACCTTGGTTAAAAGGAAGAAAAGTTCTTCGCATACGTAGAGTACCCCTTTATTTAGGTAACAATTTAAAGTTCGAACTTTTGACCTCCCAATAACAATCAATATTCTTGCAGTTGAACTTAAGTCCAAGTTCAAAGCAATAGTAAGCACACGTATACGAGTGATGATTGTAGCTTTAACACCTCCCACTCAATGGATACCAAATAGCACGCACTATCCGGACTAACAGGTAATTAGCTCCTACTAGATAGTTCTCTCCACTATATATACTGATATTCAGTTAATATAGTAACAAGAGAAAAGGGCCATTCACACTCAAAATATCATTCATGATGAAGTGTAAGCACAGACGCAGCACAAGCGCAAGACTTTGCACTCGTGTTAATTAATGGAAGCATTCGCATAGTCATGCAGTGGCTACGTAACGCAAGAGTTTGCAAACTCCAAACTTGATGCTTCCGGTACGTGTATAGAGAACAAATTAATTTTTCTCCATACATGCACAAATATAATGTGGCTTTTCAACCAGCTTCTACAAAGTCCCTTTCTTGGGCTCAGCGAGAACGGTTAGCTTTTGTTATCCTGTGACTGACACACACACACACACACACACACACACACACACACACACACACACACACACACACACACACACACACACACACACACACACACACACACACACACACACACACACACAAACAAAATCCCTGCTTTGGTGCAGAGGACTAGAGCGGTAGCTCTAGTTCGCGGCCACGAATGGCGTACCTACTTGGTTTCGATCCCACTCATAGTCGTGGGAATTCTAAGCCCTGGTATTCTTGCTACTAGAAGGCAGGGATAGCACAAATGTTCTCCAGGTCGAGATGGAAAGTCTGTGCGGTCAACGGCGCTCTTCGCAGCTTAAATGGCCGACATCCCTACCTATCACAACACTATGTGAATGATTTCATGATTTTCGCAAAACAACGGAACATCCGATAAAGCTTTTGGCAAATTCATATCCAGTTCCGCGCAATTGACAGATGAAGCGAAAAATGGCGAAGATCATTAACTCAGAGGAGAGTGATATTTTCAGAGCCATTTGCTACCAACCTCTGCCCGTTTCCCCACACACAGTTTTGCAGATGGTAGTAAAATTTCATGTGTTCACCATCCATGTCACTTTAGTGTTTATTGTGAAAATGAATACCTATTTCGGGATCTATCATTCAGTAAATAAACTTCATAAGTGTAACTTGTGTTTCAATGCTGTGGCTAGATTTGTTAGTGTTGATCTCGCACAATTGTGTCACGATGACGAACTATAAATGCAGCTAGTACACGACGAAGCTTTAAGAAATAGCTTGTTTTGTCAGGAATGCGGTGGTACAATCCACACATTTCGTTGTGGTTGGTATAACAGCTTAATTGCTGGGGTTTTGCAATTCGCGTAACTCTAAACCACGTCTGCCTTTTGTGTACCTAACAAAAAATGCTCACACAAAGAACATTGGATCGCACTGGTGATCTCTCCATAACTTATAAGGAGCAACATCAGTTGCACCAAGACTGCAAAAACATGAAAGCAGGTAGGCACGTTTCAAGAGCTTATCTAGGACATAAGGGATATTAACTCTGCTTTAGTTGAAAAGTCCAGATATTGAAATAAAACATCAGCATAATTTAGACAATAGTTCAGTTATACTTTAGAAAACAGATTGGTGAAACTTTCGCCAGCGGATTTACCATCGTACTATAGTGAATTGGTTTTCTTTAAGGATGGTAACAATGACTAGCGTTATTACAGGAGTGTTTGTCAGCAAGCCACCTGGTCTGTTACTGACGTTGGTACATACACAGTAAGTACATTTGGATTCGGGTTTTATCGTTTTTATTTAAGATGAATTTGTGTATTTCTGATCGCTTGGAGAGACTTCTTCCTCCTCCTTTCATACATTAGGCATAGACGTGTTCCAGTCTCACTGCGCCCTTGGTCTTCCTATCGATATTCTTCCTTTAGGTTTGTATTTTTCAACTGCCCTCTTATACCAGTAGTGTCAGGGTATACTTATTCCTCTTAACCCTTATGCGGGTTGAGGAACGGAATCCCAGGATCAGTGAGAAAGAGAACCCAGGAGGGCGATCAGCCCGATGCCTGGTATGAGAGTGAGAGAAGTAGATGGTAGAATAAGGGCGAGATGAAATAGGAAAGATGGTGTAGCAATTGGTGGAAAGCTGGCGGGTGAAACCGGAGGGAAAACCTGCCCGAGCACCGTGTTATCCACTACAAATCTCACTTCGCGTTCTTCTGGGATCGAATCGGCGCCACCTTGGTGAGAACCAAGCGGTCTAACCACTCGACCACGGCGTGACCAGGTTTGCATTCTAGCACCCTTTTTGGTAGCCTGCTTTAATCTATTCTACTTAGAATATCTTTCATTTCCGCTTGTTATTCTCTTCTATGATATCTCTTAAAGCATTAGTTTTTAAAACTTATTTCTACATTAGTTAATTTATTACATCTTGTTACTCCCTTAAAAAAAATCAACCCATGGTCCAACAGTCCGAGTGGGCCAAGGCCTGTCAACCCAACTGCCGGCCTCACGCCCATATGCGCAAGATAGAGGTGGATGATCATCCAAACGATATGTGGTGGAAATGTGTCAATATCTCAGGATGCTGAGTGGCCACCGGTCCTATACACGGGATTTAAACTGTGCAACCCATTCCGGGTGCATTCCATGGTAGAGAACCAAAGCAGGACGCCTCAGCCCACTACGCCACAGCGCAGGACTCTTACTCCCTTAACTACTTAAAAATTTCATCTCTGATGCGTGAATATGGCGTTCATCTTTCGGTCTTAAAACCCAACTTTCATTCCCATAGGTATAACATTACTGGAACGCCATAACTTCATAAAATTTAAGTTGTTTCCTTGCATTTGTTACGGTTCTTCTAATAGTTCCACATACAATATGTTGATACTTGTGAATCTTATCGTATAACCATTATCACATGTAAAACTTACGTCACATCCGAGAAAATAACAACTTTGCACCTGCTTGATATTTGATATTTCACTATTATTTTCGCTCTTTCTGACTGTTTCCCTGCAAACGCAATCACTTTCATGTTATTTACTGAAACTTTTGTTCATACCCTTCTAATATCTTATCCAACACAATTATTCCTCCAGTTGATATTAATCTGTTTATTACTCCAGCATATAAGTTACAAGCAAGTTTAAGAATACAAATACCTCTAATTTGCGTGATTGCTACGATCTTCCTTTTTAAATATGGAATCACTTCTGCAGTGTACCACCTATCTTGGATTACTTCACTTACACAGCATATATTTGTTATATTTAGCAGTCGTATTTTAACAATAATAATCTACCTTTCTTTAGTAGTGCCATATTTACTTCTTCAGATCCTGGTGGATTTTCATTTTTTTCTTTTTTTTCTTGATTACTGTTTTCATTTCTTCTAATGATATCAAGTCAATTCCTTTTCCTTGTTTATCTACTTATACCATATCTTCGTACGAGAGGTTTTTATAATGATCAATGTTTTTCATTTATTAAATTAATTTGGACATTATCCTTCTCTTTCCAATTTGTCTAATAACTCTATGCGAGATCTTGCCTCCCACACACGTCATGTTCAATTTTTGCTATAAGCCTTTCCCAGCTCTCTTTTATGTTTTGCACACTCGTCTTTGCTATATTCCTTGCTTGGACATAAATTTTCTCTTGCTTTTTGCGTGTGCTTGTATATTAGTTCTTTCATCACCTTTTGTATTTCATTCTGTATCTTAAGGCATTTGCTTCTCTTAAAAGGCTTTTTGTTTTCCCAAAATTTGCTCTGTGCCTTCTCGATACATTTCTTTATGCTCTCCCACACTTAATATTTCCCTCTGTTACCGCAATTATTAGTTCCTCATTCAGCCGTTGTTGATATAAATCTTCAGTCGATTGATATTGTAACAATCGTATTTTATATCCAAGGTCTTCTCTCTTCTTCCTATCGTTTTCTTTTCGAGGGTTTAATCTTTTCCATCTTGAAATTATTTTTATTTTTGTCATTATCAAATAATGATATATAATATATATATAAGTACCGTAGATCCATCAAAATGTTGAATCGATTAACCATGTTGCTTTAATCGATTAATCTATCAATTAATCGACATATCCGTGCGAAAATTAGGTGTAGGGGCTAATAAAGTACTTTAATACGCTGTATATTTAATTATTTATGAAAAGTGTAAATATTCAGATTCAAAATTTGTGTTTGCATCAAGTGCATATGCGTTATATATGTATTGAATTAGATCTACAATATTTTGTAAGTAATTATTTAGTAACGTTTTATATCAATATCTACTGAGATTTATGAGACTGACATGTAAATAATAGTTTACATGAAGACTCACCTAGTGACTATTGTTCCGTCCATGATGTGAAACATGTAAGTGCATTTACATGCTTTGAATTAAGTGCTGTTCTTCGTTAGGCGACAATATTTCCTCCATCATTAAACACACTTTCACGGGGAACTGGTGTAGCTGGTACCCAAAGTAATTTCTTCGCTATCGATGAAAGAATTGGCAACTGAATAGAATGCGTCTTCTACCACTAAACAGGATTTGCGAAGTCATCATCCAGTTCACCCAGAGACTTGTAGACTCCTAAGTAACTTTGATTCGCTACTGAAGTCCGGAAATCCCCTGTTAAGCTAACATATTTGGCATACTTTCATGTGTCCAATAGCCTAGATCTTTCAATAACGTATAACTTGTCAATTCCTCTACTTACTTCTTTTGATATAAGTTTATACGAACTGTTTCCAACGGCTTCTCTTAAAACTCCTTTTAGCCCTTCATGTTAAACAATATTGATAGATCGGCTATCCTTTACTATCCATTTTACTATTTTATTTGTTATTTCAGCTTCCTTGATGGAAGAAATCGGTTTGGCTATAAAATTATTTAAATTGGGCTGCGATGCCTGAGGAACAGTTGGAGATGATTCGTTAGCACTTTGAAATGGATGGGTGTGTTTCAAATGATAATTCAAGCTACTAGCAGTACCACTATAACTAAATGATTTCCCACAAATTTTACAAAATACATTGTTTCTGTCAGACACTTCACAAGATTCATTTAGCTTAATGCCAAAATGTACACCCAGTTTCCCTCGCACCCAATGACAATGTAGCTGCCACGTACCAAATGGAACTGTTAAATTTACAATATGACGATTTATTGAAGAACAAGTATACACACAAGAAAGACTTGGCTGATTTTTACAAGTACGTCCTCCAAACCAGATTTCCGAGGTTGTTTTCACTTGACGTACAGATAATGTGTAGGTTTGGCTCGACATATGTGTTCGAACAACTTTTTTTTCTGTTATGAAATTAAGTCCAAACCCCGAGGTAACTTGTCGGATCACAATCTAACATACAGCCTTCGATTACAAATTTCCCAGATATTATGTCCTGACATTGATAAACTAGTTAAAGAAAACCGAAACAGAAAGTGTCGGAAAATGTCCACGTGCTTTTGTTCTCAATGGCTCTCCTCTAATTTGCAGAGAAAATTGTTTGTTTTATTTTGTTTACTTTATAATATGACTGACCTTCGGATAAACTAAGAGTTGAAGTTTTATGTACCTTCTCATAACACAGATCCAAATGTAATTGTTTATAAACTGTGACCAATTGTGTAAATAAATCAGTCAGCATTAATATTACAACATCCAAGATGTAAGTTGTATGTATTATTAATATCCGATACGTTTCCTGTCTTTCCTAAGCTGTCGGAACCCCAACACATCAAACTATTTCCTTACTCTTGGGCAGCAGAAATCAGCGCAGTGACGTCACACGCTGACCTTCCTTTCGTGCGGGGGCATATTTGGCGGTTAGAGCTGACGGAGCTGACGTCACACCGCTACTACCAGTCTTCCCCTGTCCTAAGGAGGACCAGGATTTGTCTTCGGCGTATCCTTCTCGTAAATAAACCATATTTACCCCAACCAATATAAACCAATCCACTGGAGCAAAGTCATCTGCACTCCATAGCCGTTATTGGGCAAACTGGGTACTTTGTATTTGTTTCCTTGCAACCGTCAATGTGTAACAACATAGCTACCGTCCGTCTCCATTACGTCAGTAAGGGTTACATTGAAGTAAACCATAAAATACAATGGTTACTAGCCCATCGTTAGTACATAGCTCCTCTATCTAGTCAATGTGCCAAAGAGATCGGAATCGTGAGCCAAGATTTTGGGGACTGTTTCCTTTTTGGAGGGCACGTGAATCATAATGAGTCGTTCAATGTTCCAAAATTTGTGAAAACAACAGATCAAGAAAAAGGTTTTCAAATGAAATTAAAAACGAGAAAGCTTTGATATGGCTAAGAACCAATGTGGAATGTGGTCAAAACTAGGTGGGATACATGGTTACAAGCTGTCATATTACGCGGAAAATTTCAGAAAAGTATAAATAATAATAATAATAATAATAATAATAATAATAATAATAATAATAATAATAATAATAATAATAATAATAATAATAATAATAATAATAATAATAATAATAATAATAATAATAATAATAATAATAATAATAATAATAATAATAATAATAATAATAATAATAATAATAATAATAATAATAATAATAATAATAATTATAATAATAATAATTATAATAATAATAATTATAATAATAATAATTATAATAATAATAATTATAATAATAATAATTATAATAATAATAATTATAATAATAATAATTATAATAATAATAATTATAATAATAATAATAATTATAATAATAATAATTATAATAATAATAATTATAATAATAATAATTATAATAATAATAATTATAATAATAATAATTATAATAATAATAATTATAATAATAATAATTATAATAATAATAATTATAATAATAATAATTATAATAATAATAATTATAATAATAATAATTATAATAATAATAATTATAATAATTATAATAATTATAATAATTATAATAATTATAATAATTATAATAATTATAATAATTATAATAATTATAATAATTATAATAATTATAATAATTATAATAATTATAATAATTATAATAATTATAATAATTATAATAATTATAATAATTATAATAATTATAATAATTATAATTATAATAATTATAATTATAATAATTATAATTATAATAATTATAATTATAATAATTATAATTATAATAATTATAATTATAATAATTATAATTATAATAATTATAATTATAATAATTATAATTATAATAATTATAATTATAATAATTATAATTATAATAATTATAATTATAATAATTATAATTATAATAATTATAATTATAATAATTATAATTATAATAATTATAATTATAATAATTATAATTATAATAATTATAATTATAATAATTATAATTATAATAATTATAATTATAATAATTATAATTATAATAATTATAATTATAATAATTATAATTATAATAATTATAATTATAATAATAATAATTATAATTATAATAATTATAATTATAATAATAATAATTATAATTATAATAATAATAATTATAATTATAATAATTATAATTATAATAATTATTATAATAATAATTATTATAATTATTATAATTATAATAATTATAATAATTATAATAATTATAATAATTATAATAATTATAATAATTATAATAATTATAATAATTATAATAATTATAATAATTATAATAATTATAATAATTATAATAATTATTATAATTATAATAATTATTATAATTATAATAATTATAATTATTATAATAATAATAATTATAATAATTATAATAATAATAATTATAATAATTATAATAATTATAATAATTATAATAATTATAATAATAATTATAATAATTATAATAATAATTATAATAATAATAATAATAATTATAATAATAATAATAATAATAAATATGGAGGAGGAGGAGGAGGAGGAGGAGGAGGAGGAGGAGGAGGAGGAGGAGGAGGAGGAGGAGGAGGAGGAGGAGGAGGAGGAGGAGGAGGAGGAGGAGGAGGAGGAGGAGGAGGAGGAGGAGGAGGAGGAGGAGGAGGAGGAGGAGGAGGAGGAGGAGGAGGAGGAGGAGGAGGAGGAGGAGGAGGAGGAGGAGGAGGAGGAGGAGGAGGAGGAGGAGGAGGAGGAGGAGGAGGAGGAGGAGGAGGAGGAGGAGGAGGAGGAGGAGGAGGAGGAGGAGGAGGAGGAGGAGGAGGAGGAGGAGGAGGAGGAGGAGGAGGAGGAGGAGGAGGTTTAAGCAAAACACGCTGTAGCAAATTATACATTTTATTATATGAGGTTCCAATTGAATGTTGAATTCTTTGTCTGATAAGTGCAATACTTAAATCTTAATTTTACTCTAGAATTGTATTTATTTTATGCTTGATAAGAATTACTGAGACCGAAAATAAAGGATAAATTTAATTTAAAATAATTAGTATATAGGAAAAACTGAAACCAATTTCTAAATAGATGCCTATGTGCATATGAAGAAAGGAAAGGATGGAAATATTAGCTTTAACATGGATGACATAATACGGGTTAGGGAAAAAACGATTAATGGCTTAATACCCAGTCCACCAACCATTTACATCTAATAGAGTATTCAGCCTCCTAGGAAGAGAAGCGACGAGAGATTCAAAATATGAGGTCATCTGCGCACGGTTTTTATACTTCCGGAACGTGATCCTCGAGGCTTTTAGGAGTTTTTTCTGCCCTGCAATCCCATTCGTTAACTATAATAGCCCAAATGTGTTCAATGGGATTCAGATCTGGTGAATTGGCTGGCAAAGGGAGAGGAGAAACTTCAGGATGTTGCTCTATCCAATCTCGGGTAAATGCTGAAATGTGAATGCTGCTGTTATCATGATCATAGTTAATGATAGGCATATCTTCCTCAGAATGTAAGGAACGAACACTTGGTAACATGCTGTCCTCTAACACCTCCACATACTCCTCGGAATTCATTCTCGGGGATACACGGACCAGTTGACCCACACCGGCAGCCGACATCCAGCCACAGAAAGCGATGCTAATCCTGCCGCTTCTTGCTGTGGTCACTACGTGTACTGGGTTGTAGCGTGTCCCGTCTGGACGCCAAATCCTTCCCTCTTCGTGGATGAGAACACTTTCTCGTCCGTCCATATTACAGTGTTCCAGAATGTCTGAGGCATTGGAAGGAACTGTAGAGCCAATCCCACACGAGCAGGTTGATGTGCTTCTGTGAAGTTCTCTTTTCGAGCTGGCTTCCTAGTGTGGATCCCGGCAGCATGAAGACGCCTTCTAACAGTTGAAGGCGTTATCTGAAGTCCTATATGCCTCATGATTGACGTAGAAGGGCGGAACGGATTCTCTCTGGAATTCTGCACTATGGCTGCATCCATATCCGGAGAGGTAACCCTGGGTCTTCCGAATTTCGGTTGGGTTTTTAATCCTTCTTCCGCTTCCTGGAACCGCCGGATCCAGTAAAGGACGCGAGTCAAGCCCTCTTCCCACAGAATTAGCTATTTGTGTGGCAGCAAGTTCTGCTTCCCACATGCCAACAATACGGCCCCGAGTGACTTCCGAGGTTAAAGGCATTCTTCTCTAATCTTCTGCACTCTAATGCACGATACAATGATACACTTTGTCGATTTTAAATCAAATGCAAACCTTCCGCTCTTATATATAATGCAAATGTGACCTTTGACCCCGAGAAAGTAACTACCAAACGCAGAGTGCATAGATCACATGTCCATTTAACCACAGTGACAGTTCTATTGCCTATGTAGACAAGTTCACTGGAAGAAGGAACTTTTAAAATGTTCTTGAAGTAAATCTACATTATTTCCCTAACATACTTGAACGAAGAAAGTGCTAACACTAACTTATTAAATTGACCGGTTTCAGCAACGGCCTCTACAGGAGTTGATTTTTCGCGATCTTTGTGTTAATTTGTTACCTGAAATACTGTAATGTTCACAGCCTCTAGAGCAGATAATTGCTGCACACTGCTTTGAACTATATATGCTTCAAATACGTAAAACATTTCTTGTTTAAATGTTTAATTCTGTTACAGCTGTATATTAGAATAGCGTTACACTCTTATTTGACCTTTCAGATTTTCTTTGTCATCATCATCATTACTATCATCGCCAGCCTCGGTAGCGTGGTGGTAGCATGTCTGCCTCACGTTTCAAGAGGTCGTGAGTTCGAATGTCGATCAGGGTGAGTTACCTGGATAAGGTATTTTCCGGGGTTTTCCCATATCCTAAAAGACGAATGTCGGGTAACTCTAAGCTCTATGGACCCTGGGCTCATTTTAGCATCATTTCACCCATTCCATTCATCGTCCGGTATGACTTTACGTTGGAGGACGTAAATTACAAAAAAGAAAACACCATTACCGTCATCACCATTATAAAAGCTGACCAGATTGACTTAGATGCTGGCATTCTGATCCCAAGGTTACGAGTTCAAGCCCGGTCTAGTTCGATGGTTTCTACGTGTAGCTAAAACTGAAATGCATCATATCAGCTTTACTGACATTTAAAGAACTCCTTCGTGAAACCTCTGACATGCCGTTGACACTAACGTGATTTTGTATTTGAACTGTCATTATCAAACAAAATAGTTATTTTATTTATTTCGTTGGTCGTTAAATGTCTAATATATATATAAAGCTTTCAATTTGGTGGCTATATTAATTGTCGTAGTATATTCATATATGCTGTTCTTGAGAACTGTGACAAAAATATAATTAATATATTTTATTTTCGGAACAAGATATAAATTTTAAACAATTTTAGATATTAATTTTAAATACCACGCAGTTTAACATTATAATATCACTAACCTATGAAAGGTAGAAGTATTTCCTTCCAGATAAAACTACTACTTTGAGTATAGGAAATGTATTTAAAAAGAAGAAAGGGAGATTAAAATGGTTGACGTGTGGTGTGCGAGAGAGGAAATAACGTTATTAAAATGGTCGATAAATACAAGGTTGATAGTAGAGGTATATAAAACCACATACCTTTCATGTGGCAAAATTGTTTTTATTTTCCATTGAGGCTTAAATATCTGAGCGCCGAACTCGCTGTTCAGGTATACGGAAACTGAACTGTCCTGGCGCAACTAAGTGATAAGAAACCCGCCTCCCTCACGTAGGCCACTCTTGCTCGCATCGGAAAAGATTTGCTCGCGTCTGTACAATACTTTCAACCACTTATTGTAAATATCAACAGCTTCCTTTTCAGTTACAAATGCTTTTAGTATTATCAAACATGTGAAATAAAATACTCGTCTCATTTTATAAGCCATTTAGTTTTGGTTAGTTTATCTACAATCCGTTGATGTTTTCTGTTCTATTTATCATTTTATGCTTCCATCCTCAACATTTAACTTCCGCTAACATTTAACATCCCCCTAAAAGGTATAAGTTGCATACGTCCACCAGATTATTTGCCATCATGGACTGCTATAATGGAGTTTTGGAGCACGTTAAACACTCATAACCAATACTTAAGCAATAGTTTATTTATTGCGGTTACATAAGCCAAAGAAATTCTTAATAGTAGCAAGCTACCACGGAATATCCCGGTATGTTTACAAACAGCACGGCGTGTGATCTATACTAGCGAATTCCGACAGCGTGAGGCACACGTCGTTTTTCCTGTCATTGCCTAATTTACTCATTCTGGAGCAACTTTTTCATGCAATTGTATTGGCGGTAAAAAACTATATGTTGCACATAGGAGCTGAGCAATTACTTCTATATGTTCGTTCGGCGTCGTCTTGAAACACTGCGCGCGCGCGTGTGTGTGTCTGTCTGTCTGTCTGTCTGTCTGTCTGTGTGTCTGTCTGTGTTTCTGTCAGTCTGTCTGTGTGTCTGTCTGTGTGTGTGTCTGTGTGTCTGTGTGTGTCTGTCTGTGTGTGTGTCTGTGTGTCTGTCTGTGTTTCTGTCAGTCTGTCTGTGTGTCTGTGTGTGTGTCTGTCTGTGTGTGTGTCTGTGTGTCTGTCTGTGTTTCTGTCAGTCTGTCTGTGTTTCTGTCAGTCTGTCTGTGTGTCTGTCTGTGTGTGTGTCTGTGTGTCTGTCTGTGTGTCTGTGTTTCTGTCAGTCTGTCTGTGTGTCTGTCTGTGTGTCTGTCTGTGTGTGTGTCTGTGTGTTTTTTTTTTTTGTTTTTTTTTTTTCATTCGGGAGCTCATTAGTGTTACACTTTATTCCATAAATACGGCTTACAAGCTAGAAAATTGGAAGTTTAAGTGACTATAAATTTAAGTATTTAGATTACTGCACAGCTGAGATACACTGCTAGATGAGAGAGATTTGATTTATAACTAAAAACCTAAATAATTTTAAAAGGTCAATGTTATAACAAGCAGTAAGTGAATCTTTAAGTACTAAAATGAAAACAAAAAAGTGTGTATAATCATTCATTAGTATTTATTATCGTGTAATAAGTTCAATAGCGACTCTGGCTATTAAAACATTGCTGTTGCTTACACTTAAATTTCTGGAAATTTCTTTGTTCACCTGCTTAAACTTTGTAGGCATTCACTAGATCAGGGCCGGTAAGAACCCGAAGTTCGAAATGCCTTACAGCTATAATCACCCCTTCCTTTTTCCTTCTATCTGCCAAGTAAACAGAGAGATGACGTGTGCCACAGTGGTGGTCATTCGGGTTTGGATGAAATGTCTTATGGGACGTAATCAAATGCGTACTTTTGAACGCAAGGTTTGGTTAGGAAAGCACGAAGAGGTTTAATGACACTCAAGAATAAGACAATGCTGCATAGACAACTCATATTGGCATGTATGAGAAACCGCCTTCTCACCGCTTGACTGACCTTGGCCAAAATTAAGCTGACAAAAAGCAGTTCTATAGAATTAAATCGGTCATTACCTTTGCTTTACTATATAATAGTTGTTATATAGTGCTAATTATTTTCCTTAGAATTAATGTTTATTAACTTTCTTTTGTTTTATTGTGCACTAGTTCTTATGCAGTGATAAATATTTCCTCTATGCTGCTAAAGACATTCAAATGCATCCTATACTGTATTCTTAAAAATAAACGTCACAATCTATAAAAGTGCATTGGCGTTCTTTTTTTTAATTGAACTTTGTTAAATAATTTACGTAGCCATTAATTTACACAATTAGTATCCTTGCTGGTTTCTTTTTAAATATTAATGTTTCAGTGCTCAACTAAATGAAAACTTGATAAACTTAAATGTAGAACACATTGACGATGTTCATCCAAAATGTTATTGAGTAGCAGGCTCTCGCTCAGTGTTGTTCACATTGATTAGTACCAAAGATGGCCAGTAAGTTGCTTGCAAAGGATGCAGCTTCGGAAATGTGTGTACAAATCCAAACCACGTTTTCCTGAATTGCGCAGTGGTGTATTGCTTTGAAGGTTTGTAGACACAACATGAGCCACATTGAAATTCCTTGTTAGGATGAAACTCGTAATGTATCCAACGTTAGTATACAATTTCAAAGCTTCATTTTACCATCGTGTGAAGAAGAAAAAGGTACTTGTTAAACTTTCGTCTTTCACTCATGTTACAATACAATCCACCACTCCAATGAATCTCGGTCAGGGTGAGTTACCTCGATAAGGTTTTTCCGGGGTTTTCCCTTATCCTGAGAGACGAATGTCAGGTAACTCTAAGCTCCATGGACCCCGGGATCATTTGAGCATCATTTCACTCATTTCATTCATCGTCCGATATGACTTGAAGTTGGGAACGTAAATAAAAAAAACACAAAAAAACTCCAATGACGCCACGCGACTATAATCAGTTCAGTTAGCTGTCCAACTGTGTCTAGAATAGTGAGGACTAGGAGGAGGGTAAATTCACACTTAGTGCCTTAGTTATATTTTATATTAATGACCAACCTCATTTAAATAGAAAATCCATTCTCCTAACCTTCATAGTAGCAAATTTGTCGATCACACAATGGTTGAAATCTGGAATTCCTACGATAACGTCTTTTTCAATTGAAAGCATTGACAATGCAGTCAATCTCTTCAGATTTCATGCTCCTCGTGAAAGTGTTTATTGTCTTAAATGTAGAAAAATATCTTTCTACTTCTCCTGTACCACCAGTTTTTAGAACTTAGTTGTCTCATTAAATGTCCTTTCGGAAGTGTTGTCAATGATAAAATCCAACAAACTCTCTGCCCCCAACAATGATTGAAATTGTTGCTGAATAAATGGAATACAGTTCATTCGAAAGTTTTACCTTGTCAGAAAATGATAAACTGAACATACCTTCTGCACAGTTTCCTCTGGGAATTTAGAGGCATATTGTGAAACACCTCTGATGAGAAACTTCACGCTACAAGATGCGCAGTCAATGTAAATCGGGTTTTAGCTTCAGAGTATAACATTACATGTTTCCTTTGCTTCTCTATTCCATTCTACATTATCACTTTTTGTTTTGTTGGTGGATTCCACAGGCCTGACCAAATTATGTTAATCTCTTCTCTGATTGTCTTCATATTGTCTACAAAATTATGGATATCTTTCTGAGCAGCAAGAGAACCACTGTCTTTCTTTTGCAGTTACCCAAATAAAATTTCAACGAGTGGTATGATCTTCGTTCAAAAAGGGGGGGAGAGTAAAAAACTAAATCCAGAGCTCACAAGCTTCCTGTTATGCCCATCAGCCTAATCCAGAGATAGTGAATTCCTTATTGCATCCATCTTTAATATTCCAGTCATGCATTCAATACTGTCCTTGTTTATGATCGTAGGCTGTATTCACACTTCTTGAAATAAAGTTCCAATGAGTTAACTGGCGCAGGGTAAACGTTTTGAATGTGTGATTCCCTAGCAGCGTGACGTTGAAGTGTCTGCGGGCGGCGATACCGAACATGATTCCCTAGGAAGCGTGGCGATGGGAGCTCAGAATGGCAGTGCTCCGTAGAAACTATAAGAATAGGTACCTAGCGTTTTTCACAAAATGTTATCAGTGGAGATCTTATTTTGTTGCAGCTAACTCATGAACATGTTGAAAGACGCAAGGTTAATCCACTACTTACGACGAGGGCTCTTAAAGGTTTCAGCACCATATTGGTACATATTAATGTTATCGCGAGCAACAGCTCAGCGTTCAAGTCAGCAAACATTTGCTCTCAAAAAAGAAACCAGCAATTAATGAGTTGATACTCGCTAGTATGGCAAAAAGGGTTACGGAGCTTACATCCACAATGACTTTCTCCACTGATTTTTATACAAGCAATTCTTATAGAAGGTTTTCCACATATTTCTTAACGGAGATAAACGTTGAACTTTACGTTTATATTAAAACGTTTCTTTCTAGATACAGCAGATAGAATCAGACCTATTATTTTAAAAATCAGGAAGGTTTGAAATTCCATGATCTTTGTAAGGCCGCAAAAAAATAAATAATTAAACACAATATCCAATTTCCATTTCAGAAAGCATTTGAAAATTCAAAGCACTTGCAGGGAATATCTCAAAAATTAACTTCATACACACGTGCACGCCCATGATGAAATGTTATGCTTTAAAACAATATATAGATGTAGTGTATATCTTAGTTTATCATATACGGTTTATCAATTGTGCAAAAGTCCTTCAGAATGAAGGGGACTCCAAAGACTATACCGAATATATTCAAGATCATACATTTTACTTGTCATTTAAGTGCCTTAAACATATGACATTTTAATCTAAATAGTTGGATACATTTTTGAGGAAATAAAAGTAAAACTTTTTCCATGTAAAGGTTTTTAAGCGGAGAGGGTTTTCTTGAAAATCCTATCGTATCCTTGAAGGTCACAACTTTCAATACACAGTTTGATATTTAATTGACCTTCTGGAGCTACGCTCACACATAAGTCTGATTCTAAAACTGCTTTGGCGGTTGGATCCAGGAAGGTTTAAAATATGAATTCCGGATGCAATATTTGAGTGAAATACAACATTTCTACTTACTGTGAGTTAGTAAAATAAAAATAATTTTCCATGGCCAACATGCCAGCATGACATTAAATTCTCCAACTGATTCGCATCCGTGGTTCAAATCTGACTCTACCAATCCAAATCTTAGCCTGCATAAGGCTAGTGTGCAAGAATCACTAATTTCCATTAATTAATCTAATAGTGGTAACTCGAAGCCTGGGACTTCAGTACTTAGAGCATAGTAACTCGCCACGACAGGTGCGCATCTAATTATATATGAGAACCCCTAGTGATTTACCGATAAAAATACGAGTCAGTTGGAGAATTTAATGTCATGCTGGCATGTTGGCCATGGTAGCTCATGTTAAGAGCAACCGGACGGAGACCGGGAGAACCGTGGATCAAATCTCAGCTTTGGCATTGAATTTTTCAGTCTGACTCTACCTATCCAGATGATACAAATGTTTACTGCAAGGAAAGGGTGCACTCCTAGGATACTAGAGCACTGCCTGATTCGACAGGTCGTTAACGGCTCTATTTAGGCTGCTCCAGCAATGGGACAGATCTTCGAGGCAAGAATGGTTAATGGACTTGCGCTCATTTTTCTACTTGCGGCCTGTAACCTCATGTTGTTTCTTTGATTTATCCCTGGAGTGATAGCCGCAATAGATCTCCAGAGGTCGTGGTGTATAAGGTGTACCCTCCTACTTGTATATCATAATGCCGTGGCCCATTATATTGAGAGCAAATGGACACATCTGGACGTAGGTAGAGAAGAATAGCGTGGATGGGTTACAGCCGGCATTCTACTCTCTTCACTTTACTACAGACCGATAGTAACGGAAGCGCAATTCAGCCTTTCGAGCTTCTATACGAGTAGGGTGATTTTGTGGAATCTGGATCAATTAAACCACTGAAGCGAATAATCTGTACATTTTTAGTCGCCTAGAGCAACAGAACGAAAGAAGCGAGTACTTGAATTATACAATCAACTCTGAATTTTGATTAATGAGAGTCTGACAGGAGTTTGACAAGTATCAAGTTATCGCCGGTCACAGCCTTCAATAGATGCTGCTGCCAGAGATCCCTGGCCAGCAGCCAAGCTCTAAAATCGAGCTTTATTTGCATATTTAAAGTGCCGCCATCGGAAAAAGACACTTGCCGTAAATCGATTAAATTCAACATGCATAATTAAGGTGACAAACAAATGACTAAAACTTGGTTACCCCAACTTTGGAGTTAAGTACTACGTATTTTCTTCAATTAGCCCGATGTAGCTATCTGCTTTACTTTATAGCTGAAGAACAAGTACATTACAAGTTCAGATGATATAAATAATTTCGAAATTAAGAGTTCAGTGATTGGCCTTTCTACGCCAAGAGTCATAATTTTTCTTCTGAACCCTTACAGGTATCAGTTTTATTCTCTCATACAGGATTAACACCTCAACATATCGATTTAATTCAAATCGCATGATGAATTATATTCTAAAAATCAAATTGAACCTTCGACGTATTTTCCCCTCTGAAACCGGTAGTGACGTTATTTTTCACGTATTCTTAAAATTCATTTATAATTTGCATGATGCAATTGCTAATCGTCATAGTATATAAAAAAGATTGAGGGAGAAATTTTTCCAAAATCACGTGGGTCAAGTGAGTGTGTTTCTCTTCTACAGTATGTATCTACAAATTAATAAACCGATATTAAAATCTATTATTTATTTAAAATTTAAAATTATAATTTCTTGCATACTGCCTTAGCCTCCCTTTTGCAATAAGCCAGCATCAAACATTTTAAAAAATATACTGCTGATTTAGGAAACCACGTACAATTTTTACGTAACAGTTAGTACTTTTCACCATAAAAAATATTGTACGGTGGTCATAGCACCGGAAATCATTAAAAGGTTGAATAATAATAATAATAATAATAATAATAATAATAATAATAATAATAATAATAATAATAATAATAATAATAATAATAATAATAATAATAATAATAATAATAATAATAATAATAATAATAATAATAATAATAATAATAATAATAATAATAATAATAATAATAATAATAATGGTGATGGTGGCATTATTGTTATTAAAATACTTAGGCTTTCACGGTCGGAGTCTGCTATAATAAGTACGTCCTCCGGACTGTAAGACGGTGGTCAACTGGGATTTGTCCTATCCTTCCCAGACGTTAGGAATATCTGCGGCTACGGCAGAGCTCTTAAGCGGTTCTCCAACTAGCTCTCCTCGGTCCTTCGACTGTTCCAGTAGCGATAGGCAAACCAACCGAGGTGCTGGCAGGGTATGTACACCTAAGTGCTTTTGCTGTGTGCCCATTCTCAATGGGGATTAACTGCAGATACTTTTGTTTCGGAACTTTGCACCCATTGCATCCTGGTAGGTGTGGTTAAAAATCTAAATTTTGATCAGCTGGAGTTAAAATTTTGAGGCCAATCATCTCTTGGCTGGATTAAATGGGTAGCTTAGCTTTCGCAGATCCTAGGGATTTGCTCCGATGTTATACCTTGGGTCTCCCAAATTACGCGGAGGACCCAATGTTACCTAAACCGGCGTTTTCTGGTGTCATAATTCCTATAGACCTAATCTGGCCTCTTGATGTACTGATAATTTCATTCTCACTGTATGGAAGAGATGAGGCTCCGTGAAGTATTCTCATGGGGAAGGACGGGCTAACAGAATAAATAGATCGGATACGTCTTTTCTGCGGACGTTCTAGCCATAGTTGCCAACTGCCTGCGGCTGCACTCCAGATCTCGCAAGCAAAGAGGATGAGTGGAACTATGAGAGCTCGCAAGAGGTGCAACTTCAAGCGAATGGGCATCGAACCAGAACTCAGAAAAGGGTATAATGAGGCAATTACCCCTGCATCCATGACGATAGATCTTGATGCGCTCGCAAAATATTAGACTTCTATCCAGCTTTACTCCTAAATATTGGATGGAGTTTCCTCACTCAATCCTTCGGTCTCGAAATTTAAAGATGGGGAAATCAATTGCGCTGTGGGGCTTGGTAAGAAGTATGGCATGGCTTTTATCCTGGTTAACGGATATTCGTGATAGTTATCGATTTGGCAGTAGATATATCGCAGATAAGCGTGGCACTGTTAGTTGATTGGATCAGCTTGCAGCCACTCGGTTGCTGCTGTGGATGGTCGCAATTGCTGATTGTACCACGAAAATTCTTCCTTTTCGTCTTTTGTGAAGCGGGATGGCTTGTCGTGTACAGTTTCATTTCTCCCTCCTCCCCTTTAAAGTTTTTATGATGTTTAAGCATTTCAAAAGACCCACGAAACATTCTCGGATAGTACTGCCGTGTGGTGGACAATAGCTCACTGTCTTGATATTGTGACATGTTCCCTCTCTTCCCAAATTGCATGCTCAGCAACTGCTGGTTTATATGATTCACCTAATCAGTGATGCCTGGTTATGCATATGTTGATACTGTAGTACCAATGTAAACTTCGCCACACGAACAACGTATGCCATATATGCAGCTGATGCGTGGATACGTGGGGTTCTTGGATGAACGGAGAACGCCTCGCATTTATTTAGTTGGCTAAAAACTGTCACATTGCTTTATTATCATAGGAGTTTGACCAAGTGGTCTCTTTGCTTGATTTACATAGGATCGTGGACCTCATAGGCAAACTCCTCGTCAATCAGAAACATTAGTTGCTCTGAACATGCAGTTTGCGAAGAGGGGTGAATATGTCATGAAATATCGAGACACTGGGGCCTTGTGCCTGCCTCGGTAGCGTAGATGGTAGCATGTCTGCCTCGCGTTTAAGAGGTCCCAAGTTCGAATCTCGGTCAGGGTGAGTTACCTAGATAAGGTTTTAACCGGGGTTTTCCCTTATCCTTCAAGACGAATGTCGGGTAACTCTAAGATCCATGTACCCTGGACTCATTGAGCATCATTTCACCCAATTCATTCACTGTCCGATATGACTTAACGTTGGGGCGGACGTAAATTAAAAAAAACTGGGGCCTTGTGCATCGCACTATAGTACTACCCGAGAATGTATCAAGGATTTATTGAAATGTTTAAACATCAGGAAAACTTAATAGGAAGGAGGCGGCAATGAAACTGGACACGGCGTCGCATCACCCTTTACAAAAGCTTAGTCCCCTTCATGCGTTACGCCTGTGGATCTGGGCTGTGGTCGCAGATGGCTACCTTGTCTACAACGAGCACAGAATGTAGGACTCAGGTTTAACCACTGTATTGGCCCCTTTTTCACCGTGACGCTATTTCACAAAACACCGACTCTTCCATACGTGAAGGATGAAGTTAACCATCTGGCTGAAAAATTCTACGCCAGAATACCAGAACTTCAGAGCTCCCTGGTTAGCTCTCCTGGGGATTATGACCCCAGAAAATGCTGCTTTAGGCACAATTGGGTCTCCGCATGGCTTACGGGCACTCGAGGTAACATTGGAGCAGCTCGACTCAGCAGTGAACGCTGAGCTCTGCATATAATCCTGCCAAGAGCTGACTGGCCTCAAATTTATATACCCAATAAATCAAAGTTAACTTTGTATTTAAGCAGTACCACTGAATGCGTCTTGCGTTCTGAATATAAACCCAAGGCAGCAACATGCTGCCTAACAAACCTTTTCCCACTTAAAATCAATAACTCTACATAAAATGCCTGAAATAAAATATTTCCACGACTAAACCCTACTGAGGTGTGCACACAGCAGTAACACTCAGGCTGTACCTCAACCTGCTAGTGACCCGGTCGGTCGGTCGGTCGGTCGAGTGGTCGGTCGGATGGTCGGATTTGGTCGGAACTAGTCGGAGACCCACGGAGGATGTCAGCTGCAGCCGCAGATGGACTGGGAAGAAGAGGAGAAATCCCCGGTGACCAAGGCCTTACATCCCGAATATATTTTGGTGCTGGAGTTACAGAGTTAACTGTGAGGTTATTTGCAATACGAATGCATCCTACAACGTTGTAGTTCCACCAAAAAAAATAATCGTGGAGATGACGAAATGTGTTCAATCAATAATCTATTGAAAGGAAGCAGTCCAATAAATTGCACAAGTAATTACACTCTGCCAATTACCTCAAGCGCAGTTTCTCACAATACATTCTGTGTTTTAGTGGAACAGTATGTTATTTACTTTTGGCACTTTGAACAACATATATTGTATTGCATTCGTTTTACGAAATATCCAACCAAGATAAGTGGAATATGAAAATAACGGACATTATCTTTGAAAACGTTTGAAGCTTGAGCATTGGGAGTAGTAGGTATGTAAACTGCTACCTCGCATTCATATCGGTTTGTTTTGAATTACCACTCCATTCTGACTAACACAGCGCAAGCACAGTATGTGATATAGTTTCATCAAACCTGTTTTATTCCAGTTAGTTTCGCTGTCTGGTTATTACTATTATTAAAATTTTGAAGTTTATCAAATTGTGAAGTCCAAATGAAACATCAAATAGTAAAAGTGTTTCAAAGAATTAAACATTTATAAGAGGGTGTTTCCCTTCTTCGTGTAGTATTTTATTGGAGTTTTTCCTAAAGAAATCGATCTAGAAACACCAAAAATGAAAAAGATTCTCGTGTACAGTTATGAAGAAGTGCACAAATGAAATTAATATTAATCATTTTTCAGTACTCATTATAAAAGGAATTTAGTCATGAGCACATTAAGGAGATGTGAAAGGCCTTCCAAACGTTACTCCAAACTACAACATGTAGCAAACATGGAAAGATACTTCCTTAAGAATTGTCGCAACAAGCGACATAAACTCTTAATATAAGTAGCGCTGTGCATGTTTCAGCTACAATCATAATTGACTGCGACAGTTAGTCATTAAGCAGCTCTAACAAAACAAATGAAGACTGAATCTACGAAAACATCAACTTTTGTCGGAAATGACCTCTGAATATAACATAACGGGATATGAAACACTATTTTAAGTTTGTCTGAAGTCAAGATTTATCCGCTGCCAATTTTTTCAAGAATATAAACACTTATCTCAAAGAGGCAAAGCAGTACATATTCTTATGAATGAAAAAGTTCATAAGTCTGTAAAAATATATCTGTTGCCGAGTGTCAATTCGTTACTGCATCAGGAGTAAACGCCGATAAAACGTTTAGAACACGCAATTACTCTATTTTTAGAAGCAGACTTATTCATGTTAGACACCAAATTCAAGAAACGTTGTAATGAAATTGAAAGTGAGCTTAAAGAGAGTAACCAGACATTGCTTATGTTTAAAAACTTAATTAACACTCAAGATTTGGTTATTCAATGGCATTACTCTTATATTAGAAATTTTAAATTCCCTTCTTATAAAAGTGCTTACTGTACATTGTGTAATGAAGCGTTTAAATTACTTTTGATCTGCACATGTATGTTAATAATCGCAATAGCTTGATAGTCTGAATTTAGAAACGTAATAAACACAAATATATTCAGTGTACAAGCATATCCTAAAATTAATATGAAGTAAAATGAAATATGCTATATACTTAAAATAGCATTCCCTTCCATTTTAAGGCCGCGCCGTGGCTGAGTGGTTAGACCGCTCAACTCTCAAGGCGGCCCGGGTTCCATCACAGGCGACCGCAAAGTGAGATTTGTGCTGGACAATATGGCGCTCCGGTTTCCCCCGCCATCTCATTCCACCAGTGCTCCATCTTCATCTCATGTATCATCAGGTCACCGCCTGCGGTGCCGTATGTAGTAAAAGTACGTTAAACACACACACACACACACACACACACACACACACACACACACAAACCCGCCTCGGTAGCTTAGATGGTAGTGTGTCTGCCTCACGTTCAAGAGGTCCCGAGTTCGAATCTCGGTCAGGGTGAGTTACCTGGATAAGGTTTTTTCCTGTTTTTTTCCTGATCCTTCAAGACATATGTCGGGTAACTATAAGCTCCATGGAACCTGGACTCATTTAAGCATCATTTCACCCAATTCATTCACCGTCCGATATGACATAACGTTGGAGGACGTAAATTACAAAACAAACATAAAACAAAGCGCGCGCGCGCACACACACACACACACACACACACACACACACACACACACACACACACACACACAATTTAATAAGTACTGGAATGTTCCTAAGCATGATCGGTATGTATAACTTTGAAACTATCTGAAGTTGAATAGTTGCGAGTGGCCTCAAATCTCTATAAACATTCGTTGGATTCGTACAACACAACGAAATATATCGAGTTGAGTCTTTGTAATGTATTCTGTCAATATGAAAATACCTGGATGTGAATGGTCAAAAGCATATTTAATACCACTGACATTGCCTTAGGCATGAATAAATGATTGTTCATATTGTTTTACAGATTATTATTTATCTGATGAAGAAATTACAGTGTTGCATTGGCTCACAAGGAATATTTTTAGCTTGTTTTTTAGAACTGGTGAGAAAATGGGCTCTAGGTTAGAAAACAATCATGATGTACTTTGTCTGGGAAATCTTGTCCAACGTATACATGTTTTCAAAACAATGTCCATTCACTTGTAAAAGACAAAGGTTTCCGTTTTCATTGCCCCAGTAATATGTAACGGTGACGAACAAAGCGTAACATCAAACTAATAGTACAACTCTCTAAACACTAAACCAGGAATAAATAAACTTCTTTTTAAACATTCGTATTCATGCTATTATCTACTGTTTTCACTTCTCTTCAAAGTTCAGACCAGGAAAACTGTCCAGATTTCACTGTATATATCCAATTTTTAATTGCAAAATGTACTTTAACAAGCTTTAGCCAATGCATTTAATGGTTGCAATTTTATAAGCAGTTTTACCGGAAAATGCAAATCGACTGCATAATTGCTTAATTTCTAGCTTAGCTTTGTTCTAAGTTATTATTGCTAACATCCTACTTATTCTGCTAATAGAGTAAGAATAATGCCGGTATTTTTAAGAGTATAGAGGAACTACACAAAGTAACTGACAGTACTGTATTTGCTATTCTCCTCCATTTAAATATAATGCATATAACTAAGTCGACATCAACAAATGGAACCACTTTCTATATACAAAAGCTCCATGTGAATTGTTTCAGCCACTTATTAAAAGTGTAACGCGCCCTAAGCTCTTCCTAAATTTACATCTTGAACAGCCGTTCAGACGTTGGTTTCAAGCGCATGATTTCATTAACCATAAGTGTGCATCTTCGAAGGTTCACTCCCACCTCTTCTATTCCCTAACTTATTCCATTACATTCGCTTGTCTTGTAAACCTCTGTACCTTGTTGCGCAGAAACGTTTTTGTCCACTTCCATTAACATGATATTGGAACCGAGGTTTGTTAAATTGCATCTTATACACCCAGAAGAGATTGCTGTGCCGTTTCTCCGGAAATGCAAGAAACAAAACTGGCTTACTATCCGGCACAGAATTTCTGAAGCAGTTTGCTTGAAACCGTTGCAAAAGGAGATGCCAAGGGTCAATGACAAACGGATAAGAACTGTTCCGAATGTTGTCTACGAAGGCCAAAAGTGTGTAGGAGAATTGTGGGCTAAACTGTTATCTACGATGTCACTGACTGTAGCTCAATTCAACTTATTTTCTCCCACCCTGGAGTTAGTGCGTAGAAATTCCCATGCCTGCTTATAGTGTTCGGAACCGATAGTGAAATGCGGTGCTTTCAAGTTAACTCAGCCCTTGATGGAATGCATATGTATGCAGCCTTGTAGGAAGAGGAAAACAGCCTTAATACTGTAGTCAAATTTTCTTCAGGTCTCTAAGATTATAAGTATAACGATAACATATCAGTATATATGTAAACAAATAATGTACAAAAAGTGAAAGAATATTTCGGAATAATTTCTCAACAGTACTAAAGAACTTCACCATTACTTAAACCTAAGACTATCCTGTGTTTTGGAAAATTTGTGACTATTCATATAAAGCTGCAAATCAGTAATCACTACTGAGATATTTGATGCCCTTTTCGATCGTTGAAGCTTTTTATGCATGACGTATGAAGTCATTCAAGAGTGCTAGCTTTACGCTCTCTGATGTTACCCCTTTCTCCTGTGATTATGTTCCTTCCATGCACCGAGTACAAGACCAACTGGTCAAAACTTCCAACCTTCAGAAAGTGCTCTCACCTCAGAGCAAAATTATTTCAGTTTCTCAGAACTCTATCACCGCCAGTTATGTGTTATTCTGATTCAGTTATGTGTTGAATACAATATTTGGTAAATACGTCACTAATTTATGCATCAAAGAATAATGGTAAAAGTACATATCACGAAGGGGCTCCCGAAACCGGGGCAGAACATTGCATGAAGGCCAAAGTAACTGTGCTTCGAACAAGACCCTTGGGAGGAAGAGTTGTAGGAAAGGACTGAAAGGTGATTAGAGCCGTAGATGACTTGCGCCAGCGTGAACGGGGTCCCTAATGATTCCATATTGAATGCATATTACGCCACACTAGCGCCGAGTCCTGATAGTTCCTTAAGTGACTGTGGGAGGATCTGCCAACAGTTCGGCTATCACCAGGAAAAAAGCTTCATAAAGCGCAGAACCACGAAAGAATGGAGTTCATTAGCATAGCTTGGTGCAGCATTCTTTAGTGTTTATGCAGATATTTGCTATAGACGGTGCACGTAGTTGTGGTGTGAAAAATATTGGTGGAAGGAAGGTGCTTTATAGCCAAAGTAGGGAAATAATATGGAATGTTTATCATTATTTTAGAAGGAAAAGAGCGGGCAGCCTAACTATGTGAATCGGGAATATGTATCCAAGTCTATGGGAGCGTCAGTTAGTAGCGTACGAATGTGAAGAATCCTCACTGAGGAAGATAAATGTACAAAAGATGACACTTATTCAGTACTCCTCACAAAAGACACAAGGAGAAAGCATAAAACAAGCATAGCGGGATAGCTCAGGTGGTTTCATCTGTGGCCCGCATTCGGGAAGCATGGATTCGATTCTCGTGACCGACCTACCTGCCGAATCCTCTCCATAGTAATCCTAATCCTAAACATAACACAGATATAGATAACTTTGATGTGCCACTAGTCGGAACACAGTAAATAAGTTTCATAAAATGGAAGGCGAAAGTCTAACACTAGTCATATTGGACATGAATGTAATGGGTGAAATGATGCTCAAATGAGCCCAGAGTCCATTGAGCCCAGGATCCAGTGTACAAGGAAAACCCCCAAATAAACCTTATCCAGATAATTCAGCGTGACCTCTCAAACGTGAGACACGCTATCACCTACGCTACAGAGGCGGACTACTGCGCGACTTGAACGAAAAAGTATTTTGTGGGAGTACATGGGCTTTAAGAACAGTCCTCAAAATCTGGACCTTAGATGGAGGAAAGCAGAGAACAATAGACGCAGTTTAATCGAGTAATCAGAAGTTCCAAATTTTCGCTTGCAATACCTAAGACGTTTGAAACATTACACAGATCAGGCAAGACCAATCGTTTAGAGAGATGACCTATTCATGCGCGTCACACGAAACGCCGTGTTAGCGTGATGATCAAAGCAATAGGCTCCCAAGAGTCAAGAACTGTAGGAATTGTTCACTCAGCGAGAAATGGGCTTTATTCCAAATGCAATGTCAGTGTTTAAATCTGGCACAAAATCTGATTACCGTAGTGATATTAACTTTGTGAATTTTATAAATGGTGGTCAAAGATGAAATTAATTTCCAACCTTCCCCCTAACTCTGCCCTTGTCATTCATAATACCTACCTCCTATCCAAATGTCCAGATACATCCAGTTCCAAATTCGTCTCTTTGGTCTCTTTGTTAACATTAGGCCACGCCGTGGATCAGTGGTTAGACCGTTTGGCTCTCACCAAGGCGGCCCGGGTTCGATCCCAGGCGACCGCAAAGTGAGATTTGTGATGGACAACACGGCGTTGAGGCGGGTTTTCTCCGGGATCTCCGGTTTCTCCCACCATCTTATTCCACCGGTGCTCCATCTTCATCTCATGTATCATCAGTGTCATCGCCTGCGGTGCCGTATATAGTAAAAGCGGGCGTTAAACACTACACATTTCATTTCATTTCATTTGTTAACATTATGTGGCATTAACTTTGGCCCTAGAATGTACAAACCGGAATTACACTCCATGATACAGCGGAATAAGCCTGCTATTAAAACGTGTAGAATTGACGCTCTCCTTGCTGAATATTGCCACGCCATCTTACCACGCAGATTTGAACCCAGTTGAATTAATGTGTAGTTAAATTAAATAACACGCAGCCAAGAAGAACGTAGAATTGCCTTTGTATAAAGCAATGCAGCTTGTGGAAGAAAAGTAAAAGATCAATGCGACAAATTGAAAGCAATCTTAAATGGCGCTGGAACCTTGGATTGATGCAGCATCGGAGCACATTATTGTTAACTTCGAAGAAGACAGTGATGATATCAATGGCGATGCTGGTAATTAAGACGAAGATGAAGGTGGAACTAGCGAGATTAAGTAGCTGTGGAAACATGTGGTAATATTGCTTGTTGTTGGTTAAGTGCATGGTTGTCAGCTCATTCTGTGTTAAACTGGTCGCAACCAAAAATAAACATTGACATTGCTTTAAGCAGAATACCTAGGGGCATTGCTTCATTCATAAAAAAAGCAGTAAAGGCAATAAACTGTCAGTTATTTTGGAATATTAAAAGAAAATGCTCCATCTCACAGTCTATTTATTGCTAATGACTAGGGCTAGGAAGTTGAGGACATATAAATTGTCTAAAACGGACCTTTAAAAGACCTAAAATATCCCAGAAAGGACCTAAAGATTGGAAAAAAGCACGTAAAGACGTTTTATTAGGCTTAGCTTTTGGCACGTTTGGGGCCAGGTTACCCTCTGGTCGAGGTCATTGCCACAGTGCTGGTCACAAATAACGGGATATTTAGAGAGGGTTCACTGGGTTCTCTGCTGGTGTTAGTGACTTGAATACAATAGAAAGGTTCCCTCATCGTAACCAGTTTTAGGAGGGCATATTAGAAATTTGAATTTGAGCTAGACTCTGGTGAACAGGAAAAAGATATTCAAAAGAAGTTAAAAAAAAAGCCAAAAAAACTGTTTAACGTAACAAAAATGTTCAAAAAGAATGTTTAATAAAAAAAGCTAAAAAAACGCAAAAAAGGACAACAAAGGATTTTTCCTCAACTTCCTAGCCCTACTAATGACATATGTATAAAAATCAGCTTTGTATAACAAACAAAGCAATTCCACTATAGCTAGGGCTATGTACCAACAATAACTTTCATGTGAACTGCAATGGTTTCAACTGCACGCTGTTGTGGTTTATTCATTCGAGGCAAGCTGGTTCATTTTCCCCTCTCAGCCATTTTAGAGAGGGAGGGAAGAAAAGCAACTTCCCCAATGTGCAAGGGTTGTTCATGTTTCATCTCACAACCTATAGAAGATCACTTCTGGTTATTGTTGCCAATTTTGGGGGGAAAGTCTCCAAATCTGGTGTATTTGGGAGGCACTACAGTGACAAAACATTGGTTTTGGGGATTGCTGTTATTGGCTATTTTTCAAATACAATTTCTCCCAAATTAATTTACTTAATACCACACAATATTGTAGAGAGCGATAGGAAGTAATGTATAACGTAACCCATGGTGCAACAGCCCGCTAGCGGGCCAGAGCCTGCCAAACCCACAGCCCGCCTCAGGGAGAGGTGGGCGATGGTTCACCCGATACGGGGTGGAGATGTGGTCAGCATCACGGCACCCCCAACCAGAAAGTTGGGTTTCTAGTCCAGGATTTGCTTCCTAACGTAGCTCCTCAATGTCCTCACGATACTGAGTGGGCACCGGTCTTATACCCGGGACATAAAATCCGCACCCCCTAGGGTTGGGATCGATCCCAGATGCATTTCGTAGCAGGGAACCAAAGCACAACACTTTAGCCCATTACGCCATGGCGCAGGTCAGGAAGTAATGTATCTTCCTCTATTTTATTTGTGGGTGCACGAGAAGACGGAAAATTTGTTTTTCCTGTAATTTGTGAGAAGCCATGTCTCGGCATGTTCCTGGTGCTAGTAGTCATCGTACATAATAATAATAATCAGAGAGAGCTTTTGTAAGCATAAACATAATTTTAGTTAATTGATGGAAATTAATCATTTCTTCACACTAGCCATACACAGGCTAAGGTTTTTGATAGTCAACATGGAAAAATTAAATGCCATGGCCGGGATTTGAACCACGGACCTCCTGGTTTCCGTCCAGTCGCTCTCATCTATATGAACGTAATTCCCTCCTGTATTGTTACACCGATGAGGCAACTTGCGCTGTGAATTCCCTCCTTTTAATCAAATATCTAAAAAAATAAGACGTTACAGCAGCAGCCCTGTAGAATAGAATGTACTGTTATACAATTTGCAGTATTAGTTAACTTCACTTCAGTTTTTTGTTGATTTCAAACTTAATAATCGGAGTTTGTCCGAATAAAATTGTGCATTTCGCTGGTACGAACATTAAACAGATTTGGGAATCGTATCCCAGGTTTAGAGTGTGGTTAAATACTATTAAAAATGACCCTACAAGAGCAAGTGCAAAAATTAATGCAAAGTTAACACACAAAAATCATGTTAATACACAAAACACAGCAAATTTTCGGATCTTTTCTAAAGTTCAAGGCAACCGCAACTTTCATTTTAAAAGCGGACCTCAAACAAATGCTTATAAATAATCGCGTAGAGGAATCTGCATGTTCAGTGCTGAATACAGTTCATTTCTTCCGTGTGAGCACTTATCAGAATAATGAGAAAAAAATGTGCGAGGGAATGTCTGTTACACAGAACTAAGTGCAGAGAAATTGTCGTAAAAGTGTTAGCTTCGCGCTTTTCGGAAATGTTGGTTAAAATGAATACAAAATATTAGACGAATCAATATATTTATTTATTACAAAATTACTCAATGACGACGAGAACCTGGTAGGCGGAGGGACAGCGTGAGGAGTGTTAAATGTGTACTAGCCCCTGAAGGGGATTAAACACAAAGTGACGAAATGTAGGATTTACAGAGTGTGTGGTGATAATGAGGTAGGTGAAAAGATAGGAGGTAGCATATTTTGCTCCTCAACGATTGCATTCTCGGGTACATTCTTGCGTACGGGTCATGGATTAGATTTTTAAATGAGTATTAATTTTGAAATCCAGACAAATTCTTAGATGGACTGGAGTTCTGTTTTAAGGCTATTGTGTGTGTTTTGTGGTTTTATGGTTACCGGTTATCCCGCAAGCCATGCGGGAAAGCTGGTATCCCCTAAACAGCGTTCTCTAGGACGGTAATTTCCAACAGACCGGATTAGGGGGCTCTGATGGTGTACGAATCGGTCGTAAAATTTTGTGGCCCGGCGCCTAATTTCATCTTCCACATATGAGAGAGACAAAACTTCGGAGACGAATGTCAGGTAACTCCATGGACTCTTGGCTCATTTGAGCATCATTTCACCCATTCCATTCATCGTCCGATATGGCTTAACGTTGGAGGTCGTAAATTAAAAAAAAAAGAGCGTTCGTATACACTATTTCAGTGTCTAATTACACCAAATGGTGGCGGTGGCGGTGGCGGTGGCGGTGGCGGTTCGTGGAATTAAAACCGGGCACAGTTGAAGCCATTGTTCATTCAAGAAAAACTTTGTTAGTGTGTGATAAACTTAATCCAGAAAATATGAATGGAGTGGGGGTTGACAATGCTTCCGTGTATACAGAAGACAAAAATGGAGTGTGAGAAGCTCAAATTAGATTTAAACTTACCACCGCTGGTCATAATGCTTTATGTTTGTCATTCGTTGCAGTCTCCAATCTCTGAAGCAACAGAAGAGACATTTCCAAGAAATATAAACTTTTACGAAACTTTAAATGAAGGGAAGGATCCTTAAAATTCCAGCTGTGTGAGACATGGCTTTGAGATTTTCACATCTAAGAAAACTGCTTTACAACATTTATTGTCATCTAGTGAATAAGTAATATTAATATTATTGGAAACCAGTAGTACAGGAAGTGCAAAGACATTCAGTGCTTCTGAAAGTAAAGCTTTCATTTCAGGATTTGACAAATCTCATCCAATGAGTACGAGAAATGTAATACCCACGTGAAACTGAAATTCTAATAGGTGTAGATCCTAAACTATGTGGTGTTAAACTTGAGAAAATTATTTCAGAAAGCCAACTGAATCGTGAAACTGAAAATCTGCTGGAACGGTTTCTCAAGTTTGTCAAAGAACCAATGACTGAAATAGCTGAATTATTTGAACATACTAAACCCGACGTAATTGAATGCATCATTAGTCGGTGGCAGAACACCAGTTTCTAAAATAGCGCAACACTAGTGACAAAATTGATTTTTGGGCTGAAGTGTGTGCTTAAAATGACTCCACAGGTATGAATTCCTTTCAAGA
This sequence comes from Mantis religiosa, assembly GCA_030765055.1. Taxonomy (NCBI): domain Eukaryota; kingdom Metazoa; phylum Arthropoda; class Insecta; order Mantodea; family Mantidae; genus Mantis; species Mantis religiosa. The sequence goes on from CM060948.1 coordinate 77,382,574, forward strand.
AGCATGGTGTCTTGTAATTATAGTGTTAAGCCCCCTCCCCCCCCCCCATTCAAATGCAGAAGTGGAGAGGCTTTTCAGTCAAATGAACACAGTGAAATCAAAATTAAATAATAAGAATAATATCCATACTTGGACGCAATTCTTACCTTAAGAAGTGGGCTAAAGAACATTGGAAAGTATTGTCATTCATATGAACTATCTGATTCCATGTTAAAGTTGATAGGTACAATAGCAAGTTACACCTGACAATAGGCCCCTGATAACCCAGCAGATAGATCTAATCAGCCGGCTTCATAATGTGGGAATAACGAAGCAAGGATAAGAATTTCATGTACGATGCAAGTTTTATAAAAAAAAAATTACTTTAGTTTTAGGTATAGCATGTTTTGTGATAAACAGTTTGTTGAATGGTGTTATTATTGCCGTTTATTAAATATTAAACGGAACGTATCTTCTTTATTTGTTTCAAAGTGTGCTATATTTATCTTAAACGACGCCTTATTGACTGGCTTTTCGAGAATTTCAGTATCATCGACTTGGCCACACTGTTTGTGGTTTACCTATTATAGATAACATCAGCAAATATGCTTTATAGATGTTTGTTATTGAGACACTTAGTAACAGTACACATAACAATAGAGGTAGCCGTGAACGACTCCTCTAGCTAAATATGACAGGACTCGTCTGGGTCATCTGTACTGGAGAGGTCACTCAGGAGAAGATCTTCTGGCAGTCTGCGCTTGAGGCGAGTTGGTTGGCGAGTGCGAGCGCCGAGATTGTACGTAACAGCTCCAGGGACCTCCTGAAGATGGTAAAAGAGCTGGAAAATGTGTGCGACAATGGTCACAAAAGATGCGAATATTATTGAAAAGCAGTTAAACACTGAGGAGTGACCAAGCTTCTGAATGAAATAAAGATATGGTTCACACGCATACACTTAAAAAAAAAATTGTAGTGGCGTGGACAAACCGAGTGGATGTGAATCCGGGAAAAGATCATCAGACGATGGCGTCTCTTCAAACAGTAATTATAATTACGAATAAAGAACTCTAGGGTACTCAAAACAGACTACAAAACGTGAAAATAGAATTTCGTCGTCTAAACTGAATCATTACGAAAACAAAGAAGAGCCTGATTGGAAAGAAACCAAAGAAACGAAAAGGAACGCCTTGGTTGTTAAAATAGCAAACCTATTTTCCGTGATAATGAAGAAGTGATAAGTGAGCAAAGTGACTTACAAAATATTCAACGTAAGTCCTGATACAGTGCATAAAAAGAAAATGTAGATGTTTTTAGTGTTACTTTTTTTAACAAAAAATATATACCTGTATATACATACATATTTTTCTTTCCCTTATTTAACCGTTTTTCTATTGTTTGCGTTTGTTACTGTGTGTTTTCTGTAGTTTCTTTTTGTTTCCTTTCTTTCTCTTTTTGTAATTTACGTCCTCCAACTTAAGTAATATCGGACGATGAATGGAATGGATGAAATGATGCTCAAATGAGCCCAGGGTCCATAGAGCTTAGTTATCCAACATTCGTCTTATAAGATAAGGGAAACCCCTGGGGAAAAAAACCTAATACAGGTAACTCACCCTGACCGAGATTTGAACTCGGACCTCTTGAACGTGAGGTAGACGCGTAGTTTTACACTATACACACACAAACACCCACGCCCAAGGCGGAACTCGAACCTGCCACCCTCTACGCGGCTGAATGCTAGAGACATAAACTCCAGCGACCATGGCTACAAGGACCGGCAGCTTTGTAAGTCATGCACAAGGTACAGTACCAAGGTTATGCGAAGAAATGAAGTGTTGCCAAGTAATAGGATATTATGTGAAGCCCGCCGTCAAATAAGAGTACTGATGTATTCAAGTTCTCCAGCTATCACCTTCGGCAACTGCAGACCTTAGCCAAGAATCTGCAAAGCCTTGACCAGAATTCGCCCAGGACTGATAACCAAGAGTAATCCTAAGTAAAGCAATCATGCCAAAGAAATATAAACCTAAATTGGTTGAGTTTTAGGTACATCATAATGTTCAGTGTCTGTCTAATACAGTCAATGAATTAGGAAGCATTGTTCAGGAGAGATCAGATATGCATGTTTTGTTTTGTAGAGCATTGGCTTAAGTACTGAAATCTCCAGTTTCACTTTAGCATTGTACTACTGCAGAGAAACATAAACATGGTGGAATCTGCATTTATATAAGAGATGGCATAAAATTTAATGTTGTAAACATATCTGGTATACCATGAGATAAAGATAAAGAATTCTCTACAATTTAATTATTTGAACATAATACAATAGTAGCAATGGCAATTTCATTGAGGACATTTGTGAAGAAAGTTCTTGATGAACTTCAAATAACAAAACTCTCATTAATTGTGGAGACTTCAATATTGATTTTGCTAAAACCTCAAAACAAAAGGAGTTTATTGATCTGACAAATACATTTAGCTTAAAGCCTACAATAAATTTTCAAACCAGAAACACAAATTTCTGTGCAACCACAATTGATCAACTATAAACACTAAACCATACTCAACACATCTACTGAATATGGTTTCAGTGACCATAATGCTCAATTAATATCAAAAGTTTTGGGAAATATACCTATGCTCATAAGTTAATAAAACAGAGCTAACCTGAAAATTTTAACAATTGAAACATAAAATACTTTTGCACCTACTAAAATCAAAACCTGGCAAGAAGTTTTAAGATATATCAGGCACTAATAAAACATTTGAGAATTTTCATAATATATTTCAACATTATTTTGATACAGCCTTCCCACTCAAACAAAATAAAGAATCCATCTCAAAATGGAGAAATTTCTCGATGAGTAAAAATAATTCAAGCATCTTATGCCTTTGAAAGAAAATTATATTTAATTTCACAAATGCCAATAGTTGCTCCATAATTTAATGAATATATAAAAAAAATATAAAGCTGTACTAATAAGATAATAAAGTAAGCAAGTGTCAGAAGCTAACTTCATAAAAAGTGTCCAGAACAGAATGAAAGCCTCATGGAGAGTAATAAAGAATGCAATAAAGCCAAATAAGAAAAAATACAATGAGTAAGCAGAATGACTAAAAATATAACTAACACAAAGTCAATAGCGGAAACATTTAATCTTTACTTCATAAATCTTGCTGGAGATCTTGTCCCACAACAAAATGCAATTCTAGGTGTATCTGTAAAATGTAATAGTATGAACATTTACAAAGCAACGATGTTGTTTATTCTACTGATAATATAGAAATCATTTCAGTGACTTCAAAATTTAAATATTCTTCTGGCACAGATTTGTTCCTGACCTTCTGTTAAAGAAATGTGCTATATTTGTTACACACCCCTTAGCAGGCACATGTAACAGCTCATTTGAAAAAAGCAGTTTTCCTGATAATCTAAAAAATGCTCTGGTCAATCCATTATATAAAAAAGGAGATGGAAACTCATTTATCAAATTATAGGCAATCACTCCCATCGAGCTTCTCTGAAATATTAGAAAAGGCACTTCATAAACAGTTAATGGAATTTATAGAAACAAATGATTTAAATACAAACATAGCATGGGTTTTTGCAAGAGTCACTCCACAGAAACTGCTCCTTTTGAATTTGTAAATAGTGTTACATTGTATTAAAAAGACAGAGCACTCTCTGCATTCTTCGAACTTATTAAAGCATTTGGTGTACTAAATCACAATTTATTGCTCAAAAAGTTAGAATTTATGGTTATTAGATAACATGCATTAGAATGAACAAAATTATATTTAAAAGTAGAAGGCAGATAGTAGAAATTCCACATGCCCAAAAATCACATATTAAACAATATCTATTAGATACAAATATTAAATTAATCTTGCGCTTCAAGATTCTATTCTGGGTTTTATTTCTCTATTATTTTAAATGATCTGCAAATCAAAGGTCACAGCTAAAACACTAGCACAATACACTGATGACACAAATATTTTAATTGAGAGCAATAATGAGGAGCTACAAACCTTGCAGAAAAAAGGTTTAATGATATCACTAATTTGTTCAATAGTTATAATTAGATTGTAAAACTTAGATAAGGTACATGTAATCCATTTTCATTTTCCCCAGAACAAAGGTTTTACACAAACACAATGTGCAATAACAAAGATATCATATATGTAGATATGACTAAATTCCTTGGTCTGTAGATACAAAGAAATTTAAAACATACCATTACCAATTAATAAAATGTAAGTACACTTTGTAATAATTTTATACAATTGGGTCACATAATCAGTTTGACAAATGACAAATGTAAAAGTATTTGTGTGTTTGGAGGAATTTAGTAACAGTGACGTCAAAATTAATATAAAATTATTTGTGGTTGGTTTATTGACACTCGTCACTTACTTTTTCATATATTTATGAGAGACTAGTTTCAAAGGCCCTGGCCTCCATTTTCAATCTCTTCCCATATGTTGGGAAGAGATTGAAAATGGAGGCCAGGGCCTTTGAAACTAGTCTCTCATAAATATATGAAAAAGTAAGTGACGAGTGTCAATAAACCAACCACAAATAATTTTATAGTAAAAGTATTTACTTCATATGCGTTCGTTCTACGGAAATATGTAGTATAACACTATAGAGTAAGTCATATTGCAACTCACTATTCATAATATGAAAACAGATTCTTAGAAGGAAGTGAAACCAAAATCGACATGTAGCCATTGTTTAAAAAAATTAATAATCACTTCTTTCGTGTATTTCCATCTTCAATATTTTAAAGTTTACAAAATTTAATCTAATGAATCAAAATGATTATTATTAGGAATGGGTCCTCAATAGTTGCGGCCCAGTTGACCTTGCTGCCGACGGGACTTAAACACCCCCCCCCACACACGCACACGCACGCGCACGCGCACACGCACGCAAGCATGCACACGCACACACACATGCACACGCACGCAAGCATGCACACGCACACACACACGCACACGCATGCAAGCATGCACACGCACACACATGCAAGCATGCACACGCACACACTTGCGACACCCTTATACAATAAATACTTGCATGATACTGACATCCAGTGATACTTCAGAAAATTTGCTTGATAATTTTTTGATACCTCAGTGGTGATTCCGCAATTTTTATTTTATTTTAAAATCACAAAATATTATTGTCACAAGTAGAACATTGCAAAGCCCGAGATATTGCCAAGAATGTGGTACCTGCACAGTAACATTATGCAAGAAAATAATCGCATGCAAAATTCAACACCAGTTACCAATTCCCAAGAATAAATAACTGTAGATCTCAATGATGATTTGTCACCTCCTTTTTCTGTTGCACTGGATTACTCTAAAAATAAATTCAAAATTTCAAGAACTAAAACCAAAAACTGTGAAATATTTGTGTATTCCACCTGTAACAGTTTTCTCTAAAAGACTACTTAGCACAGCAGGACTCATATGTGACAGAAAAAGAAATAGACTCAAACTTATAAACCTGGACTGTTTTGATTTTAAATCTCTAAAGAGGAGTTTAAAACTAAGAATACTAATGATTTTAAGTTTTATCTCATTAAATATGTGCAACTATTTAATTTTATTGACATTGCACAGTACTCCCAGCATTCTATGAGTATTTTGTATTGCGACTTGAATTAGAAATGAAGGTATCGAATATCGAAGTATCTGATATTGTGTAAAATATTGTTTATCGGTATGGAGTATTGAGTATCTAGAAAAACTGCTATCGATCCTTCCCTAGCTGTTATACCTTTGATGACACTCTACATCATCATAATACTAGACAGAGAATGGATATAGATGTGCAAAAAAGCTATAAAAGCAATCATAATGGTGTAATCAATTTAGGAATACCTTTCATTTTTTTAATAAATTACCTATGGCCAATAAAGCTACTTGTAGTTTTAAAATATTTAAAAAAGATAATTTTGGCATATATACTTTTTTCACCACTGCTTTTACTATGTCAACGAATTCATGGAATTTTTAATTATTATACAATTTCAATATTAATATTATTGTTCATACAACCTTTGTAAATAACTATATTTTATCCATCTTTATTGGATGAGGTTAAGCTTGTAAACTATTGTAAATTAATAACTGAACTTACATCATAGTACCCATGTACAAAATGATTTAGGGGAATAAATTATTTTTCTCCTGAATCTTTAAAACTACCGGATACAAGCTGAGTAAAATATAATCATAAGGAGGAATGGAGCACACATTTTGAATTTTGATTTACCACCTGAAAGTTTTCTTTGGAATATATCGAGATTTAACTGTACGTAAGTGAAACCGATGTGTAATAAATACGACTCATCTATAAATTAATAATTTTCTTTGGAAGTGTATATCTCAATCAGAGGCTGTAACATCATACAAGCAATCTACATAGAAGTCAGTAGCCAATCAAAGACTGATGATGATCTGGAACAGAGGTGCCCAACCTGTTCTCTTATTGGCTACTGATGTCACCTGGTCATGTCACCTGCCTTGTTAGATTTTGGCATTACCCCTTCATTCATTCAGCAACGGCTTTTTTTTTTTAAATTTTATTTAGTCCTCCAATGTTGTCATATCTGACGATGAATGAAATGGATGAAATGATGCTCAAATGACCCCAGAGGTCCATAGAGCATAAGATTTTTTTTTTAATTTATTTGTAGTAACGTAGGAAAGGGGTAAGGGATGGAAGTTATCTCCTGCCAGTTGTGGAGTCCCGCATTAGCACCTCCGATATTAGCGTATATTTAAATGCTACCGCACAATGTGTGGGAGCGTGTAGGACTTGAATTCCTTGGCCATGACCATGACCGAAGTCCTGAGCATGGCACGAAGGGGATTATGCGTACTTTATTTTGAGGATTAGTGGAATTTATTGTTGGGGATTGGGAGCAAAGTGTCTCCTTGCGCATTCACGAAGGGAGACAGTAGGAAATTCTGTGTTGACTTGCAGGTGATGCTCAACCAGGCGGTGGAGCAGTTGTAGAAGCTGGTCTAGTTTGGCGTCGGTGTTGGTGTGACTCTCCTTCAGCCGTGAGAGCTTTCGCTTCACAGATGATGAATTGTCACTGTTGTGGAGTTGCTGTAGATGTTGTTGTGCCAGATCTAGCCGGGTTTGAAGTTCGGATGTGTTGTCTACAGAGCGTTGGGCAATTGCTGTTATCTTTCTAAGTTGGTCGGTCTGCTCTGAGTGGCGTCCTGTGATGTTTGTGGTGACTGTCTCTTCAAGTTGTCCAAGGCGTGGTGCAATGTTAAGCACCTCCGAGTGGAGGTCATGGATTTCTTCCCTGGAGGATTGCGTAGCTGTGATGGAGTTCTCTAGAGAGGTGAGCTGGGCTATGATGTTCTCCACCTCCCTTCGAAGTTCCTGAAGGGCTTACCTCAAGCCTTCTTGAGGAAGGGTGGTAGGTGCTGCTGTAAGAGGTGAGCATGGTATATCTTCCCTTGTCGCTGTGTTGCCTTGTGTTGGATGCCTCGCTCTGGGCATAGCCCGCTCACATTCCTTTAAGCCTCGGCACTTGCCAGCTGGAGTGTTATGACTAAAAGTTACAGATTTCTCCACTACCCACCATATGGTGCTTGCTGATGACCCCTCTGCAACCCTGTTCCAGCTTACAGCTGCAATGTGTTGACATTACAAATGCAGAACTTTCCAAAGCAGTGGCTTACAGTTTAGGAATTTACGTTTTTCAGACACTTCCGTTGTCGCAGAAGCAATGCACCTTAATATCACAGGAATATAATGTTTGCATATCAGTTCACTTAGTAGTTCTGAATGCTTTCAGTTCTCTGCACACACGAGTTAAGAACAATGTTGCATTGCTGGCA